>CM041294.1:111089615-112289615 GCA_023052935.1 Piezodorus guildinii
CTTAAGGAGCAATCATTATTATCAAAATTATAAAGACCATTCCTAGTCAGTTAGCATTACTAGTATTAGCTTTTTAAACTATTGTTTACATAAAAATTTTTTTTTTCTTTCTTTATTTTATTTTTTTTATTTATTTATTATTTATTTATTTATTTTATTTTATTATTTTTTCTTTCTGTCTCTCAATCACCATAGTCTCAATCATCAAATAGTTCTTTTTTATAAAGGTTGAATATGCATATAGTGTCTAGGCGTTGATGACCTTAGGGTATTACGCCTTAAAACCTAAACAAACAAACAAACTAAATTTATAAAGCAACTGGTCCTAGTCTTTTTACAAAT
This sequence comes from Piezodorus guildinii, assembly GCA_023052935.1. Classification (NCBI taxonomy): domain Eukaryota; kingdom Metazoa; phylum Arthropoda; class Insecta; order Hemiptera; family Pentatomidae; genus Piezodorus; species Piezodorus guildinii. The sequence goes on from CM041294.1 coordinate 111,089,958, forward strand.
ATTGTCATAGAACCTCAACCAGTATGATTGACGCGCGTTTTAAAAAATACATTTAAGCCCTCCTTTCCGTGATTTAATGTTTTATGAAATTACTAATTTAGCAGGACATAGTTTGTCTTTTTCTCTGTCTTAAGAGATAAGTGCTTTGGAAGTATGGTTTTAAAGTACTTCATCCAATCATTTGCAGGGCCGTTACTCGTGTTGCTTAACTTCATAACCTCCGAGGCTATTAACAGGATCTTCCTTCTAATAACCAAAGAGATCATAAGCGTCGTTAATATTAAGCAACGAATATCGCCCATATAGTACTACTTACAGTTGAACCCTAATTCAATCCTTTATGCTATTTACTCTGTAGGAATAAAATCATACATATTCACTTGAATATATGTTTCCAATTAATTCTGAACTTCTATAATTCTTATAAATATTAAATCCATAATTATCGTCACTTCTCTTTCTCCTGCTACTATCGAGAGAGTGCTTTCATATACTACCTACCTCTTTTATCATGTAGTACGGACTTGACTCTGACTTGACAAAGAGTTTGGTGGTTCTCCGTGTTCCCCAACCAGAAAACATTGTACCTTGGTACCGAACCACATGCTACCCAGCAGTTGATGGGTGTCTCCCCTCTCATTACGAATACAGTCCCTTCTAAATCTGTCTACAATTCTTCTAATTAATCCATTTTTTTCTTATTAGAATTAAATATATAAATTTTATTATTTTTTATAAATATAAATTATATTTAATTAATAAAAATAAATAGGAGAAAAACTGGAACATTCTATTTGTATTTGTTTTGTTTTTTAATAAGGGCCTTGCATTTATGCTGTTAAGAATAAGCAAGAGTCAAGTAAAAGTTTTCAGACTTGGAGAGATTTCCTCCTCAACTTTATACATCTGAAGCCCTCCATCACCCCCGAAAGCTGAGACATTGACGCCCGAGATAAAAGCCAGTTAATTAGCGAAGCCCTTCTGAATTAAGCCACTTCGAGTCTGGCGCCTTTCCGACATTTCAAGCGTCAAGTCCCTCCCATGGTGCCGTTTGTGACAGAACTTCTTATCGGGTCGAAGGTCAGACGTTCCAATGCATTATCAAAAACTATGTCAGAAACAAGGGAAAATAATTAATATGACTAAAAATCACTGTTGTTTACAATATTTTTAAAACTGCATTTCTACTTATAATTCAGTTTATATAAACTGCAAGGACACAGAACATCTCCAGACCACAATTCCAGATCAAACCATAGCTGCTGATTAAACAAGAATAAAACAAGATATCCTTCCATGAAATGCCTCAGTCAGAAACTTCAGAGCTAGAAAAGAAATCTAAATCAGACGAATGATAGGACATGGATCCTTCACTTACGGATACCTAAAAATAGACCTTGAAGTTACAAATTCAAACAGTAGGAATACACTACTGAGGGTGGCATGATGAAGCGGACAAACACTGGTCAACTTTTCCGGGTTTCGCTCCGAGAGTAATGAAATAATTATTTTTTTCAACAGAGGAAAAGGGTTGACCGTGGGGTATCGAGACCGTCCTTGAGAAAACCTGTAAGGTATCAATATCTGTAAAGTGGGTACCCGAAAATTGAGGAAACAAACCTGGTTTGGTCTAATCACATCATTGCACGAAAAAATCTCTTCAAACAATGACTCAATTAGCGTACTGAACCCAAGAACCTTAATAAGCTGTAGAGAATCAGGTTTTTTTTTTGTTTTTGTTTTGTTTTTAACTTCACTCAAACACCAAAACAGATTACCGCGTTCCTTTCAAATTACCTCTAATGATGTAGATGTGAAGGGTTTTGAAATGAAAAAGACTTAAAACTAAACAAACGATTTGAACTATTTATCAACGTTTCTTGAGTAACGTCTATAAACCTTTATGGACATACAGCGCACAGTATGGAAAAATCACGATTTAGTAGCCAAAATTCTATAACTATTTATCTAATCAAGATAAATTAAAAATTCTTTTTTCATTTATGAGTAGAGAATGTCCTTTATTAGCGGATGTAAATAACTTGTTACATTCTGTAATATTTCTTTAATTATTTTTTAAAGTTACTCATTTCATTCATTTTTTTGTATTTGATTAATTTACAATATATAAGAGCCTTTTAATCAACTTAAATGATCTATTATCGGCTTCTATAGAGTTTTCATAGTTTATCATTGTCTTACTTAGGAATTTACGACGTATACATAATTTATAAGGAATAATTGTTCAAAGAGAAAAAAATCGACAAATTTCACTTAACAAAATAATATATTTTCGATACTTATTGTGTGAATAAATTTTTTTTTTGATTCCAATGGAACAAATAAAAGACAGATTATGAGTTATATTTTAGGATTTTGCCGAAATTAATATTAAAAAATAAGGCGTATTCGCTAATAAAGGACATTTTCTACTCATAAATTTTTTTTTTTTTTTTTTTTTTAAACATATTTATTGATATTTACAACTGTATTAAATAAAAATACATCTAGTAAATGTGATGGTAATATACAAAACTGTCATGAAAAACATGTAGAGACACTACCCAGTGGCAGCACTCTAAAAATATTTTAAACTAGAAGGTCCCGGGGCCATTTCCTTTTCAGGCGCCTCGGAGGATTATCCGGAATTGAAGAGGAAGAAAGGATTGAAACTAGTGGGTTAGAGTGAGAATGGAGTTTGTCATGAAAGGATTGATACCTGGTCGGGGCCAAATCAGTAACATAGGGAACATTAAGGTCTTTATGGATAAGTTTATTCGTGACATAGTAAGGAGCATTGAGGATTTTACGAAGGATTTTGGATTGTAAGGATTGGATGTGGGAAGAATTTGATGGTTTAGTAGAGCCCCAAAGCTCTACTCCGTAAGTCCAGATTGGTCTTATAATAGTCATGTAGATGAGCCTTTTGTAGTTAAGAGGAAGGTTTGATCGTTTGTCTAGTAAGTGTTGAAGTAGCCTAAAGCGGCGAGCAGTTTCTTGTCGTTTTAGTCGTGTATGTGGATTCCAAGTTAGGCGTTTGTCAAGAAGAAGTCCTAGGTATCGGATCTGTTCAACAGGAACTAGTTGAGTGTTATTAAAGGATACTTTAGGGCAGGAAGTCAAAGGTTTACGGCGAAGGGTAAAAGTTATTTGATGGGATTTGTTGGAATTTATTTTTATTCTCCAGTTCTGACACCATACTTCTAGTTCTTTGATGTGGGCTTGAAGGGTATTTGAGGCAACAAATGGATCTTTATGAACTGATAACACGCAGGTGTCATCAGCATAGGTAGAAAGGAAAGTGTTAGGATGGGTTGGGATATCAGCTGTATATACTGTGTATAGAATGGGTCCTAGAATACCGCCTTGAGGAACACCAGCAGTCTGTATAAAAAGGGATGAATAGGAACTATTGTGATTAATTTTGAAGGATCTATCAGAGAGGTAGGATTGAAGAATCAGGAAATGTGTGGGAGGAGTTTGTACAACAGTCCTGGGTGCCAGACTCTATCAAAGGCCTGTTCTACATCGAGAAAGGCTCCCGTGCAGTACAACCCGCGCTCCAAAGCAGAAGAGACAACGTCCACCACACGATGACATTGCTGGATAGTGGAGTGGGATGTTCGGAATCCGAACTGATGATCAGGGATGATATGATTAGAATCAAGGATGGGATATATTCGTTTCAGTAGGAGTTTTTCAAAGATTTTACCCATAATAGGTAATAGAGAAATTGGACGGTAAGAGGATGGATGTTCGAGCGGCTTTTGGGGTTTGGGAATCATCTTAACAATGGATAGTTTCCAGGAGTCAGGAAAATATGTGGTCCGGAGGATAGCATTATATATGTAGGTAAGAAAACAGATGGATTTTCGAGGAAGCTGTTTCATTATATAGGAAGTAACTAGGTCATGTCCAGGAGCTTTGCGGGAAGGTAATCTGTGAATGATATTGGCTATTTCTGAAGGATGAAATGCTTTAGGTGGTAGGGTCATTTGGAGAGGAATATTGAGTTCTGTTTCAATACATTCAACATGGTTTGAATTGAGTATTTCAGGATGAGGATTATATATTTTAGAGAGGTGCTGAGCAAATATCTGGGATTTTTCTTCGTCGGATCGTGTCCAGGTTCGGGTTTCATTAAGGAGTGGATGGTTGAAATCTTTAAACTTCAGGATTTTTTTAGTAGTCGTCCATAGTGATTTGTCAGTAATCGTAAGATTTTCCGTCAAGTTTTTTAAATTTTGTATTTTTTGAGTTCTGATTTTAGTTTGTTAGTCAGTTGGGTGTAATAAGTTTTGTCTTTTGGGTATCTGGTCCTGTGCCACTTCGATCTTGCTGTGCGCTTTTCTCTCAATAAGATCTGAATGTGCTGTGGTAGGTTACTTTTCTGAGGTTTATCAGGTTTGGTGTTAGTTGTGTTGTCTATTATGGTGCTACTTATTGAGTCAGTAAGTTTTTCTATGGCTTGGTCAATATCTTGTTTTGTCTTTAGTGGAAGTTTTAAGTCTAGTTTATTTTCTATGTCATATCGAAATTGGTCCCAGTTTACACGTCCTGTAATTAATGTAGGAGGAGAGGGTTTAGGAACAAAGTTTGAATGCAAAGAAAGCAGAACAGGACTGTGGTCAGATGAAAGGTCATTCAGGGATTTGATTTCGGCTTGGGAAGTAGGGATTTGAGAGGTAACAAATATATCCAGGATATCAGGTTTTTTTTTTAGGGATGTAGGCCAATATGTGGGATTCGTAGGAGCAAGGATAGAATAACAATTGGAGTTTGTGACGTTAGTAAGGATACTACCACGGGAGTTGGATGCTCGACAACCCCATCGTTGGTGTTTAGCGTTGTAATCACCTCCAGCAATGAAGCGCGGCCCAAGAGATCGGAATAAGGAATTAAGAAGGCTATAGGAAATGGTGTTACCAGGAGGACAGTATACAGCTGAGAGTGTGAGATGGAAAGGACGAGTTAAAATGATTACAGAAGAGGATTGTATAGCGTCAGATGGAGTAGTAGGAATAAGGGAATGTGGAAGGGATTTATGGATAAGAACGCATGATCCGGCATGGGCAGTGTTGTCTGGGTGGTCTGTTCTATAAGTGATGTAGTCACGTATGTAAAATTTTGATCGTTGAGTGAAATGAGTTTCAGTTAACTCATAAATTTAAAAACGAATTTTTAATTTATCTTGATTAGATCAAGAGTTATAGAATTTCAGCCACTAAATCGTGACTTTTCCTTACTGTGCGGCGGGATAGACTTGTGCTGCAAAATCTTGTATTGAAAGTCATAATAATCAAAAGCTTTACTTACAATAGTAGACGCACCATCCAATGTTCGAAATGACTTGCTCCATAATACTTTGAGATCCTACAGTTTTAGATAATGCCACACAATATTATGAAAAATCCACGACAGACTGGACTTAGAACCTGAATCGAATGAAGATCTTTAATTCATCACAGTACTAAGGGGGTGACTAAGAACATTTCTTAATTAACTATCATCCAGCTTTTTGCATTAATGTTGCCATGACATATAAATCAGATTGGTGTTTTCACCTCTTCTTTTTTATAATAAAAATTAAGCTCAAGACATTAAAAATTATTTTAAACAGGGCCGTGACCTTTTAGGTAAAAGCTAATTAAAAAATAACAGGTCTTATAAAGCTATCTAATTTTATTCTTCATCAATTATTAGGGAGAACTGTTCAATTCAATATCATGGTAGTAACTAAAATTGCAGTAACTTGAAATAAAAAGTTAACAGTCATTGATGAGCCATAAATTTATCCTCAAAATGATCAGTTAAATTTTGCTTAACCCACTTTAAATGGTAATTGCTTAACTTACCATGTTAACCACCTTGAAAAAATAAGTTGACTTTCTTTATACCTAAATGTTACATTGGTTGCTGATCTGGTCCGAACCAGATATCACTCCTTCCATAACAAACTCCTCTCCCACTCTAACACACTAGTATCAATCCTTGTTTTCTCTTCCATTCCTGGCAATCCTCCGAGGCGTCTGAAAAGTAGATGGCCTCGAGACCTGGTTTAGAATAGTTACAGGAGTGTGTAACTATGTACCATTGGGTAGTTCTCCTACAAGTCTGTTTCATGTCGTTTTTCTTTTATCATATTTACTTGTTGCGTTATGAAGTACAGTTTTAAATTTCAATAAATAATGTTTAAAAAAATAAAATAAACTTTCTTTACGTAAACAAGCATTATTTCATGACTCGTTTTTGATAGGCAAATTATAGAGATTCGTGATAAAATAAGTACTAATTATTCATGTCAGAAGTTTTTCAAACAAGAAATATGCAGAATAATGAAACTGACCAAACTTGACAACACAAAATTAAATAATGAATGTGCACATCTACAAAGTTTATGAGTACCGGACGAAGATAGTCTGAAGGTTTTTATGCATTAATCTACTTCAAATAATTTAATTCATTAAAAATGTATAGCATTTCCGGACTGAAGAATCTGCAGATATTTTATACCATAAGTTAGGATAAAATACGCTCAACCCGTAATAAATTAAATCAATTGAAATAGATGATTAGGACGTACTAATACAAATTATAATTTACGACGATGAAAAAATAAATAAAGAATAAATAAATAAACCTAGGTATTCAATATTTGCAAAAAAATAAAATAAAATAAATGTTAGACGAATATTTAAGTGACTAATTAAATCCACCTTCTGCATTTTTAATCTCATATATATATTTATAAATATTCATTCTGAATCAATCGAAAACAATTTAGATAATTTTATAACAAAATATATAATTGCAATAACGAGTGAACCATGAAAAATATTCCTTAATTAATATAAAAGAAATATTTTCCTTGAAGAGTATTATTGCAAACAGGAAAATGAGCACAATATAAAAAGGCACGGACACCAATATACAAACGGTTATTACAAACCAGCTATCGAATAAAATTCAGGAATAATTTTTAATTTTAAATAATTTATACAATTCGCCTGTTTTGTATTTATAAGAATATATTGTCTGTTGAAAATTGATTAATATTTTTAGAAGGGCTGGAAAACCCTACGATGATATTAGTAAATTAATACTTAAAATTATCTAAGTATAACAATTGTATATTTTTAATAATTTAATTTTTACACGAAATGATCTATTATACACCCAATTATAATCAAATTATTTAATTTTTTTTTTCATTATCGTGATCGAAATATTTATATTCGATGGTAGAATACTAGTATAGAAAAATAAGATATGACTCTCCCTTCCTAAGATAGGTCTTAAGAGGACAGGGGAGAAGAAGCTGAGGGGGGTTTAAGAAAATACAATACAATTTATAATCCATAGCATCTTATTAATATAAATTAATTTTGAATAACTGAAGTGACCCAAGGTATCACATATTTTAAACCTCTAATAAACCCTCTAATTTAAGATATATAAACCATAGTTTTATTTATTAGATTTCTTAGGCACTGGATGCTAAAAGATATGACCACGTTATAACCAAGTACAACCAGCCATATAATAAATGATGTTCCTATAAAATTCTGATTCTTAGAGTATGAATAAATCTAGTTCTATTTAAAATAGAGGAATGCCTTTCATTTTAATGATTAAATACACAACATCAGAATTTCCAAAATCAAAAAACAATAGAATTCTTAATTAACCCATTACCTTTGAAATATAAATCATTTGTTTATTCGAGATCAAATTCCACCAATAGACTCGCTTGATAATGCCAATTAATAATAAGGAAGGAAAATAAAATCAATAATCAAACAAAAAAAGAGTAAAGTATGGGAACGATTACATCCGCTAAAACGAAAGAAAGTTCTGTGGAATTGAGACCCCAGAAAAATATTGGGAATTATGTCGCCAGAAATCAATCCTTGCCAATGGCCGTTCTGTTTCCCAAGGGAAAAGGCAATATGTTTTTCCACCATCCCTCTCTTCTGATGGCGCTTTCCGCAGGAGGGTTTATCCTCTGTTCCCACCTTTAAAGCCAAATTCCTTTTTTTTTTTTTTTCTTCTTGAAGTTCTTTTTAACCTACCATTTCTTTTAGGCTTTGAACCTCTCTCGTTTGTTGATGATGATATCCATAGTTATTTAATCTAAAATAAAACTGCAGGTATTGTGGTATCAGTTGTACTTATCCTGTAATAAATATGGAAGGTATACATACAGATAGATTTTTAGTATAATATATTGATATAAATGAAGAGAAATATTGTCATGTATTTTATATATATATATATATATATATATATATATATATATATATATATATATATATATTTTTTTTTTTTTATTTTTTTTTTTTTCTTATCCTCCAACTTTATTTACAAAATAAATACACAAACATTCTATGTATATACAGCAACAATGGTATATACAGTCCACGGCTCAGGCCTCGTATTGCCCGTTGGCATTATGTATTTAATAATGATAGTATTCTGATTTTAATATTTATTATGGTTTTTATAATTTTAAACTATGAGAATGAAGTCAAATTGTTAACAAAAAATTACAAATTTTTCTAAAAAATTGTAAGAATTTTGAAAATTAATTATTGACAGAAAAGATTGTTCTAACATTTATTAATTTTAATAACTTAATCTGTGTTACATCTTACTTTATTTTTTTTTTTTAATTTTTGATTTAAGAGAGCAGTAAAGTCTTTATTAATAATTATTATTCAATATTTTAGTGCAAAGGTAGCTAATAGAATAATAAAACAATATAAATACACAGTGAAATAGCACTGATTCTGGGGAAAAATATAAAAATAAACTAATAATGTTTTTAAAAAAAGCTTTAAAAATACCATAAAATATGCTAGTAGCTAATGTGCCCTACATACGATATTTTAAACGAATAAGAAGCTAAATATCAACTCATTAACTAAACAAAAAAAAAATACTATTATGAATGAAAAACCCTAAAACATTACCGAAACACTCTGTTCCTTTAGCCTAGAGCTAAAAACTGCTGAAGGGGCTTATATTTACCCCTTAATTACTTTATTCCTTTCATTAAAGGTGCTCTTGTTAATTTACATAACACTAACTACCGCTGAGTAGCGATTAAGGCCCACACTTAACCTAGATATATTCCGATAATATTATATTTTTTTGTTTCCTTTTTTATATTTAAAAATAATCTCTTTAATGTGCAAGGAGTATCCAAGTAAAGCAGCTTTCAACCCCATTTAAAGGTCTTGTAGGTAGCTGAAATAAGCAGTCATTAACTCCTGTACGGATCTCTTTTTCAGATCACAATTGCATGGAGAAGACCTACGAAAAATTCGGATCCGTGTATTTTGAAATGGAGGAACCATTCACAATCTGATAGCACCTTTTTCTCAGAAATAAGGGGTTATTTTGTCGGTATCTCCACTGCTGCAGACTTGGAACTGCAGAGGTGCAAGTTGGTCTATCATCCACTAATGCATCTTCCAACCAGACGGTGATTCACGTAGGTCCCTCAAGCAATCTACCAGATGCCAAGTTACCCACATTCTCTGGTAATATTTTAGACAGGCCATTTTTAGGGATTCGTTTGTAGCACCTGTGCATACCAAGGATCAAATGCCATGAGTAGACACCACCGATCATCCCACCTATACTTATCAACGGCAAGAAACACCACTTAAACCAAACCCTCGTCAGTATGGTCAGTCTAACAGAGTTACTACACTGTACTCTAAAACCTCTCCTAACCTTTCAAGACCATCATTACAAGAATTCCAAAGCTTTATATGCAAAAAACCTCACGTTATAACTAAATGAGCTCAATTCCAGGCTAGTTCTCCCGTACAGCGATTTGAGGTGCTATCGTCTTTTTTTGGATGGAGGAATTGTTTTTGTCCAAAGCTCAAAACCAAACAGTGCACTTCGAGGTTTGACTGTAAGCATTGCAAGGGAAGACATCATACATTATTGCATTTACCTTCACCCATGCCATCCACCCCTATCCCCTCAATTGAGGATAGTTACCCAGCTATAAATTTAGCATGTACATATGCATCTGATTTAAGCGTACTGTTAGGAACTACATTAACTAAAACCGCCGATCCACTAGTGTGTCTTCTTTCTACGATCGAGATTGCACAAAGATTTTCGGAAACGAAAGAAGTTAACAAACCAATTCCACCTTCAAACGAAGGCCGTGAATTTGAGAGATTCTTCCTGAAACTTAACTACCGGATACTGATCGTTATATGGTGGCACTTCCATCTCGCTGTTCTAAACCTCACTTAAGCACACATGAACTCAAAAACATCATCTGTGGCTGGAAGACATCACCGCTTCAGTAAATGGTAGAATCCGAATTATCTCTTCGACAGATTGTGGATCCGGTGGCTTGATCTGCAGAACTTTGCAACCATTCCATATGGCGGGCGGGGACGGAATATATATCATACCGCATATGTTAGTCAGTAACCTAACATTATGAGTTATGGATATTCTGAAGAAATAATAACACCAATTACCAAGGACTCTTAATTTCAAACAAGAAGCCAAGATCTGCAACCATTGGACCGTCACCATCTAGTGAGTTCGAAATTTAGGCGGGAGGGGTGTTAACGCCACTTATACCATTATTTTTATTATTATTTTTTTTTTTTTTCTAAATTCCTCACAAACTTTTTAAATTTTTCTTTATCAAGTATTCTTTAATTATGATAATCAGAAAAAAAACGAGTGTTTTTTTTACAGTTGGAACGGAGTGGATTTAAAAAGTGTTTATTATTATGTTATTATGACCTGACCAGCTTTACTTTTCCCTTCTACCTTATTACAGATTACTTATCATACCTAATACCAATTACCACTTTGTTTCTCTATTTTAAATAAAAAATTTATCTATTTGGCAATATGTGAATTAATATCAAAAAACAAATCCTTGAATCAGTGAATTCGTGCATTACTAGGCAAAGCGTAAGAAGGTCCAAAGGACGACCTCACTGGCTCCAACCATTCTTTATTATAAGATTTTTATTTAAGTTTCTTATATCGCTACAATTTAATAAAAGATTTTATTATTCCTTACTTATCATAAACGAGGTAATAATGCAATTTTCCAAGAACGGTGGGATAGTATGCCCTGTAATGAGGAAGGTAGAGCAGTGGTGATCAGAGAGCGTTACTGGCAGCTGAATTACCGAATCAGCCCTAACGATTCAACCTTCATTAAGTTACATAATTGCTCTATAGGGCTATTAATCAAGCCGGTCATGGGTTTGTGAGTCCTACGTTCGGCACATGGGTCCAATGCAAAACTTTATCTCAATTATCTCACTGGATAACATAAAAGTCGATGGCGACGCATAAATTATCGAGTAGTAGTCCTACTACACTTTGAAACAATTTTACGCCTCATTAAACAGTACTTTAATGCTTTGCATTATCAAACAATCTATTGACTATACGAGATTAAATAATAAACTTTCAAATAATGTTCAATCGCTTCAAAAATCCAATATTTTCTGGCATTTTGTGTTGTTTATAACACATATTGATTAAAACGTGGCAAGAGTATAATATAGAGGTATTATACTTCACAATTTCTCTTTAACAACAAAAAAACTACAGCTTTCCCAAATTATGACCCTGCATATATAGGTTCTTAAGCACGACGTCTCAACTACTTGAACTACAACTATTTGAAACAACTACAGACAATTTAAACAATATTATCATTAAATTTATACTGTTTAAATATTAAATCTCATCCAACACTCTTTCAGACCAGTATATAAAGCTTCATCGAACCGCTCGCAGATCATTCCTTATCCGATCCTTGACCAAGTGTAATTCTATTCCTATTTATATATACATTGATACTCTTCTGGCCTTAACATTCTGTCTATTCTATCACTATCTATATATTAACTTCTCATAGATTTGCTACCTTCAATAGAAATCAGCAAATAAAGCACATATAAACAATTATTAATTTCATTCTGCACATTTACATATATTACTTCATCAAAATTTCACAAGGATTGTAAATTACTATTGATTAAAATTGTAAATATAAACATGTTTTTGAATTTTGTTTCTTGCCTAGTTTTTTTTTTTTTTTTTTTTCTAAATGATTATGAGAAGCTGCCTGCTAAATTATTACTAAAGATAATTTTCCTGAAATATTATTGCAAAGGGAATTTTCCTAGAATAAATAGGAATATTTTAAAATTATTAAAACAAATACTAATTCGATATTAAACCTGTGATCTTAAAAGCTTCTCAGGATATTAATATCCACTAAGTTCAATTTCAAAACACTATATTGTTTTAATTATAAGTAAATATGTAATAATTTCTTTCATATTTATATTTATATTGTTAGCAATACGTAAATTCTATCTAAGATAATTAACTACTATAAATCCGTTCATTGAGAATTCATTACATTCTTAAATTTTTTTTTTTACATTTTCATTCTTGATAACGATAAAGTCATCCACCTATTATAGCATGCAAATTTTAAATTTGTTTTGTTTTTTTACTGTTAGAGTATGAATATGAGAACAATAAACTTTAGAAACGAATCGTAAACAGATTTTTTATTATAAGTTTAATATCCAAAAATAATGACTCACCAATTTAATCCTGATTGATTATTTTGAGATGCTTACCTGAAAAAAAGTAAATAGATTATTAGAAACCAACATTCTTATCAAAATTAATCGTAAATGTTCGTTCATAATGCAGTGATATTTATCTGTACTCGCATGTTATTAATATTAAAGTGTATATATATATATATATATAAGTTTGTGTTTGTTCTTAGGTTTCAGTCAATGAATAAACAATTTTATCTATGCGACGTTTCGAGAATTTATTGTTATAAGCTTTGAAAGAACACAAAAAGTGCACTAACATGTCTAATTAAGACACTATCTTGTCCAAAATTACATGATTATGAGAACAATAAATTCTCGAAACGTCGCATAGATAAAATTGTTTATTCATTGACTGAAACCTAAGAACAACACAAACTTAAATTATCAACAGTCGAGAACTGATCAAACAATATATATATGTATATTTCAGTTATAGAATAATTAATATAAATCGAAATCCTACGAACAAAAATACTGAATATAATTATGTTTTTTTAATATTTTTTAATATATTATTATATATATATATATATATATATATATATAATATATATATATATATATATATATATATTTGTTTTGTTTTTTTACAGTTTTATGTAATAGTAAAAAAAAATGAAATAAGTAATTAAGAAATATTTTAAACGCTCGAGATTTCCTACCTTGATTTCATTTCAAAAACCAAAGAAAGGAAAGTTCAGAAATGGAGGGCTAAAAACATTCTATGAAAAGGCAGATACAGAAGAAAAGATAAAACTCATTGAAGATTCTCTTTTAAATGGTGTCCATTTAGACGCAAAAGTTGTCTTCTTCTCTAACAAAGAAAGAGGAGGTAACCAGAGATTAAATAATTCTGCAGAAAGTGATTTGCGGATCTTAGTGTAATCAAACATTGTAGATTCACTTATTATTAATATATACGTCGTCACTTTTGATTTTTTTTTTTAAATTAATCGATAATTTACAAGAAAAAAATCCACTTAGATTTATTTTAAATGAAATCATACCTTTACCAAGTAAACTATTTAGTATTGATTAATCAAGAGAGCAAACAAATACTAAACCCACGATGAGTTCGATGAAAGAGATGCTAATTAAAGCGCTGCCTTTTACAATACATAATTAGTGTATTTCAAAACTAATGAATTCTGTATAGGGAAAAAAAATTGTAATTAAACATAGACATAATTTTGAAATTAGACACTTTGAGAATGATAATACTCGTTGGAATGAAAATATATGGTCAAAATATACGACAGTAAAAAAATGTGGTGAGGGCACACACGACTTTCACTTACCTCGGCTGATAAAATCAATTTTAGAACAATTAAATAAACTCAAAGTCAACAGAATTACATTCAGATTCGTTGGAAACATATGTTCTAGACGAAATAATATAAAAATATCAAATTATTATATAAATTAAACAGTAATACGTGTATGCCCAATTTGCCACTTTACATAATCTTTTACAACGTTTCATATATATATATATTTTTTTTAATGTTTAGCTTTCCAACGGTACATTACGCATCTAAATTTCGGTTTTTATGTTCAAAAAGTTACATTTAAAAATTATTTTCACATGTTTATCCTTTAGTTGGTTATGAAATTCATTCAACTTTTATATTTAGCCGCTTTTTATCAATCTTATTAAAATAATATGGCTATTTTTTTAATCTATAGGTACTTTAGAAGTAGAACATTTCAAAATTTGGCATTTAAGTTCAATTTAAGACCATTTCAATCAGAATGAAACCTAGATGATATGAGACTAAATAATGTTACATCGATTTAAAGAGTTTAATAAAAATCGTTAGAGCCTATTTTTTATTTATTTAAATCGTTAAAAACGTGGAAAATGTATAAAATAAAGTGGCTCTTCAGGTTAGGCGATTTTTATGAAATTTAGCTGTAGCATTTCGGTCCTATAATTGTCATTATTATGAAATTTCGGTTTCTTACGGCCAACATCTTTTTAAGCGACTTGTTCATTAATCTTCAGAGGACCATAAAACGTGTATTTTCGTTGAAAACTGAAATTCGAAAACTTTCACGACCGCAATACTTTCCCTTACAACATATTTCACATATAGTAAGTGAAAGTAAAAAATATAATATGATATACGATAGATTAATGCTAGAATCGGACCAAAATCGAAATAATGAAACTTTGGAATTTCATGACGCAAAATCCTTATTATTTTTATTAATAGAAAAATGTGCAAAACATCATCTCGCCCTCAGATTTTAAAAATAATGAATTTTCAAGAGAGTATTTTACTACAAAGAATTTATTTTTCTATTTTAAATTACAACAATTTTAATCGAGTTTCTCGATTAAAGGCTTCTTGAAATTATATTATATGATGGAAAATAATCTTAGTTGTTCAGTGGGAAAGCACTATATGAAATAAAGTTATTAAGGATACTTTTTTCACACACTCCAATAGCCGAATTATTAACGAGATTACGACATTGCTATTGTATTTTAGTATATAATTTATTAAACATAGTGAAATAGTAAGCACATGATACACTTGAGAAAACTTCGATTTTTCTCTTTAAAATAAACGGAAACCTGGCAGACATAAATACAATAGCACGAAACTAACCAATTTGAGTAAAAACTTTTGCCTTAATGTAGCAAAAAAATTTTAATGAAGTATCTTAGAATGGACTAAAAAAAATGTATAACACCCTGTCATACACGAGAGACTCAAAATTAAATCTGTATATTAGCAACAAGAAAATGGTTCCCTCAGAAACAGGAGTTATGTTTATACCTCCAAAATAAAAGAGAGAGGTTTTCTCAAAAACAAGGATCTGCTCTTACCACAGATACCCTGTCTATGTCACCAGCGTATTTCCGTGCTAAAATATTTCTAATATAAATAATTCATTTAGGATGTAAAAAAAAAAAATAGTTGTGATAAAAAATGTAGTATGTGGTATAAAAAAACAAAAACAACTATTGGCTAATTATTAATAGGAAAATAGTCTGATGCTCTACGCATATTCAAATAAAAGAAAGCTAGATTATCGTTAGGGAATAAACGAATCATACAGGATCCGAATCCTTTTAATCATATTGCCCAATATGCTAAATTTATCAAAACCATTCAATCTTGTGTATAAAAGGTATCACTGCTATACTTATATAATTATATCGAAGAAGAATAACAATTATATAAATGGAAAATAATTCATTATTTAACAATAGAATGGAGTTATCGGACAAATATTTGATTAAAAAATGACACAAATACTAGTTATCAATCTTAATAGGGGGTCACCTGTGGTGTAGTGGCATAACACAACACCCTTCAATATTAAAAGTCACGGCTTTTATTTCAAAATGAGTGAAAAATCCTAAGTAATGCTGTTCTTTAAATGGTGTACATTAAAAAAAAAATGTGTTTTCCATTTACTTTAAATCTTGGATTCGTTTTGGGACTTGAACGCTCCCTAATTTTTCACGAAAAAACTAATCTATAATTAACTCTATATTCTATATGTTGATAATTGGGCCCAAAACAGGTACCATTACATTACATAAAACACTTCATTCCTACCCTAACCCACTAGTTCCTACTCTAGCTTTTTCCTCTTAGTTCCTGATAATCCTCTGAGGGTTCTAAAAAGAAGATTGCCGCGAGAACTATTGATTTAGAACATTTTATTAGTGTTAACGGTAACTCCATGAG
Organism: Piezodorus guildinii; assembly: GCA_023052935.1. Taxonomy (NCBI): domain Eukaryota; kingdom Metazoa; phylum Arthropoda; class Insecta; order Hemiptera; family Pentatomidae; genus Piezodorus; species Piezodorus guildinii. The sequence continues at coordinate 111,106,315 of CM041294.1, forward strand.
AAAGTACCCAACAGCGCTTAACAATACCCATTTTCGAGTATTCAAGATACCCGATTCATTTATCGGTATGTTAAATATCGCTATTAGGTGCTCTTTTGTAATTATTGCATAAATTTTTTTTAATTAATGACAATTCTGACTCACAAATTGATGGGTAAAATTAGAAGAAATTTAAAAATATACAGTAAAAAAAAAAAAAAATCTTCTGAATGTTTGCAAAATAATATACGATTTAACCCTTTAAATCTTTAAAAAGATAATAATTTCAAATGACATTTGTTGTTGAATGTCTCATGAAATGAAAATTTGATAAAAATAAACGTATCTGTCAGCTATATTAGTTGAATTTCTTTGAAATTACTATCAACTTTGGATTATTTGAGGATTAAATTGATAGGAAATTGGCTGAATAGACGTAATTTTAATGTTGAAAGAGTTAGGAGTCCCGGACAAAAGAAGTAATGGAGTTCCATAGGGATGCGGATCGGACTAAGAATGATCTATCGAAAGCTGTGGATCGATGAGACGTTATATACAGATCAAAGGCCGCTAGCGGGTGTTAAGGCTACATCACACAATCATTCATTTCGCGTTTCCAGTCCATCGGTTCAAACGAAGGAAGATAGTGGGGAAAAACAAAAGGCGTTTGGAACGACGAACCGAAGCACAGTCACACTATCGTTCAATACCATCGTTCCAAACCGTCCGGTCAGTCTCTTTGAAACGTATATATTGCAGTCCTTATAAATAGTTGCGAGTGGAATTGTATTCACTGCATAATAAATTAATTAAGTTGAGAAAAGTAATGGGCGGGCTTAAAGCGTTCGGTTTCCTCAATGAACTCCAAACGTTTATCTTTCTCCTTATATCTCACACATGTTTATTTATTATTTTTTTTTTTTGACAATACGTTTTCCTTTTGATGCTGGAACTATACTGAAAACAAATATTTGGACTTCCTTTCGAAAGGGAAGTTGGGGGAATATCATGTTAAGTTCCTAAAAAATATTGGAGACGTTCAATCTCAACTTCTAAATTGATGAATGATTCCTTATCCATTAAATAAACAGGGTAATAAAATTCATAAGATGCTATATTAATGTTCATATCAATTATTATAATAATGATGGTTCCAAAATTAATAATCATTTAAATAATAATTAAACTATATATTTCTGAGGACATCTACAAAGTACAGAGATTTTAAATGAAACACTAATAATAAAAAAGTTTAGTTTTATGTTCATTGATTAATCTATTCTTCAAATAAATATATAAATAATTGATCTTTATGAATTTATAATTTTAAAGTAATCTAAACAAAAAAATTATCACTATCAATTAACTTAAATTCTAACAACAGCGCATATTCGTTTATTTAAAAAAGTGACGAACAGGTCTTCTTTAAACGTTTGTTTGATCAAGAGAATAATAACTTAATAGTTATTATTTATTATAATAAATATTTGATGAAACAAATATTTCGAAAGAAATTTTTATACGAATCGGCCATTTTATCCGAAAATACCGACAATACTACAAGCAAAAATAATATAAGCATTGGTAACACTTCTTTTATGGAGTACTACAGATGGATGGTTTCTTTACATATTTATCATGGTTTGTTTAATATTTTACTCACATTTACATGTATTAATGTAATTTCAATATTTTTTTTTTAACTTAGAATATTTCTTAAACAACCTTTACTATTCTTCAAAATGTCTTGTACAAAGTGTAATGTTTCTTTGAAAAGGATTTCATGCAACCCGTAACCATCATATCAGCGGCTTGAATATAAAATGAGAGGAGAATAAAAAAGTCTAAGGAGATTCCGCTGAGCCAAGGGCTGCTACTATTATTTATTAGAGGGCTTGGACCTCGTTCCACACACGAGCCAATTTATCTGCTAGGTTAGCCTGTTAAAGATTTATACAGCCAAGTCGTATATAAGCCTTCCAAGAGTTAAGTTTATTTACTAAGGCCGGGTAATTACGGCTTATTCTCTAAGTTTCGATTCCGGTTGAGTTTGTGGGTTTTATCTGAGAAGTAATGAATTCCCTTTGAGCCCACAAATCTAAAGGTTTTAATTATAGAAAAAAAAGAAAATAAACAAACGAATGCGTCTAAGCTCCTCCGCTTATACAATCCATTAAGCAGACAAATTAAAATAATAAATAACGGCATCAATACATATGGGTTCGGGATTCAGGGAGAGAAAAAAGGTTTAATTGGTAAAAGTGTGTCTTATTTTCACCCAAATACCCTTCTACTATAACATTTTTACTTTCACATGCCTATAGATGGAATATATAGTATGAGAAAGTATTGCAAACGTGTAAATTCCATTTTTCAATGAAAATACATGTTTTATAAGGTCACTTGCGTCCAAATGAACAAATTTTGGTCAAAAGGTATGTATTTGTGTATTGAGTTCAGAGCAAAAACGAAAATTCGTACGGAACTGAAAGTTCATATTATCGAGAGCTATTTTTTTCACTAAAATTGGCTGATCGAAAGTGCCCCTTTATACTACGTATTTTGTACCTTTTTACGAGTTTCTATAAAAACGGCTCTAATTTTTTTATTTAACTATACGAATGTAATATTTAATGGGCTTTAATATCATGTATGTTCAATTCTGATTAAAATAGCCTGACAGGAATTAAAATGCCAATATTTGAAATTTTCTTCATTTGAAGTACGTTTAATATTGTAGATTAAAAAAAAAATAGCCATATCATCTTGTTAGTATTGAATTCATTATATAATTATATAGTGATATGTAATATAATTATATAATATTATAATAAATTATATAATAAGAAGAAAAGAGCGAAAATGTTTTTCAATGTAATTGTTGTGTTCATAAACAAAGAACAGTAATATAGATGTATAAAATACCGCTAGAAAGCTAAAGATTTTGGAAAAAAATATTACCATATAAACACTGTTTTGCAAGGTAATGTAAAGTAATTAAGGTACTAATAATAATAATAACAATAATAGGCTTACCGAACCCGAAGATTTCGATATAGATAACACCAAATTCCGTTTACACAGGTTGATCATGATCATGATCACTATTCAAGCCCATGCCCCCAAGATCAGCCTTAACGCAAACCTCCCATCGACCCTTCGGTCTACCTTTCGGACGCCTGACAGTCGGTTCAGCGTATATCAATTTCTTGGAATCCGTTCCTCACCAAGCTCCACAACTTTACTCTCCCATTTGAGTGTCCGTGATACTATCAACTCAATTATATTCACAGGGTACAAGCTCCGCAGTTAGACGTTGTGCAACCTTCTCAACTCCCTAGTAGTCCCATCTCTCTTCGAACCAAATATTTTACGCAGTGCCTTATTTTCGAAAACCTTAAGCCGCTGTTCATCCTTCATAGTAAGCGGCCACGTTTCATATCCGTAAAGGATCGTCGAAAGAATAAGAGTTTTATTAATTCAAACCTTTAACTTTTTAGACAGAAATTGCGAGACAAGTAATTTAGCAACTGAATAATAACAAGCATTTCCCGCCTTTAACCGGGACTTTATTTCCTCCTAGATTTCATTTTTTATTGTTATCATTTAACCTAAATTCTTGAATTTCTCAACTTGTTCTAAAGTATGTCCTATTACATCAATATCACTAAGATCGTCACCGTTTCTGCTACTAATCATATATTTCGTCCTATCGGTATTTATTTCGAATCCTATTTCTTTACCGGTTAATTAAGGTAATACAATATTGTAAAATATTATATTATTTAAGAAACTGAATATGATTTTTTTTATTTTTTTTTTTAATCTTTAACACTGTTTTATAGCTTTTCAACTGATTTTATCAACCGAGGAACGTGAAAGTGGTGTATTGTCCGCTCCAGATTGTTTTCCTATATAACCTTTGATCTAAGGAATTAGTACAATCTGAAGAATAATCAGATCATGGTGATTATCATAGAATTAAAAGAAAAGATGTTATAGTGTACCACATAAAACATAAAAAAGAGTAATAAATAATACATCAAGCGAGGTTTACTAAATGCATAATAGCACACTATCAACCCTAAGATAAAACACACCATTTTAACTCACCTCTGCTGTAAAAATCAATTAAAGGAACATTACAATAAAGTCAGACTTGAAAAAAAGTTAAAGAATTAAACTGATTTTCAGTGGAAACATGTATTTCAGATTAAAAAATCCGGCAATAGAAATTATTTTCATTATTGATATACACGGGCTATGCCCATTACAATAGGGGTACTTACTACGTTTGTTATAGCATGCTATTTGTGCTATTGTGCTAAACCCATCAATTTTATACAGGAAATAACTGTAGAAACTTGACGGGTTTAGCAAAATAACACAAATAGCACATGCTTTAGCAAACGTAGTGAGTACCCCTAATGTACAGAAGAACTTACAATCATAAAGATAACAATTAGGGTAAACATTAATAGAATTCATAAGAAAAAGTAAAAATGATTAACTATGAAATTTAAGCATTAACAGAATATAATATTCATAAATAAACTTGGATTATGTTACATAGCAATTAGGTAATAAGTATGAAAAAATAATCTTTTTATGTACAAAATGATATACAACATGACTACGAAATAGTGTATTACAATAAAATAGATTAAAAGAGACTAGTTAATCAGAAGTGCCTACAATAATTTTAAGCGCTGCTCGTATTTCTGCATAACGTTTTGCAGCTTTGTATGTAATATACTATTATTTTCTTTATATATTAAGCTTTACAACGATATTTTACATTAGTATTATAATTCTTGTGTTTAAAAAGAAAAATCAAAAACAAATATGCTTCAAAAAAATTGTTTATCAAATACGTTCAACTTGTATATTTAGCCGTTTTTATAAATGCTAGTAAGAACCTATGGGTACTTTAGAAGAAGACAATTTTTAATATCGCCATCATGATCGCAATACTCTCCCTTACTACGTATTTCATAATTAGGTAAGTGAAAGTAAAAATAAATTATATTCAAAAGCAAATCCTGATGAAATGCATACTTAATTAAATAGCAAGTATTCGTATGTCATATAATAATTATCTCATAATTGAGCATTAATAATTACCAAGTGAAATTACAAGAACAAGACGTAATTAGCTCACAAAGAAATAAGTTAGAAAAGGTTTCTTGTTTCAAATTTTTTTTTTAATTAATACTCATGGCATTTACTCTGTCAACATATAATTAAGAAATAATGGACGCTGTAGATGTTAAAAAAAACAAGTTTTATAAAATAATGAATTATAAATGAATCAAAATTTATCACAGTAATTACAAAAGATTCAAAAGATAAATTTTTATTATTATTTTAGATTATTAATATAATCATAACGATAAGAAGGTCAGAACATTTTACTTGGATTAATCAGAGCATACCTATATTGATAAGAGATTGAGCGAGAGAATAAAATCGATAAAACACATAGAATCAAAAAATGTATTGCAGAGCAGAATGCACCAAACCACATTCATTGTCAACCCAACATAGATTTCTAACTTTTAATTTATTTATTTACTAAATTATTGAAACAAACATCTTCATTATTAATTTGCTGTACATTGTTTGCATTTACATTCTTCTTTAATGTTTTGTCCGGAAAGTTCTTGGAGAAGTTTCTCCCTTTTTAATTCCCGAGTACCTTCCGTTGGGTCTTCCTCGACAGATCTTCGATGAGCTTCCTCACCGAACAATGTTTTTCATTTTGAACTTACCTTGATCTTGATGCTGAAGTTACTATATCCAAACTTTCTAAAACATCTAATTGCAGTCACTAAATTCCCAATACCATATATTAATTTTTTTTTTTTTTTAATTTGTTTTATTAAGAGATAATACAATCTGCCACCTTCTGGGGCAATGAGTATTAGAGATAAAATAAATCATTCATACCATATGTACATTGTAAATAAAATTAAAGAAAAAAAAAATTAATAAAGACTAAACAAATAAAAGAAAAAAATATATACACAAAATTAAATAAGTACTATAAAGAAAATAATAATAACAATCTTGTTCACATTCATACCTATTTACAATATTTACAAACTGCCCCTGGGATCACTGAATCAAACCTGGAGATCCACTAGTGGATGTCGAGGCACAATGCCAGAAGATCCCAGCGCCTCTCATTCAGCTGCGTCACTGGTCTTGAGTGCCAGTGGAGGCTGCGCGAGGGCGCTAGAGCCACATACACTCAGGGCATGAGTGGAGAAGCTGGCCATTGCCAGCACTCCAATAACATAATTACAAAAGATCTCTGGGCCACTGCCGCTTCAACCTACGAGGAGGGTTATAGGGATGTTTGGAACTAGATAGGGAGTTTGCCAAGGGATTAGGAAGGTGAGTAAGCTTCTGATGGAAGATTGAGAATTTGGATGGGATTAGATCAAGGACAAATGGGATATTCAGGTCATGGTGTAAGGTTTTGTTGGTGACATAATATGGGGCATCTACTATTGTTCTAAGGACTTTAGACTGAAAGGATTGGATACGTTTGATATTCGAAACTTTTGCTGTTCCCCACAGTTCAAGTCCGTAGGTCCAAATTGGTTTAAGAATAGTCTTGTAAATTAAGAGTTTGTTGTCCGTTGAGAGATGAGATTTTCTGTTTAGTAGTCTATATAGCTGGCCATATCGTCGATTGAGTTCTTGTCGTTTGAGTCTAGTATGGGGGTTCCATGTCAGTCTTTTGTCTAAGAGGAAACCAAGGTATTTGACTGTGTCAGAAAAGGTGAGAGGAATAGAGTTAAAATGGACAAAAGGGCAGGATCTGCGTCGAAGGGTAAAGGTGACTTGCTTGCTTTTTGATTCATTGACTTTGATGCGCCAATGATTGCACCACTTTTCAATCAGATCGAGATGTGATTGGAGGTTTGAGGATGCCGTAACAGGATCTGGATGGGATGAGAGGATAGCTGTATCATCGGCAAATGTTGCCAGGAAGTTTTCGGGTAAGGTGGGAATGTCTGAGGTGAATAAGATGTAGAGTATAGGACCGAGGACACTACCTTGTGGAACACCGGCTTCTATCGGATAACAACTTGAGAATTCAGAACCACAACGGACTCGAAACGAGCGGTTAGAGAGGTAGGATCGAAGGATTAGATATAGGGCTTGGGGTAATAGGGTTTTTAGTTTGAAAAGCAAGCCATCGTGCCACACCCGGTCGAATGCTTGTGCTATGTCCAGAAAGGCACCTGTGCAATATTGCTTGCTTTCAAGGGCATAGGATATGTGGTCAACAACTCGAAGACCTTGGTGAACAGTGGAGTGGCCTGAGCGGAAACCAAACTGGTGAGATGGGATTTTGTCGAGTTGGATTAACGGAAGGATGCGTTTCAGAAGGATTTTCTCAAATAATTTGGAAAGTATAGGGAGCAAGCTGATTGGTCTATAGGATGAGGTATGATTAACAGGTTTGCCCGGTTTAAGGAAAAGTATAATGGTTGAGTGTTTCCACATCAGAGGAAAATGGGTTGTTCGGAGGATGCAGTTATATATGTAGGTCAGGAATACTATAGCCTTTTTGGGAAGTTGTTTAATGATTTGGGAAGTGAGGAGATCAAATCCAGGAGATTTTCGAGGTTTAAGTTTATCGATTAGGAATTTGACCTCAGAGGGGTTGACAGCTTTAGGAGGCAAAGAGAGAGGAATCGGCGAGGAGAGGGATTCTTCAACTGCAGCTGTATGGGGAGGATTAATTTCAGGATGAGGAGTGAATGTGTTTGCAAGATGTTTAGCAAATTCCTCTGCTCTAGTCTCATCTGACGAGGCCCAGGAACCATCATGACGTTGGAGAGGATGAGAGATTTGATGGTATTTAAGGATTTTTTTAGTTGCTTTCCAGAGGGAATGGTCACAAGTGGATAATGAGGAAAGATAGGAATTATAGGATTGGGATCTGTAGGTTGTCAATCTATTTTTAACTAATTTACAATAATAATTGTATGATTTCCTGTCATCAGGATGCCTGGTCCTCTGCCAGATAGTCCTAGAACGGCGCTTGAATTGGATAAGGTCCAGGAGTTCTTGAGGTAAAGGATTTGTACTTCGGGATTTTTCGGGAGAGAGAGGAGAAGATGAAGTCCAGGTTGCTTGTTGGATTAGGGTTGTAAAGGTATTTACAGCTTCATCCAGTTCTTCAGGGGATTTGAGGGATACTCTGAGATCAATGTTGTCGGTTAAGATTTGACGGAATAGATCCCAGTGAACTGGGCCCCTGATGAATGAGGGGGGGAGCGGTTTAGGAATGGGCGATATTGAAAGGGTAAGGAGTATTGGACTGTGATCTGAAGATAGGTCATCGAGGCGAGATATGGAATAATTTAGTAGTCCTAGACCTTTGTGCATGAAAAAATCTAGGAGGTCAGGATTGCGGTTGGGATCTGTTGGCCAGTAGGTAGGAGAATCCGGAGGAAGAATATTGCTGCGAGTAGAATTAAGTGCAGACAACAGGATTAGTCTACGAGAGTTTGTGGTTCTGGCTCCCCATTGTTGGTGTTTTGCATTAAAATCTGCTCCCACAAGGAAGTGATGTCCCAAGGAATTTAGGAACGAATTGAATTGGGATTCTGAAAATGGAATTTTCGGAGGGGAATATGCTGCAACAACTGTTATGTGAAAGGGCTTGGTTTTAACTGTTACAGCTGTAGGTTGTAGGTAATTATGGACGGGTAAGGGGTGTGAGTGATGGGAGAGGGAGTGATGGATGATGACAGCAGTGCCAGCATGTGCGGTTCCGTCCGGGTGGTCCGTGCGGTAAATGTTGTAATTGGGAATGTTAAACAGACGTGAGTTGGTAAGTCGGGTTTCTGTTACTAGGGCTATGTCTATGTGTTTTTCTTGTAAGAAGACTGTTAGTTCGTTAGTGTGATTTCGAATACCATTCGCATTCCAAAGGAGTATGGATATAGGTTTGGAAGAGGTCATTTAAGGATTTCTTGAAGAAGTGATGAGGTGGGATACGAGATTAGTTAAAAGTGATATTAGAGGAGTCACGACTGATTTAAATTCAGCGATGAAGGATGTTAGGAGACTGGTGATATCTGTTGCATTTGATGGAGGAGGAATGAGTGGAATTTGATGTTGATGGGATTTTTGGGGCTCGGAATGGATTAGAGGAAGAGAATATTGAGGTTGGGGGTGGGGGTGTTGAGGTTTCGGTTGCTCCGGCGGCAGGGCCTCACAATTCTTATTTTTCTCACCGCCTCCTAGAAGTTGGGCAAAGGACACATTAGCGTTTATGAGATTTGAAGTCATTCTTCTTGAAGTAGTGGGATATTCTGTGGGTTGCGGTTTCTGGAATTTTGTTTTTAGGTTTTTGTAAACCTGACAGCCTTTATAGTTAGCCGGATGTCCTTTCAGGCATAGAGCACACACTGCTGGAGTTTGCCTTGATTTAATGCATTCATCAGATTTGTGGGGGTCTCCGCATTTCACGCAACGTGGCAAATGAAGACAGTAGTGCTTGGTATGGCCGTATGCCTGGCAGTTGTGGCATTGAACAATTTCTTTTTTCACATATGGTTTTTCAACTGTGACTTTAGTATAGTAGAGCTTTTGGATGTCGTAGATCTTTTCAACTCCAGGTGAAGGTTCAAGATCAACGAAGAAGAGGGGTAGAGGTACCTTCGTGGATACATCGGTTCCGGATCTATTTTCCTTTATGACGTTGGTGATTTGACGAACTTTGAAGCCCAAGGCCGTCAATTCTTCTTCAATATCTTCAGCAGGCGTTGAGGGATGGAGATTTCGAATGACGACTCGCAAGGAGCGCTCCTGTCGAAGCTGGTAGGTGTGAAACTCAGCTTTTGTGTCCGTCAAATATTGAACGATTTTTCGGTACGCTTCTGCTGTTTCCGGAGAAATCTTTGTATCGAAGCTCCTGCTAAGGCATGTGTAACAACCGGGATCAACAATTTTGTTTATTTGGGAGCAGAGCAACTGAAAGTTTTTTATATTTTTGACGAATATCGGGGGAGGGCGAGGTTCTCTTGGTATTGGTGTCGACTCCATAGCATCTTTATCAGATTGTAGAACCTGGTAAGGGTTGGGCGTGAAGAAAGGAGATTCTTCAGACAGCCCCTGGGATGAAGTGCCTGGTTGTGGCTCGTCAGATGCATTTGTGGGAGTAACTGGAGGACTGATTTTTTTGTTATTACGCCTAGAACGGGTCTTTGCTGGTGGCGAATGCTGAGGTGTTGAGAGTGCAGACCCAGCAGATCGAGACCTTTTCTTAACTTTGCTCGACATAACTTGGTGGAAATATCTCATTATGTCATAAGTGATATAGGGAAGTAAGTAAAAGAAGAGGAGAGAAAAGAAATAATTGAAAAAAAAAAAAATATATATATATATATATATATATATATATATATATTACGTCTGCGTGACTTAAATTTAATTGTGTTAGCCACACGAACGTGCCCCGCTCAGAGCTGGCGAAGCACTGAGGACTGATATGAGTGGGGGGGAGCACTTCACCTATGGCGGTATGCGTGTGATAAGGAATACCTCAATACACGGCTTCACTGTTCACTAACATAAACTGTAAATAAAAACAGTTCTCACTGTGGGATTACCACCAATGTAAACCACTGCTGTCCAGCTACTTCATTGTAGATTTAAAATCGAAAAAAAACATATAGTAACTACTAAAAGATGGACGTCTCAAGAGAACGATGTTAAACGTGAATGTCTATAACTAGCGCATGCGCAGAACTCCCATATATTAATGACATGACATTTTGTTTAACCGAATACAATGAAACAACTGTAGAAAATATATGATGTAATTTTGTTAACAAATTTTTTTATAAAAGTCCAGCTAGTTATCAATCTTAATTGGGTTTATTAAAGTGTGTTGATTATAATTTCCAAGAAAACGAAATCATACACTGTTTGAATTTGCTGCCTTATGGAATGAATAAAATATGTCCCATTCCCTCAGTCGCACGTGATCTCATTCTCCCCCTGCATTATCACCCTTGACAGGAATATTATCATGATTTGTGAAGCCACGTGCTCTTTCGAAACCATAGAATAAACAATGCTAGACAAACCTATGCAACCCGGAAGATCCGATCTTGTAGTTGCGAATTGCCGTGGTATAAGTAAATATGATAAGGAGAACCAGCAGTTGAAACCGACTGATAAATTATGAACAGGCATTTGCAACCCTCTATTTGCGGTTCATGTTTGCCTGGCCTCTGGATCCTCACACGTCAAATATTTGAAAACCCCACTTCTCTTCTTTTATTTATTTTATTTTTTTCTTCCTTAAAATATCAAGTGGGAAAATTATTGTTTATGCATACCTTAACTCATTACGGTGAGAGGGTTTCATTTTCCCTGCTGCATAAATTTTAGGAGGGAAAATGGAAAGAAAGGGGAAGAAATCCTAACATAATTATCATTATTTACTTTTTATTAATTCTTAACTTAATAAAAACTTCTGGAGGAAGAATGTTATCTAATTACTTTTTCAAATGTCGATAAACCAATCTAAATAGCATTCGTATAGGCGTTGATGACCTTTGATGTTTTACGCCTTAAAGCCCTAGCTAACAATAACAACCATTCTAAATATCAACGAAACCGATTGTGAAATTACTGTGCTAGTTTGAGTTTTTTTACATTTTGGTCTGAATTATTACCTAAAGCGATAAATTAATTCCCTTCATTAAAATAATTAATAAATAAGTAAATTCGTATTTTTATTTTATTAATTTATAGTATGTTAAATATCTGTGTGAAGCGATATATTCTTTCTTCATATAACATTATTATTTATCGTAACATAAGCTTTATTAATGATACTGTTTCGGGGATGCATCCCATGTTCAGATCATAATCTTTTATTTTTCATTATTGTTATTATTTCGGTATAAACTAAACCGATTAATAAATTTATGTTTTAGTCAAACATTGGCAATAAGAACTATTAAAAATAAAATTATTTGAAGGAAAAATATATATTAAATATTTACATTAAATACACATATTAAATATAAATCAAAATCAAAATGTATTTCGAAAAAAAAAATCGTATTAATTCAGTTCATAGTATAATAAATAATGCATTACCCGTAATATTTTCATTCCATTTTATTTGGGAATCATTTTCGATTCATCATATCTTAACATCCCGTTGGTTAATTAACTCATATTAATTATATTTATGCTGACATTTAATATAACTTTGATTCCATGAGTCATTCCGAGACTTATATAGGCTTTAACGGTGAATTCGTTTACGCCAGTTCTTGCTAAAAATTATTTTTCATTCCTTATATATAAAAAATATATTTTTTAATTACTTGAATTAACAACTGTATTAAAATAATACAACAGCTAAGTGTTATCAGGCTATAAGAGTACAATTTCTTATAATCAATAATTAAGTCTTGGTAACTTTTTTCTTCAATTAGTCTCCTCAAAAGTTTTCTAAAAATAATAGGTTGTAATAATAAAATTTGATTTTTATCTAAAAACCAAACCGTATTATCAAATTCAAGATTTTAGGATTCAGAGTCAAGGAAATATTTAAAATCGCAGTCCAAGAATACTTTAACAATTATTCCAAATAATGGAATCGGCGCGGGATAAAGATATTCAAATACTCACAAAAAAATAGTTCTGTACTCAAATAATCAACCGGTTAAAGTATAAATAGCACAGGCTTCGTCCATTATGAGGTCTATTAATAATTATTTTAGGTCATATTTTTTTTTATATTATCGATTTTAAAATCGATTATTTTAAACTCTGATTTGGTAAAAATTCATTTTATTACATGAGATATTTGATATAGAGATCCATTATTATATATTTTATCCCTGAAATAACATTTATTTTATCAATTATAGTTTTATTAATTTTTTGAAATTGAAAAACGTTGAATTTAAAATTAAAAATTTAATAAGAAGGATAGTGAAGGAAAGATGGTTAGGTCATCAAAAGGTTACACACTCATAAGTAACACTTATTGAATTTGTGTGCCAAAGTTTTGGCCTACACCGTGGGCCTTCAGGAGGGCTACGAAAAACAAGATAACAACCAATACAATTAAAAGAATAATAATAATAAAAAGCTGAGTATAATAATATGATAGTAATAAAATATGGAAGCAAGCATAAAATTAAAATGACCATATTCGAATAAGAAAATTTGAAAACTATTACGAGAAACTAAGCAAATAATTAAAAATAAAAGAAGAACAATTTTGAAGTGTTTTTTTTACGGTATTTTTTAAAATGAATAAAAACATTTAAAACGAGAAACTACAAGATGAAATAATATAATATCAAACTAACAATCATATGTAGGAGATATAAAACTGAAATAAAGATAAGAATAGGGAAAGAAGAAGAAAGAAAAAAGTGATAAAAAGGAAACATAATCATAAAAATCTGAAAGAAAATACATACTGACTCCTGGGAGGGATCTCAAAAAGTGTATATATATATATATATATATATATATATATATATATATATATATATACGATAAGCTATATAAAATCAATAGATAGACTATTGATACCATACGATAGTTGGACTATACTTATTAATTATTGTTACAAAAAAGGACTGTACTTATTAGAAGTAAGGTTATTAATAATACTTCATACTATTTCTTTCAAATAACGTTTTTAATTATTTCTTATGACATGTGAATTAAGGAAATTAAAACTTTTAAATTGGAATGCTTATGGCATTTTTTCGCAAAAGAGTGAATTTAAAATTTTTCTTGAAACACACTCTATTGATATAGCCTGTATAACTGAAACTCATCTTTCTTCTCATAATAAATTCCATATACCTGGCTACAAAACTTTAAGAAACGATAGAAATAGCTCAACTGCTTCAGGAGGGGTGGCTATTATAGTAAAGAATAATATAAGCTTTTCTGAGAACAACCTTATAGGAATATCTGATATAGAAGCCGTTTCAATCCGTTTAAACTCATCTCCCAGTACGATTATCACAGCAGCATATAAACCACCTAATAAGAAGCTCTGTGAAGAAGAAATTCTTAATTTGCTGCCTGAGAATGAAAATGTTCTAGTGTTGGGTGACATAAACTGTAAACATATATATTGGGGGTGTCGTAAAACAAATTCAAGTGGCAGTAAGTTGCTCGACATTACTTCCAGATACAACATACAAATTATAGCTCCAACGGAACCTACTTTTTTTAGAAGTGGAAGTACACCGGATATTTTAGATATAGTTTTATCCAAAAAAATAACGTTGCCAATAGCATCTCAAACGATACCCGCTTTAAACTCAGACCACGTCCCCGTATTAATTTATTTTTCTATTAAAATTCAAGAAATGTCTTCCAGAAATCCTCTAATTAAAGGAATAATTGACTGGGACAGATATAAAAATTTAATACATCATAATATTATTCTAAAAACAACTTTTCAAACCCTCAAGAAATCGATAAATCCGTGGAGCAGCTTACTAAAATAATATCCAATTGTATTAGTGAATCAACTATTCAGACATTTCGCTTCAAAAGAAAGTCATTCACCAATAGGATACCAAATTCAATTCTGGCAAAAATTAAGGAGAAAAATATGACAAGAAGGCGTTGGATGCGTACTAGGAATCCATTAGACAAAAGAAAGTGGAATCATCTTCGGCGAGTCATTAAACTAGAATTGGACGAGCTCACGTTTTCCCAATATAAAGGGTATGTCGCTAACTTAGACCTAAGAGACCAATCACTTTGGAAGGCTACAAAGCGTCTTTTAAAAAAGCAAGATATCATTCCCAGCTTAATAGAGGACGGTACATTCATCTCCACTGATCAAGCCAAATCCGAAGCCTTTGCTGACTATTTTCAAAAGACATTCTCTATCACGAATTGCGAAAAATGTCCAACAAATAGCGTTTCACTTTGTGAGGATATCAAGGAATTTTTACAATTACCTCTACAAACAGCTGAATTGCCACTGCAATTCACGACCCCAAAAGAATTAAAAGGACTTATTGATAGGCTTAAAACAAAGAAAAGTCCAGGGCATGATCTTATTCCAGCTGTTACTATTAAAAACCTACCCAGAAAAGCTATCGTCTTAATCACGACGATATTTAATAGTTGCTTACGAATCGGATATTTCCCAGATACCTGGAAAAAAGCCGAAATAATTGTTATACACAAGCCAGGCAAGAAAATTAATCAAATCAGCAGCTACAGACCCATAAGTCTATTACCCATATTAGGAAAATTATTTGAGTCAGTAATAAAAAACCGCTTATCATCCTTCTTGCAGGCAAACAATATAATTCCGGAGTTTCAATTCGGCTTTCAGCTCGGTCACTCCACTTCTCATCAACTATCTAGACTAACCGAATTTATCGTCAATGGATTTGAAATGAAAAAGCACACCCTGGTAACGTTTCTGGATTTTCAGCAGGCATTCGACAAAGTCTGGCACAATGGTCTTTTATACAAAATCAAGAAAATCGGTACTCCAAAATACTTGTACGACATCCTCTACTCATTTTTAGGAAGAAGATCATTTACTGTGAGAATAAATAATACGAACTCTACAACCAGACCCATCCTAGCCGGTACTCCACAAGGTTCTGTACTTTCTCCCATCCTCTTCAATTTTTACGTCCATGATATCATTCAATCAACTCATACTTCCATAGCCATGTTTGCTGATGACACGGCAATATTCTCCCAGCATGAAGACATAACCATTGCCCGAAATACCCTCCAAAACCACCTCAACGAATTAGAAACATACCTGACCAACTGGAAAATCATTCTAAATATTCAAAAATGCAACTCGAAAATATTTACCCTGAAAAGACCATCAGATCCACCTGAACTTATCCTCAACGGTAACAAGCTGCCATGGATCCCTGCTGACAAAGCAGTGAAATACCTAGGGGTTCACCTCGATCGCCGCCTAACTTGGAACCACCACATTAATATCAAATTAACCCAAGCCTATGCAAGATTGGCAATGATATACCCTATCGTAAATAGAAAATCTAATCTGAAACCTGCTACAACATTACTTATCTATAAAACTGTACTTCGGCCACTACTTATGTATGGTTGTGAAGTGTGGGGCGCAGCTTCCTCAACTAAAAGAAAAAAGCTCCAAACTTTTCAAAACAAAATTCTTCGTATATCAGTTGATGCTCTTTGGTTCATTAGAAACAGTCAACTGCACCGTGAACTTCAAATTGAACCTATCGATAACTTCATCAAAGATCGCTTCACTAAATACCACTCACAGCTCCCAGCAGTAAGAGGTGCTGTAGCCTACAACATCGGGGTTCAAACGACAACTCGCCGGCTCAAACCCAGACTTCTGCAAGACGTTCTTCTGTGATCTTCCTATTAATCTTTTTTTTGTCCATAATCTTTAATTTTCTAACTAATTATTACTAAATTATCTTTCCTAAATTACTATTTATTATCTATAAATTACTAAATTAGCATTTATACTATCTATTATGTTCCATTTATTTATTATTATTATTATTTTTATGTATTTTTATTTTTATTTATTTAAAAGTTAATTACTTATTCATTGATTCTTTTTAAGCTTCATTTACTTTATCTTCTTCTTTTTTTTTTTTTTTAATCACCTTATACATGTATTAATTTATTATCTCACATGAACTTGTTTACTTTTAGTTTCATTTCATTCTTGTGTTTCAATATTATTTCAAGTGTTTGTTTTGATTTATATAACCTTTTTATTAAACTGTTCCGTATAATTATAAACATGAAATAGTTAGGGGTGTCTTTGCATGAGACTATACCCCTCCTTTGTCTATAGCTAGTAATTGTAATAACTATTTTTTACATAAACCCATGTATGGCTCACGTAGCCGATCTGGAAATAAAGAAATACATACAATAATACTTTATATCAAAGAAATAATAATACAAATATTTGGTTAAAAAAATAAAAATAAAAAAAACGGTAATTTTTTGTTTTATCAACCCCATGAATATTAAAATAAATGATATAAGTAAAAGATAATTTACATTAGCTACTCCTTCACATAAATAACAAGTCAAGAAGATGGTATAACAGCTATAAAAATGAACTATTACCGCAACAATAATCGAATAATAAACTAGCGACCTGAGCCCGTAGCACTCCCTGAGTTAGGAGCAGTCACGAACTCCGTGCAACTTCCTACTTCGCCAGCACTTCCTTGGCACAACTCTCATTCCCAAGGGGTTGAGCGAGGTATATACGATTTAGGCCAATCTTCGTTATCAACTCTGTAATGTAGATCCTCTAAAAAGTAAGAATTTGCTATCCAAATCTAACTTGAACTTTTCATGCATAAATATGATATAATATAAATTTATTCTAGGACTGTGTCCTTTAAGAATAACAATATTGTACATTGTCAGCCGAGAGACCAATAAAATTAATTTGTATTTACAAATGCGAAAAAAAAAAACCTATATGGGTGTGGGTGCAAAAATATGGATTATAAGCAAAAAAAGGAAAAAATCTCCTTTCTCGGATAAGAATATGTTCCAACAACTCCCTCCTCGTAACACGCCGCCACCACCGAGTCAAGTACGAATTGCTGATTCTCCTCAAAGAGAGAAACTTCGCCTACTTCGATGAGGTTTATTGCATGTATGCTGACAAAGTGGCGTTCCATAAGACCGAGAATCCAGTCAGCAATCATTTTGGATCCTACAATAAGATATGAGAGTAATAACCTCGATCAGGCGTATAAGGTAGAAAGGTAAAAGAAGAAAATTTATGATAAGTGTAGCCCATTCCTTGAGAGTTCCGCGAGGGCTTCGGTGACAGAGACTTCTACGTAAAGAGCCTTTGGTTCGGAGCTCGCGGGACTGTGCCTAACTCGACCAGGAGCTTTCTAAAGAATCTCGGAAAGGATATTGGGGACGTAGCGAAGATTGCAGAAAATGTAATATTGGACTCCCTAGATGTTATCCACCATAACATGCATGGTATTCAATGTGTACATGAATATATTTTTGATTGATGTACGAATGTTTTATTGTTTGTATTTTAAGAGTTTTTTTTTTTTTTATACATACAAAAAAAAAAGATAAAACTAAATTCGGAAAAAAAATTTTAGTAATAAAAAAATTTCAATTTTATCTTTCCAATGAAATTATAGTATGATGTGTAGTGAGTGACCCAATATAGTTGATCAGCATTACTTTATAAATAATGTATTTTCTCTCTGAAAAAATTTAAAATAAATTAATTATTCCGCTACGCTAGGATTTGGGCAAAATAGATATTTATTTCGTTAATTAAAAGTAGGATAATTTATCTACAATTTCACATTTGTATTTAGTCTGTTTGGGATGTCAGATGTTAGATAGTTTAGATCAGATTGAGGGAAGGCAGGAAGCATGGCAACTACGAATATATAGGGAATTCCAGAAGGCTTTAGAGCGGATATAAAAGTAACGATAAAAAGTTTTAGTTCTATGGGTAGTAACGAACGGTCAGAATGGGTCAGATCTAGATGTTCAGATCTAATTCGAGTGGAAGGAAGGTTTAAATTGTAAGACACTGTGGGAGTATGGAGGTTGTTGGGAGTTAACGATTTGCTTAAGGAATAATCCGAGTAAATATTAAGAGATATATTCATCATTTTAAATTTTTGAAGGTTTCAATCAATAACTTTATCTAATAAAATTTAAGAAATTTCCTAAAATTGTTTTGATTGCAACACCTTATTAGTTATTTACTAATAAGTTATTAATTATGGTGGAAAATAAACTCTTTTGGGCGGAAGCAACTCGTTACAGTGTCAGATATTATATGAGGGTAAAGTTTAAACGTATCTTTCTAAAATTAGCAATGAAAAATAAAAAAAATTACTATTTTAAAACACCTAATGCTGCTGTGTCAAAACTCGAGGAATACTTTAAAAATTTAGGTAGTAATCTGTAGGATAACCTTTCGTATTTATCCTGGAGTTTGTAAGAACGTTAAATACCTTTACCTTTACTAGAAAAGTAAAATCCATATCTCCTATATAAACCAAATATATATATATATATATATATATATATATATATATATATATATATATATATATATATATATATATATAAATCCACTTCCCTCTCTGAAACAAGAATTATCTGTATTGGCCCCCAACTTAATGATTAGTTTTGATAAAGAAATATACACCTACCAAAATCAGAAATACTAGTTAAAAAAATGTTCTCAACATACTTTCATTAAATTTTTAATTAATATTTAAAGATTCTTCACAGTCTATATTAAAATAATTAGAATCTTTCTGAAATCGAACAAAAAAGGAATAAGTATAAGTTATATAATGCGAAAAGTTAACTTTTTCAATAAGAAATTATTTTTAATGAATTGAAATTCTGATTTCATTCATATTAAAATATTTTATCGGGTTAGTGCAATAAGGATTATGGAGTACAGTGATTGACTTGAAAGAAGCCGAAGAAAAAGCGGAGCGTTGGATAAATGGCTGAATGCAATTGGACAGTCAGCCAGTAGAAGTAAACTTTTCTCGTTAAGAGCTAAGCGGTCGTATTTAACAGTTAAAGTTTTAAGGGCCCGGTCACAGCCCAGAAAGGAAAACACCTTTTTTTTCTTTCCCAAGTGGTGTGCAACCGGTCTTACTGGCAGCACTTGGCACCAAGAGTTATACAACTTATGTTTATAAACTAAATTTTAAAATTATCACGATTTATTTATAATTTATAAAAAAAATTATTTATTTATTTCGGATAAGCATTTTTCGTAACGTATAGGTTTTCAATTAATATAAATTTCTCATTTTGGACTTTAGGTTCTTAAATTTAAAGATACTAAGACTAAACCTAGACAAACGCCTCACATGGAATCCCCATACTAGACTGAAACGACAGGAAACTGCTCTTAGATACCGATTACTACAACACTTACTCGACAAACGCTTAAAACTTTCTATTTACTACAAAAAACTCATTTATATAACCATTATAAGGCCTATTTGGACCTACGGCATTGAGGTAGGGGGTCCACTAAACCATCAAGTTCCTCTCGCATCCAATCCCTGCGATCCAAAATCCTTCGAAAAATCCTTAATGCTCCATACTTTGTTACGAATAAAATTATCCATAAAGACCTAAGCATCCCATTAGTTGAAGAATTGGCCCGATCCAGATATACATCTTTCTATTCCAAACTTCCTGCCCACTCAAACCCGCTTATCCGTGACCTCTCCTCAAATCTATTCCTGGCAATCCACCGAGGCGACTTAAAAGGAGATGGCCAAGAGACCTCTTACCATAAATTGGAAATTGGAGTTCTACCAATAGGTAGTTTCTTCACAGGACAATCATGTCAATCTCAAATCAATCTAATTTACTTTTTGGATTGAATCAATACAGTTGTAAATTTCTTTAAATAAATAAATAAAAAAGATTAATGATATATGACAATTATTTTAAGATTGGCAAGACAGGCCTTAGAGACAATTGGCCGCGCGGTATGGTTTCCTAAAATTCTATACAGCGATTTTCGATGCTATTTTAAAGAGTAGGGTAATTACTTTCTACGCCTACTTTTATAAGCAGCCATCAGTTAGCTGACGGTTCTCAAATACCCGAGGGAGGGGAGGTCGTGAGTGAATCTCTACTTTTAAAAAATATTTCCTTGATATTTCAAAACATATTTCCACACTCTTCGAAATATAATGAGTAACGGAACCTTAAAAGAATTAAAATTATACATGTATGCCGATGAATCTTTGAGAATAAAGCATAAAACTAATATTTAGAAAAAAAAATTAAAAATTCGAACATTCTTATAATTTTATTTTGTTTTCAATTTTTTTTTTTGACCATTTTATTCATATAGTTAAAGTTGATCAAGAGAAAAACAAAACAAGTAAATATACTTATGTATGGACTAGCTGTAACGCGCGGCTTTGCTCGCGAAAATTGTATTTTGTCTTTATTTAAATTTGCATTAATGCGTTTATGAGTAGTAACTATAAAACGCATATGATGGTGCAGTTGTTTGAGGATGTGGTAACATAGAAACAACCAATAAAACATACTTATTTTATTTTTTTCTTACTTGTGTATTTTCTTGGTGGCTGCACCCTCAACCAACTTCTTTACCATATAGTCAAAACGGTCAACAACTACTCCATTATTATGCATATGTAAATTTTATAAATAAGAACGTTTAGAAACAATCAACACATACATATATTTGAATTAATAATCTCATATGTAAATATATGGGAAGGTTACTGGGAACCAGTGTTGCAACATTTTTTTTACGTTTTAGAAAAATATATTTTTCAACCATTTAGAATAGTAATAATAATAGATAAAAACTATCCTACCTTTTAAGTTGAAACAAATAACAGATACTTACGAAGTTTGATTAAATTTAGTTCAGTAATTTCAGAGTTTATCGCGAACATACATCGTGACACGAGATTTTTTATATATATACATTGCTATAAAAAGCTCAATGGACAACAAAAACATTAGAAAAATAATGTTATCAAAATATATTAACAATTGAAGTGTTTTAAGTACATCAATGAATCCTCAAAAAAGGACAAATCCATTTTCATCAATTATAACGAAATTGACTTTTCTCGTTTTTCCTCAGTCAACCATTAATAATATTCCTATTTAAGTTCTAGAATTAGCAGTGCCCATAATTAATTATAACTGTAAACTAATATAAAATGTTGACTGAATATTAAAATTTATGGTGCAATATCGTTTCAACTTTTACAAAGAATAATTAGCATTCATACAGTTCATATCTAGAACCAACACTGCACAAAAGCGCTATAGCCACTGGAGTCCACTATGAATATTCCACTAGAATTTCAGCAGCTGATTAGAATCGTAATTAAGCAACCAATGGGATTTCAGTTCTCTCAAATTAATATCCTCAAACAAGGGAAGATAAAACATGCGTTTGCGTGTGCTAATTTTATGATAATTTTTAAACAGTATTCACATTATTGCATTTATTTATTTTCATTTATTGTTTAATACGACTAATGAATAATATTGCAAACTTGAACTAAGTTAGTAGACTAATCTAGAGAGCAACGCAGCGATACAGCGTTCTAGTGTTACGGCGATATCGCATGACTTCCATTGCAATTATGAGGTCGTGTATCCTTACAGATACCCGGATAGGTTATGTTCTATCAGTCATATTCTATTCGTGTAATTGAAAATGTAATATGAAACACAAACAGGGAAGTACCTAAAATGGAAAATGTTCTGACGTTTAATTCCTAATTGTCTATTCATCAGTTTATATGTTATACAAGCTTAAATATGAGTTAAAACGACAATAACATAATGTTATATTTATTCCTTTAATTTAAAGTTTAAAAAAATAAACTATTATTGATATTAAAATTCCAGAAAATATTGTAAAAATGTATTAATTCGGTGATATAAGGTGGTAAGAAGTATTTATGGTTACTTCATTTTAAAATTTACTGTAAAATCTGAAATATACAATTTTAGTCTCGTTCCAATTCCGATGTTTTTAAGCTATACTATTTACCATTACAGATCCAAACGTATTTTTGAAATGGCTTGCTTGGAGAGTACACTGTTTCATTAAAATTATTGTGATAAACCTTTGGGCCTGAAATTTTTATGGGAAACTAATTGATTATTGATATGCGATTTGAAGGTAATATTATAATCACTAACACTAAATTTTTCAAATGAAAGTTTTTTTGTTGTTTTTTTTCCAACTCTACCTTTGAAGGCTATACGGAATTTTCTCAGGCTAGATTATAGATTAGATTTTTATTGTCTTAGGGCCCGAGGCCCTTTCTTACAGACAAAGTAATAATTTTTACAATAATTAATGTGCCAAAAAATAAAAATAAAACAAACTTTATGTATACTATTTTAAATAAAAATATTTAAAAAATAAAATAAATATTATTTATAATAATAATATTGCTAGAGGGAGAGAGTGAGGGATTATGGCCGAGTTAAAAGTCTATCGGCATTGAGACGCAAGCTTGTGACTATTTTTATTATATATAAGTTGTTTGTCATCTGGTCCCAGGGCAACACATGCTAACCCACTGAGCCACCCCGTTGTTGTGATTAATAAAAATGTAAAACAACGGAAAAAAAAATGAACGAGAGTGAGGGTTATTTTATTTATTATTTCAATAGATTTAGCGCTTTAAATTCTATTTCTAAACTTCGATCAGAATTTCTTCAGAACATTCAGTCTGCTGAAGGTTTATATCTGAATTAATAAAAACAAAAATTTGAAAATAAATCAAGTAATGATTATTAAAAATATATGTAGTTCACTAACTTAATTTTAAAATAAGTCAACTTATTTATATGACCATCATAAGACCGATATGGACTTACGGAGTAGAGCTATGGGGCTCTACCAAACCATCAAATTCTTCTCGTATCCAATCCTTACAATCCAAAATCCATCGTAAAATCCTTAACGCTCCTTACTTTGTCACGAATAAGCTCATCCATAAAGACCTTTCCACTCTAATCCACTAGTTTCTATCCTATCATCCTCTTCGATTCCTGATAATCCTCCAAGGAGTCTGAAAAGAAGATGGCCCTGAGACCTTTTAGTTAAAAATATTTTTAGAGTGCTGCCGATGGGTGGCATCTCTTCATATATCTCATGTTAGATTACTATATCCATCACATTTACTTGTTGTATATAATTATACAGTTGTAAATATCAGTAAATATGTTTTTAAAAAAATAATAAGTCAAACGCAAGGATAAAAATGTAATATAAAAAAAACAAACAAACGCGAATCACACTTCATATACAAACCGCAAACACAACAAGTAATTGCAATGAAAAAGAGTTTAAATGTATGTTGATGGGCCATTTGCATGCCTTGTTTTTTTGCGAATATAGAGTGGTGAAACGTGCATTACAACCCCTAACCTAAAAGATAGCAGGGACATGTAAATGTGAATTGGTGTTTCAGTATTTCTTTATAAATAAACATTTTTATTTTGTAAAAATAACTGTATATAGCATTAGAGGAGAAAAACTAGTCGAATCTAAAAATTATCCATTTAATTTTCTACGCTTATAAAAAACGCTGGAAATTATTACACAATGTTTTATTATTTCCAAATAATTATATTACTGTATAACTGTGTACATAGCTGTTAATAGGCAATTAAGTAACATGAAATGCAATAAATAAATCAAAGAAGAATGGTATATAACAACTGACAATTTCAAAACTCTATATCTCTGCTTTTTTTTTTTTTTTTTTTTTTTTCATTTTGATAGCATTTTTGGTATTTATTGATTAGGAGAAATTTTTTCGGCATTTATTTATTTATTGATTAGGAGAAACGGATTTTTTTTTTATTCGTAATTCAGGTTCTACACGTCTTGAAACTTAAGCCCTCAAAATTTTTTTATTTTTTTTGGTTCGATTACAAAGGTTCATTATTGAAACAAATAAACCAAGAGCATTTATACTAGACTACCTTACTATTTCCTTTTCTTTTCGTTCGATTTTAATTTAAATAAAATTTCTTGATTCCAGAAAACCTTACATTTATACCTTACATCAGCAATAATAATCGGGTTATCAGGGAATCACATCTCTTTGAGACGTGGCTTGAATATGTAAGTTTATTTTTCTCTGTCTTAATCTCGAAAATCTTTTCAATTTTTCTCGATCTTCAATAATAATTGATGACTTAAATATATAGATCAACTTTTTTTTTTTTTTTCGTGTTTTACTGGTTTTAAAAC
Source organism: Piezodorus guildinii (assembly GCA_023052935.1). Classification (NCBI taxonomy): domain Eukaryota; kingdom Metazoa; phylum Arthropoda; class Insecta; order Hemiptera; family Pentatomidae; genus Piezodorus; species Piezodorus guildinii. Next base: position 111,131,147 of record CM041294.1, read on the forward strand.
TCAATACAACTTATCTTCAAAAACAACTTAGTTATGGCCGTATTTATGATTTTTTTTTTTGGGGGGTGTGGGGTGGATTACAAAGGTTCATTATTGAAAATAATAAACCAATATATCATAGATCAACATGCAATTAAAGAAAAACTCATTTAATTAATTTTTATGAACTTGAACTAATAAAAGCTGGGTAAAAATATGACAAGTTTAATCATGACCTTATTCTGTCTTTCAACCTAGTAAAAGACAATGTAACCACTTTTAGTAGTTTCTTTTATGTGCTATGCACCATTAGAAAAGGGTAAAGCTTAGTTAAATAACTGGTTACTGGAACATCTTTAAATTATTAAAATTTTTAATATTGAACTAATATACAATCAGTATTTGTTGATGTTGATTGATTATTTTCAAATATTGTTGGATGCACTTCTTTTTTTTCCTCTTTATATTTCTCTATTCGCACCCGTCAGAAGATATAGGACAATGAGCAAATGTGCTGTATAAAAAGTAGGCAGCAGACATGATAGGCATGGAGAAGAAAGGTGCCCAGCAGCATCCAGACTATAATTTAGCAGCTTCTCTTTAGCCTTCTTCTGACAGGCATTTCAGCTACTGACATGTCGTTTATAAGTCTATTGTCGTGTCCGTACAGTTTACTGTGAATACCACAATAGAGAGTTCGGATTTGTGAGTCCATTGTTGGTTGTTTTAGGTCCGTATGTAGGGCTTTGTTGCTTACGTGTCCAGGGACAGTAATTATGAGTCTTTATTAAAACGATTGAATTTTTGGTATGTAATATTTTTTTTCGGACCCATAAATCTTTGAAGCCCAATAGTCCAAATAGGTTGAAAGTAGGTATGTATTCAGTTTCTGTCTAATTTTTAATTTTGATAATTTGGTGTAATGATTATTATTCTTTCTCCTTTAACTATTTAATTGTTATGAAAAATTATAAACATAAAATTTTTATCGGCGTCTTTAGTACGAAACTATGTATATATATTCCCACTTTGTTCAATGTTAAAAATTATAATGCATATTTATACATAAAAAATAATATAAATAAAAGTGTATGGCTTAAGCAGCCGATCTAGGAGAGAGAGAGAGAGAGAGAGAGGAGAGAGAGAGAGAGAGAGAGAGAGAGAGAGAGAGAGAGAGAGAGAGGAGAGAGAGAGAGAGGAGAGAGAGAGAGAGAGAGGGGAAAAGGCAATTCTGATATTTAATCCCTTATATTATTAGATTCTGGATTGATAATTCTTTTGTTTTAGTTGCATATTGATTTTTAACTAAAAATCTTAACTAACGAATTATAAAATTATATGGAACAGAAATTGCATTGTATTTTTAATGTAAGGAAAACAAAAAATTAAAAGAGATGAATGTTAACAATAAATGTTAGGAGACATCTTTCGTATAATTTATTTCTTAACCTCTGAATAATAAATAAATCTGTTATCCTGTTTATTTACGGAGATTTATTTCCTGCAACTCATCGAATCGGAAGAGCACAGGGCAGAAGGGTTCCTCACAATTTATTGTCATTAAATGCTTATCTTCACGGATGGTTGGTCCGGGTGTTCTTTGTTGCAAGACAAGACGCGAACACATCCAGAGATAGAAGCTTTCTCTTCGAATCTTACTAAAAACTTAGGTTTTCGCCAAATATATTAAATTTTGTATTAAATTAGTACAGATAATTCCACAATCTATATTTAAAAAGTTTATCTGTTAAAGCAAACTTATATACATTAACACGACCTTTTTTCATATGGTGACCTGTTGAAATATTAAATTTATCTGTTTAAATTAGCTGAAATTATATATGACTATATAATAAGGTAAATACCATATATTTTTTTTAAGTAGAAATCAAGACCAAATCGTTGTAATAGCCGATTCGCAATGCGCAATTAAAGGTTTACAGAACTTGCGTCCGATTCAAAGAGGGCCAAAAGCAGAAAATGTGGGACGATAGCCCGTTAAACAAACTTAAAATTATTAAAAATAATGTGAAGCCCTGGTCCACATCTAGCCGTAGCAGTCACAGGGTCGAAGTCGCATTGACCCGGCTGAGGATAGGATACTTTCGGCTGACGCACTCGGACTCTTCACTAGGCAGCCCGTGCCCCGGTGCCAGCGTTATGATAGAACACCTTCACCATTCAGTATATTTTTCAAGAAAGCCCTTATAATTCTTTGCACCTAAACGAAATATGACAACCCAAATATATCAACAGTGCTGGGTAATACAGAGGAAGCGATTAAATTAGTTTTTGATTTTCCTAAGAAACAATTATTGTTAGATAAATTATAAAGACTATAATCTTCATTAAAATAGAAATTTATTAAATCCTGGGTTTTTTTTATTATTTACTGTTGTACTGCTTGGTTACTGTTGTTATTTGGTAATCATATCAATGGTTTTTTTTTTTTTTTGGTTTTTTACCAAACAATACATTCTTATGAAGGTGTTAAATACACATATTATATCTAGGCGTTAATGACCTCAGGAAACCAAAACCAAAAACTACCGGCGCTCAAGAGTACTTAACAATAAGCGTAGCGAAGATTTTACAAGTCCCAGAATTTGACAAGTGAATATGTGGGTAACAACTACTTTATATAACCGATATTCTGGGGCGATTAAATGCGGGTAAATGCGTGTTAGTATTTAATTACGAAATTACATAACTCGTGGCTTTTGCCATTAAATTAAAAGTTAAGAATTTACAAAATTATAATTATTTCGACGGTTTATTATATGTTTGAAATATGGTTACTGATTTTAAAGGATAAAGTCGACATTTTTCGAAAACAAGTTTCTACATAAAATATTTAGCCCAAAAAGGGGATAAGGCTACTGGAGAATTTACAAGATTACACAACTAGGAACTACGAAGTACGTACATCTCCAGTATAAATGAGATTGGTCGACGCGTAGATAGAAGCATTGTGATAAGTCTGATCTCGGGGACATGGGTTTGGGAAGTGTTCATGGGACTAAATTGTGTAGGATGGTATCGGCATTGAATCTTTGGTTTCGCAAAGCTTTATAATAATTATTATTTAATAATAATATTAGAATACACTAATGTCAATACAGTTACAATATAAAAAAAATATATATGTCTATGATTCATATGCACGAAAGTAAACAACAAAGTTTTACATAATCTAAATCATAAAAAGACAAATTAGAGAACATAAATAATTACTTCTGATACACCTACAAATGTCAAACATCTTTATATTAACTTTTCTAGACAAAGCCGCTCTCTCAGAAATGCATTTAAACAAAAATAAATTAGAATTATAATCACTAATTGTGTTATTTGCTCAATATCTAGTAACAATCAATCAAAAAGAAAATACAAATGAATATGTCATATCAATCATTTGAATTAATTAATATTAAAATTAATTGAATAAGGTAATCATTGTATTTACTAAGTGATAATTTTCGTAATAAAAGTTAATAATAAACGTAGATGATTGTTAAAAGTAGTATTTAGTTTATTGCAATATTTTAATTAGTTTAGGATCGATTGAATACGATAAAGTGATTTATATTTTTAATTATATCCTCAGCAGTCTTTTCCCCATAAAAAACAGAGTAATTATATACCTTTCAATGGATTCTTTTTTTTTTAATTGGATGTAATTTAAAAAAAGATAATTAAACGTTTATGGAAATCGATTGAGGGAACGGAGGAAATCAGTGTACCAATATTTACCATGTGAAATTGACCGGGACCACTTCTTCGAAAGGGTTTTTTCAGGAATAAAAAAAAAATGAACCAATTACATGAAACCTTTCGTTCCTGGGAAAGATAACACAAATCATGGTTGAGCTCGGACTGACGATTGAACCCTCTTAACTTTAAAAATACACCTGTCAAATTTTCTGAGGAAATGTTTGCACTCAAAGATTTCTTATTGATCGGATTAACTATATGCTGATAAGTACCCGTAAAGAGTAATTCATGGACGGGAAAAACGTTGATAGGAATCAAGACATGAGAGCTCAACGAACGTCAGCAGTTGAAACGTCAAGAGATTTGTGTTTCTATACTTGCTCGTCAAAGAAACGGATCATTCATAAAAAATCAAATACATTTCATTAAGATCCAATCCAACTTCTTTACTTATCCTCATTAATTTCTGTTTCTCCAATATATGTAATATGACCTATTAAATTTAACTGTACTTAATAATACATCCAATAAATATGAAAATGCAGAGAAACTTTTCAAAACGAGCACTATTATTAGAATTAGAAAAAAAAAAAAAAGAAAGGTCTAGCAGCCATTTTATTTTCAGACGACTTGGAGGATTTTCAGGAATAGAAGGAAGTAAGGAATGAAACAGATGGGTCTGAGTATGAATGAATTCTTTACACAGTCTATAAAGCTGATATCCCAACCCATCCTAACACCTTCCTTTCTACCTATGATGATGACACTTGTGTGTTACTATTCAATAATGACTGATAAATACTATAGCCTCTCGAACTCTTCAATCCCATATTAGAGACCTTGAGGTATGGTGTCATAATTGGGGAATTAAAATAAACTCCGTCAAATCCAACCAAATTGTTGTTGACAACCCTTCGTCGTAAACCCGTAACATTCTGTCCAGCAGTATCCTTTAATAATATTCCACTTGTCCCTGTTGAACAGATTCGCTATCTAGGGCTTCTGCTTGACAAACTTCTTACATGGAATCCGCACACAAAACTGAACCGACAAGAAACTGCCCGACGCTTTTGGTTACTTCAATACTTACTGGACAGACGCTCTAACCTCTAAACTCATCCATAAAGACCAAGGCCCGAACCAGATATCAATTCTTCCATGACAAACTCCACTTCCACTGTAACTCTAGTTTCAATCCTTGCATCCCTTCCATTGCTGGACAATCCTCCGAGGCCTCTAAAAAGAAGAAAGCCTCGAGTCATTCTAGTTCAGGTTACCTACCGAAGTGCTGCCAATGAGCAGTCTCTCCTAATGTCTTTTTCTTGTATTTTGTCTTACAGCTTATTTACTTGATGTATTAACTAACCAATACAGTTATAAATATCAATAAATAAATAAAAAGTATGAATGGAGTTCGTCATGAAATTATTGGTATCTGGATCAGGCCTAATTACCATTTTATAGAACATTAAGGTCATTATGGAACAGAATATATAAATACAGTATATATTTTATATTATCTCTTAATTTTTCATAAATTAAAATAATTATATTCTTAGTTAACAAACACGTAAACCTTAACCGAAAACCATTACGCGACCGCCGGGTAAGCAAAAAGCCTTCATTTGGGTTGGCCAGGGTTCTGCGGCCTTGTGGTATACGGTCGTATCTTTTTTTGGATCCATAGCTCACGCAGCCAGGGCAGCTTCTTGCTTTACCCCATTTACAATATTGCACAGAGTCCAGATGTTTTAGTTAGCAGGATAATTTAAGGAAATGATTGAGTTTAACCTGAATGCCTTTCCAAATCCTATCGAACTCAATCAACCGATTCAACCGGCCGCCCCCTCTATAGCCCGATGAATCGGCTTAAGAGTTTGAAGGGAAATACTTTAGTTATAAAGTGCTTCTATAAATTATAGCAAATTGATTTCGATATCAGACTCTGATTTTCTCAGGCAGGTCTAAATAGGATTCTAATCCTACACAAATATCCCAAAGAGCGTCGTTAAACAGAAATAAGGTAAGAAAAATAGTCAAGGGCCCATTAAAGATATAAAAAAATAAATGGAAATATAAAAAGATCATTATTTCAGAGGATAAAACTTCTCTAAAGCTATGTCTATGATTTAGCGACATCTTACGAAATCCATAGTAAATATTTTAAGCAGTAAAAAATGTCATATTCAGAACGAAATTTACCTTAATAGTCAAATCTTATATTGTTTCATTTATTCTCAGTCGATTCCCAAACTAGAGTTGGCCGAAAATTGTTAATATTTAACATAATATAGCATATTTTATTAATTATAGTTATTATTAGACGAAAAAAAATAATATACGTAGAGAATATATAATTTAAAATAATCGTATAAGCGTTTTTTTGAAAGACTGCACTATGACTGAAATATAAAGAATTTAAAAAGACGCTTATTAAATAAAGTCCCGGTTAAAGGTGGGAAATGCGTGTTATTATTCAATTGCCAAGTTACTTAGCTCACGGCTTCTATCTAAAAACTTAAAGGTTAGAATTTATAAAACTATTATTCTTCTAACGGTTCTTTACGGATGTGAAACGTGGCCGCTTACTTTGAAGGATGAACAACGGCTTAAGGTTTTCGAAAATAAGGTGCTGCGTAAAATATTTGGTCCAAAGAGAGATGAGGGCACTAAGGAGTTTATAAGGCTGATCTTGGGGGCTTGGGCTTGAACGGAGAACATTGGACGAGTCTGTGTCGACGGAATATGGTGGTATCGGCATCGAACCTTCGGGTTCGGTAAGCTTATTATTATTATTATTATTAAAAAGACGCAGTAAAAGAAAAAAATTGAGACGTCATTTCTTAAAAAACAACTAAACGAAATTTTCAATTATTGAACTTAATTTAAAGGAAAAGTCGAGGGACTTTTAAAAGTAATTTCAAAATCCCATCAAGTAGTTTTTACAAGAACGCACAGATATAATTGTATTTTATTTTTCTGAACTTAATTATAATTAATTTCTTTAAAAAATAATTTTTCTACTTGCTACGCAATTAATAGACATGTTTCACAATATTGTTATAATTATATTTGCAAGTTTTTAGAACATTTTTCTTATGTCTTTTGTTAAATTTATTTTGTTTATATAGTATGAATGGATTCTAAAAGAATTCATATAATTGGCCTTTAGTGTGGAAACTTCATAAACATAAAAGAAAAATTCTAAACAAATTTTCAAACTTTTAGATAATAAAATATTAACAAGGCTGGACAGAGCCTAAAGGCTACGAAAAGACAATATTTTAAAAAAATAATGTGCCTCTATGACCCCTGAAGGGTCTTCGGCAGATTAGTACTGTATTCAGGACAACGGCCGTGGTATGAGGTGATTATCAAAGATTACCCTTAGCCACCAGGTTTTCCCCATTTTCGTATAGACTAGTGCTCTATCGATTAGACCACACCGCTCCCAAATTGCTTTGTTATTGCTAATCCCGATGTTTTTTTACTGTTTTGCTTAGATAATTAATAACAAATACCAAACAGTAGCTCCTATGATAAATCTTTAGTTTGAGGACAATCCTAGAGAGAGGATGTGAATATAGCATTAAAACGCACCATTTATTTATAGACTTTAGGGCAGCGTATGATAGTGTTAACAGAGAGGAGCTCTATAATGTTCTCTATGAATTAAACATTCCATGAAAATTGGTGAGACTGGTGAAGATAACAATAAAAAATGTGCGATGTTCAGTAAACATCAGAAATGAGGTGTCGCAGGGCTTGAGGCAAGGAGATGCACTGGCGTGCCTTCTTTTAAACCTCGTGCTTGAGAAGGCTGTAAGAGATGCTGGGATCCAGATTGGAGGAACAATATTCAACCGAACTGCTATGATCCTCGCATACGCTGATGACCTCGACATAGTTGGTGGCTCCTACAATGCAGTATTAGAAGCTTATCAAGCCCTGCCTGACTGGACCTGCAAGGAAACTTGAACTTGAGATTAATGCTTAGAAAACTAAATACATGGTAGGAGAGGAAGCCCCAAACCCAGGTGAAATGGTTACCTTCGGATATTACAAGTTTGAGAAGGTATCTGAATTCGTCTACCTGGGGTCACTGGTCTCACACAATAATGAGACTCAACTGGAGGTGAAAAAAAAAATCCAAGCAGCTAATTGTGTATACTTTGGATTACTGCGTCTCTTCAGGAGTAGAGCTCTCTCCAGAGAAACCAAAATCAACCTCTACAGGATTCTGATCAGGCCAGGTTTGAGTCCTGGGCAACCACCAAATCGATGGAGCGGGAACTTGGCATTTTGGAAAGGAAAGTCTTGCGTCGGATATTGAGTGGACGTCAGACAAAGAGGTCAATGGAGAAGACGTACGAATCAGGAGCTATATAGCAGGTTTAATGAACCTGATATCGTTCTGTTTTATAAAGTGAATCGTTTGAGATGGGCGGGCCATCTGGCTAGAATGGAGGATAGTGAAATCCCCAAGAAGCTAATGAAAGAGCCAATTCATGGTAAAAGACGGCGAGGAGGACCGAGATCAAGATGGGTCGATGGAGTCGCTGCTGATACCCGGAGTATTTTAGGTGTCAATGATTGGATGGTGGCTGCGCAAGATCGTGACAATTGGAGGAGATTGTTACAGGAAGTCAAGACTCGGCAAGGCAACGAGTTGTAGTACCAGTTGATTTAGTTAGAATTCGAAACCTAGGCCCGGAGAACAATAGACTAGTGATCTATCGATTAGACCACAACGCTCCAAAATTGCTTTGTTATTGCTAATCACCCGATGTTTTTTTCACTGTTTAGATAAGCAATAAAAAATACCAAACTATGATACGATTCTGAGGATGCTAAAAGCTCCGAAATGTAATAAGAGAAAAAAATAAAGATATCAAAATATATCGATACTGTATAAAAAATAAAATACTGTAAAAAAATATATATTATAATAATACTGAACGTATCAGTCTCAGAGTCGGAAGACGGGATCGGAGCCACACTTTGGAAAACTGAAAAGCAAACAGAATACAAATGTGAGGACAGGGAACATTATCCCGCAGTTTATCATTCCAACGACGACTTTTATACAAAAATAATAACCGGAGGGAAAGGGATCCTTGGGCAGTCAGTAAGATGAAAAATGTTTTCTCGAAAGGACCCTCTGCCAAATGAGTGCTTCTGATATCACTTACTCCTTCTGCTCTCTTATAATGGCCAGCATTAACATTTTAATTTATGATTCTTTTTTTTTTTTTTTTTTTTTTTTTTTTTGTCAAGCCTTTTCGAGTAATGGTGGTATTCACTTCTGCTAGTGTTTCTTCACCATTAATTTTTTTCAGGAATTTTTTCTAGCCTTGGCCTCTGAATTTTAGGATAAAAACTATAATAACGTTTCGAAAATGGTAAGATACTTGAGAAGGTATTTTTACAGCAAACTTTCGACTCTATAACAGTATCTGTAGATATGTTATTTTTAACAATTTTGCATACGTTTTAAAAAATATATATTTTATTGATTTTTACATATGTATATACAATAAAAAAACCAGCACGACTGCTGAATTATAAGAAAGGGCGTAAAAAGACTAGTAAAGAAACCATCCCTAAACTAGTTCCCGAGGTCATTTTCTTTTAAATCGCCTTGAAGGTTTATCAGTAATATATGAGGTTGATAAGTTGCTGACAAGGGGTTTTATGTGGGCTATGACTTTGGAATTAAAACTAATATATCTAGTACGAGATATGCCTGCAAAAAATAGGGTATTAAGGTCATTATGATTGAGTTTATTTTTGATAATTTAAGGAGCATATAGGATGATTTTGCAAAGGATTTAGGATTGTGACAACTGAATGCAGGAGGAATTAGATAGTTTAGTAAAGTTCTATTCCATATGTCCAGATGGGCCTGATAATGGTAGCATAAATGAGCTTTTTGAAAATATAGTGGAAGTTCTGAACGTTTTTCAAGTAAGTGTTATATTAATCTATGAGCAGTTTTTTTTTATCTTTTTAGTCCTGGTATGATTATTTTAAGTAAGACGTTTGTCAAGATGGAGCCCTAGGTATCGGATTGGTTCTGCAAGAATAAGTTGGATGTTATAATAGGATACAGCCCACTGTATCCTATTATAACATCCAACTGTCCCAACAGATCATCGGTTTACGACGAAGGGTTTGTTTGTTTATAATTTAACATCCCTTTATGCTGCTGTGGCAAATCGGACGGTGCTACATTAGGAGTCCTAAATTTTTGCCTATCTAGGTATAATTAGGATAGGGATCTTTAACGAGTACCTGACATCATACAGGCTCGGAACCACCTTTTAACGTCCCCTCCGAAGGACGGCGTAACTAAGGATTTTTTGCTCGCATTAAAAAATCCTAGGGCCACCTACGGGTTTAAACCCGGAACCTTAGGCATAAGAGGCTGTTATGCTAACCACCCTGCTACAGGTAACCCTAAGACAAAGGGTAAAGATAATTTGGTAGTGTTTGTTAGAATTTATTTCAAACAACAAGTTCTAACACCATTTCTCGATGTTTGTAATGTGGTTGGGTCATTAAGGACAAATGACACATATTTAAGTATTAAGGACAGTGCTAGGATGGAGTGGAATATCAAATGGATAAACCATGTTGGACCTAAAATACTACCTTTAAATGTACTGCCGGACTGAGCGATTATGAAAGAATAAGAAAAATTATTGTTTACTTTAAAGGTTTTATTAGTAAGGTAGAAACGGATTATAAGGACGTGTGTAGCGTGAAGGAATTGACGAGGTTTGTAAAGGATTACTGGATGCCAGACTCTGTAAAAAGATCTTTTTAGATCGAGAAAGGCACCTGTACAGTACAATTCGAGCTTCAGTGTAAAAGATATAACATTCACTACATATCCTACATATAGTAGAATAAGATTTCCTGAAACTGATAGTCAGGAATCACGTGATTCACTTATAGTGTCGGATAATGGCATTTTAGGATCAGTATTCCTAGGATTTTGACCAAATAGACAAAGGAGAAATTGGGCAGATTTTGAAGGTTTTGAATTCTAAGCCTCTTTATGTCATATACATATAAAACATTATTTTAGCCACTTTTTAAAATGTATTATTATTATTTGTGTTTATTCTAAATATTTTTACTAACTAAAAATAAATAATTTTATAGAGTAATATTACAATTGAGACGTTGATTTCCAAAAGGTACTATATCGACTTTAGAAAATTTTACAGGAAACGCAAAAATCTGTCATTTACTACGGACCAATTTACGTGATTCTTTTTTTATTATAATCAAAAGCTGATTTTTAAGTGTGTTGCCAACTCATTTTTCCGAGTTATTACACTTTTCTGATGATTTTAAACAATATAATATGAATATATTATTTTTTGGAACTATACATGGATATAGTACTTTTTGAAAAGAATTAAAAGGGATATAGTACTTTTTGAAAAGAATTAAAAGGGATATAGTACTTTTTGGAAGAATATAACGCGAGATAAGTTGGTAACAGTCACTATAACCTTCCTGATACAACAATAGTGATAACTAACGTATTTATATAGTTAATTACTAAGTTATGTATATTTCCTCATTCTCTCTCTGCGAAATAAATTTCTTTGTTTATTAATTACATTGATTATTCATTCTTCATAAAGAAAGTGAATATTCAAAGGACAATTTTTCTATTTATGGCACTATAATAAGAAAATATGTAATTATGAAGTTTTTTTTTAACTTGTATTTACTATTTGTGTGAATTTAGCAAATTTAACTATCTTATTAAAGACGTGTAAACAATATTTAACCATAGATACTGACAAATAACAACTTTTAAGCTTTTATTTTACATAAACAAATCGACTACCAAGTTAGATCAGGCACATATTTTCTTCACATATTTAGCAAGTTCATGGGATGCTAATTCCAACTATTTGCTGCATCCAATGCCATAATTCTATTAAAATGTAAGTTTCTGAAAAATTTTTAACCAAATTTATGTTGCTGCAAGAAGAAATACTATAAAAAAAAACTTAATTTAAATGACAACTTACGAGAACCGAAGCAACGCAATTAAGTTGTTTAAAACGGCCTAAAAACTGATTATTAAGTTAAAACCATTGATAAAAATAATATCGGTGATTCAAGACATGCTAAATGAACCAATAAAAATGCATAAAATGATGAAAAAAATAAATTAATCCTGATATATTACGGGATTAGGTGCTTCTGACGTATAGTAGGAAATATAGTACCTTTTGGAAGGAAATGAAAGGAAAGGTTATATCTGTTTACATAGGATATAGTACGTTTTGGAACGAAACATGGATATAGTACCTTTTGGAATGAAATAAAATGTTGATTTAGTACCTTTTAAAATGAAATGCAATTTTTAAATACTTTTTTAAAGGATTTTTATGTATTTTAGATAAAATTTGATGGCGGATTTAGATAAACCATTAGAATATAATTATGTCAAAATATCAACTTTGAAAAAAATTTCCTTTAGTACCTTTTGGAAATCAACGTCTCAATTGGTCTTAACTAGGGCTGTAATAATAATGCTACCAACAATTATAATTATTAATGTTCTTTTTTATCACTGTTTCCAAAGAATGCGTTCAATCAATACATTCGGGTAATAGAAGGTCATTTTAGCTTATTCACATATCTCTATGTTTATTGTGTAATAAATCTAGAGGATTAAAAGAAAAAAATTGTTTCAAATTTTTTCTATTCTTGTTTTTTTTTTTTTTTTCTTTATCCTCTATTTATTTTTCTAACAAAACATACATTATAAAATATATAGCACATACCTAAAACATTATAATAGTATCTTCTTTTGAGTTTATCAAGGTATTCAGTACTATATTATATTCAGTATTATTAAAATAACTGAATACAAGGTACAATATTTGAACATTTTAAAATAAAATCGAAACTGTGGACCTACAAATTTCATCCAGTTTCCTTGTAGCATTATGCTAAAACATTGTGGATAAAAATGACAAAAAAAAAAAAAAAAAGTAGGTAAAATTTACATAATTGTAAATTATGCTTAAATTATTAACATGTAATACGCAATATTATTTCTTTTTAAATATGTATGTTGACCTAATTTATTCATTTATTTTTTATTTGTTTTAGTCATGAAAATGGGAAAAAGTAAACGTCGAATAAATGATGTAAAAAGTTTTAAAATAATAAAAAGTAATTGTAAAGTAAAAAACGTTCTTTTAAAAAAATCAAGGGACCATAATCAAATTAAACTGTATAAAGATTCACACTGTAAGAAAAAATATTTGCATTATGAATAATTATTAATAAAAAAAAAAAGTTTCAAAGCTATTTAAAATAAACCAACCATCAGAATAATGAGATAATTATTTTAAAGTTTGGGTTTCCTCCTATTCAAAGGAAAAGTGAGGAGATCCGAAACTGAAAGTAATTTCAACTTTTGATCTAACTGGCGTTAAATTACCAATTTCGAAAGAAACAATTGCTTTTTCATCATAAAGCGGCAAATTAATAGAAAGTTTGTCAATTAATTAGATACCGTCAACGGTTTTAATTGGCCTCTATTGTTACAAATCCGCCAATCATTTAAAATTTGATATCACAAGATCGTTACTCTGAGGGGTGGGGATGCTTTCAATTAAGAGATTTTTTTTTTTTGGAATTTGATCCCAGCAAATATGCTATTCCGAAAAAAAATACTGAGATTAATTTGTATTGCGTATATATAAAACGTTACTGTTGTAAAATTATAAATATTTTATAGCCTTATTACCAAAGTCCCTTCTACATTTAAACAATGCTTATACCAACTAGATTCACGAAATTTGACCATTTCAAGGTTCAATTACTACATTAAGTATTTACATTCAACTGACATTTCCAAACATATCGCATTATTATACCCCAAAATCAAAATTCATTCTGTTACTTTAAAATCCTTATGCAACTCAGACGATCTGGAAAATATATCATCAGAATAACTTTTAGGACCGACTTCCAAAAATAAATCCTCGGGATAAATGTTCACTATGCAATAACAAACTACACGAAAACTTGAACCATTTAATAATAAATTTCCTGATTTCCAATGATTATATAAAACCATTCTTTACCAAAAACCAGTTATACTATCGCATGTAAATATACTGCCCCTTACTGTGGCACAACTATATGATTTATTAACCTCTACAGTTTTCGCTTTCATTTACTTATATATGGAATAAGTAAGGGAAAGTATTGCGACAGTGAAAATTTTCGAATTGCAGTTTTCAAAGAAAATACATGTTTTAGGTTCCTCTGAGTCCAAATGACCAAGTCTCGCAAAAAAGACTGTATGTATGTGTTTGTGTCTGCATGTGGTAGCGAAAAAACTAAAAGAAAAAACTAAGTCTTATGAGACTTAAATTTCATATTTAAGACAGCTATACGCTTGAGATGTTACAGCAACTTTTTCACTAAAATCGGCTTACCGGAAGTCCTACATTACCCTATGAATTTTGAACCTTTTTAGGATTTTCTCAAAAACGGCACAAACGATTTAGATTACACTCGCTATATTGATGTAATTTTTTTTAAAAATCATTTTATTGGCATTTACAACTGTATTAACAAAAATACATCAAGTAAATGTGATGTGTTATAAAATACAATGACATGATATACATGTAGAGAAGCTTCCCATTGGAAGCACTCTAAAAATATCCTAAATTAGAAGGTCCCGGGGCCATTTCCTTTTCAGGCGCCTCGGAGGATTATCCGGAATTGAAGAGGAAGAAAGGATAGAAACTAGTGGGTTAGAGTGCGAATGGAGTTTGTCATGAAAGGATTGATACCTGGTCCGGGCCAAATCAGTAACAAAGGTAACATTAAGGTCTTTATGGATAAGTCTATTAGTGACAAAGTAGGAGCGTTGAGGATTTTACGAAGGATTTTGGATTGTAAGGATTGGATGCGGGAAGAATTTGATGGTTTAGTAGAGCCACAAAGCTCTACTCCGTAAGTCCAGATTGGTCTTATAATAGTCATGTAGATGAGCCTTTTGTAGTTCAGAGGAAGGTTTGACCGTTTGTCTAGTAAGTGTTGAAGCAGCCTAAAGCGGCGAGCGATGTAAAATTTGATGGTCTTAAATATGATGTAGGTTTAATTCTGATTGAAATAGTCAGACAGGGCTTAAATGCCGATATTTTCAATTATCTTCTTCTAAAATACCATTAGTTTTGTAGGTTTCAAAACATTAGGCACATCATCTTGTTATCAATGATAAATAACAGCTAAATATGCAAGTTGAGCGAATTTGATAAACGACTAAAGCAGAAAAGCTCAAACATATTTTTAATGACATTTCTGTGTTTTTAAACACAAGAATAGTAGTATAGATGTATAATATACCTTTGGATGTTAAAGAGTTAAGAACAAATTTATCTAATACCCAGAATGGAGAGTATAAAAAGCCAAAGAAACTAACTGATTGTTGCTGATAAAAATATAATAGATTATTTAATAAAACACATGTTTCTATTGAAATTCAATTTAATTAACTTTTGAACAATTTGTTTTTCTCAAAATATAACTAAAAATTCTTAAATTGATATACATAACGAATGTAAGTGAAAAATGTGTTTTGTTCCCACCAGATTTTTACTTAAGAACCTGTATTGTTTCTTGTTCAAATTTCTCCGTATAAGAAAATTTAATTTAGATTCATTAACTATTATAATAATAAATGTAATAGGTAATAATTAATTATTATAATTTAATTATTTATCCTTCTTCTTTTCTTATTATGAAATATATTTTGTTCGTCACAAGAAATATGAAAAAATTAAATAATTTTACCACTTTTTGAAAGTTGAATAAACAACAAAATGTACTTATGATGTTCTCCGTATGTAAGTACGCAAATCAATCATTTGTACCGTAATTATAATAAGTAATTTAAAATCACTATATCTTATTATTATTGCTAATATTATTGTTGAATGTAATCTCAGTACGTTTATTCTTTTTGTTTCATTTCTGTTTTTTTTATTGTTTTTTTTGTTTGTTTTTATATAATTTAATTGTAAAACAATCAAGTAACAAACAAAACAATTGACAAAACAAATTATGCAACAGTACAGGCCTTTCAGAACTTTGGTAATTTTGAGATGAAGACAGCTCCTTTGTTTTGAAAGAGACAATCAAATAAATAATTATAGATATTTTATTACAATTATTTGCTTCTTAATAGTTTTCCCATTATGGCCAATTACGCCAAACCTTGTGGTTACCAAACTCCTATAACCAGAACGGATTGTCAAAATTCGTTTTTGTGAGATCTTCACGAAATACATTTTGGTCCGTCCAGGCGGGATTCGAATAGGCGCCTAATGACACGTTGTTGGTAAGGCGAAACGACTTTAACAACCTCACTTTCAGGTTAGAAAATTACTTTCGAAATCACACTTTATTTCAGTCAAGGGTAATTCGAGCTTTAATAATCAGCCCCTTGGTGCATTATATGATCATTTTCCATCTACAATCTTCTAAATAGCGATTATGATAATTATTTTCTTGAATCCAACAGTTTGAATATATTTAAAGTAAAGTAGGTGAAATCCTTTTTCTGGTTTATAATAAACTTAAATACTTTATTTTAAGATCTCTGGCCTTATTATTTATGTATACGTTCCTCAAATATGCGGGAATAATTTAAAGTCGAACTAGATGTTAAGTTAACGATAAGTATGAATCCAAATTACCGTCCATCCGAGAATACTTTGTTTTCATGATTTATTCATTTAAAAAAATGCCTAAATTTGATATTTTCGAAAAAGGTGACACTGATGTCGTTGTTTTACGTAATCACTTTTTTGTATACTGCAAAAGTATGAAATATTAAAAAATATATAGAATCTTCATATATTTTTTTTTTAAAAGAATCAAGACAAGGATCTATATTATATATATTTCAAAGAAAAATAAAAATCCATTATTACACTCCAATTACCGTATAAATGAAACCATTAAATATAAATATTGAATATTTATTACTAGTTATTATTACATTTTTAGAAGGTTTAGAAGAATTTTATAGAAATTAAAATATACATAATAACATATGTATTTTACATACTGTCACAAAAAAACAAAATATAGGGGTGTGAGTGTGTGTGTGTGTGTATATTAGTGGTATAACCCAAAATCATTACCTATGAATTACAGCAAACAGTCCATACTCTACATTGTTGATAGATGAAAAAATACGATTTTGTTTTGTAAGAATATAAATAATAATTAAGATCTTATAGATTATATAAGAAGGAGGCAAAAAAACTATAAATAGAAACTAAAAATACTTCATAGCCTAAAATACCCAGAAATGACATATCCTTTTTATGATGGCTTTCCATAAAATGAAGCTGGATCCTAAAAATGAAACGTTTCCACAGAGCGATGAAACATCCCTGTAAAAGTTTTATAGTGGGTAGTATATCATTCTTTTCTTTTTTTTGCCTAATTTATTCTTGATAATCGTTAATTTTTTTTTCTGTATGAATTAGTTTTTAGTGTGGTTACATGATTCGGCTGTGGAATGAAAACCTATGGGGAAAACTAGGTGGTTATAATGCATTACTGAGTTTTCTCTTTTATACAGATGGACAAATAAAACCGGGTAGCAAAACAACATTTTTTTAATTTACATATAATTATTTTTTTAAAAAGCTGTGTAATAGTTTTCATGGGTTTATTTATATCCACTTTGAGTTGACCTGTTAACCTTGTAAATATAATAATGGCTCTCATTTGGGACGTGTATTATTTTTGAATGTGAGAATGCTAAATGATTTGTATATTGGACAGTACTGTTATTTGACTGAATAGAAGATAACGAAGGAGGTGGTACATTGTTTCAAAAGAACAATGAAAACAGAATAACATGTGCACTAACGGATGGATGGGCAGGAGCCGATATTTCAATATGGAACCCAATTCGGTTAGATGATAACCTCTCTATAGAACTCCACTTATCTGCTTACACCAAAGCGCTCAATTGGGTTTTTCTCTCTCTATAGATTGAAAAGAAAATGGGTTACAAAGTCCATCACAGATTTCACCGTTTACTTCCCTACTCCGCTCCTGCATAGATCAAAACGTAAAACAATTTCAATTCTATAAATACTAATTTTATTACTTTATTTTGAAAACAGACACCCATTATCTATATGTAATACTAATTGCTTTATTTTTTTCAATAATAATATAAATATTAGGAAATAATTAACCATTATGTAATAATTTGCAATTTTTTTTTTTTAATCATTGTCCTGAGTTTTCCTTTTGAATATTTGTAAGATACATATTTGGCCGTTCCACAAAATTTATATAGGACCAATATATATAATATATATATATATATACATATAACAAAAAATTTAGAAAAATCAGTAAATCAAAAAACGGATGAAGACAACCTAAACACCTTTTATGCAAGCACTATAGATAGAATAAATATATAAAGCTTTTGGTATCCCCACCCAAAGTTAGTCCCGCATAAGAAGACCTACAGGATGGCCGATAAATGTTTAGTGAGTGAATACAAATAATTGTTTTGAATAAATAGATTTTTTCCGTTTTTTTTTTTAATAATTGATGCAATATATTATTATGATTCTTTTAAAATTATAGTTTGACACTGCTGATGAAGCGGTGAAAGAATACATACATACATACACACACACACACACACACACACACACACACATATATATATATATATATATATATATATATACATAAATATGTATGGTATGTATAGCACAAAAAAAAAAAAAAAAAAAAAAAAAAAAAAAAGCACGATTAACAAAATAATTAATTTAAATGTGGACATTAGATGTAAAAAGTGTATAAAAGCATGAACAGATGCTTCAAAATGGCCCAAGATGCTGAAACATTGTGGATATGTAAAAGTAAATAGATAAAAAAAAAATATATCAAAAGCTTCTTTTGTGAAACGGCCAAATATATATCTTGCATTTTTTTTTTATATATAAATTAAGATATATAAATTAAAACATAATGCGTATGCGAAGTGGTAAGTAACGGCTAGTAAATAAGTGAGCTACAAAAGTGATCACTACCATATAAATAGTCAGGATAATAAATACAGTAATAATCAGTATTGAAATTAACATCATCGAAAGTTTATGGCAGCCTTTGTAAAATATCACTAAAATATAATCAGAAACGGTCCGGTAAAGCAATATTAAATAACTAAATTTTAAAAAACCTATAGAGGTACAATCTCTGAAGTGTCTTGGGCTGAGTACTTATACAGATATAGGCCAACAGCTATGAGATTAGGCTAAGATCACACACAGCCACAAGTTTTTTTCCCATTTCGAGTACCTACCTACTTTAGGTATTTCCCAAGATGTTCTCCATATCCCAGAAAATATTCTTATAATTTCATACTATTCTGTCACAGCCGAGATTCGAACCAAAGACCCTAAGGAAAGTGTAACGCTCTATAAACTACGTCATGCCGCCGCTTTAATAACTACCAAAATTGTTCATGATTAAAGTGCACTTCTTGTAACCTACTGTACAGAATACTCTAATAGTAGTAAAAGCCGACAATGAGATTGGAAATGTTACCTCAGAAATCTGGATTACTGAGAAAGACGAGCAAAACTGAACTGTCTCGTCGGTTATGGACCATTGGATAAGGAACTTGTATAAACTCGGCATTCGTATGTAGTGCTAGGGAAAAAGACGATATGAAAAGTCAGGATTATATGGAGAAGGCAGTAGTAGTAAGTGGAAGGTATATGTCGGATCATAATGCTATTCAATGCACTAAGGTATAAAGAATCAAAACATTGTACTCTTATTCAGCATATATACGTTGTAAGATTTATTTAGAACTACTTACTTACATGGTTAAAACATAAATTATACTATAAATACAGTTTTTAAAGCATAACTGTCTAGAAATACGCATTCCTAAAAGATTCAGTCAGTTAAGGCAGTGGGTGTAAATAAAAAAAAAAATATTATGTAAAAAGTAGATAGTGATACTAATAATATTACTCTTAAGACTGCTTTCTTTTTATAAAAGATGATAGAATAATGAACCAAGAAATGTGAAAAATATGACATATTAGAAGCAAATATATATTAATATAAAATCACAATAATTAAAAAGTTTAAATTTTACAAATTTATTACTTTGCAAATATTCTATAAATGGAAGTTATAATTTATTAATGTCCTGATTAGGACAAATTGAAATATTTCTTAATAAAAATGTGTTTTGGTAAAATGGGTAAGTATATAATTTGAACGAATTCGAAATCCAACTATGTTTTAATATTTAATATCCAAATATATATATATTTTTAATAAAGAATTTTTTTTAAAAATATCATTTTACATACAAAAAAGTAAATAAAACTAATTGTTAAAACTAAATATTCTTAAAGATAATTATATAATAGATTACACTTGCTTCGCACGGGTGCAATTTAAATGTAGTTTAACTTATGTTTAAAAAACTTAACAGAAAATATTATGTTTATTCTATAACGTCTATTAATCCTTATATTTAATCATCAGCAGAAATTAGAAACATAAATTGGTCAAAAAATTAGAAATTGGTTTAGTTTATTTGTTTGTAACCTTTAACCCTATTTTATTCGGTTTATTACACTTTTAAATTTCATAAGAACTTTCCCAAAAATACAATTTTAATGTATTAAAGTTAATTTAGTTTCCATGAGAGTCCCATTTAGCTTACAGTGGAACTAATATTTTTTTGTGAAATCATCTAAAAGTATAAATAATTATAACCGGTATTAGTTTATAACAAAATTTTCCTTTATTTTATCAACTTAGTAAAATTTGGTACATAATATTTTTTTTTCTCGAAAATTTTGGCTCCTGTATGACCACCATGAACCATGAATAAGTTTATGTGCTTATAAAATATTTCTATTAACTTGTACGATTTCTTTTATTGCATAGTAACTTTTCTAAAATCTTGTACTTGCCAGCGTTTATTATACGTCTATATTACTACTATATTTCAGAAATAATGTTTTTTAGACTTGGTCACAGAAAATTCATTTTTACCGTTTCAAAAAAAGCTAAATTGAAATGGATTTTACTCCATTACTGCCCTAAGTGATGGTAAAAACCGTAACAAAATCCGTCTTTGGTTTAGAAAGAGCTAGCCGAAACCAACACCGCGTCATCATTTTGTATATATAGTGATTATTTAATAAATAAAAGTAAATACAATTTAATAAAAGTTTTTATTAAAACTCAGTGTAATTAATTCCTCAACTTTTGTTTTTTTTTCATATTTTTATATCCTCAAATGGATTTTATCAACGGAGTTAAGTGAAAGTCATATATTGCGCTAACTAGATTTTGTATATACAAATGTTTATTTCAGTTCGTTTGAGCCGTGATTCTTTGACGAATCAGACCACTGTTATATTAGAAACATTGATAGAGCACACAAGATCTGACAGTAAAAAGTACGAACTTGTAAATCAGAGCTCGGACGTGGGAAAACAAACATGAAGCCTGCTCTGTAAAAGAGTAGAGGCGAAAGAGAAGTGTGAAGAGGCGAGGATAGGGAGAGCACAACTTGTTAGATGAAGAAAGTTGGATGCAGGCCCGGAGTTTAGAGAGTTCTATCAGAGCGAGAATTAAAAGGCCAGTTAGCAACTCGGCTCCTAAATAACGCAACAGTGCCCTTCTTCAGGGTAATTAGCTACAGTCGACTCCATCCCAGCTCCCCTCTGTCCATTATAGTTATGCAATTAACCTTTATATTGAGGGAAGGGTCAAAAGGAAATCATCCATAATGTTTAATGGAGCAGAATACAACGAGTTATTACTTAGGATTAAAATGTATATAATTTTCACAGTATGAATAATAATACAATATAAATGTCTACCTGGCTAAAAAAAAACAATAGATCACGAACATGTAAATCTTGTGATTTTTCGAGACAGAAAGAAACTGAGTGAGCGGACAAAACGGTGGATTGATGATTGATTCAAATAAACGAAATTGACAGAAAATAAGGGTTTCAAAGGTAAACTTTTTTTACTCGAACCAAAATTGATGCTAAACTGCAGGTCCTACGAACAAATAATATATATCAAATAATATTCTCCATTAAATTTCTGATATTAAAAAAAAAATAATAATAATAAAACCTATAGAGTAAAGGAACCGATTGCTGACACTGCCCCCACTTAGTACAGTAAAATTAGATTAAAAAAAGGCAAAACTCGATCATTAAAAAAAAAAATCTGATACCTGTCAGAATTTTTTCGGTACCTTTAACTTGATAATAGTTAAAAGCACCCTAGTTTTCAGGTTTTGTAGCGGAGAGAGAGAGAATCAGAAAAAAAAATTAAATTTTTCCATTTTTGTTTAATATCTCAAAAAGTATTTTCTTTGTCGATAGCAGTATTTTGTACAAAATTGAAGTACTTTAAAAAATATTCAAAAATAATTAAGTAAATATTTGAGCTAAAATGAATGGTTGCGGAGATAATGAAGTGGTAATATATAAGGGGTTTTCCCTAAAAAAATTCTTCAAACTCCATGAAATATGAGTATTCATGGGCAACTGACAGGCCTTATTTGATTGTTCGACATTTTTTATCGTAGATATGATCAATCAAAATTAATAAACAAGTAAATTACCATTGCGTTATGACTAAAAATATAATAAACCATTACCGCTTTTAATCATTGTTTTAAGCTCGAAAAAAAAAAAAAAAATTATCCCAATACAATAGATGAATTGTTGTTTTATATTTTTAATTACATAATTTTGTTCAAAAAATTGGTTAATTTTGGAGTAAAGTGAACTTCCGAGGGTCTTATCCTGAAATGGTTCCATGGTTCGAACAATTTCTGACAGGTTTCAGCTTTTTTTTTTTTTTTTTTTAAGATGTTCTGGCTAAAACCTAATTTTACTTACTAACTACTGACACATGCCCAATCTACCTTTAAAAATTTTCACGATCGCAATACTTCCCCTTATTATATATAGTAAGTGAAAGTAAAAATAAGATTTCCAGGCCACCTATTAATAATAAATTGACGCAAAATCAAAGTCATAGTGATTTCAGACCGACTCGCATCATGATCAAGTCAGCATTGATAATAAGATGTGCAGGAATGAAGCTTTAGCATCAGTCCCTCTCCTTCTGTCGGATCGTTCAGGTTTTTGCTAAGCAGATGAGTCTCAATGTCATCTATTATAACCATTTCTTCTTTGTTTCAACATTGTAATTTTTTCTATCAATGCTATATTGATGTTAAGTATTAAGAATAGACGATATCTGTGTAAATTACTATTAGAACAACCACTTTTGTGGTGTTATGATTTGGGTTTATTGGGTGGTGTTATGATTGGCCTTTACCCAATTACTGACACTTTTGTTATTAATTGGGGTTTTCAGTGAACTTTAGTTCTAATGCCCGATTAATTTAGTTTTCTAGGACAAATGCCCCATTGAAAACAGTACTGTAGGAGAGGGCGACTATATAACCGCATTGATGGACACATAAAAGAAGAAAATCCACGTGGCATGCTGTGTACGGAAAATTGCTAATAAGAAGCTAAAACTTTTTGAGAGCCTGTAATCGCATAAATGTTTATAAGATCAAAGAAAAACTGATAACAGTCATATATAAAAATATGATCACGCAGTTATTAAGTCATTAAGTCGATAAGTTTTCATTATGATTGGCATATTATGTTTAAAAAGCCAGAGAGATGTTTGACTTAAACACATATTTTAAGCGTTCGAATTTATGAACCTAATAAATACTTACGAATTTTAACTCCTAGTAAATGTGTTGTGATTAAACGACTGATAATATTAATGAGTTCCTAACGTGTGTTGTTACTTAAAGAATAGTTTTGAATCCTATAACTTGTTTTGTTATTTTGAAATAGCCAGTTTTCAATTTATAGTTGAAAATAAAATTATTTTAATCTTGGTAAAAGGTTAGCTTGGTACAGTGTCAGGAATCGGTTCCTCGCACTGTCAGTAATTGGTGTGTGTCTGACAGTAATAGGAGGGAAAAAATGCATCTGAATTTTATGTAAAAAACGGATTAATTCATCATTTTTTATATGATTCGATGAGTAGGAAGGAGAGAATAGATGTTGACCCAAAAAAAAAATATTTTGAATGGCAAGGATCGGTCAATAAATATAGGAGAAATTTTTGAAAAACCACAAAAATCTTCCTAAAATGTAAGTTATTGGTGCAGTAACCCTAGATATAATCACAAATGCCTTTGACCTTATAAGTGCTTATGGAGATTCGTATACTGTTTTACGACCAAAGGCTGTGCAAGGAGGTGTTTAGGCGGTCTTCGCACCCCATAGTCGCTCCACGGTTGAAATAACAGAATAAATAATTTTACCTCAACCGGAGTTCGAACTAGGGATCTGGTGAACAGCAGACTGGCACTCTTTTCACTAGACCAAGCCGCTCTAAATTATTTTACCGATAAATACATTTAACCAGCTATTCTCTTTCAGGTTGAATTTATTTTCAATATTGAAATAAAAGTATAATGTTATTGTAATTTGACTAAATAAAAATTAAATATAAATTACAGGATCATCTGTGATGTAGTGGCAAACAAAAGCATAAGCGGCTGAACGTGATCAACCGTTACAAGGCCGTTACATTATAAATCAACATTATAAATCTCTAAATGTAATCAATCCAACACCCTAAATGGTTGGTAGAGGTAAAGGTTTTTTTATTGCAGAGAATTAATACAACACAATACAGAGTATGACATATAAACATTATGAAGAATAGTAGTTTTAATACTTCCAGAATTGGTAAGAATGCCATTAGTAACCAAAACCAATATATAAATTATTAGTTTCATTTAGATAAACAAAAAATTATCAGCATATAAAAAAATCTAAAAAGCATTGAAGAGATATTTCAAACCCCACGAAAAAAAAAACCCAGTAAATCAAGGATCCTCCGTTTTCCGGTCACAAATCAAGACATTTGCCGCTGTTTGGGAGAAGGGGTACAAATAGCAGTGATCAATTATCAACCAAGAGCCCAGGGAACCAGTTTTTTTAGGTGACGTCAAAGGATAAGTAAGGTTTTTGTTCTAGGGGCTGGATTTGTGTTGAGTATTGATTTAGGTGGGGAGGTGATGTAATTTTTGAATCGCAAAGGTAATTAAATGGTTGTTTTTTAAGTCAATCTTAAACGTAAAATCTTCCTTATAAAACGGCTTATTCGTGTAGGAATTCAACGTTAAATTCATAAACATTTAAATTTAAGATTTTAGTCATTTATTTAAGAATACATATTCTAATAGCAACAAAAAGAATTTAAAAAAACAAAGAAATAGAAAATTAAAATTTAATCGGGTTTTGGCTGCACTCGGATATAACTTCTCCCTTTAAATTGGGTTTTGTTTTATTTAAAATAAATGTAATTCAATCTAGAATAAATAAACGAAATACAATATATTTATCTTTCCCTATGTTTTAAAATAATTATAAATTGTGTGTAACAGTAGTATCTATATAAGCAATAGAATTTTATTTTGTTTGACGTTTATGAATTATACAAACAAAATTATACAACTTTCTTATACAAACAAAATTTAATCTTCTGACATTACTTTAATTTAATGGATGTTAAAGTTTTTAAGCATAGATAAAAAAAACATTTTTAAGTTAACGTTTTTAAAATTAAGAATTCATGCCTTAGTTAAATTAAATTCCTGTTAAAAATGTGACAATATATTAAATTGTCAATGTCAGCTAACTGATTCAATATTTAGCAAGTTTTATTATTATTCCATAATGCTTCAACATGAGAATCGCTTCCACTCAATTCTCAATCAGGGAATTTAAGATTTATTCTCTTCACTGAAACGAATAAGTTTAGGGAAACTTTTTAAATTTTCTCTCTTATAACTCACATATTTATTTATTATTTTTTCATCCAATATTACTCCTCATCAGCTTATCAATCAGATTTATTTTCTTTTAGTTTTATTACATTTTGTCTCAATATAGATAATAATAATAACCCTTTGAGATCAAATTTATGCAATATTTACAGAATAAGCGAAGGTAAAGTCTAATTACATATAACTGCAAAATCAAAGAAATATGTGTAATAAAAAAAGTAAAAATATAATATATAATTTGTTTTCCGGTGGCGCGACAGGCCGTATAGACCCATGGCCGCGCGCTTTAATTTGCTGGGAGAATACACACGCGTTACTCGATATTATGATCGGCCACCATTTGGCTGACGGGTCACACATACAGAGGCTGAATGTGAATCCTCATTAATTAAATGCTTGAAAAAGTCCCTGGACTGAGAGTCGAACTCACAAGCTTTGGCGTGGGAGACAAGCGCGCTAGCCACTCAGCCACGGGCTCCCTTAATATCATATACATTCATATAACGTATAAAAAGTTAACAAATAAATCGAACATACTTAACAAACAAATAACTATATAAAATATTTATAATATGCAAGACAAGCCACAGGCGGGTAAAAGCAGAATTTGAGAGTTCCCAGCGCCTATCTCTCAGCCGCGTCACCGGTGGGTTCCAGTGCAAGTCTCAGTTTTAAATCACGAATATAAATACATTTTAATATTGATTATTTATTTTCGATTAGGAATAATTATTTAAAGACCAATCAATGGAGAATTCGTTCATACAAAAAAAACGAAAAATAAAAATAAATTTTTTTAAATTAATTTATTTTATTTTATTTTTTTTTTTGTAACAACGAAGAGGACGATTTGTTTCATACCAAAATTTCAAAATGTTTGCTTCATAGACAAAGCCTTGTTTAAAATACAGCGATGAGTTTATGACAGTTGATTTATATATATAAATAAATATATATGTTTAGATATTCTTCAATACAAAAAAAAAAAAAAAAAAAAAAAAAAAAAATATATTAAAAGTTTCATAAATATGAACAAATTCTCAGTTTTATTATAAATGAAATAGAAATATACACTTTGTTTTAACGTTCCTTAAGTTGATTACCACTTTCGGATTGAAATTAGAATTAAAAGGAATAAATTAATGTTTCAAAGTCAATGATAATAAGTAAATAAATATATATTTATAACTAATTATCGAAATAAAAATCTTCAATAGCCCAAAATATTAAGTAACCCACTTAATAATAAAACTCAGGATACATCGATTTGAACCAACTCTTAACTCTTAACACTGAACGAACTTACTAGCAACTGTTTACACTACTTCAGTTAATTATCACTAGTCCCTGTAGATGAATAGTCAACAAGCGAGATAGGATTCATAAATGAGTTAAGATTAATATACATGATAAAGCAAGATGTATTTACACGATTACGAGGGGCTGATTCAAGCTCTCAATGACAAGGCGATCACAGATAAAATACGGGTGGAATGACTTGGACGTTTTTAATTACTGAGAAAAACCAGAAACATAAACTTTATTTTTTACTTTACTCTATTCTTGAAAATAAATATATTAAAATAACTAAAGCTAACAATAAAATAAAAGCATTCAATACATATACATATAGTATTTTTTTCTCCAGATCATTAAACATCGCATTTGTCAGAAGAATAGTTGGTTTTAAAGAAATTCAGAAATTAAAGCGATAAAAAAAAATGAAAGAAATATCCCGACTCAATATTTTTGGTTGAGTAGAAACCAACCCTTAAGTAATGCTACAATACATAATTTACTGTTACTTATATGAAAGAAAAATATATGGTTGCCAATACTTTCATCTAATACCCTTCAGTTAGAAAATATAAATCTTTAGATCTTTCCTGAAACGTTATTTATAGAAATTTACAGTTGTATCATATGAGTGAATATGTGCTAGGATTAAATGACGAAAGAAACTACCTATTGGTAGATTTCCAATGAATTTTAGGAAAAACATCAATTGAAAAATAGTGAGACATGAGATATTTTTTTAATAGATTCTGAGGACATAACCTTACACAAAAATTAGATGCTCCACGATTTTTTTTTTTACTAGAAGGCCATGTTAGTGGATTACAAATCAAAAATAAAAAGCCTAAAAATATTTTTTTTTAAAATTGATTCACGTGAAGTGGATTGCAATATAATAAATTTAAAGCCTCGCTTGTTTTCAAATTAATTTTAATTATTTTTGAATTAATTTTCTAATGAATTAATAACCAGCAAAGTTATATTAGTAAAAGTGGAATTCCGAAACATCGTGAAAGATAATTCTTTAGTTAAATGAATAATGATTTTTAAACATTTACAATCCATAATCCAATTGTGGTTACTGATTATGATTGATCCTTAATATACCGAAAAATTTAACACTTAGAGACTGATATTCAAAAATAAATCTCGCCAATCAAGTTACACGAAAATATACATAAAAAATCCTTATTTTATATATATATATATATATATATATATATATATATATATATATTGTTATATATTGTTATATACCCATAACGAACTTGATAAATGCAAAGTCTTGGCCAGACCAGGCAACAGATCTGAAAGCACAGTACTGGAAAAACTCACAGTAGAAGATTGGATCAGACAATTGAGGAAGAATATCTTCAAAAACTGAGAAACAACGTGGATAACATGGCAATATAAAATGTTGTATGTAAAAAAAGACACCAAAAAATGGACCACGAGCACTAGGGTTTCTAGAAAAGAGGAGATTATTTTATGTCGGCCTCGTATTTGATACTGTAAGTTAACCCACAGTTACCTTTTAAGAAATGTGCACGCACCCACCTGCGAGTATTGTGATAATGTTTCAAAAACTGTCCTATATCTACTATCAAAGTGTCCCCTTTTCGAATCATCAGAAAAATTAAACTGACAGGAACCCTAAAAGATATATTAAAAAATGATGAAGACAGAGTAAATAAGTCACTAGGCTATGTAAAGAAATTAAACATTACAACCAAATCTAGCAAACCATTGTTGCCAATGACCCTGTAAGGTATAGAGAAATAATAAACTAAAAATAAATGCAAAGAAAAATGCTTGGTCAACTTTTAAATTATTTTAATTTTTGTATTTCTAAAATATTAAATGATAAGTAAAAATTTCTTTCAATTAAACTAAATATGGTTTTATGATTTGCAAATCCTTTCTTTATTAAATATATTTCTTTTTAGGATAAATTAAAAGCCATTCCATTTCAAATGTAAAACATTCCAATTAAAACTAAAAACACTTCCATTTCATTAAAAACACAAGGAAATAATTCAATGTATAAATAGAATTACATTAAAAATATTTTTTTATAGAATAATATTCAAGCATTTTTAATAAGGAAAAATTGACGGTCCATGTTGATTGTGTCCCTCTTCACTGAAATTAATTTATTTTATCATTCCGTTTAAATTATTTATTTTTAAAGCATTATAAATACTGCAAAATACGAGCATAAAACACACAGAACTTCTAATATTAAATCAAGTTTAAGAATATTAAATTATAATTAAGAAGGTTTTGACTTTTGTAACACATTTATAACCCAATTATAATAAATAAAAAATAAATCAATGAGTCTTCTAAATGTTTGGTGACAACCCTAAATCATTTCAAGGCACACGATAATTAGGCTTTTCGTAAAATAAATTTAAAGATATTTTGTAGAGTGCTACCAATAGGCATTCACGTACACTATCTTTTATCAGCATATATACTTGATGAATTCCTACACAGTTGTAAATTTCAATGAAAATATTTAAATAAAAAAAGATAATTTAATTAGGTTTTTTTAAGATGGTCTAATATCTTATTAATGTATGACGTAAAAGGTATAATGAATACAAGGTTTTTTTGTTTGTTTTTTTTATCATCTACTCATTGTAATCGCGAAAAAATTGTTTAACCAAGATTCATCTTTGAAAATGGAATAAAAAAAAGAATAAATGCAGATGAAGAGAAGTTAAAACCATTAATTGTGTGGCATATGGTTATAAGGGTCATATTGTTTATGGGAAATAAATAAAAAATACTACAATCTAAGGGGTCTTTGTCTGTGCTATATATAAACATTACCATTTACTTGAGTAACCACCAATAAACCTCTTCTTAGAGGAATAAGTGAAAAAAGATTATGCTATTGCCTGAAAAAAGAAAGAAGAAATTGATGGATTTCTGAAGAGATTGGCAATTAAGCTTGACTTAATGGGTTTCCGAAGAAGGGAAACTACCCTATATCGGCTAAAGATGTTGCATTCATATCAGGGTCGGAGGCAGCATTAAGGATACGATGGCAATCAAATTACCTTCAGTTCCAGAGTCTTTTTTTTTATAGCAGTAATTTTCCCAGGCATACATAATGTAGACGCATCAGTATGTTATAGAGCTTCGAGTCATACCATTATTTTGTAGAAAGCACGAAAGTTTTGGTATTTATAACGTGGGATCGCCCACAGTAAAAAAAGATATCACAAAGTATTAGTAAATTCAGCAGTAATCTACTGCTTAATACTTTTTCGTTTATTACTTTCAAATGTGAACCATTGTAATCGATCAAGAAAAAAATTACCTCCTCCATCTCAAAATTTGAGGCCTTACATTTCAAGATACGTAAAACCGGGTAAGAAAAAAAAAATCCGTCTGTTCTCGTAATCGAAACAAAATCATTGTTTTTGAATATAACTGCCTACACGGCTATATAATTTGTAATATGAAATGAAATGAAAATAATTTTTATTATTCTGGAATATTTTGTCCCCTAAGAAGAAAGAAACAATTAACATAAAGGTTCAGTCAGTCTGTCTGGCATTATTTAGAGATAATTACATACATTAGTTTTATTTAGTGATATTTACATATCTAACAACTAAGAGATATATAAAATTAAAATTGGTAGAATAAATAAATAAAACAGATAATAAATTTATGGGTTAAGTAGCGCATAATTAGGATGAGACATTTCACATGTGTGTGAAAGTTTGATCTTTTAGGAGAAGAAGAAATAACTGGTGCTTGAAAGTGGTTAAGGATTATACTTTACGAAGGGAGATGGGTAGTAGGGGTGGGCATAATCGAATGACGATTATTAGATCATTCGGTTATTTCAACCATTCGAATTAATCGATTATGGTCTGGAGAAACGAATGATCATTCGAACTCAATTTTTTAACGATATATATTCAAAGATACACATAATCGGATGATTTTTATTTTATTTTTTTTATTTATTTTTTTTTTCCACCACATAAATTATATGCATATTTGCACCTAAGCTGAGTAATCATAGAGGGGGGAATTGTACCATATTGTCTTTCGGAATATATAAATCATTCGATCATTCAATAATTACAATCATCGAAGTCCGATCATTCGATTATCCCCACCCCTAATGGGTAGTGAGTTCCAAAGTATGGTAGCACGGATTATGAAGGACTTTTCAAAGGATGCAATTCTGTAAGATGTTACTTATAAATGGCTAGATTGAGATCTTTTATATAGAGTATGGACGAATGAGCGAGGAGTGAGAAGGTCAATTGTATAAGAAGGTTTTCTGGCTCGCAAATATTGGAATAAGAAGATACCTAATAGGTATTTTCTTCGGGAGTCAGGATAAAGCCACCATTGACCAGAATACTGTAAGAAATATATGATCGTCAGGGGAGGTTATAAATGGATCTTATAAATATGTTATGTAATCTCTTCAGCCTCATCTCATTTTTCTCAAAGAGTACTCCATATAATAGGCATCCTTAGTCAAAGTTGTGGAGTATGAAGGAAGACACTATGAGATGGCGGGTACTTCTAAGAAAAAAGTCACGAAAACGAATGGGATGTTTGAGGATTGAGATGGATTTTCTGGTAATATATGGTTACTCTACAATATATTTTTATCAAAGATAACTCCTAGATTTGTTATGGATAAATAAAATTTATATAATAAATTTATTTATAAAATTTCGTATATATTATAAATTATATATAATTTCATAACACAATACAATTATTCAAAAATAATGAACTATTGTGTGATAATATCTTTATTCTTTGAAATTAAAAATCTCCTGTGCATGAGAAAAAATAATAGGACTCCAGGAATACAAGCCTGCCAGTTGAACCTAAGGTCATAAAAAATTCAAGCCCAAATTAACAATTAATTATAATATTATTTATTTTTATCAAGAGAACAGATGTTCTTTTGTTTTTTATATGCGTGGGTTTTATTATTGTTAAAAAACATATGTGATAAGTGTGTGTGAACGTGGTTGTGAGTTGTTTTTAAAGCCAGAAAAACACTATCCCACATCTTTTTAGTGAAATAATCCTGTTATCAAGAAATTGATCTTATTTCTGTGAAGCCGAAGCGAAGGAATCACCAGGTGGTAAGTGTTCACCTTTTTTCACCATTCTTATTTTAACCACCCAACAGTCTCACGGGGAAAGGTTTGTTTTTCGATTAAGAAAAGCCCCTTGCCCTAACAAAAACAATTTACTAATTCGAACTACTCTCACAAAAATCACTAATGAAAGTTGGTCCCATGTATATCGAATTTCACCCGCTTTCGAATATTTAAACGGCTTATATTTGAAAAAAAAGGCACCGTATTAAAGAATGAAGACTCAAGTGAAGTAACAGATATAAGTAAATCACCTATTGAGGAGGGTTCAGTTAGTGAGTACGTATGCTACAATCATTTATTAAGTAACTACTAAGGTAGATAACTCGTTGTGATTTTATCTTAACCTGTATTTCCTCTACATAAAGTATATTCCTGTTCAGATAATAGCAAAAGTGACTTATTACACGACCCTTTTAACAACAGGAACTTAAATTGAGGGAAATATATTTGGAATTAATTGGTTACGATGACAATGCCATTACAGGAAGAATTTGATAGAAGATTCTCTCAAGTTGAGATAAGATGAAAGAAACCATGCAAATCACTTCAGTTGATAAAAAAGTATCTTTTTTTTTTAATGTATTTATTTTTTTTTTTGTTAAATAAAATGAGGAAAATAACACTAGAGATAAAAAAAATTCCTGGAAGGTTTATTCATACAGTAAAACCATAAAAATGTGCCGTCCCCATTCTTACTTCCAAGAAGAATGCAACTCCCATTCTGAAATATTTTTAAAAAAATTGTAAAAATACATACAATTAAATCATTCCTGAACTTAAGAAACACCTAGAAAAAAATTACGTATACCATATATATTTTAAAAAATCTCTTTTTATTTAATACATATGTTTTTTAAGCATAGCAACATACCGCATTGTTATTGTAAATGTATATAAGGGTGGATATATTCAGTTAAAAATAGTAAGCTTCATAATTTATATTTCCATTTGCAGCTCATCTTCCGAACAATTTTATTACCGAGCGTGACGAAAATTATTATTATTTCACGGCGCTACAACCCGATCACGGGCCTTGCCTTCCTCCAACTGTCTCCTCCAATCATCACGGTCTTGAGCCGATGCCATCCAGCTCCTAACTCCTAGCATGCTGCGAGCGTCCGCTGCCACACCATCAGACCATCTCAACCTTTGCCTTCCTCTTCTTCTTATGCCATGGATTGACGAATATAATAATGATAATATAATAATTAGGATTCCATGGAAACTCGAACCTCGGTATATTCTTACTTTCATACACTGGAGATTAAAAAAAAGATACCTATAGCTAAATTATTTTCTTATGTTTTGTATCTTCGTTTATTCATTTAACGTCACTTTATGCTACTGCGGCTAATCGAACGACGCTACAGAAAAAATCTTAGTTTATGCCTTGCCAGGTTTGCCTTTAACCAGTATCTGACATGGCACAGAACCACCATTTTACGATCCCTCCGAAGGACGGCATAACCAACATTAAAAATCACAAAAAGTACAGTCTCTACAGAAAGGCATAATGGTGATGACAAAAAATCCTCGAAACGTATGCCGGGTGTGAACCCACAACCTTAGGCATGAAGGCTGTTATGCTTTCCACTACACAACATGTAAACTCGTTATTTCCTTTCAAACTTATTGGTGTTAAACGCTTCCATTATCAAGTTATCGCTGTTTAAGGAAATATAATGACTTATACGACAATGCCAATATTTAATTCCATTACATAGGGTTACATAAGCCGCTTTTCATAAAAAACATTTTCTGGCATCAAATCTACAATACCAAACACCTACAATATTGTTTTGTTTTATGAGTATCTGACAACATTATCAAGAACAGGTTTATATACTAGCCAATAGGCTAAATATTAACAATTGAAACAGTAGCAGTTAAAACATTTTTGTCTTCATGTTATTAAAGTCTCCTTTACTGGCCTGATTGACAGACCTTTTACTTCATCAAAGTCTCTATTTTCGACAGTCAACTCCTTAGACCATTCCTTCTTTAAAATGATGGAGGAGGGTAGACAGAGGCATTAACAATCTGTTACCGTTGAGCATCCTCCATCATTCTTCTTAGGATCCGATTCAATCTCCCCTGCTCTTTCTTCTTGACCATCCGTCTTTCCTAGAGGAACCGTCTGTCCAGCAGTAATTTGGCAGGACCTGGAGTAGTCTTCAAGACCATATGACCTACCATGTTCTGATACACTAAGTAAAAACCTAATTAACAATACACATACACACATACACACACACACACACACACACACACACACATATATATATATATATATATATATATATATATATATATATATATATATGGGACTATTATTTTCGTAAAACATCGTTCTATTTATATCGAGGACATCTTTATTTTTGTTTTTATTTCGTTCTAAATTGATAAAAATATTAGTTTGTTTCATCTTTATGATATTCGTTCTATCGTTCGCTTTATTTTTCTTTATTTTAATAACAGTTATCTGTATGTTTTATTTGCTTTTGTTATAATATTTTATTTTATTTTTGAAGCCTTTAATTATTTTATTAAAATTACTAATAGATCATTTATTTATTTACTTCATCTGTTATTATATAACTTCAAACTTGAAATTATGCATATTTTAAAATTTCGTTATAACCTATTTCCTATCCCCAAACCTTTTCTCGACTACCCTATCTCCCTCTTTAATCATGACTAACATCCTAACATCCGTTCACATTAATGCACAATCCCTTATTGCCCACTATGATGAATTTCAACAGTATTTTCTAGATAACTTTCATCACATTATAGCAGTATCCGAAACTTGGCTTAAACCTTACATTCCTTCCTCTCAAGTATCCCTTACTAATTATTCCTTCCTTCGCCACGATAGATCTGATCGCAGGAGTGGTGGTGTGGGGTTGTATATACATGACAGTGTCGAGGCTAAAATCCTTCTCCAATCTCCATCTTATGATCATCCCCACCTCGAATACCTATTCGTTGAAATTTTATCCTTTAAAACTCCTCTTCTATATATCCTAGTATATCGACCTCCTCATGTTCCATTCGATAACATTTTCGAATCTTCCCTTGTTCAATGGGTTTCCAGTTATACTAATGTTATCATCTCTGGAGATTTCAACACCAATATGCTTGCAGAATCCTATGACAAATCTTTCCTAGTAAACCTACTTCACTCTCTGAATCTTTATCTCGTTCCTTACCTTCCTACCCATCATACCCAATTCTCCGACACCTGGCTTGACCTACACATTACTGACTCTCCTCTAAAGGTCCTTTCATCCTCCCAGCACCCGGTTCCGTTTCTTTCATCACACGATCTTATCCAGATCTCATACAACCTACCCGTGAAATCCTTCACTCCCAAATTGGTCTCCTATCGTAGTTTGGACCTCCTCTCTTACGAATCCCTTCAAACCGACCTGGAATCACTCCATTGGGACACTATATACTCCTCTAATTCTATAGATCATATGATATCCACTCTTACCTCATACCTCAAAACCTTACTAGACCTTCATGCACCTTTGAAAACCCGAATGTTACGCCGTCCAACCGCGCCATGGCTAACTCATGACCTAAAGGAGATGATGAAAAAAAGAGAAGCAGCAAGAAGAAAATTTCGACGCACGCGTACGCCGTCTGATTACGAACATTTTAAACAACTTCGTAATAGAACCCAGGACGCGGTTCGACGTGCTAAATCCCTCCACATCCATAATGCACTCTCCAAAGCTCCTGATTCCAAATCCAAATGGAATATCATTCGAAAATTATCTATCCTAAAACCCAATAACCACATTCCTCTTTCTGTTTCTCCAGACGAGCTCAACAATCATTTTATTTCCTTTGCTCCTGTTTCTTCTCCTGCTGCCGATATTGGCCATCAGAGTTTCAATCCAGATAGCTTCTTCTTCTCCCACCTCTCCTATGATGAAATACAAACAGCTATCCTTAAATCTCATACCAATGATTATGGACCCGACAACATTCCCGTAAAACTAATAAAATCTTGTCTTCCTGTTCTAATACCAGTACTTTACCATATCTACAATTTTTCCTTTCAAAACTCCATATTTCCTTATTCCTGGAAAACCGCCTTAGTTCGTCCATTAAACAAAGTTCCGAATCCTACATCACCTTCTGATTTCCGTCCTATTTCTCTCCTTTCTAATTTATCCAAACCCCTGGAACGCCTTGCACAAATCCAGTTATCAAATTTTTTAGAAGAACGTTTCCTTATCAACCCTTTCCAATCCGGCTTCCGACCCGGTTATTCAACTCAATCCGCTCTACTAAAAATAACTCAAGACCTCCAATCCGCCATTGAACACCAAAAACTAACCATCCTCATCCTCCTAGATTTCTCCAAAGCTTTCGATACGGTAGACCATAATATCCTCCTGGCCAAACTACGAAATATTCCTTTATCAAACAGTGCTTTGCACTGGTTCAAATCCTTCCTCTCCAACCGTTCACAATATGTAGTGACCCCAGGTCAACCTCCTTCCAGAACCCTGCCTCTATCCTGCGGTGTGCCTCAGGGATCATCATTATCCCCCACCCTATTTGCAGTTTATATTAATGACCTTCCCCTCCAGATCAAACACTCCCAATACCATATCTATGCTGATGATCTCCAAATCTATCTATCCTTTCCTCCTTCCGACCTATTACTAGCCACGGAAATGCTTCAAGAGGATCTAAATGGAATCAGCAACTGGGCAGCTGACAACAAGCTCAATTTGAATGCTGAGAAGACCAAGGCAATTGTAATAGGTTCCAATCCCCTCCTTAAGGCCCTTCCAACGATTCCTACTCTGTTTCTGAATAACAATCCAATACAATTCCATCAATCCGTTAAAAACCTCGGGGTCACCCTTGATCAAACCCTCTCCTGGAAAAACCATGTTCCGAAATATCCCGTCGTACATTTTCCACCTTAAAACTTCTAAATTACCTCCGTCCCCTTCTCCCTATCGAAACCCGTAAGCTCCTGGTAAGCTCCTTAATATTTCCCCACTTTGACTACTGCTGTGCGGTGTATGGAGGTGTCTCTGGAGATCTCGAGGTAAAACTGAAACGAATGTTTAACTGCTTTATACGTTTCATCTTTGGGATATCCAGAGACACCTTTATCACCCGATTTTACGAAGAGTTAAAGTGGCTTTATCCTTCCTTCCGCCGCATGTATTTCCTAGCATCCTTCCTCTACCAGATTATCCACTCCCAGTGTCCGTCTTACATCTTTGATCTCCTTAAATTCAAATCCTCTGTGCGTTCCCGTAACACCCGCTCGCGGCCTTCTGATCTGTATATAACGTCTCATCGATCCACAGCTTTCGATAGATCATTCTCAATCCGATCCGCATCCTTATGGAACTCCATTCCTTCTAATATCCGGAACTCCCAAACTCTCTCAACATTCAAATCCCGACTATTTAGCCATTTTCTATCAATACAATTCCCAAATAATCCCAAATAGATGCTAATTTCAAGGAAGATCAACAGATGTCTTTTAGATTCGTTTATTTGTTTATTCAATTTTCATTTCCTCGGGTACACTAACAGCAAATATCATTTAATTTTTTTTCTTTTAATCTTTGCAAGATGTAAGATTAAATTATTTATTATTTTGCAAACACTCAGAAGAAATGTAATTTTTTTTTTCTTTACTTTATGTTAAAATTGTATGTATCTTTTTTGTTCCTATGTCAACATATATTGAAAAATTGTAATATCTTTTTTATTTATATTTTATTTGAAAAATGTATATAAAAGTGTATATACGTGCGTGTGTGTGTTGAGTGCAGATATGCATATTTATATATGTGTGTGTTTGTGTGTATGTATATATATTTTTTTTTCTTTTTAAATCTTATATCTTTTAGAATTATATATATATATATATATATATATATATATATTTTGTTGTTGTGGTGTTAACATACGTTGAAGAACTATAATTTCTATTCTTTTTATATTTTATTTTAAAATTGTATATATATATATATATATATATATATATATATTTTTTTTTTTTTTTTAAATCTTATTATATTTTTTCATTATATTTTTTTTTTTTTTTTGTTCTTATGTTAACATACATTTATATTTTTGTTTGTGCATTTTTATTAGAATCTTTCTTTTATGTTCAGCTTATTTATACATGTTGTTAGTTTAATTTTATTGTTTTCAATCATTATACTCTAAGACTAGATTCTTAAGCTAACTTTTTATTTCCTGCTATGTTATTCTAAAGGGACTCGTCCCAGAATAAATAAAGAATTATTATTATTATTATTATTATTATATATATATATATATATATATATATATATATATATATATATATATATATATAAGTTGGTTTTAACAGATTTTATTACATTACAGGTAAATAACCCTTAACTGTACAACACAAACTCTTTAAACAAAACCATTGAACATATGTTCTTAAATATGTTTTTACACAAATAATTATTTACATCCCCCTCAACTTCAGTCAGTTTCTCACTAGGATAAAGTGACAACTTGTTAGTGTGGAATAAATTCGATACCATTTTCCTTTTTCTACAATCAAGTTCGTATATTGAGGATGAGATCCTCTTCAAAATCTCGAATGGGCCCACTCTAACTTTATCTAACTTTCTTCTATTCATTTTGTTTCCGTTATCTACATAGAATAGGTCTCCTATTTTGAATTCATAATCTCTTCTGGTTTTATCCATCCTGGTTTTACGTGTATTCATCTCAAAGCTCTTTCTGGAATTTAATCGCGCTTCCTGCCTATCTCTGAGTAAATCCCTTTTTTCGAAAGAACTAATGGGACAAATGGTTGATCCAGAGAAATTCAGTGTCAGAGAAAGAATGAATGATTTTGTAAATAAGTAATTCCTTGCTGAGAAACCTAACCAGACTAAGCATTGTCAATATTTGTTTAGAAATATAAAAAATAAGATAATATCTTGATCTGTGATAATTCGAATTGAAAAACTTAACTAACATAAAATTGTTTAATGTTTAAAAATTAAACACGTTTAATTTTTTCAAATCGACAAAATTAAAGGTACTTTTATTAAAGAAAATTGAAAAAATATAATTTAAAATAATTTAGGCCCTGTCATACTATTTAATCAGAATGATTCCTACACTATATTAAGCCCATTTAATTTTACATCGATATAGCTAGTTAATTAAAATCGTTACAGCTGTTTTTGAGAAAATCTTAAAAAGGTGCAAAATGCATAGTATGAAGTGGCTCTAGTGTTTCACCGATTTTGATGAAAGATCTAAGGCATACATATTTTTAAAATATGGAATTTCAGTTTTATAAAACTTCCCGTTTTTGAGCTAGACACAAACACACACATACTACTTTACGGTATACGTGTATTTCCGGTCAAAACTATAATTCGAAAATTTTCATCATTCCAATACTTTTCCTTACTATGTATTTTACATTTATAGTAATTGAAAGTAAAAATGGAACGCCTTAAAGGTAAATCCGACTTAAAATAAGGTATAATTATCCAGCACAGTCTACCAATTGGACAATCGTGGTTTTTATCATAATTTGCTTTAATTCATAAAAAATCATTGCCGTCATCAGATGGAAAATGCGCGATACTTCTAACCTGAAAATAATATTAAAAGGTCAGGGTTATTAATAAGGTGTTTTGGTAATCATACTAGTCATCCTCCCTTATTTTCTGCCCTGCTAGAATCTTCGATGAGTTGATGTAATACTATAGTCACAATTCTATCCTAGAAAAAACTTCCTCTCCACGCAATGAGGAAAAGGTGTGTATTTTCACACATACATATATGTATATTTTTATATATGTATGTATATTTAAAGACTGAAATCTACAAGAGCAGCGAGTGTGATACAAGACGGCCAGCTTTGTATCTCTGGAGACGATCGAACGAACTTTACCAATTTCGGTAATCATTTAATAGCACGACTAGAGCTTGTGGAGAGGATTTACCCAATCCCTCAGTTAAACTTGTGATGAGGTGATTACTGTACCGTCAGGAGTGTCTCAGCTACCTGAGAACGTAGTAGGAATATCAACAGATTTTGTAACTATGATACAAAAATTGTATTTGAAAAATACAATTTAAGATATATATTAATCACATTAAACTATATCATTCTACCGCATTTGGCGTAAGACGAAAAAATTAAAAATAAGAAAAATATTCTGCCCTTAAGAAAACTTCGTATGATTAATACCAAAGTATTCTGTTGTAACACTTTGCCGGCATTTTAAATACGGAAAATAATAATAAATCTCCTCTCTCTGAATATCAGAGCGCTGAACCATGGATAGACGCACCGAGTAAAGAGGAAGTCAAAATGGCGATAGGAAAATTAAAACGTTATAAAGCTGCAGGAAATGATAATATCACAAGTGAATTAATTAAGGCGTGTGGGGAAGCGGGCGTTTCCAAATTACATGTTTTAGTTAGAAATATCTGGGAAAATGAAAAAATGCCTGAAGAATGGAAAGAATCAATACTTATTCCGATTCACAAAAAAGGACCGGGGACGGATTATAACAACTATCGTGTGATCTCTCTTCTCCCAGTATGCTAAAAAATATTCTCGTCAATACTAACTAGCCGAATCACGGAATACGCTGAGGAAATTATCGGAGACTAGCAATGTGGTTTTAGGCAGAATCGCTCGACTATTGATCAAATATTTTCCTTACGTCAAATATTAGAGAAGAAGCTGGAATACAACGGTGTAGTCCATCAACTTTATATAGATTTTAAAAAGGCTTATGATTCCATAGACCGTCAGAAGCTATATAACATCATGATTGAACAGGGGATACCTAAAAAGTTAGTAAACCTAGTAGAGATGTGTTTGTCGGAAACATTTCATAAAGTTAGAATCGGTCATAATTACTCCGAGAGATTTGGGGTGCGATCGGGTTTGAAACAGGGTGACTCCCTTTCACCTTTGTTATTTAATATAGCGTTAGAATATGTCATAAAAAAGTGATGTGTACCGAGAAAGGTTTAAATATGGGTGACAGGACTCCGGTTTTAGGGTATGCCGATGATTTGGTACTGCTAGGTGAAGACACGGAAACCATACAACTAAATACAAGTGTGTTAATAAAAACCGGTAAAGAAATAGGACTCGAATTAAATACCGATAAGACGAAATATATGATTAGTAGCAGAAACGGAGGCGATTTTGGTGATATTAATATGTCAGGGCATACTTTTGAACACGTAAAGAAATTCAAGTATTTATGTTCAATGATAACAAGAAAAAATAAAATCCAGGAAGAAATAATGTCCCGGTTAAAGGTGGGAAATGCTTGTTATTATTCAGTTGCTAAGTTACTTAGATCGCGGCTTCTATCTAAAAACTTAAAGGTTAGAATTTATAAAACTATTATTCTTCCGACTGTTCTTTACGGATGTGAAACGTGGCCACTTACTTTGAAGGATGAACAACGGCTTAAGGTTTTCGAAAATAAGGTACTGCGTAAAATATTTGGTCCGAAGAGAGATGAGGCCACTGGGGAGTTTTGAAGGTTGCACAACGCGGAATTGCGGAACTTGTATTCTGTTAATATAATTGAGTTGATAGCATCGCGGAGACTCAAATGGGCGAATAAAGTTTTTGGGCTCGGTGCGGAACGGATTCCGAGAAAGTTGGTATTCGCGGATCTGACTGGTAGACGTCCGAAAGGTAGGCCGAAGCGTCGATGGGAGGATTGCGTTAAGGCTGATCTCGGGAGCTTGGGCTTGACCGGCGAACATTGGACGAGTCTGAGTAGACAGAATTTAGTGGGATCGGCATCGAACCTTCGGGTTTGGTAAGCCTATTATTATTATTATTCTGTTGTAAAATAAGAGGTGTGTAAGAGTCTGTTGAGTGTGTAACATCGTCTCCTTGTTAAACGTTTATAAAATCGGTTATAGTGAATAAATTCAAACAATATTTGACTATAGTGTAATTTAATAACTCGGGAGGTCAGTTACGAAGTTTGAAAGAAATCTAACAAGGGGAAGAAGTTTTATAGCCTAATATATATTCGCAATTTCAGGTAAATTAGTTACATTTTATCTTTGCGATCTATACCTGATTTATCGTGAACCGCCCCACCTACGCTAGCTCCGCCCATATCCCCACCTCTTCTATATCTCAGTTCATTCATAGATCTCGAACTGAAGTACTACGCCCGTTACGTGTTATATACAGCGCTTCCACTTATTATCTACATCCTTTTAAATATAATTTTAATCATAATGACCACCATAGAAGAAAAATTTAATATTTTAATAGAAAAGATCTCTGGTTTGGAAACGAAATTAGAAGAGAATAGGAGAAAACAAGAAGAGGAAATACGTGAGATAAAAACTCAGTTTAGCGAATTTACAAATAATATGCAAACTCTTAAAGAAAGAGAGGCAAACTTTTCTCGTAGAAAAAATATAATAATTTTCGGATTAGACCGAGAAAATTTCTTAATAATGCATAACAAAATAAAAGAAATATTAAATTATATCGAGCCACACTTTAGACCATACGATATTTCTGAAATTAGGAAGATTAACCCCAAAAATAAAAATGGTCCCGTAATAATTAAACTTAATTCTATATTTTTGAAGAAAGATATTATGAAAAATAAATTTAAGTTGACTAAATCTGATGATCTCAAAACAATGAAAATCAAAGATGACATGCCAAAAGCTGTAAGAGAAATTCGAAAAGAACTGTATCCATTCATGAGAGCTAATTGGGAGAAAGGCAATAAGGCGACTTTGAGATATGACAAGCTTCTCATAAATGACCAACTGTTCACATTAGAAGATCTCCAATCCCAAGAAACTATTAGGAAAAAACGGGAAAGAAGTGAAGATAAAGAGAGAGAAGAGACTTTCAAAAATACACAAAAAAAAGTTGAATCAAAGCATAAAGAAAAAAAGAAAGATGTCAAAACCCACTACAGATCTATGAGTTTGGAAAAATTCTTTGTGCCTCATGGAGAAGGCAAAATAGAAATAAATAAAAATGAAACTCCTGGCACTAGTTCATAGCCAATTCAAAACTCGATATCTCATGGCGATAACATAGGCACTCCCACGGTTAGTACATTAAATTTCCAGGCATTATTAAGGAAGGAAAAAGTGGAGGAACCCAATACATTTATTAAAAAACTTGCAAATTACCATAACCCGGTTAGTAAAATGTTAGTATGGAACTGCAATGGTTTAAACAGGGTATCTAGTTATGGAAGCTACTCAGATATTGATATATTATGTTTATGCGAAACACACCATATGCAGGCACCACCTTTTTACAATAAAATTTTTGAGGATTTTAATTATATCTCTGTTCCTGCTGTAAAAGAAAAAAAAATTCGGGAGAGCAAGTGGAGGGTTACTTATGCTTACACGAAAAGAAGTATTTAATAATACCCTTATCGAGGCTTCTAATGAGTGGATTTTTGCGAAAATCT
This sequence comes from Piezodorus guildinii, assembly GCA_023052935.1. Taxonomy (NCBI): domain Eukaryota; kingdom Metazoa; phylum Arthropoda; class Insecta; order Hemiptera; family Pentatomidae; genus Piezodorus; species Piezodorus guildinii. The sequence goes on from CM041294.1 coordinate 111,174,799, forward strand.
TTAACCAACACCTAATATTTATTTTAGGCCTGGTATACTTGAAGCCAAAAACTCAATTGGATACTATATCGGGAAAACTTGAAGAATTATTAAGATCTCTTCGGAACAGATTAGCAACCTTCCGATTATAGTCACTGGTGACTTCAACTCTCGTATTGCAGACCTGAATTAGTATGATGAGTGTGCTTTGAATACAACAACCCTAAATCCAGAGAGAAATAATATGGATGTAGTGATGAATGAAAAAGGAAAATGTCTTAATGACACGTTATGGAACTAAACTCTTTTGTTTTGCTGAACGGTAGAACCAGTGGAGACTGTCGCGGTAATTATACATATACCAGTGTCCTAGGAAGCACCACTGTTGATCTTGTCTGGTGTAATTTTTCTATGCTTAACATTATTATAGATATGGTAGTTCAAATCAAGATTACCAGTTCAGATCACTTCCCGCTACTCGCATCATTGAACATTCCAGGTTTTGATTTAATTAAAAAAGTCAATTCCAATATTCTGTATCAGACTTCAGTCCGGCTGCAATGGAATAAAAATACAAGAGAACATTATCGAGAAGCAATGAAATAATCACTCACCATCTCAATCCCATTTGATACAATGTCATTGAATAATATTTATAAAAATATCAGTAGCACGATTTACTCGATAGCGCAAAATCTTGGGATGATGAAATTTATCAAGGCAGGAAAAGCGAACCGTAGCAAAAACAAATGGTTTGACAAAGATTGTCAAAATAGTAAAATAATCTTAAAAAATCAACTAAAACTCTGTAAAAAGAACAATTTCAATTCTGATTATGTTGCAAACTACATCTATATGAAAAAGAAGTACAATAACCTATTAAAAGCTAAAAAATGTACATACTTCCAGCAAATAAGTGACATTCTGGCAGAAAGTAAAAACCCACAAAACTTTTGGTCAGTGTTGAGGGAGGTAAGAGGCAAGAAAACCAGTGTATGTCCTATTTCAGAAGTTCAATGGCTTGAATACTTTCAGAACCTCTACCCACCCAGGACACATATTGATACTGACTTTGTAGGTGTTTTCCATCCACTACTTGACACTGAAATCTCCTCTGAAGAAATCCAGTGTGCTTTGAATAAAATGAAAAATGGAAAAACAGGTGGACCTGACATGATCTCTTACGAGTTTTGGAAGATCTTGCCACAGAACTGGATGCTATACCTACAGGTGTTATTCAACAAAATCATGGATCATGAAAGGATACCAGCGGATTTAACCAAATTAGCGAATATCATGATTCATAAAAAAGGCTGTATCCGCTCACCAGATAATTACAGGAACATAACTCTGGCAAATAGTCTTTTAAAAGTTTTCACTCAAGTGCTACTGGAAAGACTTAATATATGGGCAAATGATACAAAGACAATTCCTGAATGTCAGTCAGGATTCCGCACTGGTAGGGGATGCATTGATAACATTTTTGTGGTGACCTCTCTTGTCCAAATAATGCACTCAACCTCAAAACATTTATATGCAGCTGTTGTGGATTTCCGGAGAGCTTGAAATAAACTTGAAATTAATGCGGTCAAAACCAAGGTAATAAAATTTCAGCAAGGAAGACCAAAAAAAGAAAACAGATTTGTTTATAATGATCAGATCATCGAAATGGTTGATAACATAAATTATCTAGGAGTCGTTTTATCAAAGTCCGGCTTATTTTTAAAAGCAGCTGAGCAGGCAGTATCAAAGGCCAACACCGCAAGTGGAGCCACGAAGGACATCCTTGCTAAGGCGAAAAGTAAAGATTGGGGTTCAAAGAGAAAACTTTGTGAAGCGATGGTCCTCAGTTCTACTCTACGGTTCGGAGGTGTGGGGGCTGCGCTATCTACCGATACTAGAACGAAGTCAGCTTCAATATTACAAGAGAATACTGGGATTACACCGTACCACACCAGACTACATTGTCCGACTTGAATGTGGAGTCCTTCCTGTCTCAACTATCGTGCTCCGAAAAGCGCTGAAATGGACCGATAAAATATTAAACATGGAAGACTCTAGGTATCCAAAAATATGTCTTACCAAACTTAATAAATTAGCTGAGAAATTTCCGAATACCACAAAAAATAATTTTTTACTACAACTGAAACAACTAATCAGCACATGTAAAGAAAAAGACACCATTACAAATTGTAAGGATGCAAAAGAGAGGAAAAATATAATTCAAAATTTAATTAAAAAACATAAAAATTTCTTAAAAATGTCTGACTTAACCAAAATGGAAATGTCGAATTACTGTCCGAATTATATAGAAATGTTTGATGGAACCCAAATAACTCAAATGTACCTCACAACCAACCTGCCCTTTACGCATAAAAAACTTATGGCTCAAATCCGGACTGCTAACAATAAATTCCAGCAAATCACAATGAAAAACATAACACACAGATTCAATCCAATAGAAAACTGCACCATCTGCAATAAGAAAGAAGCTGACAATATTCGCCATTTCTTCACCTCATGCCCAGCCTACTCCTCCTACCGCTCAACCAGCCATAGCCCAGTTAACACCTTCCAACTTCAGACTATATCTCAAAAATATAACCTCTGAAAATACTAAAAAACTTTACTTTTACACCAGAGCAAGTCTAAATTTAAGAGGTTTTGTGATAGATCACTAACTTAAAAAATGTATCTCAATTTATTTATATGATTTTGTTCTGTTCTTGAAGTCATAAGAAATGGATATATATTTTTTGCTAATTATTATTGTTTATTTTATTTTATTTATTTTTTTTTTTTTTATATTGTGGCTAAATTTATTTTTTATTGTACTCTTATATGACAATTTACATATATTTATTATTTTTTTATTTTCTCTGGTTTGTTACACCAAAAAGTAGAAAATTGTTTATAAAAATATAATTTATGTACACACTCCTATTGTATGGGGACATCCCCGATTGCAATAAAAGTATATTCTATTCTATTCTATTCTGTTGTAAACTAAGTTCGTATTGTTTTTTACTGGTGAATTCAATAAAAGCTTCAGATTCTTGTAAATATTTTTAATTAATTATAAATGGCCCATTTTTATCAATTACCTGTTTTCATCTTTCATGTAATTTTTTTACCCTTTCCTTCCAAAACGGAGCTTTTGCTCGCGAATCGCTTTGCGTATTCCAAGTTGAAATATCAGGTTCTTAACCGAGCAAACCACTTATCATTGTCATACACACTGCAACTTTTGTAAACCCTCTGTGCTGCGAATTTTCCTTTTTGGAAAACATTTTTTTTTTTTTTTTTATCATATTGATATTTACAAGTGTATTTACCAAAAAAAAAAAAATCATTAAATGAAGCAAGCACATTAAGATTAAGAATCTTGGTTGAAACTAATGCATAAAAGCACCTTCTTAGAATATGTAAACATTATTGACCAAGTAAACATGATTTAATAAACACAGAGAGGACTAAAAATATTTAAAAACGCGACGAACTTATTTTACAAACCAATATTTAAATGAGAGTTTATTATTTTCCGTAGAAATATTTTAAATTACAATACATCATAAACATTTAGATAAATAACACGACTCTAGTCTTGATATTACCTTCTGATTTAGTAGAAGTAATATAATAATGGAAAAAAAACTTAGAAAGAATCCAACTTCACTAGTAATTTAAAAAAAAAAAAATTATTATTTGATTTTACTGGGAGCGGTGTGGTCTAGTGGATAGAGCACTAGTCTGCTGTGCTCCGGGTCCTGGGTTCGAATCCCGGCTGTGGCAGAAATATTATTTATTCTGTTAATTCAGTCGGGGGGCGACCCTAGGGTATGGAGACCCTCCTGGGGCAGACCCAGCCTCTATAAAGTGGGTACCCAAATTAATTGGAGAAAAAACTGGCGGCTGAGCGTGATTAAGGCCTAATCACCTCATTGCACTGCCGTCGGCCTATAACATATTTAATGAATACACCCTTATGCTTGTTGATTGCTACAACATATAATGTTGGTAAAAAATAAAATAAACCTGTTTTCTAAAATCAAGCGACTCACCCGCGATGCACGTCGCCCCACTGGATAGGTAAGCGTGACCCACCGGTGGTTCACACCACCTCAAGGAACAGACAAGTATGACCCACCACTGAGTCACCCCGGGGTGAACGTGTTAATACCAATATACAACAACAACAAAAATATTACACTACAAAAACTAACAAAAAATAAAAAACATCTTCAAATGACAATTGTGTTAAATAACAAGTAAATTAATCGACAAATAAATTTTAAATTTAGGCAGTAAACGCCTAGAGTACAAAAACCTAGAACGGTGAGAAGTAAGCCAAAGAGATGTTGAGAACACTGGGGATATATACCCCGAAATTCGGGATCCTTGAGGGTCATCCCCAATTACTGGGTTCTCAATCCCAAATCCTTCTCTTTATCGGTACTCCTTTCTTTGATAGGATGGGATTATCCAGATAAACCAAAATGCGGAACTACTGAGCTACATCAGAGCAGGTAATGCAACTCTAATAATATTAAATGATAATATTATATGAATGATATATTGATACGTGTAATAATCTAATATAGAATAGAATAGAAGAGAAAAATTATTCTGGGACATTGCCCCTTAAGAATAACATTAATGAACAAAATAATAATAATTTCTCTAAAACATTTTAGGACTAGAAGGATTGATGAAGCAAATCCTCCCAACAACCCCTAGGGGTAACTTGGAGGTTATATAGTTTTTCGTTATTGAATAGGGGCATACATTTACAAATTGCTAAATTAACTCTACATGTAGATTGCAATGCAAATTCAATAAAGAGTGTGGAAATATAGTGTCTTACCTGTCTCAGCAATGCCCATTGTTAAGTAAAAGCAAAAATACTTTGCGCTACACACACCTTGAACATAATAAATGGCCATCGAATAAAGATAATCCCATTGCCGGTTAGGCACTTGTGTGGACTGGAATGATTGATTCACTCATTTACAAAATTATACGTAAACATAGTATGACGAGAAATATTAGTATTAAGCGTCTTACCAACTAATAATAAAAAGGACGAGCACTCGGAAATTCCAAACTTTTGACTTGAATTTTGTCCACCTAAATTGGTATTTTTTCCCTGTGTGAGCTAGTCAGGTAATCATCCGAAAGGTTGACCGAGGCCAAAGAGAGAGGTTTGTTTTAAATCTGATCTTGGATATATGGACTGGCTTGGAGGAGGGTCGATTGTATAGAAGGCAATTGGTGCTGTCGGCATCTAACCTTTGGGTCCTTTAGAGCTCTCATTGATTCATTAATAAAACAAAAAAAACATTTTAAGTTAATTATTTTTATAATAGAATCAATTCCAGAGCGATAAACATGCTTCTGATTTATTTCCATCATGTCAATAAGCGAAAAAATAATGTTCATAAGACTTTCTCATTCAAGACCAAGTTTCTCATTCGTCACAGCTGATAAAAGATAAATCTGAGAAATGAAATAAGCGGAAACAAGAAGAACTACAAGGAGTGGATTTATCTGCAGACAAGGAGTAAACTAATACACGGGGGGCCTGCTAGCTGAAGCCAGATTAATGTGGAGGGACCTTTTGTAGTGCTCTGTTCATTACTCAACTCGGGACAATTATTTTTTAATCTCCGACTGTGGAAACTCTATTACCGCTCTCTGGATTATTGCCTTAGAGTGCTAACTCCTGTACATTAATCCCTCCACGGTTTGTTAGGCACTACACGAAAATAAGACTTTCATCAACACGCTCTGTATCGTGTGTTAGTAGAATTAGTAAAACGAACTGGCTTGATTATGACAATTATTTGAGAAAACGACTGAATAATGATATAAAGTAACAAATTTATATTTTCAAGGCAACAACTGATTTTTTTACCCAGTTTTCAGTTTCAATATATATCGTAGAATTTATTGAGATAATATCCCATAGAAATATTGAGAGAAGAGAGAAAATACTTCGTTTATAAAAAGAGTGCTGTCCGAATGTATTGGGTTCCTTAAAACACAGCATAATATAGTTTCATTAGAAATACTTGTATAAAATAATTTTGATATTAAGCAGATTATTAATATAAGATTATAATATAATTAATTTTTTTTAAAGTTTAAACTTTTTTTCTGGCACCACACATATATTTGTAGACTGCGTGTGAGGCTGATCGTCACGTTCTGAATGAAATAAACGGCTCGATCTGGTATACTTGGACCGCCAAGTTTAACCGAGCGAGAAAGATAATTTATTATTAAATTATTTCATTTCCTTTTTCTAATTTAGTTCTATCTTCTTTTTTTTTTCATACATATAAAAAACAATTCTATAAAAAAAAAAAAAATCCACATTAACCTTAATATATTGAAAATATTGCATATTTACCATGTATGTAGTAGTGGATAATACCAAGGAAGTAAAATATTTCATTTTCCGCTTTTATATTCTTCTTTTTCTAGTGGCGCGACAGGCCGTGTACGCACTGGGCCTCGTGGTTTAATCTCCTGGGTGATAACACTAACGTTTCTCGATGCATGTTATGGTTTAGGGTCATCACTCCCTACGCCTAATTTTGTGAGTAGCCACCATTTGGCTGAAGTGTCTCAGCCAGGGGGCAGGCAGTGAGTGAATCCCCAATTAATTATATCTATATGAAAGACCCGCCGGGACTGGGATTTGAACTCACAACCTATAGCATGAGAGACTAGCGCGCTAGCTACACATCCACGGGCTCCCCTTTTATATATTAATGTACTTAAATTTCAAAACTGATTACACAAATGTTTTTGCTAAAATAAATGGTTGCGGAGATGTTGAAGGGACAATATAGGCATATATTTGGCAACATAATGTAACTAAATATTAATTTCCGATTTTTAGATTAAAAAATGTTTTTATTTGAAGACATTTATCTCCCAAAACCTTTGTTTTCTATGGTTTACTTTATCTACTTAAATACAGTTTTTAAGGGTATATTACATAATAAAATAACAAAATGTCGTTTTCTAAGTTTTTGAAGAAAGAAAAAAAAAAGTTAATTTGTAAAACTTTATCTAGGAAAATATTAAATATCTAGGAAAAATATCTATTACCACTCAAATTAAAACTCATTTAATATACCATCATGTACTTTATCGTTACAATTTTCGTAGTAAGAACAATTCCTATTAAATTTGACACCTTAAAGTATCAAAATGTTGATTTCCAATGGTTAAAAGGAAACAAAATTTACTTAAATCTTTTCGGTAGTTATTAAACTAAAGTATTTCTATTAACTCTCAAAATAATCCATTAAATAGTTCGATTCATCATTATGATCTTCGTAGAATAACATTTTTTATGATATTTTGCAAAATAAATTTAGCAAATGGTGATTAAACTTCGTCGAAATGGCGATAGGAAAATTAAAACGTTATAAGGCTGCAGGAAATGATAATATCACGAGTGAATTAATCAAGGCGTGTGGAGAAGCGGGCGTTTCCAAAATACATTTTTTAGTTAAAAAAATGCCCGAAGAATGGAAAGAATCAATACTTATTCCGATTCACAAAAAAGGACCGAGGTCGGATTGTAACAACTATCGTGAGATCTCTCTTCTCCCAGTATGCTGTAAAATATTCTCGTCAATTTTAACTAGTCGAATCACGGAATACGCTGAGGAAATTATCGGAGATTACCAATGTGGTTTTAGGCGGAATCGCTCGACTATTGACCAAATATTTTCCTTACGTCAAATATTAGAGAAAAAATTGGAATACAACGGTGTAGCCCATCAACTTTATTTTAAAAAGGGTTATGATTCAATAGACCGTTAGAAGCTATATAACATCATGATTGAACAGGGAATACCTAGAAAGTTAGTAAACCTAGTAGAGATGTGTTTGTCGGAAACATTCCATAAAGTTAGAATCGGTCATAATTACTCCGAGAGATTTGAGGTGCGATCGGGTTTGAAACAGGGTGACTTATTTATATTTAATAAAGCTTTTGAATATGTCATAGAAAAGGTGATGTGTACCGAGAAAGGCTTAAATATGGGTGACAAGATTCTGGTTTTGGGGTATCGCGATGATCTGGTACTGCTAGGTGAAGACACGGAAACCATACAACTAAATACAAGTGTGTTAATAAAAACCGGTAAAGAAATAGGACTAGAATTAAATACCGATAAGACGAAATATATGATTAGTAGCAGAAACGGTGTCGATCTTGGTGATATTGATGTATCAGGTCATACTTTTGAACACGTAGAGAAATTCAAGTATTTAGGTTCAATTATAACTAGAAAAAAAGTCCCGGTTAAAGGTGGGAAATGCCTGTTATTATTCAGTTGATAAGTTACTTAGTTCGCGGCTTCTATCTAAAAACTTAAAGATTAGAATTTATAAAACTATTATTCTTCCAACGGTTCTTTACGGATGTGAAACGTGGCCGCTTACTTTGAAGAATGAACAACGGCTTAACGTTTTCGAAAATAAGGTATTGCGTAAAATATTTGGTCCGAAGAGAGATAAGGCCACTGGGGAGTTTAGAAGGTTGCACAAAGCGGAATTGCGGAACTTGTATCCTGTGAATATAATTGAGCTGATTGCATCGCGGAGACTCAAATGGGCGGGGCGGGTAAAGTTGTTGGGCTCGATGACGAGTGGATTCCGAGAAAGTTGGTATTTGCTGATCCGACTGGTAGGCGTCCGAAAGGTAGGCCGAAGCGGAGATGGAGGATTGCGTTAAGGCTGATCTCGGGGGCTTGGGCTTGAATGGTGAACATTGGACGAGTCTGTGTAGGCGGAATTTGGTGGTATCGGCATCGAACCTTCGGGTTCGCTAAGCCTATTATAATTATTATGATTAAACTTCTTTTTTTAAAAAACCAAAATAGAGCACTTTGGAAAGCATTACTTGAAAATTGGAGTTTACAGAAATTTTTACTACATGTAGAAAACCCCTGTACAGTACCCCCTCATTATCTCCGCAACCATTCATTTTAACAGAAAAATTTATAAAATCATTTTCAAAGATAGTTTAAATTACTTTAATTTCGTGTAGAATATTGTTTTCGATAAAGATGATATTTTTGAGATATTCATAAAAAATTGATGTTTTTATGCTTCTTCCCCTCTCCCCTACTAAAACCGACCCGGACTTTTTTTACCAGTTAATAAGGAAAGAGTAATAAACGATTTCTGACAGGTTTCAGCTTTGTTTTTTTGAGGTTCGGGTTTGTTTTTTTCTCTTATCCTCCATTTATTTTTCAAACAAAAATACACAATAAAATATATCGCCCGTACATAAAACATGATAATAGTTTCTTCTTTTGACCGAGGGCATTTTACCTAATTTTACTATACTTCTTGTGGATATCCGTTTCCGTAATGTTTATCGGGAAGGGAATTTCAAACGGAAAATAAATACGATTTTGAAAACTTATTTTAAAAAGTTTAAAGGAATGTAATTTCTAATAAAATCGTCATTTTTAACAGATCGGGAATAAATAAAATTAAAAGGAAACTATAATTAAATAAATTAAATGATTAGAATAAGTTAGAATACACAAAGGAAAATTAATTTATAATATGTTCAGTATGGATTGAGGACTAGTCTGTGTAATAAAAAATCTGATATATTTGAGTATTATTGTCAGAAAAAACGCACATAACTCGAAATCAGCCTATTTCAAAATTAACCTTAAAGTTTTAAACTGTGCAAGGATATTTTATATTAAACTACTTTTATGCATTAAAAAAAATTAAATTATTATATTTATATTATAATACAATAAATGAAAAAAAGAAGAGATTTGTGTTTTTTTTTTAAATAATTACAGATTTTCAAAAAACATTTTTTTCATTCTAGTCAATACTCTTTTCAGAGTCTATAATATTAAAAATTTTGTTTGTTTATTTATTTAACGACACTTTGTGCTACTGTGAATAAGCGGACGATGCCTATCCAGGTTTGATTAGGATAGAGATTTTTTACTAGTATCTAACATCGGGCAGGCTCGGGACCACCTTTTAAGGTCCCCTCCGAAGGATGGCATAACTTGTTTGATATTCAATATTTTTATTATTTAAAAACAAAATTTAAAGTCGAAAATTATCAATATTATTTTAATAAATAATTGTCATTTAGTTTTCTTTCTCTTGATGTAAAAATAAATAATAATACATAATATTTATCCTTCATTTCGATTGAAGTGTCATCTGAAGTATAAAATTACTTTCACCATGAGTTAAATGTTACCATTGCCTTTATAAATAACAATAATGATAAAAAAGGGGAAGGAAAAATAAATAAAGGTAAGTAATTCTGGGAAGGGGGGGTTTTCGCAGAATATGAAGACGTAGGTCTACCTAATATCTCGCGGTACTCGGCTGAGAGGTAGGTAAACTTACGGAACAAAATATAGAAAAAGCTCCAAGAAAACAAACAATCTTGCTTATGAAAAAACTTATACAATGCCACGTTAATATATAATAAGTGTGTTCTCTTTTTATTACTTTTTTTATATACTTTCATATATTTTTCATTCATAGTTATTTTCACCAAAATGAAAACATGGAAAATTTTAACAAAAATTTTATTAAAATGAAATGGAAGAAATGAGTATTTTCTTCAACGAGACCGTGGGCTTTATGTCTGTTGAACTTATAATTAATTTTCACTTTCATAAATGATATTAAAATCATGTAATTTAAAAAAATTAATGTAACGAAATAACAAGTCTCATGAAGCATCTGTTATTTCCATTTGATGAGCATAATTATCAAAGAAAGTAAAGATTTAAGTAATACTCCTAACACAACCACTAAAATAATAATAAAGAAAAATAAGGGAAACATATAGTTAAAACGATAAAACAAAAATAAATATTTTCTATTCTAGTCCGTATTACAGAAGATAAAATAAATAACGTCTTATAACGATATTTGTTTTAGTGTCAGACGATAAAAACGAAAAATGTCAGCAAATAAAAGAGTTTAATATTTTGTATCAGTTTTTAGAGTTTCTTTCCTGCACAGACTGGTAAGAAAGAGAGCAGGTGGTCTTCCACAATAAAAAATAAATAAATAAATAATCCATGCTCTAAAATCCCTTTTAAGTCTGTTAGGAAGAGGGGCGATTAACGCGTTTGCTCGCAGCCTCAACCCGTTCGTTATTATGAGTCGCCGAATTATCTGCCGATCCGTGTAATTTTGTTGAGGGTAAATAAATGAAATAATAAAAGAGAGAACATGAACAAGCTTATATTAATTAAAATAAAACAAAATACTGCTTATAGTGTGCAAGCGGTGATTCTTTCAATCCTTGATCACTTCCTTCCCTCTCCCGTCTGCGATGTTCCTTCTTTCCTTTAGCGACTCCTACTGCATGCGACAATTCTGAGACAATCTTCTAGGATGATGTGCGAGTTGCGATTATACGAAAAATATGCGACATTCAGCGACAACCAACTTAATTAAACACCGTCTATACTCGCGAGTCACTTCACTCCATTAACTCTCTCTCACAATCCCAGAATGCACTCTCCCAGCGGTCACTTAACAGCTGATTCAAATAGAATAAAACAAATGCATGTCGCGCTTGCACATAATAAATCACAAAATAAAACAAATAAAATTACAAATGGAGAGATATAAACATAAGAATAATTCAATTCTTAACAAAGTCTTATAAAACATGAAATTCGATGAGAAAAATCTATGTCACACGCGACACGAATTTTACTTACCTCCCTTGCTGAAATTAATTTTAGATCATCCAAATAAAAGTATATTGAAAAAAATGACAAAAAAAAATAAATAAAAAAAATGAAGCAATCACTTAAGTTCGTACGGTTTACGTCGAACTTTTATAAAAAGTTATAGTTAAAAAAAGTAAAAAAAACATTTATATGCGTTGAAGACATATTTTTTAGGTTAAATAACGTAACAGTATAAATTTGTTATAAAAAAGTAATTATTTGTAAGTTCATGCGTTCTATGTCACTCCTCATTGCCTTCTACAGCTTTGTATATCAAATATTTATGTTTTTAAAATTATTAGCCTAAAAACAGTATATTATGTATCTAGATTACTATTCTTATTCGCTGTTAAAAAAATGAGTATGAAAAAGCATTTTGCTGCTTTCTTTCAATTTGTTGTATATTAAACTTCTTTATATTCTATGTTTAAAATTTCTTTATTACTGATAAATACTAGAGATACCAAATATGTTTTATTTATTTTTTTAATTAAGTGTGTCAATCTTTTTTACTGTATATTTACGCTTAGTGAATTCCATCCAATTTAGTTTCCAAGGAAATTTCACTTAGGTTGAAGTAAAAACATTTAAAGTCCGTCTAAAATAATAAAATAACAGATTTATTTTTTATTTCTTGTTTATTTCATATACAACATTGCGGAACCTAACACTTTTGTGATTAAAATTCAATTTGGTATTTAGTTGATACTCGTGAATATTATTTTTGTGTGGTAACAAGCCACAAAACCTTATCGCTTAGCATTAAGTAGCAGGGACGAGCAGTGGAAGAAGTAAGAAGAACTGCCGCTTGAAGACTTTCTGACGTCAGCTCTTGTTTAGCTTTGCGCCTTATGCTGTTGAAGACCACACTTATCCCGTGGAAATAATCTTTAACAGCCAATCGGGCAGCGTAGCGCTGACAAGAGTTTTTGCCCCTATACGCGGCCATCTAGCGATATGGGTGAACCATCGACTTCGACGGCCATGATAATGGAAGAGGCTAGAGGCGAGAAGCGCCCGTCAAGTGGAGCTGATGAAGCGGGATTTGTCCAAGTTTCAAAGAAAAATTCCCAAAAACTGAGGACAGTCGCCGGGCCTCCACCGACACCTGTCTCTAACCAGTTTGCGCCAATTGCTCCCACTCAGTCAGGCAATGATCAGCCCAAGAAGAGGTTACCGCCACCAGTAATAATCAGGCCACCACTGTCGCAACCCATTCTCAGAGCGACTCTCTTGGAAATGAAGATCACAAAGTTTACTACAAATACCTCGGCAAAGGAGACGAGGTTATACTTGGATAATGATGCCGATCACTATGCCGTGGTAAAACTATTCCGTCGTGATGATAAGGTGCAATTCCACACCTATGCACCTCGCGGCACCAAGAGGACAAAGAAGTTTGTGGTTCATGGCTTCGATGTTGACAGTGATTTAAATATGTTCGCCACTGAAGTGAAACAAAGGCTGCCAGGATTCGTGATGGCCAAGCGCCTGACCAAACGACAAGGAGAAGTAACCTACCCGATTGAAGCCATCTTGCTCATCACTGAGCCTACGGTAAAAATCGAAAATGTACAGGCTCTTCGCCATGTGAACCAGGTTAGATTTAGGGTAACCCCCTTTAAAGAAGATAAATGCCCAGCACAGTGTCGAAACTGCTTAGAGTTTGGGCACACCATGAAATACTGCGGGAGGACAGTCAAATGCCCCCGGTGCGCCCAAACTCATGAAGAAAGAAGCTGCCCACGACTTGCACCAATCAAATGTGCCAACTGTAGTGGAGCCCATCATGCCTCCTCCAAAGAGTGTCCCCGCCGGCAAGAACTGATCCAGATGAGAAAGAGGACAATTATAAATGTAGCAGCCCCTTCAAGTAAGACAAGTAGGCTAGTCAACCCTAACTTGGCTTTCACTGAACTACTTGGCGGACCCGCCGGGCAGCAACAGCAGCAGCAGCAGCTACAGAGAACATCCCCAACATCGCATCATGAAGAAGCTGAACCAATGACAGCACCCGCTCACTCCTCAACACCGCAATTCACATTAAATACACAAGCACATCCAAGCAATGCTCTATTCAACGCCCAATTCGCAGAGATGATGGCAACTGTTCGAGAAATGATGAAGATGCTGACGAAGATCATCGCTAAGCATTATGACTGAGCACTTAGTTATTTCCTATAATATTCGAGGCCTACTACTGAAGAAGGCTGAAATAGAACTCCTCCTGCAGCAGCACCGGCCATCGGTGGTGGCGCTGACCGACACTATACTACCCACCTCTGCTTCACTGTATTTTCAGGGGTATATTGCATACCGGGAGGCTTGTCAACCCGGGGCTAACGAGGCCGTAGTGATTCTGGTTCGAGGAGATATCCCATCGAGGTTGGTACCCAACCCAGTAGCTTCTACAGAGGGTACTCATATAGTCACAGTAGATGTTCGATTAAAACAACGTTTTACTTTCTGTTGTGTCTATAGGAGACCCAAGGCTATATTAACATCTATGAAGCTATTGCTGCAGCACGCCCAGGATAAGAGTCGGTTTGTCATCTTAGGGGACTTCAACGCCCGGCACACTGCCTGGCTGTGCGGTAGCAACAATCCGATGGGTACCTATATCACCAAGACCAGGATGGCTGTCTTCCACCCCGGAGTGCACACCTTTAGGCATGCGGCCCGACCTGACTGGACATCTACACTTGACCTACTCCTGACCAGGGACCTTCACACTGTTACTGAGTGCCTAGCGCTCCCATACGGACCGTCGGACCACCGGCCTGTGCTATATGCCTTTGAGGGAACTCCAGCAACACCACCCGCGAGCAAGTTCCTCTTCCACAAGGCCGACTGGAAAGGATATAGGGCTAGTGTGGATGATACCCTACCAAAGATACAGTACTTAAGAACTGTTAAAGAGGTGCAGAAGGCGATCTCGGATATCACCACCACCGTCCATGTATCAGCCAATCTTACCATACCAAGGTTTAGTCCTCAGCCAAACGCCTTCAGGAAACCACCGAGCCACATTCTTGCTCTCATTGCACAAAGGAACAACCTGAGGAATATTTTCCACCGAACTTGTGACTACGGCTTGAAACCGGCCATCAATGCGATGACCCGGCAGATAGCCAGCCTCATGCGTGAATGGAAGACTTTCCTATGGCACGAGCAACTCCGTAGGACTCATGATGATCATCGTCAGTTCTGGAGACTTGTGAGGTCACACGTCACTAAGAGGAAGAGTGTACACCTTACATCAGGTGGCACCCTATTATCCCCTGAGGAACAGGCTGAACTCTTGGCCGATTCTTATAAGGCGAGGGAAGATGATCGGCTGTTAAATGCTCCCACACTACCTGCGGGAAGACCAACGTCCCCTAATGAAAAGAGGATATTCTCCACCTTCGGACAGCTTGAGTCGGTACTACGACGCACCAAGGGTAACAAGGCTTCGGGACTGGATGATATTCCGTATGTACTATTGAAGATGCTACCTCGGAGGGGTAAAGCCTTCTTATTAAACATTTTTAACTCCTGTATGCGGATCTCATACTTCCCCGATGACTGGAAGCAAGCGATCATAGTGCCGCTACTTAAGCCTGGGAAGAATGGAGACTCACCAGAGCATTATCGGCCTATCAGTCTCCTTTCGCATATGAGCAAGGTGTTCGAGAGGCTGATCCATCACCATCTGCTAGAGCACTGCAGTGAGGAGTCCATCATTCCACCAGAACAGACCGGGTTCTCACGAGGCGTAGCCTGCGATCATCATTTAGTGAAACTTCAAAGGCACACCATAGAGCGTATGACGAAGAACAATGAAGCCACGGCGTTCATCTCGCTGGACTGCACACAGGCGTTTGATTGTGTATCCCACGAGTTACTGCTTCGCCAGTTGGAAGACTATCGTTTTCCAGCTTCATTATGCCGATTGATCAGAAGCTACTTAAGCGGGAGATCCTTCGTCGTAAGGGTAGGCGATAAATTGTCAACTTCAAAGGACACCATTTGTGGGGTTCCTCAAGGTTCTGTATTGGGACCACTATTGTTTGTGATCTTTACAGCAAAAGTGATCTCAATGAAGCACCCAATGGCACTGGTAGCAGCCTACGCCGATGACATTGGCATCTATGCTTCTAGTATGAGACCGAAAAGGGCTCTCACCCTGGCACAAGGAGCATCGACCACTATTGTAGATGAGCTGAAGGAGATTGGCATTAGGGTGAACCCGAAGAAGACAGATGCTATTGTCATGTCGTTCCAGAAGGGGAAGAGCGCTTTGCCCACTGATTTTAAAGTGAACGGAGAAACACTGCCAGTCTCTAATTCAATCCTCTACCTGGGCATCACTCTAGATAGGCACCTCACCTTATCTAGTCACGTACGGGAACGACTCAAACTGGCCAGGAGAAAGAGCTATAGACTTAATCATCTACTCACGTCACCTCAGCTCTCACTGAGGCTGAAACTACAGATATACAAGGCTATAATACGTCCGACTATGCTCTATGGTGCGCCCTTGATGCGGCATCTGTTTAAGTCCACTCTCAAACAATTACAGACGTTCCAGAACTCCATCCTTCGGCGGATTGTCAGAGGTACCAACTTACAGAGGGCCAGAAACCATATCCTTCATCAGGAATTAGTATTGCCAACAGTGCCAGAATATATCAGCCGGAGGCACATTAAATTTTTTGATGGGCTGAAGGCCTGTGCTAATCCATTATTTTCTGATATCACCCCACCACCCAAGCCTGGGAGGTGGCAAGGATCAATACCTCTCGTTGACGTTGTCGCCGAGGGAAGGAGTTCGGACTATGTCTGAACTCAATTTATTGCCAAAACCCTGAAGAATGGTCCCTCCCATTTTGCAATGGATAAATAAAGGCTTAGAAGAAGCCCTTGAAAGATTACTAGTGCATCCAGCGCATATAGCAATCCTCTTTAGAATACCTCCGGGTAACAGAAGGACAAATCTGACAGCTATACATATTATATATGTATTTGTATTTTGTTCGAAAATAAAACCAGAGGGTAAGAAAAAAAAAAAAAAAAAAAAAAAAAAAAAACAGACTAAATGCAATGTATCTTTGGTAACTGAGGCTGTAAAACTTACGATTTTAGAAACATTATGTAAAGGATTAAGTTCTAAAAGTGAACAATAAGAAAAGAAAATGCATTAATAACTACATAATTCAGTTTTCTACTTTTAGATTACTTCACTAAAAACTTTTTTTTTTTTTTAAACAAATTTATTGATATTTACAACTGTATTATTATATACAACAAGTAAATGTGATGGACATAGTAAACTGACATGAAATACATGTGGAGACGCTACCCATTGGCAGCACTCTAAAAGTATTTTAAACTAGAAGGTCTCGAGGCCATCTTCTTTTCAGACGCCTCTGGGGATTGTCAGGAATGGAAGAGGATGACAGAATAGAAACTAATGGATTAGAGTGGAAATGGAGTTTTTCATGGAATGATTGATACCTGGTTCGTGCTAATTCAGAAACATATGGGACATTAAGGTCTTTATGGATGAGCTTATTCGTGACAAAGTAAGGAGCATTAAGGATTTTGGATTGTAAGGATTGGATACGAGAAGAATTCGATGGTTTAGTAGAGTCCATATCGGTCTTATGATGGTCATATAAATAAGTCTTTTGTAATTAAGTGGTAGGTTGGAACGTTTGTCCAGTAAGTGTTGAAGTAGTCGAAAACGTCGGGCTCACTGAAAACTAAATGCTAAGTTTTATTATCTCTTCGTCCAGAATATTTTCAACAATGGAGTATGTTATATCTTACAACTAAATTATTTTATGATTCTCCAGACAGAGTCAGCTCCATAAAACATGGTAATGCTTTAATCAAGTTATTAGAAAGATAAAACAAAGTCTTGAATGAAAATTACATTCAAAATACCGACAGCAAAGTTTGTTTCACAAGTATGATAATTTCAATCAGGTAAATTCTTGTCTTTGTGACATGAGTTGACCGTCAACTTTGCACGCAACCCCATTCTCCCTCCGTAACAAACTGGTCCTCCGGAATACTTGGGCTGGATCCTGAACCACTAATTAATACAGCTAACTCCGAAATGAACAAGGTTGAACAGCAGTCTACTCCTGTTGCCAGATGGCCTGCTGACAGCCAGCTCACTAACTTTATGATAATATATTGTCGCAACTTTACATCCACTCACTCAAAGCGGTTGGATTGGTCCCGTTTGAGTAATGTTTATGATGGATTCATATTGTTATCGAAGCAGTAGCTTACATGAACAAACAATTATTTTGAATTATAATTAAGAAATCATTTTTTTTTTTTACAAAGCTACCATTACGTCAAATTGGTTTTCCTCTCTAACCCCGTTGAGTATCGGATTATGGGTCATATAAACTTGTTTGTACTTCTTGAGGACTAGTATATGCTACCAAAATATGACGAGATTTTTATGAGGCAACCTGTATAGAAACTTTTAAATAGTTATTTAAAACGAGACTTTGTGAACTGCTATTTTGAATCTATGGCATTTAAGTCATGTGCATAAAACATGTCTATTTAACCTAATCTCCATATTAAAATTAACACGTACTTCTTACATACACATTCTCTTCCATTTTGAATTTGTTTTTTCCTTATCCCCATAATGTGTAATCCTTGATTTTTTATTATAACTACTGACTTATCCTTTTTCTGTAACTTCTATACATTTTAAGGAAATTTGCGGAGCTCTTAAAAATTTTAATATGATTTTTATACTGAAGAACATCTGTAACGGGGCTCGCTTCTGGCGGTAAGGTGTCCTTAAAAATACTTCTTAAGCTCATCTTATTCTATTATTACCTAACCTGATGCGACATCATTTTGCCACCGTTTTTGGACTCGTGGAGGTACCAAGTTAGAAACTAGAGGATTGGCAATTTGTTTTATAGTTTAAAAAAACTTGACCTGACGTCGCTTATTGAATTCTTCTACTGTTGGGATGTTTAAAATTTTATGGCCGTTCAGAGCGTTTTTTTTCAGAGTGAACGTTCTTGCATATTCTTTTTAACACCTCAATTTGATAATTGCTGTAATTTCAATATGACAGCAGAGCAGAGCTGTCGGATGAAGCTGCTGTAAATAATGATCTTTAGCCGCAAACTTAAGTGTGGCGAGGTGAGGAGATGAGCTAGTTAGTAAGACTTGTTTCTAACGTTACATAGCTTCTTTCTAAAGTGACCTGAAAAGTCAAGTGTCTGTCAAATATGATCCCTAGGTATCCTGTTTTGAATCGTTATGTAGTTACAAGATATGTCCATTATTCAGAATCCTTTCAAAATAATGAAGACTTTTAACTTATAATAAAAAAAGTCCTAAAAATCGGAAATATCCTTCGAAATGGTAAAATCAGTCATTTTCGTGCATATCACAGCTTTATAAGAGCAACCTTATCCGTGTATGGTTTCCAACATGGCGATTTCCTAATTGAAATAATAGCGCGACTAGAGAGAACCCAGATAAGTGCAAAACTCGCTTGTGTAATTTAAACGGGATATGTATTGAACACGAAGTTACTAACAAAGACACTAGACACACACAGCTTGTGAGAGCGACAAAATTTTAGCTTTTAGACGCTAGTGTGGTTTCAAAGTAGCCTTTATTATAGTCCCACCGAATTCATTTCGACTTTATGGTTTTGTTATGAATAAGCTAGTAACCTATAAGATAAAAACTTATCTTTCTTTGCTTAAGCGGTGTTGAGAAATATGATAAAAACCAAATTTAAAAAAACAAAAAACTTTTATTTAAACTGCAACTCGATAAAACATTTTATACTGAAATTACAATAAAAAAATACTTATAAATGAAAAAATCATAAACCGAAGAACTGCTTAGAAGCTTGAAATACTATGCATCCAGCGCATATGCAATCCTCTTAGAATACTCGGTAAAGAAAATCTGAAGCTACTCATAATTGTATTTATTTGTTCGAAATACAAGGTAGAAAAAAAAAAAAAAAAAAATTAAAGGGAATTCTTAATTGAACCTTCGATATATTCCATTCATCAAGAAATTATATTTAAAAAATAAAAGCAACCATATCTGTTGGAGAATTTTTAATCTGCGTTAATGGAAATTCGTTATTGCCCATTTGGTTTGAATTTACCAGGATATAAGCTCTAATAAATTTATTTACTTATAATTTTAGTGAAATAATTAAATTTAATAATAATAAGTCAGTATTGCAGGTAAAGAATAGTTACTTCTTGAATCTATTATAATTAATTTTACATTATTTTCAAAATTTCTTGTAATTTTTTGAACTTCACTATTTTAGTACAATCGCTGTTCACAAGCTTATTTCAGATTCAGAGCAAAGGCTAATGCTAAATCATTAATTTCTTAGAAAAGAAGTTTTCCATTTAATAAAAAAAAAGTCTTTTGAAATGGAAAGTTTTTTTTTCTCACAGCGACTTCTTGTAGAAACTTAAAAATTCTGAAACAAGGAGTGAAGTGTTACAATCTGTTGGGATGAGTGACGTTAAAACAAAAAAAAAAAAAAAGATGGGCTAACGTAAACCCGATCCCGTGTCGAAACGAGCTGGTCTTCGAGAACTTAAAATTGAAAGGAAATAAAATAGGTAATTTATTAAATAAAAAAAATAAAATTCTCCGATTAAAACAAACGTAAAAAATAATTTAAAAAATTAGTTTAGTGGGTTTGTACTATAAAGAAGTATAAAAAAAAAAAAAAAATGAAAAAATATAATGAGGGAAAAAATGATCAATGATAATCTTTCTATGAATTCTTCAACTGTGGACCAGATTTTAACTCAGCTTCTGCACGACGGGTAGGCGACTCTCTATGGAAGGACTGTCATCTTCGGGAAGAAAACGAAACGAAGTCCTGATCGAGAAATTAGTTGAAGGCGCCTGTCGATAAATACGTACTCTCAGCTTGCTGGTTCGAACGGTACTGAGCAAGGGGGAGCACTCCTATCTGGTTGATCCCTACACTATTATAAAGTACTGCATATGTAAACTAACAAATAAAATATGTTCTTCCTCATTTCAAAACTTTTTTTAATTTAATTTAATTGTTAAATTCCAAACAAAAATATAAAGGAAAAAAATAATGTTCAGGCTTAAACACAATCATTTTGAAATGTGACATTTTTGACCTACAAAACTGTTCCCTATGGAACCGCAATAGTTTATTACTAGCAATGGGTACAGGGCAACAACGATTCTGATAGAGACGGTAATAGACGAGGAAGGACTAAAGCTTGACCGCCAATCAAGTTCAGTTAATAATGGTCGAAGGATCAAAGGGGTCCATTAAGGACACAAAAAAAGAACAAAAAAAAAAGGTAAAACCAATAGTACTAACACATCACCATGGACAGTTTATTCGCGAATCCCGGCTTGAATTACAGTTATTTCTTCATGTGTATTTCCACCTATAAAGTGTACATTTCAAAAGAAAATTTTCGACAATCCATTCCATCTCTCTTGATTGCTAAATAAAAAAATAAATAAATAAAGCGCGGTTTGATGTCATTTCCAAAGGGAAATTTTATCATATTGCTTTCTCTAAAGCCCCTTCCTATCAAGGTTTATTAAGATCCCTTTTGACATTGTATACTTTATACTTCATCCCGGTTCAACTTGTGATATTCTATACCATGATGGCCTTTCTCCTTTCAACCAGCCCGCTCAACCAGGAAAATTACTGATATTTTAATCTTGAGATAGCGGGGATTAAATACCAGAGCTTTATTATTTATTAGGTTTAACATCGTTACGTACTTGAAATATTTCAATAATGCCGCTAGAGGCCAATCTGTCCAATTACTTATCAAAAGAACAGATTAATTCTTGTATCCATCATATGTGAAAAAATCTGGTGCAGGCAACACACGACTAACATTACCTCATTATTTATATCAATTGAAGAATTTTAAAACAAATTTATCAATGCACGGGTGGCCCTAGGATTTTTTAATGGGAGTAAAACATCTTTAGTTATGCCGTCCTTCGGAGGGGACGTTAAAAGGTGGTCCCGAGCCTGTGCCATGTCAGGTACTCGTTAAAGATCCCTATCCTAATAAAACCTGGATAGGCAAAATTTAGGACTCCCACCGTAGCATCGTCCGATTAGCCAAAGTAGCATAAAAGTGACGTTAAACGAATAAACAATAAATGCACATAAGTTGTTAAAGAATAAATTAAATTTCTATAGAAACATGTGATTTATTAAATTTCTATTATATGATTATCTACGACAATCAGTTAGTTTTATTAGCTTTTCATTGCTCTTTGTTGAATTTTACAATTATGTGTATACAATGATATTTTTTCTAAAATCTTTAGCTTTCCAACGGTACATCATACATGTATATTACTGTTCTTATGTTCAAAAACAAAAAATTGCGATACAAAAATATTTTTTCAGTTTTCTTCTTTAGTTGTTTTTCAAATTCGCTCAACATATATATTTACTTGTTTTGTAGCAATACAAATTAAATGATATGGTCAATTCTATAAAATCTATAAAATTGAAGGTAATTAAGAAGAAGAAATTTTGAAATATCGGCATTTAAGCCCTGTCAGAATATTTCAATCAGAATGAATCCTACATCATATTAAAGCCCGTTCAATTTCACATCGATATAGCCAGTTTAATCAAAATCTTGAGAGCCGATTTTGAGAAAATCGTTAAAAGATGCAAAATTTAGAGCATAAAGTTGCTCTTTTGGTAAGCCGATATTGATGAAAAAGTTGCTGTAACGTCTCGGGTGTATAGTTTTCTTAAATATGAAATTTCAGTTTCATAGGACTTCTCATTTTCGCCCGGGAGTTACCACGGACACACATACACACAGAGCGTTTTGTGGGACTTTGGACTCAGGGGACCCTAAAATGTGTATTTCCGTTGAAAACTGGAATTCGAAAATTTTCACGATCGCAATACTTTCCCTTACTATATATTCCATAGATAAGTAAGTGAAAGTAAAAATTTGGTGCAGACAACACACGACTTTCACTTACCTCGGGAGTTAAATCAATTTAAGAACTATTAAATAAACTTAAATTTAAAAAAAAAATTAAAGTTTATTCAAATAAAAAGATTATTCAGTTTCGTGGGAAACATATGATGCAGATAAAATAATATATCAATATTAAATTGTTAAGTACAATAATCATTAATAATTGTATGCACTATTTGTCACTTTAAATTACCTTTCACATCTTTTTGCATAAGATATTACATTTTCTAAAACCTTTCTCATTCCAAATGTATTGTTGTTGTTTATTTATTTAACGTCACTTTATGCTACTATGGCTAATCGGACGATGCTACACTGGGAGTCCTAAATTTTGCCGATCCAGGTTTAAAAATTTACCTCCCCGGCGGATACCAGATGTATATTATAATATATGTATACATCTATGTTGCTGTTCATGGGTTAAGAAAAAACAAAATTACATTTAAAAAAATAATTTTTTTTTTCTTTATTTGGTATCCAAATTTGTTCAACTTTCTTATTTAGCCACTTTTTATCAATCCTAATTATTATACGGGTATTTTTCTAAATCTATAGAATTAAATGTACTTTTGAGAAAGAAAATTTAAAATATCGGTATTTAGGCCCTGTCAAACTATTTCAATCAGAATAAAACCTACATGATATTAAAACCTATTAAATTTTACATCAATATAGCAAGTTTAATCAAAATTGTTAGAGTAGTTTTTGGAAAAATCGTAAAAAAGTGCGAAATGCATGGTGTGAAGTGTAACTAGAAGAGATGTTATTAGTGAAAAAAATGCCATAATATCTCGGGCATATACTTGTCTTTAACATTAAATTTCAGTTTAATTCGAGTTTTCGTTTTCGCGGTGGAGTTACCACACGAATACACACGGACACAGAACATGTTTTCAGTACTTCGTTATTTCGACTCAGGGGACCCTAAAACGTGTGTTTCCGTTGAAAACTGGGATTCATATATAGGTAAGTTGAACTAAAATAAATTGTCTTTTATATAATTCCTAACTGTATGAAATTAAGTAAAAAATTAATTAGAATAATTAACACTATAAAATTAAATATTAAATAAAAAAATTAACCGCATTTTGATAGGTTTAAGTATTGCTATTGTTAAACTAAATCTAACTCAAGTTTCCATGTTAAGAGAATCAAGTCTGACTACATTGTCTTCTGTGCATTAATGTCTACTTGAACACAAATGGAAAAAAATCGCGAAATTGAATTAAGGAATTTGCTGTAAATATATTTCTAGAAGGTTGTAGAAACTTTATCTAAACTTTATATAAATTACGACATTTCAATTAAAACTTTATTTCGATTTCGATTAGTTTTGTACTTGTAAAATTACAAAAAAATAAGACAATATTCAAATTTTTGATTAAGGGGATTATATTTCAACGAATTTAAAATTATAGAATTGAAATAAAAAATAGAAAAAAATATACCTTAATTAATTTAAAACAATGAGATAATTACAAGCACATATTTAATGCCCTAAGTAGCTTCCCAATAAACGAATATTCTAATCATGATGGAATTATAGTTAGCAGAGGGCATGTATAAGATATAAGATAAGTAAATTCATCTAATATTAAATCGACTAAATTTTAAATACATAATTCGTAATTTTCATAATATATATTAATCTTTTTTATATATAAAACTTTTTTAATGATTATAACAATTATAGAAATATCCAAGATTAACTTACAATTAACCATTAACAGTATATGAGGTATTATAATCTTTTAGACTTTTAAATGTTTTAATGTTTAACTTAAAAAACATATTATCTACAGCTATCTATCTATTTATCTATGAAATTGTTGAACAACCATTACTCAGAATTCTCGATAAAGGAAGCTCCTGAAACCTAGCGGCGCAATGGTGAACTACCTCTGAAGGTAGTTCTGAATTTCGCCGTTAGAGAGCGGATGTGAACAAGCCTCCATGGAAACTTTTTTTTTTTTTTTTAACATTTCAGGTAGGTAACTTAAGGCCAATTCTATATATCTTACAAGAAACTTTTTATTTTAAAGTATCGTCACATAACCAAGGTTTCAGGATATTACACCCATCTTCAAGATCCTGGATTTTAACTCCTTATTACCATCTATTTATCAGAAACTTCGTCACTTTTCATTTATTAAGGAATTAATATTATTTATTTACCAACAAATAATATACAAATGCCTTTAGGTATATATTGCAACATTGATCATCATTAGTTAAAACCTCTTTCAGGATTCTTCTGAACATGTTTGTGAAAAAACCTTCCAGTGAAGGCACTTCTGGCGTGGTAAATCTCTGCTCCAGAGGCGTACCAGTCTCCTTGGTGGATTTTGTGGCAGTATGTCTATCAGTAATGTTTGTTCCAGTAGGTTTGGATGTCTAACGAGTGAGTTGTGAAACTTCTTGAAGTATTTCCTAATGACCCCTAAAAAAGGATAGAGATGAGATCACTTGTTGCTGGGTGGTTAGCATAACAGCCTCCTATGCCAGAGGTCACGGGCTCAAACCCGCAGGTGATCCTAGGTTTTTTTAATGGGAGTAAAAAATTCCTTAGTTATGCCGTCCTTCGGAGGGGACGTTAAGAGGTGGTCCCGAGCCTGTGCGATGTCAGGTACTCGTTAAAGACCTCTTTCCTAATAAAACCTAGATAGGCAAAATGTAGGACTCCCACTGTAGCATCGTCCGATTAGCCATAGTAGCATAAAGTGACATCAAATAAATAAACAAATAAACAAAGGATAGAGACGGTTTGATAATACTTTTTTAAAGATTTTGGAAAATAACGATAATAAACTGATTGGTAATTTTGAAGTGACTTGGTCTAACGGTTTGTTTAGCTTTTAAACGATCTTTATAAAGGATAACATCTATACCAGAGGTAAGTAAATCTGAGGAAAGAATGAAAAATAGATGTCAGGAAGATAAAGGATTTCTTAGGAAGAAGTCGAACAATTTTTAATATGTCATGTATGATTATGTCTTTTTCTGAGAGTTAAGGTTTTAATGCAAACTTGTACGCCCTAAGGAGTAATAGATGGAGGAGGTTGAGAAAGAGGAAGAGGAGAAGTGAGAATTTGTTGGATGTCTGAGCAGTGCTGTTGGTCTAGCAAGTCATCACATGATGAGGATGGAATACATCCGTAAGATGTGCGGCAAATAGGTCTGTATGTTCTTTATCGCTGATAGCCCATATGTTGTCAGGTTTTCTTTGTATGGTGATAATGTGATAATAATATCTTACGCAGTTGTTGCGAGGGTATTGTTACTAGTCTGTAAGTTAAACAAATGTGGGTTGTAAGTGCCGTGTTTATATTGTTGTACAAGTTTTCTTAGTCTGTTAGTTAAGCTGTTTAAGTAGTCGTTTGTCACTAAGATAGCGAGATATTTTCTATTGGTTCAAAGCATGTCGTTTCTCGACCATTATTGACCGTATTTCAGGCGATAAATACAGTATGTTATGGTCTGCATCAGGACTATATTGCTAGGCATTTTGTATAGACTTAGTTAGTGTTTCTACTGCATTATCGATGTTTTCTTGAGTCTTTAAGGTAGTATAAGGTGGTCCAGGAGTTAACGTAGATCTGTGGGTTGTGAAGAAGATGAGTTTGGAGAGAGAAATAATGCCTGCAGAGTGGTCAGATGAAAGATCATTATCAATGATGATGATGTAGAGTATTTAGGCTAGAAGTGATAAAGAAGTCTAGTAGTTTTGGCTGTCGATTAATGTTTGTCGGCCAGTTAGTTGATTCTGATGGTAGAATGAAGTCACAGACAAGGTCCAAACATGTAATAAGAAGAGCATTTCCTCTTGGGTTTTTAGTCTTATTGCCAAAATGAGGATGTTAGGCGTTAATGTCCTCCCTTCCCACCCACATAAAAACAGTAAATACATTAAGTAAGTATATCTTGTAAAAGTCTCTGTCTCGGAGGACAATAAGCTCTAGCAATGGAAATATTTGTGATAATTTCGACTGAGATTGCTGATAATTGAATTTCAGGTAAGGCTGTCATTATTAAAGCCGACCTAGCACGGACAGCTCCGCTAAGATGATCAGCGCGGTACACTAAATATCACTGTATATAAAATCGTGTAGTCCTCGTAAAATGTGCCTCGGTTAGCAGTGCTATGTCTATGTCATGTTGTTTATTTATTTAACGTCCCTTTATGCTACTATGGCTAGTCGGACGATGCTACAGTGGAGTCCTAAATTTTTCCTATCCAGGTTTAATTAGGATAGGGATCATTAAAGAGTACCAGACAACTCACAGGCTCGGGACCAACTTATAACGACCTCTCCGGACGGCATAACTAATGATTTTTACTCCCATTAAAAAATCCTTGGGGCCACCTGAGGGTTTGAACCCTGGATCTTTGGCATAGGAGGCTGTTATGCTAACCACCATGCTACAGGTAACCCTTCTTTGTCATGTTAGTGCAAGTATATGTCAAGTTCGTTTCTTCGGTATAGGGCACAATTAGCAATCCAGAGGAGGAAGCTTAGAGAATGTTGTGTAATAGAATTAAGGACTGGCATTTGGAACTGAAGGATAATGAGATATCTTGAATGCTAGATTAAGACTATTTATAGTTTTGTATATATCGTGTGAATGTAGTATGAATGTTGTACGTTATCACTATTCAAAATGTCCTGAATTGGACAGATTGTAATATTGCTCAATGAATAAAAAAAAAAAAAAAAAAAAAAAAAAAAAAAAAAAAAAAAAAAAAAAAAGATTAAGACTGAGCAGATGTGTTATTAAGTATTGACTATGATGAAGGCATGAATTGTGTGTATTAATGTAAGAAAGGGGGGGTGACATACTCGTAGACTGAGGTGTTTTTTGTTGAGGGGCAGTGTTTTGAGGAGCAATATATATTGGGGTTTAGTTTGCTGAGGCGTCGTGTATTGAGGTGTTGTGTATTTAGAAGTTGTATATTGGAGTGTAGTGTATTGAGGAGATAAATATTGATGTCTTACGAATTGAGGTGCTGTATATTGAGGAGTTGTGTTTTGAGAAATTTAATATTGTGGTAATGTGTAATTGTACGAAGGGTTATTACAAACCGTCAGACGTTCTTTTAAGTCAAGAGAAGGGTAAGTCGGTCCTTCTCGCCTCCAAACGCCCTCACTTCGTACGTTGAGTCTTTTATTTTCAGTTATCTGAAGAATGTAGAAGCAACCGCTCGATTGGATCCACTGCTCGTTACAGCCAGTTGATTGTCATTCATGACAAAAGTGTCATTTTTCACTTGAAAAATTAAGTTATGTGACTGTTTTAAGACACCATACTTCATTAATTTAACAAAAGAGCAATTAAATAGAAAAAAAAAGTTTAGAAAACATTTTTTTTTACTACTTCACAACAAAAGGCTTAACGGCTGATCTATTTATAAAGGAAATATAAAAAAAAAACTTTGGTTCTATGATGATACTTCGAAATAAAAGATTTTTAGAAGAAATTATTAGTAACTTATATTCCCTTAATGCACTTAAGTTTATGAGAAATATTTAAAGCATTACTCATCATACTGATTAAAAATATATAAAAGCTTTTATCTTTAGAAACAAATAAAAAATACATAAACGTGTACATACATAATCTCCACAAAAAAAGCCTTGTTTAATTAAGGTTCTTACCTGAAAAAAAAAAATAGTTTGGATGAATAAAAATATTTATAATAATCTATTGACTTAAAAAAACAAAAAATATACTATAATAAATTTTTTAAGTTTGTTATTAATGGGATGTATTATAAAAAAATCAACGTTTTTCAACCAAATACACGTATTTGTATTATCACTTAGTTGATATAAAATAAAGTAAATACATAAATAATAGTCCATAGTTATCGACAGTCATACCCATTTGCTAGCCAATCGCTTGATCCCATGTTGACACCATTTATGTGGGATGGCTGTAAAAAAAAAACTCTTAGACTGCAATTTCAACTTCGGGAAAATTATCAATTTTGTTCCCTTCAAGAAAATGTGCCATAAGTGCGAGGTTTGAACACTATGGTGGATGAGACAGGAGTTCAAACCTATGTTCGTAGTAGAATTTGGAGTAGAGCTTTTATCATTCGTGATGGAAAGAAGGAACAAACTTGTGATTAATGAACGACAACCTTCGAAATCCCTCCCCCCAAAAAACAAAACAAAAAACCTGGATTTTTTTTCACAATTACTTCTCAGCAACTACTAAAACCGCCGTTTGACCGTGATCTATCCATTGCTCTTTCAGTAAAATCGCATATAAGAATATACTAGTGCTTTTATCATTTTCTGGTATTTTTCCTGCACTGTATGTGGAGAAGACTCTTTTTCTATTTTTACAAAATTTCTTTTCATAATAGCTCTGAATTCCTTAGCACTACTAATATTAAAATTCTTCCTCTCATTTAGTATCTTAAAGGGTCTATCTTTGCTCTTTGCTCTAACTAATCTATGATCGGTGTTATAATTTAGATTTTGTACCACCCCGACATTTTTCAAAAATTTTATGTGGTTTACTAATACATAATCTATTTGAAACCTTTCTCCTTTTAGGGATTTCCAAGTCCATTTATTTTGGGATCACTTGTAGCTGGGTGGCTAGCGTAACAGCCTCCCATGCTAAAAGTCACGGGTTCAAACCCCAGGTGGTCCTAGGATTTTTTAATGGGAGTGAAAAATCCTTAGTTACGCCGTCCTTCGGAAGGGACGTTAAAAGGTGGTCCCGAGCCTGTGCGATGTCAGGCACTCGTTAAAGATCCCTATCCTAATAAAACCTGGATAGGCAAAATTTAAGACTCCCACTGTAGCATCGTCCAATTAGCCATAGTTGCATAAAGTGACGTTAAATAAATAAACAAGTCCATTTATTTTTTACTTTTTTACAGAAAAAGGAGTTGCCAACTTTTAGTTTGTGGGCTAGTGCAAAATTGATGATTGCGTCACCCCCTTCATTCCTTTTACCATATGTCTTATCTCCCATTACAACCTCCTCTCCTTTAATCCGCTGCCCGATTCTTCCATTGAAGTCCCCCATAACGTCTATATAATTATTCTTTCTAGGCATACTATGGAGAACCTCGTCCAGCTTTATATAAAAATCTTCCATATCTAGCTCGGTGGAATCTGCAGTGGGAGCATGCACTTGTATGATTGATATTGTTTTATTTCTACCCACAGATACTGTTAAAAGCCCAATTCTCACACTTATTTCTTAAAAATTAAAAATTTTATTCTTTAATTTAAATGTAACTAAAAACCCAATACCATATTGTTCATTCGTCAAAGAGGTGTGTAAGAATACACAACCAGATTTTAGTTGCTCAATTCGTTTTGTCTTCCTCCTCACTTCTGCAAGCCCAATAATATCCCATTTAATATCCATTATAGCTGTTTCTAGTTCCAAAAGCCTATTCTCTCCCAGCAATGTTCTAACGTTAAGTGTACAAACATTGAGGGATTCCGTATTATTCTTAGAAGTTTTTATCTGCTAAGACCTTCTAGAAACAAAAGGTATGCTATCTAATTTTTCTTCTTCATTGGAAAAACTATCAGGTCTTTTGGAATTTCCAGTTTTTGATACTGGACCATAAGCTTCTAAACTGTTACTTCTTTTGTGCAAACCTTTAACGTTTTTTTATATTACTTTTTCTTTTAGGAGTATTTTTCATTAGGTTTTCTTTTAATGCTTCTTCTTCAGCTGATTCAGGTGAACTTTCATCGCTGCGAAGCCTTTTGCCCCTTGTTTTCTCTTGCGTTTCTAGATGTTCGAGTGTAAATAGTTTTCCATCCACGAGTAACTTATCATATGTGATAGCACACTGTACACCTCGTTTCCTGTAGGACAAAAAATAGGGAAATAGTTGCTTCCTAATTTTTCTGACAGCTTCAGGGAGATCTTCCTTAATTTTAATATTTTTAAATTCTACATTATTATTGAGGAGCTTCTTTTGTCTGAGGATATCATTCCTTAATATATTTGAAATCAAAGTCACTTTAACAGGGGGATGATCTAATTTCCTATTTATTAAATAAACATTCTTAATGTCGTATGACTAGTACTTAATGAATAGTACCCTTCTTAATATTGCTTAATAGGCTTCGTAGATGTTTTTGGTCGTCCGGTTCACGTTCCGACCGAGTTTCAAATCGTAAAATAACATGTTACGAATGTGTGCCATCTTAGTAAAGACTATTATTATTATTATAGGGACTATTATTTCCAATCTGCAAAATACTACAGAGGTAAACAAAAATTTTCGTTTAAAAGATGATTAACAATAGTTGGCATTCGTAGAGGGGTATTTTAAAGAAAATTCAAAATCCTGCATTATTTTCCATATTATATTAATTATTATTGAATGGAACTTTTAACTTTATTCAAATAATATAAGCAAAGGTGAACATTTATTATTAAGGACTTTTACAAATATTGTAAAGAAGCTACCCATACGTTGCATGCTCTTTTATTTATGATAGCACAATGTTTTATTTCAGCTAGAGATCTCGAGGCCATCTTCTTTTCTATTGTCTAGGAGAGTTATCGGAAACATATTATGATAAGAGGTTACGAACAAGTGAGTTTGCGTAGGCAGATAGCTAGGAATTAAAATTGGTATTCGTATATCAATCAGCAACAAATGGAAAAATCAGGTCTTTATGGATTGTGATATCAATGATAAAATGAGGAGACTTAAGGATTTTTCTGAGTATTTTGAATTAAAAAGATTGGTTGCAGGAGGAATTTGATAATTCAGTGGCTTGATTCCAAAAATGAAATTCTTTATTTCCAAATAGGATAATAATGGTAAAATACATAAGCTTTTCCCAATAAATTGAAAGTGTAGATAGCCCGTCAATAATCGGTAATTAGTATTTGTATAGTAGTTGGTATTTAGGAGCAGTTTCCTTACAGTCTAAGATGAGGATTCCCATCCAAAATACATAACTAGAAAAAAAAGTTAATAAAGATGCAATGCACCACTTTTAATCATATAATGCGACACATTTGGCGCATATGCCACAGTTCGGCTGGTCCTGGTCTAATTATTTTCTGTAGTATTACTTTATACCATGAGAAACTATTTTCTTACAATTTAATCGTATTAGCATACAGATTCGTTATTTTTTAATGGTTGATTTAATAAAAATATTACCCATAGTTAATTGAAAAACTAATGAGGAATAGAATAAACAAACTTTAGTTCACTAGAATATGTTTAGTAATTTTAAAACATAAAGAAAGTACAAGTTACAAATAATAGAATAATTTAAAATAACCCGCCAACGGAAAATGGGATTCCTTTCTAGTTTTGCTCGAGGACCAAGAGATAGCAGCACCTACACGTAATCAGAGCAGGTCGATAAAGATAGCAGTTCTGTTACCTTCTTGAAATAAATCACGCCGGTTTTAAAAGTAATTGTTCCAGTAATCTTAGAAGCAATCCGTTCATGCTGACTTTGCTGACACCTGAATAATTATACTATATTAAACATATATTATAATTAAAATTTCTTCGAATTTTACTATTAATGATCAAATAAAGTAAATATTGGAGGTCTAAGCACTTTATGGATGGATTTATAATGTAGGTTTATATAGATCACTATCTTCAATAAATTCTTCTATATCTTATTAATAATTATTATTAAGTTATTGTATAAAAGTAGTTCTATATATTTAATAAGTTAATAAAATGTAACATAATAAAGAACTTGTGGACGTCCACAGTTATGTTCTAATGTTCTAATATGAGAACTACCAATAAAACTCCATACACACTTTTCCAACTATATTATATCGTAGAGTTGAATAATTCTATTTGATAATGCTATATCTTTATTAAAACAGGTATACGTAAATATTAATACGCTGTTTTGATATATTTCACTCAACTTTATTTTTACGGAAGTAGCTACATATTTTATTCCTAGCTAATAGTTCATATTTACAAAAACAAAGATCAGCTAGTAGTAAAGAATATTAGGGGTACTCACTACGTTTGCTATAGCATGCTACTTGTGTTATTTTGCTAAACCTGTCGAGTTTCTACAATTATTTCATGTAGAAAATTTATGGGTTTAGCACAATAGCACAAATAGCATGCTATAGCAAACGTAGTGAGTACCCCTATTGTTTAAAAGCCTTGAGAAGCAATGAACCTGAATTAAAGAAGGCTAAAATTTATACATGGTCATAAATATTTCAATAGCACCATTTCCAAGTCATAATTTATTTTATTCTCAATTTACATAATTTCGTTACTTCATTAAAGTTCATAGACTTATAAATTTTAATCACTTGTTAAGTCAAACTTGTCATGAATATATTATTATTATTGGGTTGGTCACATGAAATATCCGTTTTCAAAGTAAAGGAGTTTTATTAAAAATACGATATGAAAACAAGATAATTTATTCGAAGTATTTTACCTTCTTTTTCTACACATTTTTCTCAACATGACACCAACTTTTTTATCCCCGAACTGAAAAACTCTGAGCTTTGAAGTGAAACAAAATCTGAAAACGCACTTTTCACTTGATCATAATTTTCAAAAAGTTTTCCTTTGACGAAGTTGTTTAAATTCCTGAACAGGTGGTAATCGGTTGGAGACAAGTTGGGAGAATATGGTGGGTGCGGAAGAACTTCGTAGCCCAGTTCTTTCAATTTTTGCACGCTATATTTTGAAACATGGGGTCTTTACTGCCGCTCAGTGAGATCATGAGGTACCCATGTATCGAGCTTTTTTA
Source organism: Piezodorus guildinii (assembly GCA_023052935.1). NCBI lineage: Eukaryota > Metazoa > Arthropoda > Insecta > Hemiptera > Pentatomidae > Piezodorus > Piezodorus guildinii. Next base: position 111,208,351 of record CM041294.1, read on the forward strand.
CTTTCCCAATACACTTTAAATGTCTGGAAACGGTAGATGCACTTGCATTTAGATGTGCTGTGAGTCCTTTAACTGTTTGGTAGGGGTTTCCTTCTACTTTATGTTTGAGGACATCGTTGTCTATTACGGACGGAGGTCTTCCTCGGGGCAAGTTTTCCAAGTCGGTATCTCCAGCTGAAAACTTAGCAAACCAATTAGTAACTGTTTACTTTAAATATGTAAACATTCGGAAGAAAACAACAAAGATCTGCAAAATCCCTTATGTATTTCAGAAACTATAAAAACGGACATTTCATGGGAAACAACCCAATATTAAAACATTGTTTTTCTTAATTTTCATATTATTTACAAATTTGATAGAAACAGGACCAAATCGTTCAATTGATTATATAATATCAAAATAAAAAAATTAATATTATATATATATATATATATATATATATATAAAATGATACCGGGATTTTTCTAAACTGCAATTTAGCTATAATTAATAATTCTTTACGAGGGGGAAAAAGGGGGCTATCAGCTGTTAGACGTGGTGCATCCTCATTATCATTCAATAATAAAGAAATATTATTTTTTTTAGATAAAAATTTATTGTTAGTAAAATAAATGTTCTCGTACGAATAGTGCCGATGTTAAATATATTTTTCTACTGAATTTTTAATTTGATTTATTCGGAAAGAATGAAGACCAGAGGTAAAGGGAAAGAGTCATGATGCTAAAAACACATACTGTGCATTTTGTATCTCAAGGTTTTTCTAATGCACAGTCAATTTAATAATGGAGTGTCTATTTCTTATTTCACCAATTGGAATAATTCTTGAAAACCGGGAACACCTCTTGGCTGAGGTGATTAAGAGAAAGCCTTAAGAAATTTTATTTCACAATTAAGACGTTGATTTCCAAAATGTACTTAATGGCATTTTTTATGAAATTTATATTTAAATATACTTGTATTCTCATCATTTATTTCTATCTAAATCTTTCATTTTATTGTATCTAATGAATTCTCAAATCCTTTAAAAACGCAATATAGAAATTTAGTTTTTTTCTAATGATACTAATTAAACATTTAGTTTCGTTCTAAATCATACTAAAATATCTCATTCTGTAACTTGAATATAGTTTTATTAATATTGCAAATAGAGATGTGTTTGTCGGAAACATTCCATAAAGTTAGAACCGGTCATAATTACTCCGAGAGATTTGAGGTGCGATCGGGTTTGAAACAGGGTGACTCCCTTTCACCTGTGTTATTTAATATAGCTTTAGAATATGTCATAGAAAAGGTGATGTGTACCGAGAAAGGCTTAAATATGGGTGACAAGATTCCGGTTCTGGGGTATGCCGATGATCTGGTACTGCTAGGTGAAGACACGGAAACCATACAACTAAATACAAGTGTGTTAATAAAAACCGGTAAAGAAATAGGACTCGAATTAAATACCGATAAGACGAAGTATATGATTAGTAGCAGAAACGGTGTCGATCTTGGTGATATTGATGTATCAGGTCATACTTTTGAACACGTAAGAGAAATTCAAGTATTTAGGTTCAATTATAACTAGAAAAAATATTATTATATTATTCAGTTGCTAAGTTACTTAGTTCGCGGCTTCGTTCTAAAAACTTAAAGATAAGAATTTATAAAACTATTATTCTTCCAACGGTTCTTTACGGATGTGAAACGTGGCCGCTTACTTTGAAGGAGAAACAACGGCTTAAGGTTTTCGAAAATAAGGTATTGCGTAAAATATTTGGTCCGAAGAGACATGAGACCACTGGGGAGTTTAGAAGGTTGCACAACGCGGAATTTCGGAACTTGCATCCTGTGAATATAATTGAGCTGATTGCATCGCGGAGACTCAAATGGGCGAGTAAAGTTGTTGGGCTCGATGACGAGCGGATTCCGAGAAAGTTGGTATTTGCTGATCCGACTGGTAGGCGTCCGAAAGGTAGGCCAAAGCGGAGATGGGGAGGATTGCGTTAAGGCTGATCTCGGGAGCTTGGGATTGAATGGTGAACATTGGACGAGTCTGTGTAGACGGAATTTGGTGGTATCGGCATCGAACCTTCGGGTTCGCTAAGCCTATTATTATTATTATTATTAATATTGCAAAGAAACAATTCTAGAATTTAATGCAAAAATAATCAGATACGTTGGTTTAATAATATCGTATCCCTAATGGCGGAAGCCGAAATGGGAAGGCATAAACAAAAAATAAAAATTAAACAGTGGATATAATTAGTTGACCGTTGAGAATTAATAAAACGAATTAGTCCGGGTGGCGGTCGGAGAATGAAACAATTGAGTAGTTTCAACAGTTTATTTTTGCCAACGTTTCGACCCCCATTGTAGGTCATCATCAGGGCGTATTGTAGAAAAACGGAAACTCAGTTCGCCTCCAACACGCCCTGATGATGACCCACTAGGGGATTGAAACGTCGAAACGAAAACAAAATAAACTGTTGAAACTACTCAATTGTTTTATTCACAGACCGACACCGGGACTTTTGGTAACAAAAAAAAAATCGTATTGAAAGATGTTTACGCTTTCTGTAGAATTTCATGGAATGGATATAGTACCTTTTGGAAATTACTTATGGAGTAAACGGTGTCCTATATCACTAATACTAATTGTCATTTATTTCTAAAGATAGTATTATTTCTCAACAAATATATAAAAGTTCACAATTTCTGACAAATAGAAAAGAATCCGTAAAGAATATAAGCATAAATGAGGAAATATCATAAAAAATAATATCTATTCAATGGTCAGAGATGCTTAATTCTACAGGAACTTAATCGGTTGAATGGTTGTCAAAAAAGGCGTCGATATTCCACTCCAGTTATTAAACAGGGTTACTTATTTCTCACTTACTTTACCTTTGAAGTAGTTAAGTAAGGATAAATAATTTATAAGTAATATTATCAAAGGATTTTTCATAAGTATCAATGACGTCCACGACGTCTTTTTTTTTTTTTTTTTTTTTTTTGTTAGGTTATTCAGAAGATTTAAAGATCAAAAAGAAATTAGGCAAAATCTGAGGTTTTAGATTAAAAAATACGGACATATTCACACATCGATAAGTATGCATATTTAAAATATATATATATATATATATATATATATATATATATATATATATATATATATATATATATTGTAATGTATTGAGGATACTGAGGGGAGTTAGGATTGTACAATTATGGTATTAATTAAATAAATATTGATTAGCCTATGTCGGCAAAAGTACAAAGGGCGTGTACTTGCCCCCTTGGATTCTCTAATAGGCCACCCGGTTTCCCCATGGGTCTGGGATACCAGAGACCCCTGGTAGTTTCCTACAGCGGCAGCCTACAAGAATATTAAGGGTGGTCAAAAGATAAAAATAAGATCACAAGGACTGTACCGCCAACCGGGGTACTTCCCATGTCAGCCCACCCGAGGTGACGAGGATGGGAGAGAAGATTCGTAGGGCAGTCTTATTCGAACCAGGAGTGAGTCAAGTTTTATCCTCAAGAAGAGTAAGGCTCCATCTACAAGAAGAGGAGGTGGCCGTCGGGGTTCTGAGAGCAGCTGGAGGATGATGCCGAGAAAGGGGACCTAAGACTGTTTTCACCTTCGCCAGCCGGTTTAGTGTTTCAAAGGTATATCGTTATTTATTGGCAAAGGTAGTAGAGAAAATGTCCCTCAGTATTCTCAATTAGAGTTTTAGGCAATATGTGAATATAATGATATGTGTAAATTAATAATTATAGTAATGAATTAATTGAATCTTGTTTACTTTAATCTTACCCTGCATGCCACCTTTTGGATTGGTAAACACGATACCTTTGGAAAAGAGATCCAATGGTATCATTAAATATAGTTTATATATAGATTAAATATATTAAGTAAGCTAGTTTTTGAAGGTACCGCTGCCTTAGAAAAGCAGCCGGTCAAAAACATAGGAATATATATATATATATATATATATATATATATATATATATATATATATATATATATATATATATATATATATAATTTATAACCTGTTGCAGTTTAATCTTATCTTTTCGGTATTGCTTTTTCAGCTCTGAAAATTATCAACACAGATTATATATTAATGCAACGGTATAAAGTAATATAATCTGTATAGACTTTAGTGTTTTAAAACATAGCTTTAGTTTACATATGCCAAAAGGTTAGACAACTTTGCTGTTATAAAATATTTATATTCACAATTATTAGAAATAAAATATTAGCAGGTTATTGAGCGCTTTACACTTTAAACTTTATTCACAAGCTCTCTGCTATAAAAAATTTAAGATTTACTCTTATCGCCTTGAAAAAACTACAGTCGAATAAAAACCATCAACAGTTTTTCTAAAATTTATTTTTCTTCAAAGAATATTAAACATCAATGTTACTGTTCTTGTTACTCGGAATTAATTTTCCGGTTGAAAAAAAGCATTTCTTTTATCAAGCTTCACATTGCCTATCGTTTGTATTTATCATTTTTGAAAATTAAAAATAGCTATAAAGATGTATCATCATAAAAGTAAAAAAAAGTAAAGGTACTTGAATTAAAAATTATTTTTATCCTACATTTAATACTGCCATATTATTTTAATGAGAGTAATAACTAGTGCTAGTATTGAATAACACATAATTTATTATGATATAGGAATTTGAAAAAAAATGGGAAATTGTGTAAAATAGATTACGTGAAATGGGATTTTCAGTGCTTGATATCTGCAAAACATCAACATCAACATCCATACATTTAGCTTCCTTAATAACTAATTTTGATTTTCGTATAATTTTTTGTGTTTGGATTAAACTGACTTAGCATACTAAAACTTATAAGCTGTTAGGTGAAACAAATTATTTTAATCCGAAAGTACTTTAGAACTCATATTTTAGTTTCTAACTAGGATTTAAAATTACTTAACAATTACAACATATTTCATTCAAAACACAAGTAATATAGACAGGTATTAAGAAGAAATTACATAATAAGATAATATTTTTTATATATCAAAATAAATAATACAATTATTTCCACTTTGATTTATCTGGTCGCACAAAAATTAACTGTGCAGTTGGATAGAAAACTGTCGCATAACTTGTGGAAAACCTGATCTTGTGCCTGGAGCTGAAATACTAAAACGGTTCAGTGAATAGGATGTAATTTTATCTGTGGTGTAGTAATAATGTAAATTCGGATAACCATGCCGATTATTTACAAATATTAATTTCAATAATATTATTTTAAAATCAATTTCTATTAAATAGAATTTACTATATCGAATTTTATGAGTCACATTAATAGAATAGATAGTAAAATAAAAATCATTTGATGCCGAACCAGACAAGATAGTGGAAAAAAAGACAACGTTCAATTCACACACTTTATTAAACTTTAATTTATTCTACCCTGAAATTTTTCAATGACACTGTCAAAAGCATTAAAAATGTTTATTTACGACTTTTAACAAATGATTGAACATTTTGAAATAAAATTAAATATTTCTTTGTATTTACTGAATGATTAGCAGCTGACAAAAATCAAAATAATTATATAGATCTAGTAACAATACTAAGGATAATCAATTATCAATGAACGTACACTACATAACATTAATCTCATCAACGAGGACAACATTATTTTAAAATATTTGTTAAATAAAAACATAGTTTGCTTAGCATATTGGAAATTTATAATTATAAAACAACATATCCAGTAAATTGTGTTATGGAACGGATTTCAAATGGCTCATATTCACTAGAGTCACTGCTACGTCGCAGTTCAAATATTTGTGGTTTAATTTTAATCTATAACGAGTTCAGTATCAGGGTCATTTAAAATAATTGAATAAAAAAAGTATATAATAAAACTTTGTTAGTTGATTGAGAGGTATATATTAGAAATTACATAAAACCACTACACGATCGATTTTTATATTTTTTTTAAATCCAAAACGTGATATTCACCAGTGTGAAAAAAAAAAAAAAAAAAATCAACACAGAACAAGTATGAATCTTAAAAAAAAAAAAAAAAAAAAAAACACTTTTTGTATTTGTTTTTTAACACGTGTAAAGTTTCAGTATCAGGGTCATTTAAAATAATTGAATAAAAAAGTATTTCATTAGTCCATAATTATATTTCATAATATATATATATATATAAATAATATATATAAATATAATATAATAAATATTATATTAATATTAATTTTTAGTTGATTGAGAGGTTAATATTAGAAAATTACAAAAAACCCCTACACATCGATTTTTATATTTTTTTAAATCCAAAACGGGATATTCACCAGTGTGAAAAAAACAAACATCAACACAGAACAAGTATGAATCTTAAAAAAAAAACAATAAAAAAAAAATACTTTTAGTATTTGTTTTTTTTAACACGTGTAAATTTTACGTTCTGGGTTTGGAAAGCAATGAAAATCAATTTTATTTGTGTACAGGGTTTTTTGTTGATGTAATTTTCAAAGATAAATCTCGTACTAAACAAGAAATAAAATGATAATGAACTAATGACATTTTTTTTTTTCTATTATTGATTTTCATCAGAACACATGTTTTCAGCTGCGAAGCTGACTTAAAATGGTTTGAAATATAAAAGTAGCTTAAAGTAAACGTCACGGTATTGAAAGTGAAAAGATTTTAGCCACGAGTTCAAACTTAGGGAAGGATAGAGGATAACTAACAGAAAAATAATAAAGTTAAAAATTGTTGAGGAGTATGGTTAGGACCAGAGGCTCCCAATCTTTCTCGGTTTACGGGTCACTAAACAATCGTATTTTTTTAATATAGGCCTTATATATTTTTACATAATTTTTTAACGTTCTCCAAAAATTTCCTTTTTAACAGCTAGTACCCATTTAACAGCGAAAAATAAAAATACGTACTATTGTCTTGGAATAATATAAAATATATATTTTTCGAGAAAATGTTTAATTGAATATTTTTGGTAGGCCCCGGCGCACGATTTGGGAATTTATGTTCAGGAGGATTTTAAATGGATACCCTATAAATTACTGGTTTTAAGGGAAATTTAAACTGCACTACGTATAATTTATTTGTCATCATATTTATTGTTATTGAAGGTAAAGAGAGATAGCGTTTGTTTGCCGAAAAACAATAAAGGCAAGCATAGATCAACCGAGGATTAAACCTAGTTTTAGATTGCGGAGGTGACATTAAGGGAACCTGGTTATATACAGCAGGTTCATAAGTGCTCACCCCCTAAAAGGTATAAATATCTTTTGCAGTTAGTGGCTGCCTCCAGGGGCACTTTTATCGGGAGTTTTAGCCAGTATTAATATTAAAGTGTATTAGGCGGGAGGAGAAAGGGCTTGTCTCGCTAAGGGATAAAACTAAGAAATCACCTCCCCCCAAAAAACGTAAGAGTAGAGCAAAAAATGAATTCTACGATTATTTATAAATGGATTAATGGTTTTAACTGATATCGCAATTGGTGAGATGATTAGAAAACATAGGAAGCAATCATTTTTATGTTTTTCTCAATATGGTAAAAACGTTACAAATTATTACATATTGGTTTATCATTTTCAAATAACTATTTTAAGGTATAACTGTTTTTAAAGCTGCTAATTTCAAAACGCTACATCTCTATTATTTCTGAAACGATTTCAATAATTCTTTTCGTTTTGTAGGAAATGTAATTCTCAAATAACATTTTCTGATTCCAGAACAGATAACATTTTTTCTCTACCATAAATAAGTTATTATGAAATTAAATCTCTTTATTTACTTGTTTTATTCCATTATACAGTTGTAAATTCCAATAAATAAATTTAAAAATTTCTTTAAAGTTGTGGCTAAAACATATAACAAGATTTATTTTATTTTTTTCTTGTTTTATCTCGGTCTCAAAATCTTTAAATCTTTCGCTAATTTCCGAGTTTTGGGGGATTTGCATCTCTTCGGATTTGACTTGAATATATGGTTCAATTATTTTGTCCCTATCGTGCTTAACTAATTTTAAAACTCTCTCTATATTTTCCTCTGTCTTCATAAATAACTGAGTTATGGACGTATTATGGACGTATATTATTGACATTCCAATTTTTTTTTTTTTATACATTTTATTTTTTTTCTGTTATATAATTGTTCGTAATTTTTCGATTAAAAAACACTAATTATTTTTTCTTACATCTTCGAAAATATATATATATATATATTGTGTGTGTGTGTATGTGTGTGTGTGTGTGTGTGTATGTGTGCAAGTGAAAATCAAAGTCATATAAGAATTATATTCTGTGAACTAAATCAATTCTGTCTCAGGCGGGTTTCAAATTTAGGACTTGAAGAACAGTAGGCTAATGCTCTATCCTCTAGACCAAGCCATAAAACCAAGAATTGCGTTATTATTACACACACACATATAAATATATACATACTCAACAGCAAAACAAAGTGGACCACCATACCTTTCTCACAAAACGGACATAATATCTATCCTAGAGCCTTTGTTATTGTTAGAAATTGTGAACGATAATATCTTAAGTATTTAAGGATTATATTTCTGAAAATTAGAGCTTATGAAGTCTCTGAGCTTCTTGATGAAATATAAATCAGAATCGTCATACTCTCTGCAAGGCCAGTTCGTACAAGCTATATGTAAAGCCACTTATTCCAATTTATTTTGACCAAACTTCTCAAAAGTGATCTTAGGAAAAAAAACATGGTTGTGGAACCATTGACAGGTGTTCAAATTGTCGCTTAAGTAGAAGATGGAAGAAGCCAGGGAAACATCGCATGATCCCTATGTTTTTCTAAGGCATCTGTCTTAGGAACTATCCAACGCTGTAAAGAGACTGGCCAATACACGAGAAGTCCTGGTTCAGGGCGGCCAAGAGTGACATGACCCGTAGACCACAGATTTATTCTTACACAGGAATTAAGAAATCGTAACCAGGCAGCTTCAGAGACAGCTTTGAGGCTACGTTTTGCAAGGAATGTGATGGTGAGTGTCTTAAGTGGTTGCATGACGTGATTCAGAAAAATTGATCCATTTAATCTTCACAGATTTTCCCTTTATACTCCAGATGGACAAATAAGAGTGTGAGGAGGCGTGGCGAAGGGTTGGCTCTGTGTAATAAAGGAGGAACGGTACAGTTAGGTGGAGGCTTTGAATTGAGGTGGGTGGCATTTCTTCTGGTGACCGCACGTACTTGTTGGCGCTTCGATGGGAGTCAATAAATGCTCAAATTTGCATAAATTATGTTTTACATGATATTGTGGTCACTTTTAATTGTTTTATTGGTGACAACTTTTGATTAATGCATGAAAATTCCCGCCCTCACAGAGCAAATATTGTATGCAATTAGCTGTATGAAGTTGAAATACGGACTTTCGAGTGATCCAGACCTGAACCCCATTGACTACAGCTGAGACCACCTGGGCCGATCAGTCAGACAACGATTGAGGTCCCCATTTCTCCTTTCTGAGGTAAGAACAGCTGCTGTAGACACAAAATATACAACAAAAAAAAAGTGGAAAGCTATCATATTGGAAAAAGAAAGAATCACACGTTACTAAGTAAACTTAAGGTAGGAGGATTTATTTACTTAAAGTAAGCTAATTATTCAGAAGACTGCTTTCATTATTTTTTTTTAAAGTTTAATATCTTATTTTTTCTAAGAAGCTTTCATATTTTCTATTGACCTTATACTTCAAATTTAAAGAAAAAATAGCACTACCTTATTGGATGTAGTTAGTTGTTTCAAAGTTTTATGAGAAACGTATTATACTCTCACATAAAGGTGAGTAAAAGTAAAAACTAAATTCTAAGTTTTTAATGCGAATATTTCAAAGAAAAAAAAAAGAACTTGTTTTTTAGGGGCAAACTTTAACAAATCCGTTTTATCAGACAGACTGGACACCGTGCCTATTGACAGGTCGTGAAAAGACTTTTTGTCGGGGTCCAGGGTCGAGGATTGATGGCCAGGATCATTCTGGGACCGAACCGAACCCAGCAACCGCAGCTTCTCTGATTGGTCTAATTATCTCACCTTCTCTTGGTTAATTATTCACCAATCAGTGGCATAGCGTACGGTCTGCAGCAAGTTTCAATAGGGTCATCCTCATGTCCAAGTTCTTGGTACTATATAACTGGATCAATAATTTTGTAATATACGTATTCTGCTTTTCATATTTAACATCTAAAAAAATATCTATTTTATTTCTAAAAGTCTTACAATAATATAGACACAGCTTGGATCGCTCCCCCTAAAACTAAGGCCGAAACGTCGGCCAACAAATAAAATTAATAGCGTGATTTATTTGATGACCATATTCTCAAACTATTTCTTCTAATACCCTGGAATATATTCTACGGCCAACAAACACTCCATCATTAATAATATAATGCATTTTAACTAACTTTATTTACTAACTTTCTTATCTAAAAAAATTATAGGAAATAGAAAGATTTTCACATCATATGTTTTTGCCCTCGGAGCTGACTTAAAACACTTACAATTCTAAAAGTATTGTTCGGAATTTTAAAAAAATTCAATTTATTATAACCACAAAATAATGGAGAATAACTAGTAAAAAACAAACAAACACGAACATCAAAAATGCCGAGCAGCAAAATTTATGAAAATTGTACAATTTCAAATGTATTGACCCATATACAATTTTTTTTTTCTCTTTTCCACCCTTCCCCACATACCTTTGAAGTCTCTACGCGTGTTGCTCGGGCCAGAGGGTGAGGGTGGTGATAAATGCCGAGTTGAACCGCCCAGGCACCGAGACACGAATTCGTAATTGATTTTATCTCAAGTTTCAGATCATCTGGTTGCTTGGGCAACGCGCTTAAGCCCAATCATCTACCTTACCCAGAATTATTAACTATATACAAATCAAATTTATAATAATCTATTTATAATCGCTCAGAATTTTACAGTCCAAAAAATTACGACTCACAACAAATGCACCCTGGTACGTTACTAACAAAATCAAATTCGCAATAACTATCAGTCGAGAACACATAAGGACTTTTTATTATTGATTTCGTTATTATCAACTTATACGATCATATCATATAAAAAGACTTATAAGAGATATAGCTGCAACTGTCATGACCATATATAGAGAATAAAAATATGTTGGATGAGAGATCTCTTTCCTTAATATACAGTAAGTCGATCACGTGAGAGGTGGGCTGGTTGCTGATTCTATCTTATGCCTTACATTTTATTAATGACAGATACAAATAATTTTTTTTTTATTTATAGTAATTTATAACTGTACTAAAGAAGATAATAAGTAAATATGTAGAATGAAAAAAAATCGTGAAAATGTCTTGAGAAAGAACTACCCAGTGGTAGGTATCACTTCACTAACTATTTTTGTGTGAGGAAAAATTTAATATTAAATTGAAAAATTGCACAAAAATGTTTTGTTTTTACTAGTTTGTTTGTTATTTTGGTTAGTTTTGTTTTTACTCTCTGGTGATTTTAAAACCATGGCTAATATAAGATATATCAACCTATTTGAAGTAGTCCAATTTTAGTTAATTTTGCTGCTCGACATTTTTGATATTGGTAGCTTTAATTATCAACCATTCTCTATCATTTTCTAAAAACATTTTTATGGCAAATACTTTGGTAGCCACTTTAAGTAAATATATTTTTTAAAATTACTATTATTTTTTATTTTTACGGATCTCGTTATTCTACTACTAGCATAGGAAATTTTAGTTTTAAAAGCTTGAACCAATCAGTGTAGGGTATAAATTAATTGTTACATTACATTGTCCTTCCAATGGCTAATATTGTATTGATAACAGCTTGCTTACTATACCCGTACTGTACAATGCATCGTATCAAAAATTCTATAGCATACCTTCTGTTTTGGTGTATGTTAAATGTATTCAACTTAAGATGAGGGGGAGTTTTTTCTATTAAATGACGTAATGAACAACTATTAATCATGTTTTTCGTGTAAGACACACTTTACATTTCTTTAATATGTATTATATATAAAAAAAAAAGTAAAAGTATATTTTCAATCACAAAGGTTTTTTTGTTGTCATAGTCTTCACTTGCGAAAAGGAAACATTTAAAATATATTTTTAAAAAAGGAAATTATTTAATTTATTCCTCATTTCAGATAAAGTAAATTATTATATTAAAGCAGATTTCTGTGATTTCCTGGGATGGAAATGGTTCTCAATCTATTTTCTTCTTGAAGGAGTTCACTTCATTATTGTAAGTGAAGTTTTATTTAAAGATTTACAATAATAACTTAGGAATTAACTTTAAGAGAAAAAGTATCCATCACAAAATAATGGCCAATCCCCCAACACCTATAAAATTGACACCCATCAAAGATTTTATCAGTTGTCAAAGAAAGGGGTTTTCGTCGCTCATCAGCAGCATTATTTCGTCTTCGCTTTGCAATTCATTTAAAAAAATATATTAGCAAAATTGTAATTTAATTTACTGATCGTTAGTTAAATGCGGTTTGAAGATTGCATATTTCCATAATCATGTTGCGACTACTAAAACATTCTAATTAATACGAGCGGATAGAGGTTTTCTTATTCCTAAGCGAAATATTATCTTATTAGCATTGATAAAAACCTGCTAAATAACAAGTTGAATGAATTTTTTAACCAAATAAAGGAGAAAAGAGAAAAACTATATTTGCAATTATATTTTCTATCTATTATGTTTTGTTTTTTTTAAATATGGTCCAATGGGCAATCCCAGAAAAAGTAAATGTAAAACAAAATTTTTTCGCTTTTGTAAAAAATAACACAAGAGAAATATGTCAGAAATATTATTTCTATTTTCAAAGGAATACATATACCAATCGCAGAAAGTAAAATGAAAGCATTGTTTTATACGTTTAAAAATAGCAGAAAATTTGTATATTTCTTTACGAGACAGGAAAAAATAAGAAAAATACTAGTTCTATTAAAAGTAAACTACAGACTAAAATTTTATGAACTACAACATCTATAATAAACTGAAACACAAAATATTTGTCTAATGAGAACATAAAGTAAATGAACTACAAAGCCCAAAATAAACCAAATTATTTAATATTTCCTCAATAAAAAAAAAGGCTTGTGCCTTCGTTACACCGAACTCGACACATAAGAGAAAACTGCGCCAGCTCTGCAATGTTTACACCTCCGAACTGAATGCCATTGCCTCCGCTCTCTATTTTTGTATGACAAACGTCACGATGGATTACATAACAATTATCACCGACTCACTAAGCGCACTCCATGGATTAAACAATATGCACTCTGTACATCCGACCATCCATCACATACACGAATACCTTCTCATGCTGAAAGAAATAGGTAAGACAGTTTTCTTCGTCTGGGCCCCCAGCCATGTGGGTATAATTGGGAACGAGATAGCCGACAAAGCTGCCAAGGAAGCGCTGACTGCCTGGTAGGGGTGCAGCGATCCTCACCGCACCCGAACTGCCCGCCCCCTAACAGAAACGGTAAAAAGAAGGTGGCAATCCATGTGGGATGAAAGCCCTATCCAGTAAACTTAAACCTGATTAAGAAAAACGTGACCTGAAACCCAATCCGTAACTCTCGTCGAGAAGAAGTTGCTATTACCCGCCTCAGAATCGGACATAGCCGACTTACTCATGGTTACTTAATTACGAGAGAAGCCCCTCCTAAATGCTCGCACTGCAACAAAATTTTATCAATCAGCCACGTATTTGAAGAATGCTCTTATTATCGTACAATATTACACCAGCTGGGTATACCGCCCAATATAAGATTGGCTCTGCGGGACGATGAGCCCATAATAAATGCCGTAATTAAGTTTCTAGCAAGGGTAAAACTGTTAAATAGCCTCTGACTATCCAACACATCTATCGAAGACATACCCTCTTTATTATGTATCTGTTTAATTTATTATCCTATTAATGTCTAATTTCTGTTGTTATTATTTTATTTTTTATTTATTTTTTTAATATGTATCCTTTACTTATTTTAATTATTTATTTTTTTCTTCTTATTCTTAATCTCACTTGAACTAAAAATAACCTCCTTTGAAGAATCAATCATAATAACAAACCATCGGGCGTTGATGACCTAGATGCTTCTATGCCCTAAAACAAAACAAAAAAACAAACAAAAAAAAAAAAAAAAAACTGACATGTGTTTTCTATCTTAACTCAAGAACTAAAGAGGGAATATTTTATTAGTGTAAACTTGGGCGAGTCATTTCAGTAAACAATAAAGTCACGCACAGGATAATACAAAAAAAAAAAAAAAAAAAAAAAATAAATGCAAGGTAGAAATTGTATCCTTGAGTTCTGTTTCACTTTTATATTATTTACTTTTTTTTTTTGTTATTATTGTCATAGCATATATTGCTTTTACGAGATAATGTTACTGGCAATCTCTATAGGAGAACGGTAAAAAAAAAAAAACTTTTCAGATCGACGATGATTAAGATAACAATATAATTCTTGCTCAATAAATTCAGCACACATTGGCTGCTTAAACCGGATAAAAGCGTTTTAAACATCAGGATATGCATTATTTAAACACCTAAAGTTAAGATTATATTTTATAGGAAACTTATTATTTCAGAATATTTCAGAAAAATTTGCATTATTCTGATAAAGATTTATGAATAATTGAAAACCTTTCGTGATACTGGTAACTATATCAGATCGAAATATCTGACCCAATAACCAAGCCAAGTACCTGTCTTAATAAAATTCAATGAAATGCTATAAATATGCAGATAGTTAGATAAGATCATGATGTTTGCTTCTAATCAATAGTTTTTTAGAAGGTTTTTTTTATCACTACTAAACTTTATATAACAGATGTAATAAGATTTTTATGAAAACCTCACCATAGAAGAAATTTATTTTTCCGGACTGAATACTTTTGGTATGTATAAAACTAAATAATTTATAACTGTATTTATTTTATTTATAGGTTGTTCTTTATTATTATTTGAAATCATTCAATTGTATTTTTTTTTCCAGTCAACATTTTTGAATTTCAGAATTATTTTTACAAATTATCCTGTATATATTCCTGAATATAAAATCGTAGATAAAATATTTGTCTGGAAAATGATCCTACCATGTCTGATCTTACTTTTGTCCAACACATTTGCTGATTTCAGACATCTTCTGACAGGTGTAAATAAAGATATAAAGATAAAAAAAAAAAATGTTTATTAAAAAAGAACACTCACCTATGATTTCTTTTGTCAATTTTGTTTTCTTTTTATATAGCTTAATCATAGTCGTATTGGCTGTAAAAATTTCGATCTTGAGAACATCATCCATTTTTGTTACTTAATTCTTAAAAATAGAAAAACCCATTTTTCGCGATAAATTTTAAAAGGGACAAAGTGAAAAATTATGAAACTAATACACATTACACATTTATATAATGAGTATAAGTGACATATATTTGGCATTATTACTATTTCTGATGTTGACATTCAGTTTTTATAATGGATAAACAAAAAAAATGTTCCCATAAGAGATATGATTAATATAACCTTGTTTATTCAACCAGTTTGAAGTGATTTATTTTAAACTATAATCAAATTTACATAACTAATAACGTAACATAAACAATAAAATAATTCACAAGGTTAAATATAATGGCGAAGGGAGAGATAAACAAATTTAATTTAAATGGCTGCTTAACTAGAGATAGTTATATACGCTTTAAATTTTAATTTCGAGACAATTTTTTATTAAAGTTTTAAAGGCATTGTTTATTACCAAGTGGTATAGAAAAATAAGCTAACTGGTCCTAACATTATAAAAACTAATAATTAAACTCAAACTAATCATAAACTTGAATCGAGTCGTCATGAAACGTAACTTATTTCGTAAAATTCAGGATAATGTATACAATTAATTTGCAATAAGTTTCATTCTTAGTTTTGAGTAATTCCTACGCTTAATTATGGACAACTAATGAATGATTGTGTGAAAACCGAACTAGATAAAGTTGATAATAACTGTAGGCTTCTAAGGCCAATTACCGGTACCACAAGCAAACCATCGAACCTTCCAGGTGTTACATGGCTAACAAGTACCCCAAATTAATTAACAGAACCAATTAATTCTAACCGAATCGTAGAGATTTGGTATAAGCATGAAAAAGGATAACATGGCTTCGATAGAAAACTATTCATTATTAATTGCTTAATCATTTTTAAAGTATCATTACTCATTTTTACAAATTTTAATATTTTGTAATAAAAATTCAATATTTATGACTTATTCTATCGGACTGATCATCTCTTGGACAACGTCCTTGAAAGTCAAGACACAGCAACAAACTTGCACAGATCCATAAATCTTAAATAGCAAACTAAGTTTGCCTGCGGAACCGCGATAACATTGGAAACTGTCCAAGGAGTACAATGTCCACTTCTTGAGGATATAGTGGTAGAATATTAACACATAAAATAATATTCAAAAGATAGAAATTAATGTATTGATGAAAATCCTTTATGAATATTAGAGATATATGTTTCGCCAAAACCACACTAATTTAAGAAATAATCAGAGATCAGATGTCGTAAGAAAAACTAAGAAAACAATCTGGTGATGAAAACACAAGACTTTTTCTTTGTTAAAATCAATTTAAGAAATACATAATAAAGTTAGAGTTAAAGATATTTTAAAGAATTATATTCACTTTTTTGAAAACATATGTTTTAGTCTAAATAGTAAAATAATATAAAATTGTTACGAATAATAATTACTTACGTTTGTGCACTATTCTTCAATTTACATTACCTTCAAATCTTTGCTTAAATCTTTAGCCATCCAACGGTGTAAATATACATCTATATTACTATTCTCATAATCAAGGAAAAAAAAAAAAATTCTTGATAAATATGTTTGCTCTTTTCTTCCTTATTTCGTTATCAAATTCGTTAAAAAAGTTTATTCAGCTGTTTTTATCAATGCTAATAAGATGATATGATAATTTTTTTGGAATCTACAAAATTAAAGTTACTTTAGGGGAATTTAATCCTTGCAGACTATTTCAACAAATCTAACTCACATGATATAATATCACATTCATCGATAATCAAAATCATTATAGCCGTTTTTGAGAAAATCGTATAAAAGTGCAAAATAGTATAAAATGGCACTTCTGGTTCGCCGATTTAGATGAACATCGCTGTAACATCTAAGGCGTATACGATTCTAAAATATGAAACTTCAGGGGGGGGGGATCCCATTAGTAACGAAAGAATTTTTTTAAGAGTTTAGTCCTGAAACGAATCAGTTCCAGAACATGGGGGACATGTATAATATACCACAATATGCATTAAGACTAGGCTGAATTTGAAACTTTCCAAGGACTATCCTAAAATAAGTAATATGGATAAATACATTTATTTGGCAGTATCTCCCTTTTTTGTTATCTAAAATTGTCTTCAGGATTGATTGAGTATGCTGTGAATTCATAGCAATCCAGAAAAGTTGAGCAGCCGATCCATTTGGGGATTTCTCTCACTAGTATATTAATATTAGTAATAAATATATTGATTGAAACTAATTATATTAAAATATTTAAATATTATTTGGTGCGTTAATGAAAGTAAACAAATTTAAATTCAATGAATTAAAGTTATGCCTTCGCATAGAATTATTTTTTCAATGAATAATATTAATATTTCATTTATTTTTTTTTTTTTACGAAGTTACCGATGAAATCCAATAAAAGTTAAATTGAAAGAAGTGAGGAAAATATTTTAGGAATAGTAGATCGGTAACTAAAAACTTGGGCTCCAACTTATTCAGTTTTGTTTTGAAGAAAACATTTCTGAATAAAGGGGCTCTCCTCGGGGCTTTTCATGAAGTTTTTTTTTCCTGTATTCAGAACACTCCGCCATAGACCTCAGCCCCTTTTTAAGAAGACAATTTGGGCCCACAAAAGACTAGAGAGGAGAAATAAGAGATACATTTAATGCTGCATCTGATCTGGACAAAAGTAAAAAATAACTGAGAGTAGTGTTTTACGAATAATTAAATATCGAATAGCAATGTTTAATGTTGAATGAACAATGATTGCTTCTCTCGAATAGTTCTTTCTCATTAAATCCTCCTACCATTCATTCAGAGAACACAATTAATAAACGATACATTTTTAATATAGTTTTAATTTTATTATTTTAAAAAATAAGTTATTTAAGGTAAGGATTCTGAAATTCGTAATTTGAAAATATCAACTTTACATTATTACCGGTATCTGATGGGTATTTTTATTTTTTTCTAGGAACTAACTAAATATTCACTAAAAATTGAACCTTGAACTCCCTTCCATACTAATATAATGCTAATAATAATGCTCTTTCCCAATATAATGCATTTATAATCCAAAAAACGATTAAAAATTTATTTTGAAAATTCATTTCCCTTCTTAAACAGTTCTATAGATTCTAGAGTCCTTACCTTTAAAAACACTTCAGCTACTTGTTTCCTCTTTTATCTTTGCCAAATTTGACTACAGTTGCCTGGTGTATTGTGGCCTTAACGACAATTCGAAAATAAAATTAAAATGGCTGATGTTCTGGTTTTTTTTTTGAGATTTATTTTTTGAGCCCGTAGACGTGACCATACTGGGTAATACACCGAGTAAAAGTGGTTTATCCTTCTTTAATATTTCAATATTTCTATGATTCATACCTATTCCAAACCTCATAAAATAGAAAACCTTCTTATATAACCATACTCTTCACCCTTCGCTCAGATATACATTCGTTGAACACTAGAACTCAATCAAAGAATATCTATAAGACCAGCATATAGAAATGGGTCCTTTCACAAATAGTTTCCATTTCGCTCCTCATTCTTTTGGAATTCACTGCCTACCTCTATCCGTAAATCCACTTATCTTTCTTACTTCAAACATCAATTCTTTCATTAACAACTTCAATCGCAATCGTCCGTTCCATTGTAAAATATAGCATATGTAAATATAAGTGTCTATAAGTATGCAAATTCTAGAAATATAGGTTAATCCATTCGAAGTCGCTCGGAATTTTTATCAGCTTGTCTCTATTCTTACCTGAATATAAATATTTATATTAATATTTTTTTAAATAAAATATTTTTCTGGCCATTCCTTTTAGTATTGCAGCTGTTTTAAGCAAAGTTAGCAGCTGTGCTGCTAAATACATGTGTTCAAATTAATACAAACTCTAGCAATAAGATAAAAACATGCTTTCTATTTTTGTTATGTACTACTCATTAGCTGAATACTGAAAAAAGTGGTTTAAAAAATTCTCAAAACATAATAAAAAACGATACTTGTAGCGAGATAAAATATACAAAAGAAAAGATATTCACCCTTGATTATTTTTCCTATATAGCTTAGACATTGTTGTACTTGCTGTAAAAATTTCGTCCTTGAGAACATTAGCTCTTCTTTGTATATGAATTTTCTAAATTAAAGATCTTTATTTTTTGCGATGTATATACGAAAATATCTCAAAAGGAATTGAGTGAAAAATTATGAAACTTATACAGATTATCTATCTATACAATGAGTTTAAGTGATATGAATTTGGTTATTGAGACTTAGCTGGTTCCGGAGTTATAATATTCGCTTCGCTGTTAAAATAACGTTTTCTTTAAAAAAATATTAACTATGGTAATTTTGCACATATAACAACGAAACAGATAGTAGAATGATGATGAGATTATTTTATATAATTTGTGTCCTTACAGCACATTACCTAAGTAGCTAAGAAAATGGTTAAAAAAGTTCGAAATTTTACATAAACTGAAACATTTTGCGCGCTATAACAGGGATAAATAGAAAGGAGTCTCAACTTCAATACATTTTTATTGTGTGGACTAACCATTGCAATGCTAGTAAACATTTTGATCGGATAAGCATTGTCCTTTTTTTTTTATTTTTTTTTTCTAATAGAGATTATTGCCAAGTTCAGTAAAATTAAGAGCGGGATATCCTGAATAGGAGTGACTTAAAACTGATGAAACTACTACGGTTACTATAGTTAATATTTTTTTAAACGTCAATTTAACAGTTAAGCTAATATTATAATTCCGGAACCAGCTAAGTCTCAATAACTAAATTTATATCATTTAAACTCATTTTATATATAGGTAATCTGTATTAGTTTCATCATTTTTCACTTTGAAATTATTTCTCAACTTCTGAAAAAATTTTGAATATTCATACACAAATGAGGAATATAATCTTAAGATTGAAATTTTTATAGCAAGTAGTACTATGGCTAAGCTATAAAGGAAAAATAATCATGGGTGAGTCTCTTTTATTTTATATACTTTTATCTCGCTAAAAGTCTCGTTTTTTATTCATTTTCGAGAATTATTTTTAAAACTTCCTTCACTATTTAGTCAATAGTGGGGATGGTACGATAGGATACGAGAGTAAGGACCTAGATGAGGGAGATATAGAAGGAAATTTATGACAAGTGCAACCCTTTCAGAAGAATTTTAGCGAGGGCTTCGGTGAGAGATATCTACGTGAAGGGCATTTGATTCGGAGCACGTGGAACTATGCCGAACTCGACGAGGAGCTTAGAAAATATCGGTGTGGATGGATATCGGGGACGTAGCGAAGATGGCAGAAAATATAATACTTGGGCTCCTGGGGTATCATTCACCACCACATCCATAGTATTCGATAGATATGTAAAGATTAATGTGCAAATATGTTGTTGTTTTTCTTTTAAGAGAGTTTTTTTATATGTACAAAAAAAAAAGATAACACTTTTTTTTTTTATTCATATTTTATTGAATTTTACAACTGTATTAACATAAATACAATAAGTAAATCTGTTGAATTAGAATAAAGGGCGTGAAAGCTTGTGAAGGAACTACCCAGCGGTAGAACTTCGATGTTTATTTAAGTAAGTAGATCCCGAGGCCATCTTCTTTTCAAACACCTAGGAGGGTTGTTAGGAATATGTGATTCCATAGGTTGCGGACAAGAGGGTTTATATGGGCTGGGAGTTTGGAATTAAAAGTGGTATATCTGGTACGAGAAAGGTCTGTAACAAATGGGATATTAAGGTCGTTATGGATTATTTTATTTGTGACAAAATAAGGAGCATTTAGGATTTTGCGAAGGATTTTGGATTGTAAGGATTGGATACGGAAGGAATTAGATGGCTTTGTAGAGCCTCAAAACTCGATTCCATATGTCCAGATGGGTCTGATGACGGTAACATAAATGAGCTTTTTGTAATGAATTGGAAGTTTTTAATGTTTGTCGAGTAAGTGTTGTAGTAATCGGTATCTACAGGCAGTCTCTTGTCGTTTTATTCTCTTGTGAGGATTCCAAGATAAAACTAAATTAAAAAAAATAATGAAATAATGACGGGCCTATATAAGGAAAAATAATAAAGCGTGATAATCATTTCAAATTCCCCTTGTCATAGTGCACCAAAGGTTTCAGTTTCGTTAATTTTTTGTAATTTTTTCTTAGACCATTTTCTTGGCTACTTAGGTAATGTGTTTTAAGGACCAAAATTATATAAAATACTCCCATTAGCATTTTAGTTTTTATTTAGTTCTTAAATATGCAAAATTACTGGAGTTAATATTTTTTAAAGAAAACGTTATTTATTTATTAGTTATTTATTACGAGAGTTTTATACCCTTCGTCGTAAACCTACGACATCCTGCCCTACTGTCTCCTTCAATAATACTCCTCTTTTTCCGGTTGAACAGATCTGATATCTAGGACTGCACCTTGACAAACGCCTTACTTGGAACCCTCACACAAGACTGAAACGACAAGAAACTGCACGACGTTTTCGACTTCTTCAACACTTACTAGACAAACGTTCTAATCTTCCACTTAACTACAAAAGACTCATCTACATGACTATCATAATAACGATATGGACTTACGGAGTGGAGCTTTGGGGCTCTACTAAACCATCGAATTCTTCCCGTATCCAATCCCTACAATCCAAAATCCTTCGTAAAATCCTAAATGCTCCTTATTTTGTCACGAACAAACTTATCCATAAAGACCTCAACGTTCCGTATGTTGCTGATTTGGCCCGATCTAGATACCATTCCTTTCATGACAAACTCCATTCCCACTCTAATCCTCTTGTTTCAATACTTTCTTCCTCCTCAATTCTTGACAATCCTCCGAGGCGTCTGAAAAGAAGATGGCCTCGAGACCTTCTAGTGTAGAAAAGTTACAGGAGTGCTGCCATTGGGTAGTTCTTCTTCAAGTTTGTATCACGCCATTTACCTTTTGTCACATTTACTTGTTGTACCTTGAAGTACAGTTGTAAATTTCAATAAATGATGTTAAAAGAAAAAAAAAGAGAGTTTTATAACTCCGGAACCAGCTTAGTCTCAAAGACCAAATTCATATCACTTAAACAGATCGTATAGGTAGGTAATTTGTATTAGTTTCATAATATTTCACTCAGTCCCTTTTGTAATATTTCCGTGTAAACATCGCCAAAATCAAAATTTTTCCTAATTTTGAAAACAGCAAGTAGGACTATGACTAAGCTATATAAGAAAAAAATAATTAAAAGTAATTCTCTTTTCCTTTATGTACTTATATTTCGTTAAAAATATCGTTTTTTATTCATTTTAGAGAATTGTTTAAACAACTTTCTTCACTATTTAGGCAACAAGTTGGGAGGACAAAAATACAAAGCATGTTCATACCTTATTGTTAATTTTTGTTTTAATTTGATATATAAAAAATTAAAGGAATTAGGAAGGTTATTCCATCACGTGTTTTCGCCGGTGAAGCTGACTTAGAACGACTGCAACGCTAAAAGTATTGGCCCGAAAAAAAATTTATTTATGGTTTTATATTCACGAAAGGATAGAGAATAACTGGTCAAAAAATCACGAGATCAAAATGTCGAACGGCAAAACTAATGCAAATTGTTCGAATTCAAATGGATTTACCAATATACATGTAATTTATTATTTCTAAGGGCAAAAATTAAAAAACAAAAAAAAAAAACATTTTAACTGTCTTTCGACTACTCACTGGCCGAAATCTGAGGTTAGGATGAAAAAACTCACGAGTTACCCTATCGTAAAAAAAGGATTCAAATCATATTAAACCCATGTATTTAATTTCACCTTTGTTGTATAGATGAATTATGATTATGTGCGGGAATCCTAGAAGATTGAAAATTGGATTTATCCCCTTTTGCCTATCTAAACATCATACTATTTTTTATCTCAGCATATCTTGTAGCCTTTCGACAACCCGGGTATCGCACTGACTGGTTAAGCCATTAAACAATATCCACATACCTCTCTCCCTTGCGCTCATATGAATTAAATGTAATCTTATATTTTATATAAAACTGTTTTCATGATGTCTGCTCCACTTTCCAACGGCTCTCAGAAAATGTTACTATTTTTCTAGTTGAAATAGATCGGGTTCATTGTTTACCATTCGTAAAGGCTTTGTGAACTAGGGGTAGTTTTTGAGGTCATCAGCTGAGAGAACTTTCTATTGCTAAGAAGAAAACATGCTCTTACCCTCAAAATCATAGTTCTCAATGACTTACGAGTATATAGCCCATGTGTGGTATAGGAAAAGCAAGGAAGTCTTCGGTGTTTTGGCCTTGTTCGAGAAGTTTTGCAAGAAACTTCAGTATGCCCTATGTGTTATGGTTATGTGATACTTAGTATTTCGGGATGACACATTTAACGTGACCTGGCAGTGGGAAAAGATTTCCGCAGAGTTATCACTCAGCTGTTTGGAGTTGTCATCCACCGCCGGGTTTTTTTTCCTATTGAATAGCTGATAATCTTTTTCCAATAACTTGTCTTTAATTTTCTTCGATCCTCAACAGGATATCGACAGATAGTCCCGCCGAGCCTTCTCTCTTTATTTCAAAAGTCATACCATCATATAGCACTATCATAGCACTTAACTAAATCAGAAGATGTGTAATTCTGATTATCATTTTCTAAAATATAATATTGAACACTCTACAAAGTATAGAGCGACGGTCGTACAAAGATGATAGACAACAAAAAAGGACCAAGAAATTTATTATTGCCTTTAAGTAATAGAATACCTGCCAAACGAGAATGAATTACCTACCTGCGTATCGTAAATCATTATATCCCCTCTACATCACGGTACATTATGATCGATTAAATAGTGGGAAGATTAATTCATAACCGAACATGGTAAATGTGAGGTGCTTATTTCTTTATACATAATTGAAAGACAACTTATTATCACTAATCATATTAAGTTTGTTTGTCCAATTAAAAGTCCGTCTATTCATTTACAACCAGATAAGCCTAATTATCATATATGAAAATTAGTACATTTTTATCTGCATTTTTCTTGTAAATGCAAATGTAGAATGAACTATTCATTATTCATGAATAGTAATATCTTATAATTTCATAACATCTTTCTACCACATACTTTTTACTTTTATTCTTTTTAATTATCTATCTTTTTAATATTACTATGATTAATGTTTATATAGTCAACAATAACGGTAACTATTTAATATTAATATCCGCTGTAAATTTCGTACCTTAAGTCAGACAGTACACGTCAACTTCACTTTTCGACGCAAATCCTGGCAACGGTTAATTTCAATTCCAAATTGCTCCCTTCCTCAGACACAGTTCGGTATCTTGAATTACAAAAGATTGACATGGAACCCACATACAAGACTTAAAAGAAAAGAACTGACCGACGATTAGGACAGTTATACCGATTACTCAACAGAAAATGTGAGCTTACATTCGACAACAAAATATTAATCTACAAGACAATACTGAAGCCTATCTGGACCTACGGACTTGAACTGTGGGGGACAGCTAAACGTTCTAACATCAAACGTATTCAATCATTTTAATCCAAAGTCCTCCGAACAATAGTAAATCCTCTTTATTATGTCTCCAACTATACCTTGCACCACGACCTTAATGTTCCATTTATTTTAGACCTGATTCCATCCTAATTTTCCAGATTCTATCAAAACCTCTAGCACAATCGCTCAGCTCATCCATACTACCCTCCTAGAAGGTTAAAACGGCAGTGGCCCCGAGACGTTTTGTAAATACTTATGCTGGAGTTCTGACACTGGTCAGATTCTCCTCTCATGTGAGGTGTGTTTGTGACTGGCGCGCTCACTCAGCTTCCACTGGCTCTTACCGATGACGCGGATGTGATGGAGGAGCTGGGATCTCTCGGATTCGCTTGTCCTTCCACAAGTAGTAGTAGGGCAGGCTATGTCCGGGCTTCCCCAAATAAAATTGTAAATATTGCATGTAAAAATGACTGTGTTCATATTTTGTTTATTTATTTATTAACGAAGAATTTGTTTAATTTATAACTTTTGTTATTAAATATCTCTATTTATTATAGTTTGACTTTATGTAATTTGACTTTCCTTTTGTTTATATTGTAAATATTGCATTAATGTGATCCTGTAGCAATATTATTATCGTCCATTGTCACAGATTGTAATATGTCCGAATAAATAAATTTAATTTAATAAGTCAGACAGGGCTAATGCCATTTTTTTTCTTTCTCCAGTGCCATTTCTCAACTAATTGATTTTATAAAATAATATAATATTTACTCTTTTACGCAGTGTTAATATATACTAATATAAAAATCACAAGATAAGAAGAAATAGATTTTCGTAGAAACGACAAACAGAAAATCTATTTTTATCTGTTGAACCATTTTTGATATAAAATTAAATGCATCTATGACGGTTAATTATGGTCCGATGAAAATGAAGCTCAAAGTATAATCTCTCAACCGACTTAAAAGTGCAATCTTTTTGCTGGATTATGCAAATGTACCATGCAATAACGTCCAGATATCTTAAATTCCTATTGTATAAAATGTTAATATCTACGCATGAAAAATTTAGAATACTAATTTTAAATCCTAGGGTTGAAGACTTCATTTAGTTGTTGCTAAGGTATCGCTCGAGAACCTAAAATGAGAATCGTGGAGGTAAATGCATTAGCAAACTGCTTAACCTAACTTAAATCGTTACCTCCGGCATGAGTTAGCTGCTTAAATTCTCCAGCCTTAGGGCTTCGCTCTGAAATGTATTCATGGTATGCATGATAACTGAGAAATACATCTTCATGTTATAGGAATTTCGTTTCTATTATACCGAGAAATTATTATATGTAAAAGTTTAGGTGAATTAACACTTTTTTACTCTCAAAATATAATATGTTTCAAGTTATTTTTAATGTTATATTTAGTCTGAAACTTTGAACTTTCAGTTACGCTAAATTTTTTAATTATCGATAAGCTGTATAAATAATTAAATGGAATTTTTATTCATTAGTGTTGTATGCAATAGGCGAAAATAAGTAAAATTGTATCAAATGAACTTTAGTATTTTTTTTTCAACAATTTTTATTGAGTATAATTACAATCTGTCCCAATTTGGACATCAATAAGAGTGCTGCAAGATATCATACATACTACATTCATACAATATTTACACGGCATACAATTACAATGAAATATATACACAATAATGAACCAATGCAATAAAGTCAAGAATTCACTTATACCTATATACACATACACACTCTCATACATACATCACATTGAGTGGAGATTCTAGCCAGTGCTAGAACTCCAATATATTTACAAAAGGTCGCGGGGCCACTGCCGTTTCAACCTTCTAGGTGGGTTGTATAGGTGAGTGGAGCTGGATAGGGATTGAGCTAGAGGATTAGGATGATGAATTAGGTTCTGGTGAAATTTGGAAATTTGGATGAATTGGTCTGAAATAAATGGAACATTTAGGTCGTAGTGCAAGGTATAGTTGGAGACATAATAAGGAGCATTTACTATTGTACGGAGGACTTTGGATTGAAAGGATTGAATGCGTTTGATGTTAGTACGTTTAGCTGTCCCCCACAGTTCAAGTCATGCATTGGTATTATATAGTTATGTAACTATAAATATAACAACGGATCCTTATTCATAAGAATTAAAGCATTGAAAAAAGTATTCTATAAAAGCTTTAATAAAAAAACACGTAAATAATAGTAGTTTTTTATTACTCTAATCGAATAAGGAGTGCTTTAGTTTTTCGAGCTTCTCAAAAACCAAGAGAGTTTGTATGCCTCAAAAAACATAACTCAAATAAGTAACTGGCATGCACACATAATTGCAACAAGATTTTTCTTTTTTTCCGGTGACATGACAACCCTTGTAGGCTCTTTGCCGCGCAGTGTATTCTGCTGGAAGAATACATTCGTGTTTATCGATGAAATTCATAGGTTAGGGGCATTTTTTTGAGTTGCCACCAGTTGGCTGACGGTTCACATATACTCGGGGGATGCTGTGAGTGTATCCTCATTTAATTAAATGTTTTAAAAAGTCCTCCCAGGACAGGGATTCGAACTCTCAACCATTGGCTTGGGAGACTAGAGCGCTAGCCACCCAGCCACGGGCTCCCCACAGCAAGAAATTAATAGAAAAATAATCCATCAAGAACTAAAAAAAATTATAAATTATTAATAATAAACAAGGAATCGAATACAGAACTTTACGTAAACAAAAACTATTTAAAAAAATTACATATACCCATTTAATTAGGAGAAAAATACAATGAAACTAATTATAATGAAACAACTGAGTTGTATTTCATGAAAAAAATGTGCTTTTTTTTTTTCTAAATATTTTTGGGATAAACACTTGGTATTTGAAACCAAGAACAGGACTACATGAAATTCAATATTTTGTAATTTTATCAAATTCTTTTAATGTTCTAGAAATGAAGAGTATTCTACGAATGAGTATAGCTCATTTTAAAAATAAAATAGATACCATGATCACAGAAATAAAAAATTTAAACAGAGTTGCAGACAAACATTTATTAGAAACAAAATTCGTATTTACGTAATCATTTTTTACTTTAATATATGATAAATATCTCGAAAAAGATGATAAGTTAGGTAGGTAGTTTCTAAGCATGTTACTTTCATTGCAGGTACTGCAAAAACTCAAAAGCATACATAGCGTCGTAACTTTGATGATTCAGAATTCTTTTCTCATAAATAGTGAGCTTAAAAGAAAAATAAATAATTTAAAAAAAATACCTGTTCCACTACAACCCATAAAGGGTCTTGGGCTCAGTACATATAGATATACGTAGCAGTACGTATCTAGGCCAACGGCAATGCAATGAGCCAAATAGGCCTTCATCACGCTCAGCCACCAGGTTTTCCCTAATTATTTTTGGATACTTGCTTTATAGAGGCTGGGTCTGCCCAATGAGACCGTACAAAACGGTCGCATCCTCCCCTCCCCGAATGAATGAACAGAATAAATAATATACCAAGGAATAAATCAAAGCTATATAATAAACAAAAACAATAAATAAACCAAAAAAAAAACCTTTACCACTACAACCCATGAAGGGTCTTGGGCTCAGTACATATAGATATACGTAGCAGTACGTATCTAGGCCAACGGCAATGCAATGAGCTAAATAGGCCTTCATCACGCTCAGCCACACGGTTTTCCCTAATTATTTTTGGTTACTTGCTTTATAGAGGCTGGGTCTGCTCAATGAGCGTCTCCGTACAATATGGTCGCCCTCCGACTGAATAAACAGAATAAATAATATAGCAAGGGAAAAATCAATGCTAAATAATAAATAAATAAATAAAATAAATAAAAATCAATAAACAAAAAAATCAAAGCTAAATAATAAATAAATCAAAACTAAATAAATAATTTAAAATAACATCCCAGTAGGGATCACTCACTCTCATTCGTATTAGTTATTAAAGCATAGAAAAGCCATAGTTGTGGACAGTAGTTATAGGAGTAGCTAGGAGAGGATCCCAAATTAGAGAGGAGCATATATTCCTTGCTGGGACGTGACTCACCATTAAGCTACAATAACTGCCTTCAGCCCTTTCACATATATCACGCGAGTGTCACAATGGGCCACTTCTCTCAAGCATTTATTATCGGTGCCCTTTTCTCAGGGTCATTGTCTCCTAAGTCGAATTCGAGTTAAACTAAGGCTTTATGTTTTGCTAATGCTTACGTAATATACTATGAAACAAAAAAAAATCGATGAGTGTAGGTAATGCGGTCAGTAAAATGTTACGTTGAAACACGACAGAAAGCATTTGAAATAAGACTTAATTATCCCTTTATTTCCTTATTATTATGGTTTCTTATTACATATATGAATTGAAACTTGATAATACTGCAATTAAGGTTATTTAGATAAGTTATAAGAATAAACAATATAGAGAAAACATGACTAAACTAGATTACAACCGCTAAGGGCAAGAAGTGACAAAAAACTTTCAAGTCTTTATTTTCCTATTGGTCTTTTATATTCCTTTGGCCACTCTATGTAATCTTCTCGAAGAACACACAGCAATTTACTATAATAGTTAAAAGATGGTTGTTCCTTACTCGTAGATTTATGGGTGGCCACTGGAGGGAGGTTGTGAGTGAATCCCATTTTAATTATATGGTTTTTGAGCTATGGGGGTCTACTAAACCATCGAATTTCTCTCGCATCCAATCCTTGCAGTCCAAAATCCTTCGTAAAATCCTCAATGCTCCTTACTTTGTTACTAATAAAATCATCCATAAAGACCTAAATATCCCATTAGTTGAAGACTTGGCCCGTTACAGATATACCTCTTTTCTTCCAAACTCCCTGCCCAGTCAAACCCGCTTATCCGTGACCTCTCCTCTATATCTATTCCCGACAACCCACCGAGGCGCCTTAAAAGAAGATGGCCAAGACACCTCCTAACATAAGACATTGGAGTGCTACCAATGGGTAGTTTCTTCTCAGGACTACCATGTGTACTAATCATATATAAAGCCTATTTACTTGTTGTATTTATTTAATACAGTTGTAAATTTCATTAAATAAATAAAAAATAAAAAAAATTATATGGTTTAAAAAGTCCCAGGTCGGATAGGAATTTTAAATCGTAACCTTTGGTTTCGTAGATTAGCGCGTTAGCCACACAGCCACAGGTATTAAATGTTTTTTAATTTTAAAAAACAACTAATAACTGAGAAAAACAGCCTGCGATTAAAAAATAATAAAATTTCATAGTTCATTTTTCCACTTCTGGACTCTCATAAAATAACCAAATATTTTTTTTTAATTACCTTTACCTCTACAACCCTGAAAGGCCTTGAGTTTAGAACATTAGTACTATTCCGGAGATTCGTACTATTGTGCACTAGGCCGTGCAATGAGGTGAATACGCCGAGATCGTTCTCAGCCGCCAGGTTTCTCCTCACATTCCGGTACTCACTTCATACACTTTACAGACGATGGGACTGCCCCAGGAAGATCTCCATAGCCCACGGCTAAAATGACAGAATAACAAATATTCTGCTACAGACAGGATTTGAATCCGTGACCTAAAAAACAGTAGTTTTCTATCCACAAAGTTTTATTACGTTACACCTGATACATGTTCTTCATCAAAAGCAGTATTATGGCATTTTTTTATGACCGTAATACCTTTTATTATATTTCTAATAGCGAAATGTCGACACAATGTTCTGTTCAAAACAATTTCAAAAAAATACACGAGATAATTTTCCGATTAAATCATATTAGATATGCACACGGATGTTTAAATAACTCGAGGAATAAAAGTAATTTATTTTCTTATAGTGTTTTGGTTCATGCATATATTATTATTGTGTAAAAATAACTATAAATAATAAACATACCTAATAGAGCTTGGAAGAGCCTGGACTTGAATATCCTGATGACCCTCTCGATGGCGAGCCTAAGCTGCCTGTCTTGCGGCTTGGTCAACTTGGAGTGGTAGTCTTCCAGCAGCTCCAGGGCCCGGTGTGCCTCTGCCACAAAAAGAGAAAATCTGTTAGTATCCAAATAATGCAAAGTTGTCCATTATGTAATAAAGTGTCGACCAAGACTACTTAAATAATATTAATTAAATGTAACTTGAAAATTATCAACATGGCAAACAATAAACAGAACATTATTATCATAAAAATAGGAAGAAAAAACTACCGAGGGATCGAGTCAAAAGACTGAATAACAGTGGAATAAAGCAATTCGATCACCTTAACGAACAAGACTAGATAGATGAGGAAATAAATGACGACGAAAAGCGGCCAAAACATGTTTTAATTAGAGAAGAAAGAATTCATCGGAACAAAGAAATGTCAAAAACAAAAAAAAATGGGTGTTTGTAAAGATAATTTCTTATCAATCCTCACCTTTTCAAGTGAATCTTGGCCTCCAACCAGGAAGCACAAGAGCAAACTTCAATCGAAAGAGATGCGATATTTAAGAACAATGGAAGGGAATACGAAAAAATACGAAATGTAAAAATAAGGTCAAAAGTGAGACATTGGCCAGCCTTCGAATAAAAGAACATCAACTGAAATAGTTTAGCCATGTTTAGAAAATGGCAGAAAACATAAATGAGACAAGGGTGGAAGGTTGAGTCCGAGAGAAAGACTTAAAAAATCTGGTGCGGGCAACACACGACTTTCATTTACCTCGATTTTTAAAATCAATGAAAGAATTTTCAAATACAGTTAGAGATGAAAATACGTGAAACTATTACGGAATTAATCAAATTGAATTTCTATAGAAACATGTGTTTCATTAAAAAATCTATTATATTATTATCTAAAATAATCAGTTAGTTTTATCTTCTTCTCATCACTCTCTATCAACTTCTAAAAGCTTGTGTATGAGATGATATTTTTTCTAAAATCTTTAGCTTTCCAACGGTATATCATACATGTATATTACTGCTCTTATGTTCAAAAAACAAAAAATTGCATTAAAAAATATTTGTTCTGTTTTCTCCTTTAGTTGGGTATCGAATTTGTTCAATCTATATATTTACCTGTTTTTCATCAGCGTTAACAAGATAATCTAGTTATTATTATTGAATCTAAAAAATTAAAGGTACTTTAGGGGAAGAAAATTTAAAATATCGGCATTTAAGCCCTGACAGACCATTTTTATCCAAATAAAACCTACATGATATTAAAGCCCATTAAATTTTACATTGATATAGCGAGTTTAATCAAAATCGTCGGAACCGTTTTCGAGAAAATCGAAAAAAGGTGCAAAATGCATGGTATAAAGTGCCTCTTCTGATAAGCTCATTTTGATGAAAAATTTGTCACGTCTCGGACGTATAGATGTCTTAAATATG
The DNA here is from genome assembly GCA_023052935.1 of Piezodorus guildinii. NCBI lineage: Eukaryota > Metazoa > Arthropoda > Insecta > Hemiptera > Pentatomidae > Piezodorus > Piezodorus guildinii. The sequence goes on from CM041294.1 coordinate 111,240,597, forward strand.
AAATTTCAGTTTCATAGGACTTACCGTTTCCGCCCGGGAGTTAACACACACACACACACACAACCGACACACACACACAGACCTTTTTGCGGGACTTGGTTATTTGGACTCAGGGGACCCTAAAACGTGTATTTCCGTTGAAAACTGGAATTCGAAAATTTTCACGATCGCAATACTTCCCCTTTGACAGAAGAGGTCTGGGATGGAGAAAGAGAATACGATTTGTATATGAAAGGGATTCATGGATCAGGCTCTACAGAGCCTTACACCAATGACGGTAGAAGAGAAGATTAAATTTAAAAAAATAGATTAATTAATATAGCTATATCCATTATCAAAAATTTGCCATTGTGTCCGACTCAAAGAGCGTTTTGAAAGCTATTCATAGCTCAAAGATTAGACATCCAGTAGTGGCAGAAATCCATAATATATACTGTGAAATCCAGATGAAAAATAAAGAAGTGGTGTTAATATGGGTTCCCGCTCACAATGGCATATATGGCAATGAAAAAGCCGATGCCGCGGCAAACTGTGCTCGTCATTTAACAACACCTCAAGCTACGATAGTCAACAAAGTCCCTCTGCAAGACTGGACAAGGCAGTTTAGATCTTTACAGAAGGAAAAGTGGCAGGTTGAATGGAATGCAAATCCATCTAAATTAAGTGAAATAAAAAAAGATTGTGCCCGTTGGAAGACCTCCAACAGAAAGTCAAGGAGAGAAGAAGTGATTCTCTGCAGACTTCGGATAGGACATAGTGAGTTCTCCCACGGCTATCTTCTGCGAGGTTTAGAAGCCCTAACATGTACAAAATGTGACACAGTGAGAACAGTAAAACATGTATTGTTAGATTGTCCAATCTTCAACAAATTAAGGATTGAACTAAATATGGAAAAAACTCTAAAAGAATTATTACAAGATGATGAAAAAAAAGCCAATATCCTCTTGAAGTATTTAAAAAGAAGTTTATATTATAATAGAGTGTAAAATGTAAATGTGAACGCCAATGACCCACTAGGGTAGAGGCGACATAAATAAATAAATAAATAAATATAGCTATAATTGAGTCTAAGAGTGCTAGTAATATCTCCATAACTCACTCACGATTAGCTGACAGCTCATGGCGAATGAATCCATCAAGACTATAACAGTCAAGAGCTTGAGGAGATGAAATCGCAACCTCGAATCAAACTTGTACAGAACTATACAAATCCAACCAGGAAAGGCTGTAATCGTCCACTCACACTAGAATAGGTCTATAATCATTAGAACAACCCTTCCTGTTTGCCATACATGGAGTAGAAAATGACGTTAAAGGCGAACAAAAAAGAAAGGAAACATATATTTCGATTTTAGAAATATAGGTGTTGATTAGGACCAATAATTTCTTCACTACTAGGTTTTTAGTTTCTTTTCGGATATTTTCGAGAAGAAAAATAGCTGCCTTATCAATCCAGGGTGAAAAGTTCAAGAGCGTTTTAGGTGGACGTTGTTTCTTTACTGCAAGATAGTATTGCTAAGAAAAAGAATTGGACAATGATAAAAATCATGTAAATTTAACAATAATCTACTCTCCTGTAAATTTTGCACATGCTTAGGGCACTAATTCTGAAAATATGAATGCGTAATTGATTTTGAACAAGTTGAAACATTTCCTGATGCTTCAATTGGAATCACAAATCATTCATCGGAAATGCTTAGTTCCAAGTTAGTTATAATTACCAGGTACTAACTCTGTTGGAAGGATATTACATAACTCTACGCCAGTAACTACGAAGCTTGTTCCCTCATGTTGAATGATTTAGGATGCGTAAAACCAAGAACCACACATGGCTCATGTGTTGTTTATGGTGTTTCAACAGCCCTAGCTTGGTTCGCAGCTTATCTTCGTTCGCATCTCATACACGATGGACTTCAAAACAGGTATGAACACCCCAAAATAAGAAAAAATAAAATGAAGGAGTAGGTTGGAATAATTTGGAAGAGGTCAACATAGATCAATCTAATTAAATTATTTTTATCATTCTAAAGACTGTTCATTTAGCATATAAAACAGTAACATATATACAAGTTTCAAAATAAAAATGTAATAATATTTTAAGTTGAAGCATTAATTCATTACATAATCATTCGTCATTCGGAATATATTGGGTGACTATTAGAAAAAGCACAATAAAGTAGACTGAAAAAAATTAAATTATTTGAAAGGTATTGAATATCAGAAGCATTCCATGCACGATTCATGAATATTAATATCCCATCCTAACATATTCAAGGCTACAGTGGAGTAAACTACGATTGAAACTTCGTATTCAATTAGAGAATGATATTGAAGATTGTGACATATATTATATATATATATATATATATATATATATATATATATATATATATATATATATATATACATGATATATATATATATATATATATATATATAATAATTAAAATTTAATTTTATACATTTTTTTTTACGTAATCACTTACATAATTTCTCTAAAGTACCTCTTTCGAGGCCAAGAAATACTCCAAACCATATAGTAGTTCGTCTCGAGAAAGGGAGAGAACCACTAAATATTAAATGATTAAAAAACTGACAAAACTATGGTCCAAACATGCACTCTTGCCAGATGAGAGAATCCCCAAACTATATTTTAATATACTTAAAGCTTTGGACAAAGAAAAACAAGACATAAACTACAATTGGGTTTCTCAAGTTGGAGCAATATCTGAGTTTAATGCCTTTACAGGGGAGCTTTCTAATCACAACGCTAACGGGCTTCTTAGGTACAAACAGGACATAACTGAAAAACCCTTTAACCATTGTGTATCAAAAGACAAAGGAAAGAGCTCTAAATTCAAATTATTATCCTTTATATATAACATTGTGCAATGACAATACTCCTGACTCCGAAACGTACATAACATTTAAAATACGTATACATTAATTAAGAAGAAGTCAATTGAGAGTTGCCAACCCACATCATGTCAAGCTACATTAAAAAAAAATAACCAATACATTCTAATCCGAAGAAATCTGTAAATTATGCAACCATTATATTTCCAGTAGTCTTCATCTAATCCTTCTTCTGCAATGCTCAACATTTAATGAACTTAGACAACGATACCTTCGCCTATTCGTCACAAATTCTCCTGATAGCTAAGACATCCAATAATGATACCATACTGACTATAATGTCAAAAACGAAAATTAGGTGTAGTATTACATGATGAGAGTACATAAAGCTCTAGATTTATAACATGTTATGATTTATTTTGTCACAGTGAGCTTTTTTTTTTTTTTTTTTTTTTTTAGAGTAAAAAATACTTAATAATAATTTTTACCATACATAGTCTTTTTCGAAACAAAAATATATTATAAAAAAAACTTTGAAAAGCAGAATTTTGATGAACAGCTTTTTCGTTGTCATGTACGTAAAAAAAAACACACATTTCCAGTATTAGGATTAGCATAAATTATAAATACAATAAATTATAAATTGTATAAAATATCGAAATAAACTGTAGAAAGTCGAAATAATTTAAGATCCAATTATTAAAAGCAACAAGTAAAATAAATCGTATAGATTAGTAAAAGGAAAAACAAAATTACAAAACAGAACATTCATATTTAATTCATTCCCACGTTTCCGATAGCATATTCAAAAGAAATGTATATCCTTATCTTATATTATTATATCTTTAATATCGATAATGAAAAGAATAATAGTCAATAGCTCGTGATTTTGTACAAGTACTTTTGTCCGACTTTGGTACCTGAAATTATATAAAAAATAATATAAAAAAAAAACTCTACAACCGATGTCATGGGTTTACTACAGAATCGTTAAGTTTCTATGCCTAAAAACTTGAATGAGCAGGCCGAGATCATGCATGCTCAGCTGCCAAGTTTTTAAGGGAATTTTCTGGTACCTACTTTATAGAGCAGAATATAAATAATTCTAGCAAAGCCGTGGTTTTTTATAAGAATTTATAAAAAAATATAAAATATAAATCATAAAACGAAGGTATTTGCCCTGAGAAACATGTCAAACAAGTAAACGAGGATAACAAAATAAAATATAATATTATAAGAGTTAAATCACTATTGATTGTTCGGGTGTTATGCATCGTAGTTTAATAGCTATCCAATTCATTGTCAGAGGGCAAAAGCCAGTCGGTAAACACTGTACTATACTAGATCTAGGTAACTTATACCATCGACCAAATGGCTCAGGAGTTTGTAAGGACAAAAGGGGTTTCTGCCCAGCGTGCCGGCTTTTGTTGTATATTGCCCGTCCTTGGTTCTCGAGTCGAAGGTCAAAAGCAGGGCTTGTTTTATCTTAGAATGAGGATTGCTTTACAGGTTGTAGTTCGAAACCAGTAAAAAAGGAAAAAAGGGGATATCTTTATTAAATCCAAGAGTTCGCATAATAATAATAGTCTTATCTTAATATAAATAAGAGATAATAATCAAAACCTGAAATTAAATTATTACACTATTTTTTTTAAAAATGTTTCTTAAATTCCTATAATTTCTTCTAACCATTATATCTCATTCTTACAGTATTATCTATAAATCTCTAGGTTTTTAAAATGATATCGCGATTCTTGGTTTCCGCCAACTGCTAAACTACGCGACGGATATTGATGTGGTTTTCTCTATTGTTAAGGGCATTTCCTCCCGAATCTTTATAAGTAAATTCGTTGAATTAAGTTTTTCTTTAGATCGGAAAATTAAATTTTATTTAATCCTGTCATCAACAAATATTTTCCGGAAATAGGCGTATAGTACACCGTTGAAAAGATTTAGAAAAGCTTATATGCAACAAATTCAAAGAAAGTTGTTATTCTTCTTCTTCGTGTGGCGCAACAACCCGTCACCGAGTCAGGACCGCCTCCAATAGTTTACGCCAGTTGGATCTATCCTGTGCAGCTTCTCTCCTATCCAGTTCCGAGAGCCAAGTAGGGCACTTGCATCTTCTGTATCAGCATCCATTCACCTCACTCTAGGTCTCCCCACTCTTCTTTTCCCATTCATTTCTTCTGTGAGTGTCCTTTTTGGTAGCAGCGTTTCATGCATTCTTGCAATGTGGCCTGCCCATCTTAGCCTTCTCAGCTTAGCTACCTTAACAACATCCGGACTGTTGTATAGGTTTTACAGCTCCTGGTTACTCCGCCTTCTCCATATTTAACCTCCCTTTATGGGTTCATGGATTTTCTGCAGGATTGTCCTCTCAAAAATCAGGAGTCTTTTCTCAACTGCCTTTGTTATAGCCCAAGCTTCTGAGCCATCAATTAACAGTGGTCGGATGAGTGTTCTATGCTCTATACTTTTGTCTCCTTTGAGAGGAACTTACTCATAAATTGCCTCGTCAGGCTATAGTAGCATCTATCGGCAGCATTAGTTCTCCTACTTATCTCTTGTGAGATGTCGTTTTTCCTGTTGATCTCTGTTCCCAGGTAGGCAAAGCTATCAACACATTCAAACCTGAATTGACCAGCTTCGAAGTATACTTAGTTTTCTTCAGTACCTTCCCTCGCATTTGCATAAAGAAGGTTGTTATAAGCTCGTAATGTTTTTAAAATATGGTTCCTTAAGGTAATTTCAGAAGAAATTAAATTTAACATTTAAAATTTGTTTGAAATAGATGTGCGTAAAATATTAAAGAATTTCATTAATTTAACGGATAGTAATTTCCCGTAAAATTATCATTTTACGAGTTCACTAGTAAATAATAAACAGTCATAATGTAAATGAATCGGGAAAAAATTAAGTATAAGAACACAAATGACTCAGACCATAACTAAAAAAACAATAATATACACTTAAATCAAAACCTAAGACTTTCTGAGCACTTCGCGATAAAAAAAATAGCTAGTACATGATCCCAGTAAACTTTTATATTAAATAATAATTTGAACCATACTGCTAGAAGTCTTTTTTAAGGCTGTTGACGTGAGATGTATTATGCTTAAATATTTTGATATACTATTTCTTTCACTTCTGTCGATTCATGATTTTCATAACGTCTGCTATATATGTATCTAAAACATTATTTACTTTGATGGAAAATATAAAGTATTTATTCTGTTGAAGGCAACCTTCACAGTTTGATCAATAATCCAACAGATTGAAAATGAACAGGGTATTATGTACGTACGTAATACCTGCGTTACAACCAACATTATTAATGATTCTGACATGAATAGCGAAATTCTCCAAAAAGATTGAATATTATTATTAATTGTGGTAAAGATCATTAATGCTTACTATAAATCAGTGATTACCAACTTGTCGTCCGCGGACACCTTGCGAATTTGTGAAACCTTGGCTTAAATGACAAGAATCACTCACGCATTACATTAAAACTCAAATTAAGTTGTAACTAATAGTAAATATAAATTGAACTAAATAGAAATAGTGTAACATTCTACATCATATTTAATTAGCATATCTTAACATTTTTTTACGGTATCCTTGCCATTTTCTGAATAGTTGAAGGGCGGAGAAAATTTTTGTTCGGAACCATTACTATAAATGGATATAATTAATCAAAACTACAAGCAAAAAAACTTCATATTTTATTAGTTTTTCAGTTTTCCCTTCATTTGTTCATTGTTTCTCAGAATCGATTAACTAAAGAAATAATTTTAATTAACTACGTTCATTCTTTTCTACAGCGATAGAATCTATTTATCTTTATAATGAAAGCGATGGAATAAAAGTTTCATCCCTTTGTGAAAACAAAGTAAAAGAGAGAAATGAATAAATAAGAAGAAAATTAAAATTATTTTTTTCCGCTATCAGAGGAGCACTTCAGCCTCTACTATTCCCTCTTCTGTCCTTGAACGAGATCTAATTTTTATCATTTCGTTTCTGTCATTTTATAAAACCTTCATCGCATCGAGGTTCTTTGATTACTCCTTATTTTTCAATCTCAGCAAGACTGGTGACATCAATTTATCACTAAATAAATGAATGTCAAAGTATTTTGAAAGCACACGTGGATAATAAACACGATGCCAAGCCTGAGTTAAGACCATTCAATTTATTTTTTATTCAATGATGAATTGTCTATCTAATTGTGCTTTGCCCTACCGATCCCGATACCTTTCTGGCAACATTTGCTGATGACACAGCCATTCTATCATCCAATTCCGATCCTGAAGTAGCATCGCTAAATCTCCAAAGACACCTTTCCCTTGTCGAAGACTGGTGTAAGGCTTGGCGAATTAAGGTGAAAGAAAGCAAATGCACACACCTCACTTTCACCCTTCGACGTAAATCCTGTCCAACAGTTAAATTCAATTCCATACCACTTCCTTCCTCAGACACAGTCCGGTACCTTGGATTTTTACTAGACAAAAGACTGACGTGGAACCCACATACAAGACTTAAAAGGATAGAACTCAACCGCAGATTCGGCCGGTTATACAAACTACTAAACAGAAAATCTCATCTTACAGTCGACAACAAATTACTAATATATAAGACAGTACTGAAACCTATATGGACCTACGGACTTGAACTATGGGGGACAACTGAACATTCTAACATCAAACGTATCCAATCCTTCCAATCCAAAGTCCTCCGAACAATAGTTAATGCTCCTTATTACGTTACCAACTGTACCCTACACCATGACCTTAATATTCCATTTATTTTAGACCTGGTAGCATCCAAATTCTCCAAATTCCATCAGAACCTTTTTCATCATCCTAATCCTCTTGCTCAATCGCTTTCCAGCTCCACCCATCCCTACAATCCTCCTCGAAGATTGAAACGGCAGTGGCCCCGCGACGTTTTGTAAACATTTATCTGGAGTTCTGACACTGGTCAGATCCTCCACTCATGTACTGTATGTTTGTGGCTATTCCGCCCTAGCTCGGCCTCCACTGGCTTACACCAGTGAAGCGCTGGGAATTCTCTTGGATTCGGCTTCTCCCCCCACTTGTAGAGGGAGCAGCCGAGTCTAGGGTCTCTTTGGCTGATTGTATATAGTTGTTTGCTTGTATGATTTTTATTTATTTCCCAACTTGTATTTATCTCTACTACAGGTTGTTGTTTCGATTTGTTTCTTGTTTTTTTTTTTTTTTGTTTTTTTTGTATATATTTGAATTTATTTATTTCCGATTTTATGTAATTTGACTTTATCATTATTGTCTGTATATATTGTATGAATGTGTACTACATCACTATTACTACTGTTTATTATGTAACAAATTGTAATATTTCTCAATAAAAAAAAAAAAATTTGCTTTGAACAAATATTAAAAACATGAAATGAGTAAAACAATTGCATGAAACTATTTAATGTTATTTTAAACTAATACTAAATATACATGTATCCTGATATTCAGATGAAATATCATACATAGGTAATCCTATATTTCATATATAAGATATACTTCTTATGTTTTGTCCTCTCAACTTAATGTCTTAATAGAGAAGAAAGTGGCTTAATAAATTATCTTTCCTTTTTTATATATTTCATATATAAGTAAGTGAGAAAAAAAGTTCGACAGAAAGTAATAAAACAAACGTTGTCGCTTTTCCTTACCACTATATCGATCATAAAAATTTTCGAATTAAAGTTTTTAGCCAAAATACACTTTTTAAGGTCTTCTGAGAGCGAATGGCCAAATCCCGCTAAAACTTCAGTGTGTGTAGTAAATATAGCTCGACGATAAGTTTTATAAAACCGAAAACCAAAATTTCGTATTTTAGGAGCGTAAGTCTGAGATGTAACGGAAACTTTTTTTATTTAAATCGGCTGACTGGAAGTTCTACTTTATACCATGCATTTTACGTCTTTTTACCATTGTCTCCAAAACGGCTCTAGCTATGATGATTAAACTCTTTACATCGCTGTAAAATTTAATGGGCTTCATTATCATATAGATTTCATTCTGATGGATAATAATCTAATAGGGCTTTTGAATTTGCTTCCTCTAAAGTATCATCTTGTAAGGATTGATAACAGATGGGTAAATATATAAGTTAAACGAATTCGATATCAAAGAAGGAGAAAAGAAGAAAGAAATATTTTTTTTTTTTTTTTATATTTTTAAACATGAGCACCTTAATATAAATGTATTGTATAATATACCGTTTGAAAGTTAAAGATAATAAAGAGAAAATTCTATGTTAAATAATGAGTTGTGAAAGTTAGTGGAGAGTAATGAAAAACTGATAAAACTGAATGATTGTTGTATAGAATAATTTATGTTGTTAGATTATGTAATTATTATTTAAGATTTTTTATCTGTAATAAATATTTCCATGAGCCTCTGAGTAATTTTTTAACTTTTTTTCAACTCTATTTTTTTTTAAAGTTCTGAAATTTATTTCAACAACGGAAGTATATATATAGCTGTAAAACGTAATGGTGAGAGGCGAAAAGGGCAGAAACTTAACTGATTATTGTGTAATGTATTGAGGATACTGAGGGGAGTTCATAATTAAATCATTTTAATATTAAACAATAAAATATTGAGAAACCTTTGTCGGCAAAACATCAAAAGGCGTTTACCTCCATGGGGCCCCCCCAGCAATATGTACCTCGGGAAACTTCTCGGACATTAGGACAAAGGACCCCAGGCATGGGGCACTTCCCAGATCAGTCCCTCCCGAGGTGACGACGATGAGGAGAAGATTGGAAAGAGGGAGTCAAGTTCTGTCCTCAAGATGAGGTGAGTGTTATTCCAGCCACGAGCAGTCAAGTTTTATACTCAAGAAGAGTGAGTCGGGTTTCACCGACAAGAAGAGGAGGTGGCCTGTCGGGGTTCTAAGAGCAGCTGGAGGATGATGCCGAGAAAAGGGACCTAAGACTGATTTCACCTTCGCCAGCCGATTAAGTGTTTCAAAGGTATATTGTTATTTGTAATATTGTATGGCAAAGGTAGTAGTGAAAATGTCCCTCAGTATTCTCAATCAAAGTAATAGGCAATGTATTAATATAATTTATATGTGCAAGTTAATAATTATGATAACGTATTAATTGAATCTTACCCTGCATGCCACCTCTTGGATTGGTAAACACGATACCTTTGGAAAGGAAATCCATTGGTATCATTAAATATAGTTTATATATAGATTAAATATATTAAGTAAGCTAGTTCTTGAAGGTACCGCTGCCTTAGAAAAGCAGCCGGTTAAAAACATAGCATATTTACAATTGCACATATCAGTTGTATATTTATTTAATATAATACTGATTTTTCCAACGATACTGAATATTATTCTTTAACGTTTTTTCTAGTCTAACTTCAATAAATTAATTTACTAATTTACTTTAATACGCAACACACGACATTCACTTACCTGCAACAAAGTTTAAAAAAAAAGATAATTAAGATACCAGAAGGTATTTATTATATATTATTTTTACGTAACGCAGTGAAATGAAAATCAATGAATTATGTATTGGCATTATCTACATTAGAATGATAAGAGTCAGCCAAAAGAAAGCCCAAAAATATGTATTGTATCTATTCTATGTTTTTAGACCAGCTAAATATATTGTTTTTTCTAATCAAGAACTATAAAAATAAAAAAAACTAATGTTATTAAATAAACATATTAATATGTATAAATAAATAACAGTAATTTATCCGCAGAATGAAGTCCCAGAGAAGTCATTGAGGAGACAAGGGAGGTTTATCTACATTAAGTGTTCCCTCGGGTACAACTTGACGGAACCCAAGGAACTACGTTTTCCTAATATCAAAGTCCCTGTATTATTGCTTAACATTATTCAAAAAAGTATAAAATAACAGTATACATATTTCTTTCATTGTAAGTTTATAAAAAAAATAAATTATTTACTTTTTTTTATTACATTTATGTGTATTGATTATTTTATCCATAATTAAAAATGAAAGATTAAAAAGTACAAAAAATATTTTAAGATTTATGTATTTGTTCATATGATACTTTGTCAATCGTATCAATCTTTACATTAACGATTTTCCTTCTTGTAAAACAATACATACACGTAATAAGGAAAACCTGAATAACCAAGGGATGAATAGAGTCTATTTTAAATATTCTCTTCGAACTCCCTTTCCAATTAATTTAATTTTAACATCCTATATAACCAATCTTTTATTCCAATATTTATATTGTGTGATAAAAAATAAATATTTAACAATTATTTATCACTATTATAAATACCCTATTCTTACCTTCAATATTGACTTCTAGAATTTCTTTTTTCAAATTGATACATAAATATTTTTGTGTAGTTATGAGAAATATTTTATATATATATTAATTTTTTTCTTTTTTTTATGATTGTCTATCAGTGGTGTTTTGTCCTTTAAACTAACCTCCAATACAACCGTAGTTGATTTTCAAAATATAGTGCTTTTAATATATGAGAGTTGGGAAATAAATAATAAATATATATATATATATATATATATATTTTTTTTTTTTTATTATTTTTTTTTTTTGTGATTGTCTATCAGTGGTGTTTTGTCCTTTAAACCAACTTTGAGAATTCAATACAACCGTAGTTGATTTTCAAAATATAGTGTTCTTAATATACGAGAGTTGGGAATAACCTTGTTGTAATATTGGTGATACTACTATTAGTTCTAAATCAACAACTGTTATCACTGGAGTTTACGCAATATTAGAGCAATGTTTCTGGAACTCTCTATAGTACATTTTAAAAAAATGTTTGTACCTTTTTCTACCTAAATATTTAAAATATAACGAACGCACATAAAATGCGTTTTTGTCCATTCCTGATCCACTAGGGAGTATTTAAAAAGTAAACTATTTTCAACACACTTCAACAATAACATTTCATTATATTTTTGTAAACCATCTTAGTTTTCTTTAATTTTACAAAAGGCATCGTAAAATAAAATAATTGTCCTTAGCGACTGGGAAAAAATAATCAGGCCATTAAAAAAAAAAAAAAAAAAAAAAAAAAAAAAAAAAAAAAAAAAAAAAAAAGAAAAATACGTATAAGACAAAACATAATACAACTCATTCCAATACAAGAATTTACTATACAATAAAAACAGACTTATATTTAAAAATTCATTCCATGTCCTATAGCTAATAAATATTAAGAATATAGAATTTGTTTTTTTTTAATAGCTTCCCCTCAAAGGAAAAAAAAATCTTTTATAGTAGTTAAATTCTTAATTATTGACAAATAGCTGAAAAGTGATCCTAACTGATAAGGGAGGAACGAAGCTCTAGCAAGCCGTAGAAGTACGTGCAACTTAATGTGCCACAAGTCCCTTCCCATTCTCCTCTCGTTCTAGGAGAGCGCCCTGAATACCCAAGTTGTTTCGCTTTAGATATGGCAATAAAACAACTTGTACTCTTTACCAAAGCAATTCAGGAACGAGCTTGATCAATTTAGCTTAGATTTATTGGTTGATATAAATGACATCTATCAAAATAGAGGTCTTATTTTTAAAGCCCTTTTGAAACATTAACGCAGTTTTAATCCAGAACAGGTTAGCATATGAAAGAGACCACATGTATATCTATAATGACTAATAAGTATAGAAAATAGATCTGAAAAAAGAAACATTGACTTTATATAAAAAATGAATAAATACAGGCTTTTAAATTATCACATCCTTTTGATAATTAATAATTCAATGTTGATCAAAATAGAGTAATTATAGCTTTAAAAATAATTAAATCCAAGATATAAGATTAATTTAGAATTATAATATCAATAGCATATAAACAATTAAAAAAACTGTTCCTCTACAACCCATGAAGGTCTCGGGCTCATATCTTCATTATATTTCTCGTTTTTGTTTTGGTTTGATATCTATAGAACTATCAGAATTGTAAAAATTTTCTCAAAACATGTTTTAGCCGCTAAATGGGCTTAAAAAGGCTGTAACTCAGACTGCAACGCAAGTATTAGAAAAGAAAAATATTTTATTCAAGGTTTTATATTAAATTTTAGAATTATTAGAGAAGTTAAAAACAACTCATATTTAACTAAACTTTTATGATAAAAATTTGTTTAAAATGGGGAACTAACCAACGTCAATCAAGCAAGACTAATTATATTATGTATTAGTATAAATTGAAGTCCTTTAACTAGATCATATCTATTTATTGTTCCTCGTTAGTTTCCTTACTGTATATAATATAATAATAATAATATTTATTTGTTTTAGGGGTAATCCCCATGCAATAGGAGTTGGTCATTATTAATATATATCTTGACAATTTTAAGAATATCACAAAAAATACAAAATAAAAACAACTGAAGACTGTTTAAAGACATTATTAATTTAAAATAAAAAAAGCATACTTTTTGAAATTACAAACAAAAATGTAAAACAAAACAAACGAAAAACCAACAAAAAAAAAAAATTTGAAACAAATCAATTAGTTTTTTCTGCACATTATCAACAGTTGGCAGATTCCCCAAAATTGAAGTATTGCGTTCATTAATATATTTATGAATATATAGATTCCTTAGTTCTTTATACATTGGGCATTTTATTAAAAAGTGATATAGGTTTTCCGGTTTTTGTAAATTGCAAACAGTGCAATTTTCTTCCCCCTCCAGTTTGTATGATTTACTCTCACTGTACACTATTGATCTTGTCAATTGACTACCGTTAGCTGGCTCACTATTCGGTAGTTTCCTTACTGTAGACCCAACACTATAACAGGAAACTCGGTGAAAGCATAAGATGTGCTTCGAAGCACACTGTTAGAGTCTAAGAAGCTTTTTTTTTTTTCGTTTTTTTGGGTTTTTTTTATTTTTTGTTTGTAAGGAATTTACTTATTATACCTGGTTTCTCAGAACCATTATTTTGTTTTATCCATTGATAACCTTAAAGCCTTTTTCGCACAATGCAAAAACATGTTTATAACAGTCTAGAAAACCCTCGTAGAAAGCTCAAAAGCACTTGGATCAAGGATGGTAAGTAGAATTTTTTTTTTCCCTACCTTACTCTCCTTTCTTTCTGACAAAATCCTGTCCTTTCACGTTTTACTGTAAAATACCCGATGAATCCTCGTATAGGAAACCTTTCATTCTGCAATTTACACGCACCTTTCAAGTGTCAGTATTATATTCGGTTGGGTCAATAGCAAATAGCGTGTAATTAATAATGAAGAGAGAAAAAATTGAACATAATAATTTGAATTTTAAAATGGTTTGCATGTTTAAAAAGATCATTTTGAAAATGCTTATGTTTTTACCAATTGCAAGAACGTGTTTATAAAAAACAAGTTTAATCTAAATTCGAAGTTAAGTTAAAAGTAAATAGAAACTTCTGTCAAGTAGCCTAGGTAAGTTACATATGAAGACACTGTACATGTCAAAAGCCTTTGACACCACTATACCTGAAAAACTTATCAAGAATATGAAAAATGAAGGGTGCTCCACATCTGCTTTTTGAGCGTTAATAGTAGATTTACGGACATATAAAAATTCTAAATAACAACTCAACTAAACTTAGCACTTGACTTCGAATCAAGTATGGACATGTTTTGTAGTAACATACAAATAAAGCAGTTGACATACAAAGTTCCGGTAAATAGGAGCTACAGGGAAATGTGACAGATGCCAACACAGGACTTGGGTCTCACAAAGGCCAACGGAGTGTGACTAACTTCCTTGTCTTCGTACCCCAGCGTCACACATGATACGGCACAGCAATACGCCGTTGGTTCGCTCAATCCTCATGATAATTGTTTTGATATATATGTATGTACTGTATTTTCAGTTCACTCTAATCTTTTGGGGAAAAAAAAACAAATAAAATATTTAGGATTTTAAGGTTTCCATCGGGGAGGGATATTTATGTTTTTTTTAAAAAAACCTAAAATCAATTAGGTTTGTCCATGATATATGAGTTTTTTGTAGCAAAATTGAAACTTTAGAGCGTTGGTGAATATGCCAATAGCGATTTGTCGTTTCGGTCTTTGAAGAGGATTCCATGTAAGTTGCTTATCGTAATTTAGTCGTTCGTATAGGATATGTTCATCGGGGAGATATGGAACATTACTAAAAGATACGGTAAAGCTGGATGCCGCGGGTTTAATACGAATAATACCGAGTTTTAAATTTATTTTACGTTTATGATTGGCATAATACTGCACAACCCATGGTTTCATTAAATAATAGAAAATAATTCTCCGGAAAATAACTTTCTTCCTAAAATCTCCAATGTAGAATATAATTATAACATCATACATGTTTATTATGCAGGTATATGGCGAGTAAAAGTGGCTCCATTCCCCCATTCGCAGAAAATACTTCCTAGGATTATACCTCGACCAAACCATTAACCCTCAGCTCCCTCCCTGTATCTATAGTCTACTGCAATTTAAATCGTCATTCCACTCCCTTATACAAAATCACCCCATTCTAACCTTTATATTCTTACAAATATTATAGAAATAAAACTTTGATCATTCTGTTCTTGTCAGCTCTACTACCCTCTGGAATTGTCTACCTACATATAACCGCCATTTTTCATCTCAATCCACATTCAAATCCAAACTTTTCCAACCCCTATCCTTCTTAACAGATTCTCAGCAATTCCGATACTTTAAACCAAATATCAGACTTTGATTAAAAGACAAGTTAGACTGAGTTATTCAATTGATTTTATTTTTTTCGTTTAGTAAATTTATCTACCAGAAGTTATTAATTTTATTTACTCTTATGTTTTATTCTTCTAACACCATTGTAAATAAGAATTAATTATGATTTTCATATGTTTTGATTTTCATTGGCACAAAACATCTCGGTCATCAGTGCCAGATACACTCACTTAAAAAAATCAATTGAAAACAAATAATATTAGTTTAAACAATCATTAATTTGAGTTAAAAAAATAAATAACAATATTAGTCAAAACAAATAATAAGAATAAGGATTATAAAGAATCAGAGACAGTGACTGATGGATGTCTGACCTATTGAGGTCAATACAATTTATATTTTAGCATTAACGTAGTTAACCACTCAAGAGGCATCTTCAGTAAAATAAAATAAAAATCTACATTTCCATTTCAACTACAGTAAAAACTGAGTTTTGTTTTATTTCGCCACAAAACGATAATCAATACTTCTTAAACGGTCTAACTCATATCTGATATTTCTATAACCGTCTCTCTGAATTGACTGATGAACTACAGTGATAAGTATAATAAAATAATCTCTAGTAACTTTTTATGTATTAATAAATAAGTTTTAAAAAAATATCTTTTGTATTATTTATTTTTCTGTCCTACTGCCTTAAATACGGTTTAAAAAAAAATATAAATATTATATATTTTAGCAGCGTACCTAAATTGTTTTAGGAAGATTTAGTATCCTATGTTTTTCTTTTCTTATATAAATAATAACTAAAAAGGGAATCAACCCGAAATCATTACCTGCCTTATTTTTAGAAAATTACACATCATAATTATTATTATTATTATTTCAGCTCTACATCCCGCGAGCAAGCCTTGGCTTTCTCCACTAGCCGAGTCCGACCACCGCAACCTGTGTCTCTTAACTTTAAGCCGGCAGAACTGCTGATCTCTTTGTATTTGAATTATCAAGCATCCGTTCTAGCTCCCTGCTTCGATAATTGCACCAATACCAGGCTCGTTATAGAGTTAGATAGATCTATATATCCCTACGCCTTCTCCATTGTCCATCCTTACAGATGAGCCCGTAGATATTTTTAAGAATTTTCCTTTCAAAAGTAAAGAGATCTTTCTTATTTTCCTTTGTAATGGTCCAGTTAATCTTTTTTTTCTAAATAATTAATTCATGATTACTTCAATTAGATTGAAGATCACAACTCCTCAAATGAATCACAAATTATGGTACTTTTAAATAATATTTTATAACACCTAATACAAATAAAAAATTGAAAGAAGAAAAACGTTTTATTTACACGTTGACAATGTACAATCATTTGTTAACTATATTGTCAGATGATTCTAAATCAACAGATTAGGATTTTTATTACAAGCTTCCAGTGGCGCGACAGGCCGTGTAGGCCCTGGGCCTCGCGGTGTAAAATCCTGCGAGTTTACACACACGTTTCACGATGCCAATTTTAGTGTAGGGTCATCACTCCCTACGAATAATTTTTTGACTGGACACCCTTTGGCTGACGGGTCTCACATAGCCGGGGGAGAGGTTGTGAGTGAATCCACATTTTTTTTACATCCTTATAAAAGCCCCGCCGGGACTGGGATTCGAACTCCGAACCTGTAGCATGAGAGACTAGCCACTCAGCCACGGGTTCCCCGGAAGTTACAAGCACTAATTGAATATATTGATAAAAATAATATATAGAATTTAGAGATAACAGTTGGAAACACTTACAAAAAACCTACTACAAAAAAAAAAAAAAACTTGATAGTAAATAAAAAGGAGTAAAACTGCATATTTGCGTACAATTTTTTGAAATTAGAATTTAAGATTAGACAAACAAACATATATTATGCATCATAATACAGTTTGAAATCATAAAAACAAATTCAAATCAGCATAGAGCACCCCCAAAATATTGGAAGGTGAGATTTATGTCTGGTCCCTCCAGGTCTCAACTGACCCTAGCTTATCCGACTGCCCCTAGCACCAGAAATATCTGTTATCTCTAAATCACCAGGAAAGATAATCATTTTTAAAGGTGTGAAGTATTAAACAGCACTACTCTTGTAAATTAGAAAGCTTTGTCTTGGAAAAAAATCAATTTAAATATACAAAATAAAATGTTGATAAAAAAATTAATAATAATTGGTTTTCTTTCCATCATCATAAAAGTCTTCAATATGTAAAAATGATCACCAGACAAGATCTCGTAAATACCAATAAAATATATACCAGTGTTTGCTGTAATGTTGATAACATTATAGATATAATTTAATTCTGCCAATTATTCAGTTTTTTTTCTAAAATTAGCCCTTTTCGTTCTATTTGGATATAACTAGTTCATTACTAATATTCATAGAAACTTTAAAATCCACTTTATTAGTTTGGAAAAACAATTTTCAAAACAAGAATTAATATTTTTTAAATGAGTAAAAAGTATATAATTATGATTTTTCACTGTTCAATAATGAATATATGAATATCAAGTCTATTTAATATTTTGCTCGTGATTATTACTCCGGCACAGAGGAGTATGAAGCCATTTAGACGGACGGCATAAAAGAGTTGGGATGCCACGCAAAAAAAAATATAAATGAATAACAATAAGGACAAGTATGATAGAATTCAGATAGCATCATCCACGTCAAAGCTTTACCTATCACGAAAAGGAGGTAGACTTCTTAAAAAACTTGAATAGACGTGCCGAAAGCTTAAAATGTCTTACTGAAGCAACAAAACGTACCTGACTAATTTCATATTCTTTTTGTAGAATACGGTTTCCATCTCCAGCAATAATCTTTTTTATTCAGTGTAGTAAAATAAATAATAATTATAAAAATTAAATTTTCTCATCATTATCCTAAGTTTTCTTTTGGTTCAATATTTGTAAGATATATATTTAGCCGTTTCCAAGTATCCAATATGTATATTTATCTATATATACTCTTACACCGCTTCATCAGCAGTGTCGTCCAATTTAGCTTGCTGTGTCAAAAAATTATTATTTAAAAAAACTCATGTTTTAAAACAGTCATATTTTATTATATTCATTATTAAAAAAAGAAACGGAAAAAATCTATTTATAAATTATATTCACTCGCTCAACATCTCCTATCTTCCGACAACATCTCCTATCTCGACATCTCATGGCTTTAGTTATTCTATGCACGACTGTGCAAAGAAGAACCAAAATGGTTATTAAAAAATGATAAACAAATCATTTAAATTTCCTTGCATGTATATAATACATGACAGATAATTAATATTTTCGGATTCTGCGGTTAGGTCACATACTGAAACTTAGTATTTCTGAACACGCCCTTTTCCCTGTAGCTGCCATATCCTCCTCCCATACATCAAAACTACATTTTGCAGAGTCTTCCAAGCCTCCACCTCTTCTCCGAAAGATACTTAAACAATTTAAGTGGCCGTTCCACATCAGTAATTTCATTTAGGTTGTTTAGATCAGTCCCGATTTTTTTTTATATCCAAATTTATAATAAGAATCTAATCTCTGGAACTCTTGGTAGGGATTAGAATATGGGCCAGCATCCCATTTCCTTTAAAAATATAACCCTTTTCAAACTTAGAATCAGAAAAAAATCCGGAATGGATTTTAATAAATCAACTTCTAAAAACTAGAAAAAGTTAACAGCAAAAATTGACAATATTTGATAATAAACAATATATTGTACAACAATCGCCAAACAGTTACAAAGACATTTTTTTCATTTCGTACAGCTAATTACTAACAACCACAAATCAGACTTCCAGACTTTTTTTCAAAGTTAGCATTAATTCCCTTTCTTTGGCATAAATTATGTAAAAATCTAAATAAAATTAAACATGGAATCCTAAACCTATTGTACATCCCAGCTTGATCAGGATAGCTGTCAGTGGCTGTAATGGCCATCCAGCGGACATAGTTCCGTCATGGTGGTCAATGACACGGCCAGGAATAGAATCCCACAATAGATCTATATCATCCATCTCTCTCAATCACGTCACAAGATAATTAAACTATTTAATTGATATATTCATAAATCATGGCGAAAGATTATTAACTGCTTTAGATAATAATTAGAACATAAAATTCCGAAGGATAAACTAAAATCTTCATAGGTAAAACTAAAACCTTAATAGGTAATAGATGAAATAGGAAAATAGTGCTTTCTTAAACATTTTCCAGAAATTATATGTGAAAAAAAATACTACAGAAGCAAATATATTCTATATTTAACCTGCACTTCACTTGTTTCCAAAAGAGCGAAAGGACGGTCTAAGAGGAATGTACTAAAACGAAATCCGGAAATTTGTTCATACAAAATAGAAGCATACTAGAAAAATCACAACTAACAGGAAGAAATATATCAGCAGTATATAGAGCCAAAGATAATATTTATTTTGGCAAAGAAAAGCTGCATTCTAGTGTCTCAGGAAAATGGTATTACAGAAACCTAAAAAGTGTAATATTTAAGAAAATAATATATATTAACAGTTGACCGTTGGAGATACAGGAAGACATTATAGTCCAGGTGGCAGTCAGTGAAATAAAAACAATAAAAGCATAAGTACCGAACAGTTATAGACATAAAATACGAACCGAGTTAAAACTATTAAATTGTTTTTTTTTTTGTATTTCTTTTTCTCACAGCCACCTAAATTCTTCCAGTATTTTAGAAAATATTCGTGAAATCCTAAAAAAGATTTTACATCCTTCTCTGTAGTAAGACAAACTTGCAGTTTTTTCTAGCATTGAGCAATCGAAAAACCATCAAAAACCAGTATATTAAGAATAATTGAAAGAAGGGCGAATTCGTAAAAGATGAAAAAACATCTGAGATACGGGAAGAATTAAAAATACCGAAGATACGGAAGTACTTACTTTTATTACATTTTCGAATCGCGTAATCCAGTTCACACCTCCTAGAAACCACCCCTATCGATGGCAAAAACTATTTGATGATAAGTGTTAACTTTTAGTTTTGGTTGTAATCTAATAAAACAAAAGGTGAGCCCCATCATCTGATTTATTGTTTAAAAATGTTGTCGACCTTCAGAAGTTATGATGGAGAAATACAACTACTTAAAATGCATATTTCCAGAAAACTGGAGGATCAGTATGTTAGCTATTGGTAGTAAAAAAAAATGGGATCCGAAAAAAAAGCCAAAGACTGCTGTTTAAAAAGGTACTATTTTAATAACTATGTTTTAAAGGAATTACATAATTTATTTTTAAAGAGAGAACGAAACCTGGTCGTTGCTTAATCAAGACAATAAATAGAATACATACTTCATGTCATAATTTAGTTGTTTTTTTTAAATTTATATTAATCTTTTCAGTCATGGAGATCAGACAATATTATTATTTTTGAGCGTTTGACAGTTATTTATGTACAAAGAGCAAGCTTTAACACTCCCTTTGGCTATTGTACAGTAAAATATAATTTATATTGTATTTAGTAATATATTACGTGAACAATAATTTTCAGTACAACTTGCGGCCCTCAAAGTTTTTAAACACTAAGATATATAAAAACCAGTAACATATTGCAGAATTATAGCCTAAGAACCAACATTTCACAATTTTTTTTTTCTGCCTATATTTATTTATATAGAACATTTTAAAATGCAATAGCTGTTCATAGGTATGGCATAAAGAAAGTATTTATTAATAACGAATTCAAGAACGTCTAATTCATTTAAGTTAAAGATACACCAAGCAATTAAAAATACAATTTCATGGAGTCAACATTATGAGTGGCTTTGAACATGAAGATCTTTTGGTGTTCTTTATAAAATCTTTTCATAATTATTAATATAAAAAAAAAAATTGAAAGGAATGTTACTAAAATTTGGCATGCTTCTATGTATTTATAAATTACTTATAAATTTTTAATATTTTCTCTTAAAACGGAAATATAAATATAAATAAATATTAGAATATTATTTTTGTATGAAGATATATTTTAAAAAACAATTTTCGCGTGTTTCTTTATTTTTCTGTCCTCCTGGACCCGATGAACGAAACGCCTGTCTGAACACGTGTCGAATTTTATTCAATTTGGAATCACCCAACAGATTTTGATAAAAATCGGCTACATCGATAGATACACGAGAGGACATCCCTTGACAACAGGAATCTGTGCATTCCAAAACGTGTTTGAAATGTTTGAGTGCAAATTAAAAGATGGCTTTCGGGACATTTTCGTTTATCGTTGGAACGTGTTAAAACAAAGCTCAAATAAAACTAAGACTGTACAAACATTTATAACTTCCTAAATAATAAATGCTTGTAGCAGAAATGAGTTTAATGCCGAAAAAGTAGTTATACTTTAAATCGCTCGTAACAAGCTGAGTGATACCGTAGGGTATAGTTTTATATTTCATTTTGTTTTCCTATAACTTTAAACTTGATCTCATATTGTTAATTGGATTAAATTTCAATACATAATAACCATTCTTAAACTTTTTTTTAAAACAATACCTAAATCTAGCCTTGGCATTAGTTTTAATTTTTTTTTTAACAATTGTATTTGTTATTGCTTTACTGAATAATATTTACAGAAAATAATACATAAAAATGTACGACAAATACCATTAACTAATATGATAATTGTGGGTTGTGATTTTCTGAGCTATTTTATTTGTTATCCATTTTTCAAGAATTTTGTCTAGTTTTAAATCGATAAAATGTTACATTACCCACCTATTCCTTGGAAGAACGTGCCAAAATATATTACAATCACTCATTAAGTATATATCATTCTATAAACTCCTATTTCTTAGTCATAACTATTCCTAACTATTTAGTTGAACGAGTAAGGATGGGATCACTTGTAGCTGGGTGGTTAGTGGTTTAAAGGTCACGGGTTCAATCCCGCAGGTGGTCCTAGGATTTTTTAATGGGAGTAAAGAATCCTTAGTTATGCCGTCCTTCTGAGGGAACGTTAGAAGATGATCCCGAGCCTGTGCGATGTCAGGTACTCGTTAAATATCCCTATCCTAATAAAATCTGGATAGGTAAAATTTAAGACTCCCACTGTAACATCGTCCGATTATCCATAGTAACATAAAGTGACGTTAAATAAATAAACAAACAAACAAGTAAGGATAGCCAAAACTAAGTCCCAATCCATTATCAACGAATGCATTTTTCAAGAATGTTTCTAGAGTTCGTTATTAAATTTTCATGAACATCGGTTTATTGGAAGGTTTTTTTTTTTGTAAATTTTTTTTTAAATTTATTGAAATTATGATTTACCAGCTTATCCCCGATAGTCGTAGCTTAGGTGGTTATGAGTTTTCTGCTTCGAATGCGTCGACCACGTGGGCTTAAGTAATTTCAACATCAAAGGGTCTTTTGCCCAAACGCTATTTGCATTAATAAAAAAAGGGAAAAAAGAACATATAAAAATATAAGTTTATGCCGAAAAAGAAAACTAATATTCATTGAATATCTTTAAAATTTATTTTCAGAACATATTTCAGCCACTTTGAAGACTTACTTTCACTTACCTATATATGAAATATATATTGAGGAAAAGTATTGCAATCGTAAATATTTTCGAATTCTAGTTTTCAACGGAAATACACGTTTTAGGGTCTCTTGAGTCCAAATAACTAAGTTCACAAAGGTATATGTGTCCGTGTGTGTGGTAAGTCTAACGCAAAAAAAAAAAAAAAAAAAAAAATCGAATGGAGCTGAAATTTTATATTTCAGATACTTATACGCCCCATATGTTACAGCAACTTTTTCATCAAAATCGGCTAACCAGAAAAGCCACTTTATACCATACATTTTGCACCTTTTTACAATTTTATGAAAATCGGCATCCTTGTAAAATTAATCACACTGTAATATCATGAAGGTTTTACTTTAATAGTACCTCTAATTTCATATATTTAAAAATTTACCATATCATCTTATTTGGATTAATATAAACGTAGAGCGACAATGCACTAAAGGAGAAAAAAGCAAAAACATTTTTTTAAATGTGTTTTTTTGAACATAAGAACTGTAACGTGGATATATAATAGTGTAACGTTAGAAAGCTTAAGATTTAAAAAAAATATTTTCTTATATAAAAGTTCTAAAAGGTAATGTAAAGTGACGAATAGGGCATAAAGTTATTGCTCATAATCATACATAAAATTTTATATTCCTATACTATTTAATCTTAAGTTTATTTATTAGTTTTTAATTTGATTTTAATAGCCGAGGTAAGTCAAAGTAATGTGTTGCACGCACTAGATTTTTTATATAAAGAATTTAAAACCTAATGGTAACATATAAATTTAAAACACAATTCCATTTCAATAAATCAAACATTCCAACGTGTAATTTAAAGTCAAGGAAGTGTTCTCAGACAGCCATAGAGGTAATAACGATGCAGTCGGAGCCTGGGGTGCCATTTTAAGGGCCATTGTAGTCAATATAAAGGAGGGCGGTTATCATAACCACAACAGCAATTCAAGCGCGAGTCGTGAATGGAACTAAAGTCATGTCTGTCGAGGTCTAACATGAAATTGTCGACGTTTTCTAAATAAAAGGAATTTATTTTTTAATTCTTTTTTTTGAATAAACGGCAGGAAGGTAATTAGGAAAAACAAATCCTCGAATAAAATTAAACTTTCATTGAAAGGATAAAAAATTATATTTGTTTTTTCCCGAATTTATTATTATTGTTAGGCTTAAAAAAACCCATTACAGTTTTTAGCATAGTAAAAATGAAATAGTTTCCTTATTCAAAAATATTATAATGATGGAGTTTTGTTGACCGTTGAGAAATTAGATGAGGAAGATGGTTGGGGTTCGGTCATAAATTAGATACACACATTTAAAATAAGTGCTATTTTAATTATGTGCCGACGTTTCGGCCTACAATGTGAGCCTTCATCAGGGTTGACTCTGAGACGCCTCCTTGATTCCTTTAGGCAGCGTCTCAGAGTCAACCCTGATGAAGGCCCACATTGTAGGCCGAAACGTCGGCACATAGTTAAAATAGCACTTATTTTAAATGAGTGTATCTAATTTATGACCGCATCCCCAACCATCTTCCTCATCCAAAAATATTATGGATTCCCTTAGTAAATATTTTATGTAGTATGGTGAGATTTTTACACCCAGATGTTTTTTTCAGCTTGCTACAACATATCTACAGATACGGTTGGGTTGTTAGTTCTGGCCATGACCATGAAAATCGAATAAACCAAAAGTAAACAAAAATCGGTCATATTGAATCAAGAACATATTTGAAATAAGACTAATATGATCCTTCGAATCAAGGTATATTATACATCTATTTTACTATTATTAAGCCCTAACACATTCACCTAAAAAAATATTCTTGTTTTTTTTATCCTTTAGTTGTTAAAAAAATTCTTTCATCTTGTATATTTAGCCTTTTTTTATCAATGTCAATAAGATTATATAATTAACTTTTTGGAATCCATAAAATTAAAGGTACTTTAGTTGAAAAAAATTAAAATATCGGCATTTAAGCCCTGTCAGAATATTTCAATCAGAATAAAGCTTACATGGGATTAAATGCCGTTTCATTTTACATGGATTCAGCGGGTTTAATTAAAATTGTTACTGTCGTTTTTAAGAAAATCTTATAAAGGTGCAAAATGCATAGTATAAAGTAGCTCTTCCGGTAAGCGATTTTGATTCAAACGTTGCTATAACATCTCGGGCGTATAGCTGTCTTAAATATAAAATTTCAGTTTCATAACACTTTTGGTTTTTGTGCTAGACGTACCACACACACACACACACATTTTCGCGCGATTTGGCTATTTGGGCTCTAGGAACTCTAAAACGTGTTATTTCCGTTGAAAACAGAAATTACCAAATTTTCACGATAGCAATATTTTCCCTTACTAGATACCCCATCTATAGGTAAGAAAAAGTAAAAAAGGTAATTTATTGTAATTTAAATTTTCTAATATTGAAGAGTCATAATTATGCTAAGTAATTGATTTAGAAATTTAACTTATTTTAATATTTATTTGATATGACATTGATAAATCATTTATTATTCCATAACATAACGAGGTCCAAAATGCTTCATCTTCAGAAACACTAATTAAAAATTCACTTCATGATTGCAAGTCCAAGCAATTGGAAGAGTCGATATATGTGACAATGAAATTAAATGTAACTAAATAGTGACCAAATTACTATGACCACCAAAGTGACATATAGAAAAAAAGATATGTAATGAAATATGATCTATATTAATTCAATATGGAAAAAAAAAATTAGAGATTCTTGAGTTGAGGCATTTTGGACCTCGAAACGTTTTAGGAATTTTAGAATAATAAATGATTTATCAATGTAATAATAAAGAAATATAAAAAGAAAAAGTTCCGAATCAATTATTTAGTAAAAATAAATCTGGTACGGGTAACACACAACTTTCACTAACCTCCTTTTAAAAAAAATCGATTAAAGAATTTTCAAATTCAGTTAGAGAAAAAAATGAGTGAAACTATTAAAGAATTAATTAAATCGATTTTTTTATAGAAACATGTGTTTTATTAAAAAATCTATTATATTAAAATAATCGCTTAGTTTTATCGGCTTTTCATCACTCTCTATTAACTTTTAAAAGCTTGACTATAAGATAATATTTTTTCTAAAATCATTAGCTTTCCTACGGTATATCATACATGTATAGTATTGTTCTTATGTTCAAAAACAAACAATTGCATTAAAAAATATTTTTTCAGTTTTCTCCTTTAGTTGCTTTTCAAATTCGCTCAACATGCATATTTAGCGTTTATTTATCAATGCTAACAATATAGTATGGTTATTTTTATAGAATTACAAAATTAAAGATACTTTAGAAGAAGAAAATTTAATATATTCAAATTAAAGCCCTGTCAGACCATTTTAATCAGAATGAAACCTACATGATATTAAAGCCCATTAAATTTTACATCGATATAGCGAGTTTAATCAAAATCGTCGGAGCCGTTTTTGAGAAAATCATAAAAAGGTGCAACATGCATGATATAAAGTGGCTCTTCTGGTTAGCCGATTTTGATGAAAAAGTGTTTGTAACATCTCAGGCGTATAGTTGTCCTAAATATGAATTTTCAGCTTCATAGGAGGTTTTGTTTCCACCCGGGAGTTACCACACATAGATACACACACAGACCTTGTTGCGGGACTTGGTTTTTACTAAAACGCTTATTTCCGTTGAAAACTGGAATTCGAAAATTTTCACGATCGCAATTACTATATAAAGTAAGTGAAAGTAGAAGTTAATATTTTTTTCATGAATTAAGTAAAGGAAAGCAAGAAGAAAGATTAATGCTATAAAATGTATCAATATAATTTTTATATGTAAACCTGTAAACATTAATCAGGTGGATATATTAATGTATTTCGAATAATATGTTTTTAAATAAATGATCTACCATCAACGTCTTACTTACTAAATGTATCATAGAATAATTTAAGTGTCCTTTTTTTCAAGTTGCACTTTACATGTTAAACAAGTGATTATTTAAATGAAGGAAGGAATGGGTAAGGAGGTAAGAAGATTGTTACTGTTATCACCGTATCAGAAATTGAGCTCATTGTCGATTCAATATTCATTGAAGCCTGCTATCAGGTGTAGCTTGATAACAGCACCGCCCCTCACCTACCAACTCCCGGGATAACAATAAATCCTAAAGAGATTACATCTTCCACCAGAATCGGATATCATGTTCATTTTACGCAAAAGGCCGTGTTCCGATTTTTTTTAAATGTTCAGAAGTGTAAAACAATTTTTAGTTGTTGTTTTTTTTTAAATCGAGTAACATAGGTCATATATAACAGGTTTCTTTCTTTTATATTCAGATTACTTTTTATGGTAAGTATATGTGAAAAAATCTTACCAATCCATACTGATAATCCATATCAGAAAACACTTAAATAAAGACTCAAACTACATATTTGTTTGAGCGGACAACGCTCACACACCAGTATAATTTTTTTTTTTATATTTATTCTTTTTGTAGTTTTGCTAATCGTCATCAGCACCTTCATACTTAATTTCTATATTTTAAAAGTGATGTTTTGGACTCATCATTTCTACTAATATTATGTATATTATTAAAAGCGCAGGCGTTAATGCCCTCCCCTTGAAAAAAAAAACTTGCTAAAGCACTTAACATTAACAGAAATAATACTGTTTCTGCTATTACTTTCAAAAATATAAATACATTATTAAAACTATTCACAAATACTAAAGATTCCGACAAATTAGACCTTAAATCAAATGTTGTATAAGAAATTTCTTGTAAAGAATATAGCGGAAAGTCTTATTTTGGAACATCTGAACGATATTTAAAAAGGAGAGCGTATCAACACAAATATAGCTGCACTTCATTTAAAACAAAACCCTGGTATACGAGATCATACTGCCTTCAACCACAAATATTGGAAAAACAGTACATACATTCAAACTTCATTTACCAAACATTATTCAATATGAAAAAAACAGCATTAAACGCAATTTTAAAGAAATGATTACCATATAAAAATCGCGCCATAAATAAAAAAAAATCGGATGTCCAAAATCTTAATGCATGTCAATAAAATTTAATAAACACATATTAACATAATGTCTGAAAAATAATAATAGTAAATACAAAATTAAATTAAAAACAAATAAACAAAAGGAAAAACCACCAACTCCTGACGTCATTTTGGAAAATCTTCCATACCTGAACTATTCCTTAGCATCTTTACTTCAGTGTTCCTTCGAAGTTTATAGTGTACAAATAAGTCTATATAAGACACTATTTTATCTCGAATTGTAAGTGAATTTCTAATCATATCTTTAATGTTGATTCTAATTTAAATATCTATTTAACTACTGTATGTCTGTCTGCCTATTCAATGTATTCTTTTCTGTATTTCTAACAATAACATCATATATTAATTATTGTATGAAAACATTAATGTTTTGTTGTTGTTTTTTTTTGTTAAAGTATGAATATGAGAACAACAAATTCTCTAAACGTTGCATGAATAAAATTGTTTATTTATTGACTGAAACCTAAAAACAGTAGAAAACTTAAATTATCAACAGTCGAGAACTAATCAAACAATACTATATATATCATATATGATTCTTTTAAATATTTATAGTAAATTATATATGACCCGTTTTCAACTATTACATGTTGCCATATTTGGATAATTTTTTAATTCTGTCCTTCCAGAACATCTTAGTTTTTTTTTCGCAATGAACTATGTGCGTTTTGAAGTCCTCATGCGAATCAAAGCGTTCCCCGTTAGGAGAGTTTTTAAAGGCCCGAAATAAGTGAAAATCTGTAAGAACGAAGCCTGATGAATAGTGTGGGGGAGGGATCACATGAAGTCATGAACTACAATAATTTCTTTCAGGTCTGAATGTTTTCTCTAAAGTTGATAGTATCAGACCTACAAGGCCGCAAAGTAGCAAAAAAAAAATTTGAAAATTTGAGAGGCCAGAACTTTTTTATTTCGCATCTCAGAGCAAAACTTGCAAATAATTATATTTAGATCTAGTTGGGGAGGCCATCGGAACTTCGGTCAAAAAAAATAATTTATGGTTTAATGTTAAATATTTTTTCGTTTAAAATTTTTTGAAAATTTTTTTTTTGGAATTCGTTTTTTCTAGTCGGAGTTCTGTTGGCCCCCCTAAGAGTTCTAACAATTATCTCAATGAATGTTTTCTCTTAAGTTGATAGTATCGGACTTACAACGCCGCAAAGTTTCGAAAAAATGTTAAAAACTTTAAGGTCCCAGAACTTTTTTATTTTTAATTGCAGAGCAAAACTTCCCGATAATTTTTTTTAGATCCAATCGATGGAATACTGGAACTCTCTCTAAAATTTTTTTTAATCAATATTTTTAATTTTTTTTTATTTTTAAATTTTTTTCAAAACTCTTTTTTTCGGAATGTTTTTTTTTTTAGTCGGAGTTCTGTTTGCCCCCCCTAAGAGTTCTAACATTTTTCTATTTGAATTTTTTTTTTTAAACTTAATAGGAAGGAAGTTATAAGTTATAACGCCAAGTTGCAACACGTGTGAAGTTAGTGGGGTGAAGTGTGGGGGAGGGATCACATGAAGTCATGAACTACAATAATTTCTTTCAGGTCTGCAAAGACACCCAAGGCTCAACTCATTTACTCAACCACTGCCTTTAATTGCTCCAACTGGAAGACATCCCGTGTCGTAGAGTGAGTGTTGTCTGTCAGTGACCAATGCTTGAATTTGGTCATCAACATTTGAAGGACGACCCCAGAGATTTGTGTCTTCGAAGTTGAAATTTCCGGTTCTGAACCGAGCAAACCACTAATGGGTGCTTTCTATTAAGACATCATCGCCATACAGTGCAAATTTCGCTTACCGTCAATGCAAGAGATTTTAATTTTTGGAAATATAAAATCGTTAAATGAAGAAAATTAATTTTATTCTCTTCCATTTAGATCAAGCAGATACATCTTAAATTTAAGGAATCAGTCATTGAAAAAAAACAACACTCTTTTGATTCTTTACCAGACAGAATTTCTGTTCTGTTAGGTAAACTCAGAATTTTAAAAAGGTATTAGTGTTTTTAATTCACAATCAATTAATGTCTACACCAGGATCCGCCTTTGAAGATATAGTTATTTACTTAAAATAAACAGTTAGAAACTATTTTGATATTTTTCATCCCAATGTACATAAAATGTCATAATTTCCAGATGATCTTCAGTTTCAATACCCAGAACTTACCAGACACTACTTCAAGACTTGATATATGTAAGACAGTTTTACTTAAATAACTAATTAGAAAATCTATGAAAACTGTACTTAAAACGTTAATATATTTTAACAGATTTTTTTTTTAGAATAGTTTTATTTTCATAAGGAATTTTTAAAAAAATTAAAGTTAAAAACTAAACTTTTTGACAGTCATTTAGCCTCTGGTAAAAAAAAATCATTCACTTCATATTTTATCTCTTATAAAGCTAAGACTCAAGTGTATATTTGCCAACTAACTCGTTGAAAAAACTTTATTAAAAGCATAACTTTCATCACATTAATTTAAGCTTAATGACCAAGCTGTCATCATACTAAATCCTCATTTAATTTAACCGCTCCGTAACCATCCTCCCAGCAGCTCTTTCTCCTGATAATTCATTAATTACTAGTGACAACTAAATTATTATCATAATTATTATGGACCATACAATTCGAAGTCGTATTATTATTAACCATATAATACATTGGGACACCTTTTCTTTGTGGTGATGATGTACCAGGGAGAAAAAATTAAATAGTTAAAATTGTGAAAAATCTAAACAAAATAATAATAAATCCCTGCCGATCTTAAGTAACTTTGATTAAATATGAGGGAAAAATCTAACATTATTAAAACTAGTTTTTACTATTTATTGTTTGTATGTAAATAAATTCCATGCTGGCT
Organism: Piezodorus guildinii; assembly: GCA_023052935.1. Lineage (NCBI taxonomy): Eukaryota > Metazoa > Arthropoda > Insecta > Hemiptera > Pentatomidae > Piezodorus > Piezodorus guildinii. The sequence goes on from CM041294.1 coordinate 111,271,669, forward strand.
TGAGATGAGCTGTTGACTTATTTTTTCTGATAAAAATTTATGTTTAAGAAAAGAACTATAAATATATAAACAATCAATATCATTTAGTTTAGTAAATAAATCTTACTTGGGTTTTTTTTTTCTCAAATTTCCATAGAATATTTTATTTTTAAAAAAAACTGTTATGTAATTCAGCAGCCTAAATTGTTGATTATATTTAATAAGGTCTAAAGCCAAAGTTAGCAAGTTTAAGATAAATATTCTCAAATTTCAAAAAATATTCTATTATTGCACAAATAGTTTTCACAACAGAGAGGTGCTGGGATCTCTCGGGCTCTACTTATTGCTCAATTGTCAACTATCTTAAGAAAAATGGATCCTTTTATTCAGTTGCTATTTTAACACAAAAATAAAATAACATAACATGACTTTTGAAAGATTCAATGGTTTTCCTAAAATATCTCTTTGAAACTTATGTGAATTTAATGATAAAAATCTGGTGCGGGCAACACATGACTTTCACTTACCTCCATTTTTAAAAACAATGAAAGAATTTTCAAATACAGTCAGAGATAAAAATACGTGAAATTATTAAAGAATTAATTAAATTGAATTTATATAGAAACATGTGTTTTATTAAAAAATCTATTATATTATTATCTAAAATAATCAGTTAGTTTTATCTTTTTTTCATCACTCTCTATTAACTTTTAAAATCTTGACTATAAGATAATATTTTTTCTAAAATCTTTAGCTTTCCAACGGTATATCATGCATCTATAGTACTGTTCTTATGTTCAAAAACAAAAAACTGCATTAAAAAAAATATTTTTTTCAGTTTTCTCCTTTAGTTGCTTTTCAAATTCGCTTAACTTGCATATTTAGCTGTTTTTCATCAGTGGTAACAAGATAATATAGTTATTTTTATAGAATCAACAAAATGGAAGGTACTTTAGAGAAAGAAAATTTAAAATATCGGCATTTAAGCCCTGTCAGACCATTTTAATCAGAATGAAACCTACATGATATTAAAGCACATTCAATTTTATATCGATATAGTGAATTTAATCAAAATCGTCGGAACCGTTTTCAAGAAAATCGAAAAAAGGTGCAAAGTGCAAAGTATAAAGGGGCTCTTCTGGTAAGCTCATTTTGAGGGGGAAAAAATTTAACGTCTAAGGCCAGAATATTTGTCTTAAATATGAAATTTTAGTTTCATAGGACTTTTCGTTTCCGCCCGGGAGTTACCACACCTTTTTGCGGGACTTGGTTATTTGGACTCAGAGGACCCAAAAATGTGTATTTCCGTTGAAAACTGGAATTAAAAATTTCACGTCCTTTTACTAAGTGAAAGTAAAAATTCGATAAAATAATGTAATGTAGAAGTCAAAAATATTTCTAAAATACAAATACAATATTTAAGAGAATAACCATACTAAATAAGTATTAGCGAAAAAACAATATCAAACTTTATAAAATGCTAGTTGAATTTAATATTAATAATTATGTATGATTTACTTTATTTATTTTTTAATTATTCAAAAAAAGCCTTTGGAAATCACACAAATTCGAAAAAAAAATTCCCGTAACCCGAAATAGAGGCCGTTTTTGCTCCATTCAGACAAGTTTCAAAAAATACATAAACCATGAACCAGATGCATTAATTCACTAAAGGGGAAAAAAATGGTTTTAGTAATTAATTTGATACTTGTATGGAAATAGCGGGTCAGAAACATTAGCATATTCCTCAGAACCTTTTATGCTACCTAAATGTCCTGAATAACCATAGTGTTTCAGAGAATAGAAAATTTTAAACAATTAAAGAAAACTCTTTTGATATTATCATTGTTAAAAAATTCATAAAACGTCATTATCTAAAACTGTGTAAAAAAAAATATGATGTGCACAACAAACGACGTTTAAATAAAGTTAGAGTTAAAGAAAAAAGTTTAAAGAATTACATTGAGTTTAGATAGAAACATTTCTTTTGGATTAAAGGATAGTCTTTATTCAGAAATCACTTAGAGAACTTAGAGAGAAGAAGCCCACAATTTTTGTTTTTAGTTTTGTAAACATTTTTCGCATTAATAATTTATATAGTCATTATATAAGCAATTTAAACCACAATAACGTTTATTATTAAAAATTGAACCTAATAGGGACGAGGATTTTTTTTTTTAATGTAACTATTTAAAAGTTTTAAAATTACTGACAATTTGCGAACGATGGCCCAGGCTTTCAACAAAAAGTATTATGGAGAAGAAGTTAGTTGAGGGTGCAGTCAAATTAACACACAATCAAGTAGAAACTTAATTAGTGCCTACGTTTCAGCCTAAATTTTAGGCTTCTTAAATTAATTTTTTTTTTTTTTTTTTATTTCTTTATTGAGATATATTACCATTTGTTACAAAATGAACAATAATAATATTGATAAGAGACCACATTCATACTATATATACAGAAAATAATAATAATGGTCAAATTACATAAAATATAACATAAATAAATTCATATATATACAATAAATTAATAATAATAAATAAAAAACAAAACAAATCGAAACAAAAACCTATTATTGAGATAAATAAAAAGTTGGCAAATAAATAAACATCTTACCCACAATCATAACTATATACAATATATACAATTGCTAAGGGACCCCAGCAAGCGCTTTTCCCTCCACTTGTGGAGGAAAAAGCGGAATCCAAGAGATCCCAGCGCCTCTATCTCAGCCGCATCACTGGTCTGAGCCAGTGGAGGCTGAGTTAGGGCGCTGTAGCCACAAACATACCGTACATGAGTGGAGGATCTGACCATTGTCAGAACTCCAATTTAAATGTTTACAATAGGTCTCGTGGCCACTGCCGTTTCAATCTTCGAGGAGGATTGTAGGGATGGGTGGTGCTGGATAGGGATTGCGCTAGAGGGTTAGGATGATGAGTAAGGTTCTGATGAAATTTGGAAAATTTGGATGGTACCAGGTCTGAAACAAACGGAATATTAAGGTCCTGGTGTAGGGTACAGTTGGTAACGTAATAAGGAGCATTAACTATTGTTCGGAGGACTTTGGATTGGAAGGATTGGATGCGTTTGATGTTAGAAAGTTTAGCTGTCCCCCACAGTTCAAGTCCGTAGGTCCATATAGGTTTCAGTACTGTCTTGTATATTAGTAATTTGTTGTCAACAGTAAGATGAGATTTTCTGTTTAGTAGTCTGTATAACTGGCCGAATCTGCGATTGAGTTCTTTTCTTTTGAGTCTTGTATGTGGGTTCCACGTCAGTCTTTTGTCTAGTAAAAAGCCGAGATACCGGACTGTGTCTGAGGAAGGAAGCGGTATGGAATTGAAATTAACCGTTGGACAGGATTTGCGTCGAAGGGTGAATGTGACGTGAGTGCATTTGCTTTCGTTCACCATAATGCGCCAAGCATTGCACCAGTCTTCGACAAGGGAAAGATGCTTTTGGAGATTTAGCGATGCTACTTCAGGATCGGAATTGGATGACAAAATGGCGGTATCATCAGCAAATGTTGCCAGAAAGGTATCGGGATCGGTAGGAATATCGGCGGTGTAGAGGATGTAGAGGACGGGTCCTAAGACGCTGCCTTGAGGAACACCGGCCTCAACAGTATAATGTTTGGAAAATTCGGAACCACTGCGAACTCGGAAGGAGCGGTTTGATAAATAGGATCGGAGGATTAGGTATAAGGATTGAGGTAAATGGGTTTTGAGCTTAAAGAGCAGTCCCGGGTGCCACACCCGGTCAAAAGCTTGAGCTATGTCCAGAAAGGCACCCGAACAATACTCCTTGCACTCAAGGGCGGAGGAAATGTGGTCTACAACTCGGAGTCCTTGGTGAACCGTGGAATGTTGAGGACGAAATCCAAACTGATGTGAAGGAAAATTGTGAAATTTGGCTAGGATTCGTTTTAATAGGAGTTTTTCGAAGATTTTGGAGAGGATCGGGAGCAGGCTAATTGGTCTGTAAGATGAAGTGCTGTGGGAAGGTTTGCCTGGTTTTAGGAAAAGGATGATAGTTGAATGTTTCCATATGAGAGGGAAATAGGTAGTGCGTAGGATACAGTTATAGAGATATGCAAGAAATGTAATGGCTTTGGGAGGAAGTTGTCTTAAGATCTGAGGAGTAAGGAGGTCGTATCCTGGGGATTTACGGAGAGGAAGCTTTTTAAGAACATATTTAACCTCAGATGGATTAACTGCTTTAGGTGGTAAGGATAGTGGTATTGGTGACATAAGGAACTCTTCAACTGTTGCAGTATGGGTTGGATTGAGCTCAGGATGAGGAGTGAAAACTTTGGAAAGGTGCTGCGCGAATTCCTCGGCTTTATCCTTGTCGGAAGCAGCCCAGGAACTATCACAGCGCCGAAGAGGGTGGGAAATGGTGTGGGATTTTAGAATTCTCTTCGTGACATTCCATAGGGAATTGTCTCGAGTCGAGAGAGAGGAGAGGTAGGAATTGTAGGATTGGGAACGGAATATCGCCAACTCCCGCTTTAATTTTCTACAAAGAAAGTTGTAAGAGCGGCGATCTTCTGGGTGGCGGGTGCGTTGCCATAATGATCTGGCTCGGCGTTTGGTGTTGATGAGGTCCTTCAGGTGTTGTGGTAAATGGCTTTTGTTAGGAATTCTTTGGGATTGTTTGGGAGAGGAGGCAGTCCAGGCAGCTTGTTGAATTGTGGTTGTAAAGGAAAATACGGCATCATCTAGGTCAGTTTGGGTTTTGAGAGGTACTCTGAGGTCAATATCATTGGTAAGGATTTCGCGGAAGAGGTTCCAGTTGACAGGGCCTCTAATGAATGACGGTGGGAAAGGTTTCGGAATAGGAGTTATGGATACATTTAGGATTAATGGACTATGATCAGAGGATAGTTCATCAAGGCGAGTTACGGAATAGTTCAGGGAGCCTAATCCGCAGTGGATGAAGAAGTCGAGGATGTCAGGATTACGGTTAGGATCTGTCGGCCAGTAGGTAGGAGATCGGGAGGTAGGAGATGAAAGCGTCGGGAGTTGAGTGCAGACTGCAACGTCCGTCCACGAGAATTGGTGGTTCTAGAACCCCACTGTTGATTCTTAGCGTTTAAGTCGGCACCCAAAATGAAGTGATTTCCCAAGGAGTTGAGGAAGGATCCAAATTGGGCAGAGGAAATAGGATGTTTAGGAGGGCAGTATGCTGATGCGATGATAAGCGGAAAGGAAAAGGTTTTGATTACAATGGAAGTTGCTTGTAGGTAATCGTGGGCGGGAAGTGGGTGTAAGTGATGGGTGACGGATCGGCGGACAATGACAGCAGTACCGGCATGGGCTTTGCCGTCTGGATGGTCTGTCCGGTATGTTATGTATTCTGGTATTTTGAAGTACTGTTTAGTGGTTAGTCTAGTTTCAGTAATGAGTGCAACATCAATGTTTTTGTCTTGCAGTACGGCTGTAAGTTCGTCAGTGTGAGTTCTAACACCATTCGCATTCCAAAGGAGAATGGATAAGGAATTAGGTGAGGTCATTTATGGTTTTTGTAAGGCAGGAATGAGATTTGATACAAGGTTTGTAAGGAGTGATATTAGGGGCATAACAAGGGATTTAATTTCGGAGATAAAGGATGTCATCAAACTGGTAAGGTCTGTGGCATTTGAAGGAGGAGGGATATGAGAGATTTGTGGTTGATTAGGATTTTTAGGATTGGTTACATTTTGAGGAAGAGGTATATGTGGAATGGATTGAGGTACATTCTGTAGTTCCGGCAGGGCCACGGTTTCAGTACTTTGATTCCCACCTCCAAGTAGGTGGGCAAATGATACATTGGCATCAATAAGTTTTGAGGGTTCTCTTCTGTTTCTTACTTGTCTTGCTGTTTCATCCAGTACTTGAGGTTTTTGAAACCTGGTCCTCAGTTCCTTATAGATTTGGCATCCTTTATAGTTGGCTGGGTGGTCCTTGAGGCAATGAGCACATACAGCTGGTGTTGATTTTGGTTTTGTACACTCCACAGACTTGTGCTGTTCACCGCATTTCACGCATCGAGGTATGTGATGACAATAACTTTTAGTATGTCCATATGCTTGACAGTTATGGCACTGAACTATCTCCTTCTTTATGTAAGGTTTTTCAACTCTTACGCTGGTATAGTACAATCTATTGAGGTTATAGATTTTTTCAACTCCTTCTGCTGGTTCCAAATCCACAAAAAAGAGAGGTAGAGGAATTTTATCCTTTAGGACATTAGTGACTTGCCGCACTTTATAGCCCATCTCCGTTAGTTCTTCTTTAATTGCTTCAACTGGTGTCGAGGGGTGTAGGTTTCTGATTACTACCCTTAAAGCTCTCTCTTGGCGTAGCTGATAGGTATGGAAATCTGCTTTGGTTTCAGTTAAATATTTCACTATTTTTCTATATGTCTATATGGCAGTAGTAGGAGATATTTTGGTATCATTGATTCTACTTATACAGTAGTAGCTGGTAGATTCGGTAATTTTGTTCAATTGCGCACACAACAACTGGAAATTTCTGATATTTTTGACAAATATGGGAGGAGGCCGTGGTTCACTGGGTATAGGAGTAGATTCCATGTTTTCTTTTTCATTATGCAAAATCTGAAAAGGATTTGGGGTGAAAAACGGCGATTCGTCAGTCATCCCTTGTGACGATGTGCCAGGTTGTGGTTCAGATTCTGAATTAGTACCTGAAGGGGTTGCTTGTAATCTTTTATTAGTATCACGGCGAGGTCTTTGTTTCGTAGGGGACGGGATTGAGCCACTAGATCTAGATCTTTTAGTTGAAGCTTTGGAGGACATTACTTGATGATAATATCGCATTTCATGTAAGGAAAATAATTAAATAATAACCAGATGTGGAGAAAAAAAAATAACTTAAGAAAAGTTAAGCAAGACCAGCCTTGCCTAGCTATTGGCAATCAGCTGATATGAAGAGGTGACTCAGCATTCACTTTACAGTGTAAATTGTAACCCAACTTACCGTTGTTTGCTCCAATATTTACTGTTGTTGTTATCCTGAAGCCTGGTGATGTTTTCAAGACTTTTCTGAAGTGATATCCAACTGAAAAAGCAAGAAATCCAAGAGCCGATTTGAAAGATGACCGCTATACTCTTGCGCATGCGCAAAACCTACAATTAATTATTCCTATTAATTGATTAATTAATTATGCCAAAAATTAGGCACTATTAAATTAAGTTTCTACTTAATAGTGTGTAAATTTAACTGCACCTTCAACTAAATTCTTCCCTATACGCACACCGTCAACCATTCTCACTTCACAAAAAGCATTATGATTTAAATCTAATAACGTGAAGAACTTCTTATGTAAATACATACAGATGTATAAGGCGTTTATGATTTCTGGATAATATTTATATAAATAATTGAATTATTTAATTAAGAATCCTATCATTAAAAGTGAAAAGAGGATTTAAGATTCCATGGAACGAATAATCAAGCGTCGCCGCTAGTTTTTCTGATTTCATTAATTAAAAAGTCAATCAAGAAAAAATTTAATCAACAACCAAAACAATAAAAATATTAACCTAAATTTAAAACAGATCTTATGCAGTATTCTGCACTGCCCCGTAAAACAGATTAATTAACCTTTGTATATTAATTTAATGATTCGAAGACTTTAAATTTCCTTTAATCTTGTAGTTGCTCATTTCAAACATAATTTCATTGTTAACATAAATAGCTAATATTAGCGAATGTGCAATAAATATATCTTGTAATGGATTATTACATAAAGCTATAAGGAAAGTCAGTGTCAATTTAATGAAAAACAAGACTTAAAATTTTAATGAAAAATTCCCAAAGAGCTTAAAATTAATCTTCAGTAAAAAAAGCACTAATATGATTGATTTTCTTTGTAAGTTCAATTAATCAATATTTATAATGTTTTCGAATTTTAAACCACCTTATTCTCAAATTATAACGCTGTTTGGACTTATTAATTAATTAAACGAATATACAAGATTTTTCATCAAGATCGACTATTCTTTCCAATTTTTGAAAAGTAAATAATTATAATCAACTCAATATCTAAAATATCAAATCATAAAAGGGATATTTAATGTATTTAAAACGCGATTGAAAATTCAACATTATTTTATTTATTTCTAATACTGCGTTATCGTTGTCCCATTACATAATGTAATTTAAATCAAGAAATATATCAATCACTGAAGTATTGTATACAGAAATGCCAAAAATACAGAAATACCATACGAGGAAATGTAACTCCAAAAAGTTAAAAATTTTCTGCCTTAAGTGTATTATAAGAATATACAAGAAACTTTTCTGATACGTTTAATAAAAAAATGACAGAATGATTATAATAAAGCAAAAGATGTTCCATGTGGCAATCAAAATAATTTCAAAAAAAGTAAAAAAAAAAGAATTAAATATGTATAAATAGTTAACAATAATTGTTTTAAAATATATAAATAGTTTTTCACAATTTTCTTATAATTTTCCTTCTCAACTCCAACCACCTCACACTTTAATAATTACAATAGATCAATAAACATAGAAGAAGAAATTTAAACAGTAGTTCCCGTCTTCATTTATTAGTAAATATAATCCTTAATTTGTGCTACATATAAATTTGAGAACAATCATCTATACTACGTCTCTCCGTACTGGGGTACTATGCATTGAAATCTTAATTCAAATATTGTCCATCCAGTATTATATTTTCAAAGTACACCAGAACAAATAAGGTCGATTCTCAATCAAAATACAGCTATGATCTATAGATAATATTCATCAGTATAATAAATGAACTACCGGGTTCACAAAAAAAAGACAAACAGTCAATGAATAAACAATTTTATCTATGCACAACAATTTTATCTATCATAATTTATAATACCCCAGACACCTGACGTCTTCATAAATTCCTGGAAAATCTTCCATACTTTAACTATTCCTTTTTTATTTTTTCAGTGTTCTTTCAAAGCTTGTAGGCTAAACATGTCTAATTAAGACACTATTTTGTCCAAAATTGTAAGTAATTTTATAATAATATCTTTAATGTAAATAATAATTTAAAATATCTATGTACCTACTGTATGATTATTAATTGTTCAATGTACTCTTTTTTATATCTCTAACAATAACATCATATATTAATTATTGTATAATAATATTAATGTTCTGTTTTTTTGTTTTTCCACCGTTAAGGCATGATTATGAGAACAATAAATTCTCGAAACGTCGCATAGATAAAATTGTTTATTCATTGACTGAAACCTGAGAACAACACAAACTTAAATTATCAACAGTCGAGAACTGATCAAACAATATATGTATATATATATATGTATATATATATATATATATATATATATATATATATATATATATATATATATATATATATATGATTCTTGGTTTTCGCGAACTCGTTCTCACTAACATTACGGGCAGAGATTTCTTCATAAGTTATACATGGCAATTAAGTGTTTGCATATATGGGAAAATTAAATCTTCTGTAATCATACGCTCAGCAAATTTTTCCCCAAATATGAGCAGTAGTGTAGACCTATAATATATTATTTTAAAGTACAAGCTATTCGTAAAGTTAATAAGCAACTTGCCCCACCTGAGGAAAATCCTGCTTCATGGACATGATTGCAAATTGGCTTGACCAATATTGATTTATTGACAAATTTATGATTTTAATTTTTGCCAATAATTAAAAATTATAATGAATAGATGTTATAATATTGACATCATATTTTCTACAAAGTGCACATTTCCCTAATATAAAATAACAATATAAAATAGATAATATCAAAATCAGTAGTAATACTATTTCTAACATAAACGCTTCAGAGATATATGCGTTATCCTGTATTTCAAATTGTACCCAAGAAAAGCAGAGATAGGCCAAAAGTATAATATAAAATGAAATGTATTGTTTTATGATAAGACAGCCCATCCCTGGATTAGACTGAAGGCGGTAGACTACTGGGCAGTGTTAAATTGCCGAGGCAGCCTTTCAGCAGATTGTGAGCGCACAACTGCCCGACCTCCACCAATTAATTACCGGCTATTCAATAGAAGAGCTCTCAGGACGACTTCGTTAAAGACCTGGCTTTCTAATCTCGCGGGGGCATTCTGTTCGGCCACCATCCCTCAGAGCCATTCTGGCAAAACTGTTCTCATCAGCTGTAGAGGTATTTCTCAGGGTTTAGGGTTAGAGGATAATATTGCAAATATTTTCTTTCTAAACGGAACATTAGTATTTAATTATTTTTGTAAATTTACATGTTTTTGATAAGTTTCATAAAAATTAAAAAACTACTGGATTATTCAATTTTCTATTGGGAGTTCTTTTATATTATTTTTTTTTGTTCTCTTCATATTTTCCATTCGCACCTGTCAAAAGCTATCTGCCAATAATGTAATGGGCTTTATAAAACTATAGCAGCAGACATGATAGTTATGGGGAAGAAAAGTGCCCAGCAGCACTCCTTCCTATGCTTTAATTTAACAGAGGTCTCTTCCAGCTTCTCTTCAGCCTTCTTCTAACTAGCATTTCAGCTATTGAATTTCGTTCATAAGTCTATTCTTGGGTCCATCCACTTTTACTATAAAAAAGATAACAGAGAGTTCGTAAATTGTTAGCCTGTATGTATGTACCTATAAATAAGGTTGGATGAAAATCTTACCCCTTAACAACTTTGTCACATGTCTACTTTTAAAGCACTAATTTACAAAATCATTTATGTATCTTGTATCTTCGACAGAGCTCAACTGAATTCACAAAATAAACTTTAATTCAAAATACAGTTTCATTTGAAAAAGTTATCAAAGACATACAAAAAAATAAATTAACAAATCTAGAAAATTCCCGGAAACTTTAATTCTGAAAAATGTCCTGAGTTTTATCTTTAAAATGCACTATGCACTATGACCTTTCTTTACCGTGAGAAATCTATTATATAGAACCGCAACGTAATACCCCATTTTATTTCATAATAACGGTACTTATCCTGTTATAAATAGATAAGTAAATACTACATCATTATTCTAGTACTGGAGGGGTGTTACACCAAGCGGCTCTTCATTGAATTTTCACAGCGAACTGACCAATAAGGCTTCAGAGCGTAAAAACGGAAACCGATATCACAGTAGGTCCGTCCACAGCGACCGTTTTGATTCGGTGGCTTTTAACGATATCGATAGAAATCAATGATAGTTCCTAGTTCCTAGCCGTGTTGCTAACCAATAAATTTATCTCTTACTGAATTGTTCCAAAAAGCTTGATAAAAACGAGTTAGGTCTTTTTGTCGTTATCTTTCATCTTGGTTTATTTGATAGGATTTTATATCTGTATCAAACTTTGTATTGAATACCTCTAGCAGGGAAAGACAAGCCATAAGTATCTAACAATAAGAAATTTTATTGTATAACGAAAAGAAAGTTCTTCTTTTAGTTTTATTGACGATATAAAAAAATACTCATCTACATGACTATCATTAACTCAGTGAGCGGCGTGGCATAGTAGATAGAGCATTACCCTGCTGTTCTGCAGGTCACAGGTTCGAATCCCGACTGAGGATATTATTTATTCTGTTAGTTCAGCCTTGGGGTATGTAGTTCCTCCTGGGGCACACCCAGTCTCTATAAAGTGGGTACCCCAAATTCGAGAAAAACCTGGGGGCCTAGCGTAATTTAAGCCGTCACCTCCTTGCATGGTCGTTGGCCGGGAAACAGTATGAATCCCTAAATATACTGAAGGCCCGAGTCGCTTCATGGGTTGTAGTGGAACAGGTTACTATTATTAAAATAAAAAATAACGATTCAGGTATCCGTCTTCTATTCTAAAAATATTTCTTTGTTTACCGATACATCATCAGATGGTTCGAATCTTGTTCCTTGTTTCTCTAACTTGGGTCTGATTATTTATATAAAATACAAACTGCTCCTAAGACTCTTTTTGATTTTTTTTTCAATCCTCAGTTGTCAATGACCCCGAACGGTGGAAGCGAAGAAACAAAATAGAATAAAAACGCTGCAAATTATTACCCAATGGTTTATTATTTCCAAATAACTATGTTTGGGTATAACTGTTTATCTTTATACCTCGGGTATAACCGAGCTTTGATTAAATTAGATCTATTATAATTTGTAACTTGAATATATAGACCAACTTTTTTTTTCTGTTTATCGCGCTTTACTGAAACTAAAAATCTATACATATTTTTCTATATTTTCAGAAATACCTAAGTTATGGGCGTATGTACGTGTAAAATTTCAATTCCCCCCCCCTGTTTTTCTCTTTTTTTAAATTATTCGAGTTTTTTGTTTAAAAAACACTAAAAATTTTTCTCCATCTTCAAAAATAACTGAGTTATTGAATTAAATCACTTTTAATCGCCAACCATTTTAAAAATAACCAGCTGATATCAACGTCTGGCATGCCCTGGTATTTGTGTAACATATAATGGTCTATAATATGCGAGTTTTAGTATTTACGGGAAAATGCCGCAGACGGCGGACAAACGTATTTTTTTTCATTCGTTGTTATTCGGATTACAGTATCTTGATACATAAGCCCTCGAATTTTGAAGCGGATAATTTTTTTTTTCTTTTTTTTGTCGGTTACAAAGGTATCATTATTGAAAACTATAAGCCAAAAAAGACTAAATCTATACACTTCAAAAATTATATTTTGGAAGGTAACTCTTGCGAGTAGTGTGTCACAAGATTTTTTACCATGTATTTCAAACAACATTTTTATCCTTTAAATAAACGTCATTTCACGAAGATATTTTTTTGTTATGCAATTTTCATAAAATTGTATTATAAAAGTGTCACATTTCATATGTTATATGCAAAATTTGATCCTGAAATAGCTATTTCCTACATCCACCACAACAAACTTAGTCTTTATAATAAATCTCTGATATTTAAAGCAAGAGGAGAACTGATGGGACTAAATTGTCAGCCATGGAGGAGGGATAGGGTACCTACCTGTGCTATGTGCAACCTAAATGTGCCAAAGGATACCTACCACTTTTTGGCAATATGTCCTGTCTTAAAGGAGTTCAGGATGAAATACTTGGGAAAATATAAGTTAACTCCAGAAGAGGTAATAGATAGACTAAATGGGCTAGATTGGGTTATATTTGCAGCATATTTAAATAAATCATTAAAATACAGAAATATTTTGGTACAGCATTTTAATTATTAAATGTTTACAATCAATAAAAATAAATCATAACATTACTAAGAATATAAATTATTATCAAAACTGAAAAAAAGAAAAGAAAAAGGGGCAACTCGACAGACGGCTTAACGCCATTGTCTTGTGGGCTTTGATCTAAAAAAAAATGTATATATATGTTATTACTATTTTGTATATTATGTAAATAAAGCATTTATTCATTCATTCATTCATTCAAGTGTCACATTTCTAATTTTTTTTAAGCCTAATTTTTTATAAGCAGTTAAAATAATTAAATGATACAAATTAATAGAATTAAAATAAAAGTAAGATGAACGGTGAATTGGTTTTAAATTTTTTGTTTTAAATTACTTAGAAATACCATCACGACTCATAGGAAAATATTAACTAGTTAAATACCATGATATTCTATTTGGTTAGTTTTGAAACAAGAGAAAATTACTCAGTTCCAGGATGTGCGGGAAACCACGCCGGTCTAAATATGTATTTTGGAGAAAGGGCCGGATCTCTAGTCCTCAGCCACAAACTGCTTCTACATTTACACAATTATACAGCTATTCCTCACAGATTCTCATTGCTTAAAAAATTAACACATACAAATATATGTATTTTTTTAAATATGCTAGTGTTAATCTGAATTTAAATATATCTTTCAAATTAGATAAAACATAATATACACTATAATCATACAAAGGAAGAAAAAAAATAATATCTGAATATTAATTTATTTTTGTTTCTTTCTTTCCACATTGGAACTTTATTTGAGGGATTAACATGATTACAAATTATTATTAATCATATCAGTATTAATATGTAAGTACAAAAGTACATCCCTATATCCACACACTTTAAATCGTCAATCCACTCCCTCGAAAAAAGATAAGCGCCATTCTGACCATTACATCTCTATCTATAGAACAAAAACTTTGGACCATTCCTCTCTTATCCGCTATACTACTCTCTGGAATTCTCTACCTTCTCATATCCATCATGTTTCTTCCCTACCATCATTTAAGTCCCAGCTGTTCCAGTACCAACTGTCATCCCAAACAGACGCTCAACAAGCCTGATACTTCAAATCAATATCAATTCATAAAGAAAATTTATTTTTTATTGTTTATAATTAATTTAGTTAGTGGATTAATTATTATGCATCAGTTTCAATGTTTAGTTTTGTTCAACACATTAATCTATCAGAAGTTATTTATTATAGCTTTTTTATTTTATTGTATACTTTAAGGATTAATTATAATCCTTCGTTCTTATGGCCAGACACATTGTATATCTTAATTGTAAATATCAATTTCTCTTAAGGGACTTTGTCCCAGAATATTTTTTTTCTATTCTATTCTACATAGCGATTTGTATACTTAATTGATGATTTCACAAAAAATCATTACACTTATCAATCCTAATAAAAATAGTGTTAATGTTAAACATCATATGCAACTTATGTAAGGCTCGCTCGTGTTTTGTTTTTTTTTTGTGTTTTTTTTTTCATTATATATTGTTAATTTTTAGACGACAGTTGTCTTAGTATGTATTAGACATATAATAAAGATGGTGATAATTCATCATTACCAGCCGGATTTACAGATACCAAAACAAAGTTGTTGTTTTTTTAAGACAGAGTATTCTATAGTTTGATGCAGTAAGGAAGAAACATATTTGGAAGATAAATTAACAGTTCAGTATTTAAACTAATATTTTCGTACGACTTCTAATCGACCCTAACATCTTAATTCGCTAAGAAAGTGGTAGTAACGTTATATTTTGGAATTAGATCAGCTTAAATAGCATAGCTCTACTGCCAGTTGGTTTTTATTTATTAATTATTTTCACAAAGCCGATATCACATATTTTATGTGTCATGTTTTGACTACTTTATCGCATAAAATGTTCATGAAGTTCATCTTTTTATATTTTGCTGGTATTCTGGTCTGGATTTCTCGTAATTTTGTCACAGTCAGATTTAGTGATATTAATTGCTCACTAATTACGCTTTTAAGTTTTCGATTAGGTATACCACGATCGTGGGTGACAAAATAATCTTAGCCTTTCTCCTGTCTTTGACGTTTGATAGCATGATTAGAGCACACGATGATAAACCAAACAACATAGGAAATGGAGTACTAACGAAATGCAACACATACGGATGTCATAAATGAAGCCTGGGTTCTGTGAACATGGAAACCTAAGCTTGGCTTTGATTCGGTAACCAAAATCATAACCATTCTACCTTCCAGTCCAATACAAATGCGGTTTGTCGGCTGTACTGTTGCAAATTTGGTTTCTGGGATTATCGGCTATTTTCAGACGGGGCCACTACATACCTTTCAATTTAAAATAAAACTATAGCTTTTAAAATTGGGTTATTTAGAAGGCCATAATTTATTACTGTTGAGGCCAACTAAATATTTCTCTGCTTACAACCAAATCTTTCTTGATATAGCCATAAAATCAAATGTTTGCATCAGCTGGTATTTATAATAACAACAGTCGTTTCAGCGCATTCGGAATTCGTTATTCACCGAGCCTAGCAATTTTACACATCCATTTGAGTCACCGCGATGATATCAACTCAATTTTACTGACAGAGCTCAAGCTCCGTAATATAGCTTTGTGTAATCTTCGAAATTCCCCGGGGGCCTCTTCTGTCTAGAACAAAACATTTTACGTAGAACCTTATTCTCGAAAACCTTATGGCGTTGTTCATAATTCAAAGTAAGCGGCTACGTTTCACATCCGTATATAACCATTCTGAGATTGAAAGTTTCGTAGATTCTGATCTTTAACTTTCTTCAAAGAAGCCAGGACTAATTTTTTTTTTTTTTTTTTTTTTTTTTTTTTTTTTTTTTTTTTTTTTTTTTTTTTTTTTTTTTTTTTTAGCAACTAAATAATAATACGCGGTTCCTGCTGTTAAACGCGACATTATTTTCTGCTTATTTTTCTTTATAATTTTTTCTTGTTATCAATGATTTTAAATACCGGTTTTAGAACTTTATAGCAATAAAATAAATTCTTAAAACATTTATTAAGTAAATAAATATATTAATGATCGGAAAATCACGATGTTAAATGAGGACATAAAATAGAACAAGTTCAATGAAGAAGGGATCGAAAATAGATTTAAATGTTAAACACACTCTGGCCACGAGGGATCGAGCCTAGTTAAAAATAGCAGTTCTAAAGAAAGGAACATTGGACAATATCTTTAACAGTTCCAAGGTTATTTCAGAACAAAATATAGACCAATGGTCTCTTTGTTAGACCAGTCCGCACTAAACTTTTTCCAATGAATGAGAAAACTAAATATAAAAAAACTGACGTAGAAGAAAAAAAAGCTAAAAATAACACCCCTGAACTATAAATAATTTATAAAATTATAAGACTCCAGGTTCCAAAATTGTATACAATATTTACAATGGTTTTAATGATTCTAGAATGGTTTTGATTATTCAATTTAAAATGAAATGCTATCTGCAAGCTGTTTAAAAATTTTTTAATGACTAGATGAGGATATGTCAGGTTTATTATCTGCTGTCGCTTTAACTTTGCTAAAAAGCAGCGGCACTTGTTGAAACTGTAGAAGGAAAAACAATAAAATTTGGTGGGTCACCTGTGGTGTAGTGACTAGCATAACAGCTTCTATTTCCATAGCAGTAGGTTCAAACCCACATAGGGAAAGATGATCCTAAGATTTTTAAATGGAGCTAAAAACCCTGGCTATACCGTCCTTCGTAGGGGACGTAAAATGGTGGTCCAGGAAGTAGGCAAAGTTTAGGACTCCCCTATAGCATCATCTGATTAGCCACAGGATAGTGACGTTGAATGAATGATATTCATTATATAGAAATAGAATATTGTAGAAACTAATAAGTCAGTCAAATGATACTGTGAGTACAATAGGTAATGCAAAAAAATTATTTTGAAACAGTTTTCGTTCTAACTTTTTATTGTTAATCCAAGACAATCTGTATTATTATTAAAGTGAAAACTTCGTAAGGCGCGTTACGCGATTATTTGCAGTTGTAAATGCTTCGATTTCGTAACCCTAGTGATATTACTATCGTGCTCTACACTGGCATACGCGCATTTATTAAAACATTATTTATTAATATCTTGATTTTTCATTAAATTATATCTAAGAAATAACGGAGGGAGGTCCCCTGCTTTGATTAAATTGATTATTTGCAAATTCCGATAGAAAGGAGAAAAAATAAAATTAGGTTTAAGCGATACAGGGATAAGAAGAAAAAGTATGTAATAGTCTAATCAATGAATTTCTACTGAACAAAGAAATTGACAATAACGGTTGAAAAGAAGAAAAAATTAAGCATCCTTTATAAAAAAAAAAAAAAAAGAAAAAAAAAACAGACGAAAAAACCGGGGTATAAATATTAGAAAAAAAAATCATCTGTTTTAATTGTTCTTACTTTGAAGAATGAACAACGGCTTAAGGTTTTCGAAAATAAGTTACTGCGTAAAATATTTGGTCCGAAGAGAGTTTAGAAGGTTGCACAACGCGGAATTGCGGAGTTTGTACCCTGTGAATATAATTGAGTTGATAGCATCGCGAAGACTCAAATGGGCACGTAAAGTTGTTGGGCTCAGTGAGGAACGGAGAAAGTTGATATTCGCTGAACCGACTGGTAGGCGTCCGAAAGGTAGGCCGAAGCGTCGATGGGAGGATTGCATTAAGGCTGATCTCGGGGGCTTGGGCTTGACCGGCGGAGTCTGTGCAGGCGAAGTTTAGTGGTATCGACATCGAAACTTCGGGATCGGTAAACCTATTATTATTATTTTTAATTTTTCATTGACGGATTAATCTTCTAGTAGAGAATAATTCGAATTATAATGCCGAAATTCAAGATGACGAGAGAATTATGGGTTTTCAATATCAACACAGGCAAAAAAGTCAACGACAAAGGCAAAAAAAGAGCGATTAATTTAATTCTTTTACAGATAGATCAATATTTTCAAACAGCTATAAAGTATATTCCTAAATGTCCGAATTTTTAGTATTCAAATGGTAGGCCCATCAAAAACATTGTTCTATGTATACCGCGAACACATACAATCTACAGTCACATGTAGATTACGACGGCATAATTAAAGATGATATATCTCTAAAAAGTGATGATGTTTTACAATAAATGAAACAATAATAACAAAAAATGCATTTTCATAATAATCTACATTTAAAAACATAATCTTCTTTTCAACGTAATTCCAGGGCAAATCGCGGATTAAAAAAAAGATTTTCACTTCTATCGGAAGTCCCTATAACTGCCTGAATTTTAATTTTGTTAGTAAGTTATATCAGTGCACTAGAACTAGAATTATATCTAAAGTTGTGTACCGATAAATCGACAATAATGAGTGATGCTTGGTATCGTCTTTGAAAAAATACTTATTTAATGTTGTTTCAATGTAAATAGCATACTTAAGTGAATTGGCAGACTAAAAACTAATGTGTAAAATCGCAAAACTGATTATTTGTTACTTGGCAAAAGGATAAAAATAAATTCCTTTTTTAAAAAAACCGAAAAACAACATTTTCTTTTGAAATGTCTGAAAATAAAAACGATATGAACAGGTGAACAGATGCAAATTAATGCTAGCAGACACTTGGCCGAAAGTTAACTATTTTCTTTTTTTTTTTAGTAAGAGGTTTTCAGCTGTTATTTTAAAGTTGCACAAAAGTCCATAAAATTGACCTGTTTATGGACCAGATAAAACTCGACTGAAATCACAAAATGTCGACTGGAACATTACCAAAACTATTTCCTCTGACCCTTTAAATAAACCCAAGAATAGGATCTAAAACTGTTCTCTCTATTGCCACCATAAATGGCTTTTCGCGCCAACAGGAAAATCTAGGGCGGCAATGAGCCAGATCAAACCGCTTTGTTTTGGCAACTCTAAATCCGCCATGTAATATTATTCTAAAGCCTCGAAGTGTCGACTCAATGAATTATCACCATCTGTCCAATACATATTTTCTTGAAATATGTATCATAACTTCATCTAAAAATTTACAAAAATAATAAAAGAGGGAAAAAACAAGGAAGACTTACTGTCTGTTGAAGTCTATTTTTTATTAAGTTTGATAAGTGTTTAATTTTTTTTTTTTTTTTTTTAAATTTGAATTCGTATGTATGAATTACGTGTACAAATCGATATGTACTTTTGTACATAAATATTTTACGTATTAATGCTGATTTGATTAATAATAATTTGTAATTATGTTAATCTCTTAAATAAAGTTCAAAGCAACAACAAAAGAGGAACTAAATTAAACATAGGATTTACATATTCAAATTTGTTTTAAATCATTCAAAAAGAAGATTTGATTTTATATTATTTATGTTTATATAAATATATTTATTGATATAGTTTACACATAAGTTAATAAAACAGCACGCTGTGGTTCAAAGGTACAGCTAATAGCTCTCTGGACCGACCCTGGAACTACGCACGCTCATTGATCAAATTAAATAGCGCGCTTTCCCAACTGCCTGTTACCCACTTCCGTCCCTTTTCTTGAAATTACTTCCACAAACAGCAGGATTGTGGAACAAAAGATATTATCCATCAAAAAGTTATTCGAAGATTATTAAGTATGAGAATACTCTAAAATATCACTAAAGGCAAATTTAAAATAATTGTAACAATATTAACTAAATAAAAATCAAATAGCCATCAATGCAATAACTAAAAATCACAAAACCAAATATAATGGAACACATTTCACTTTGATCACTGCCATTGACAATCGAGGCGCTAGAGGAATAACCGTCGTAATTCAGTAGGGAAACTTGTTATTTTATTGAATTAATTTTGATAAATCCCCATATCATAACATTGGGTTGAGAAATAATTGGATTTTAAAAGAAAAAATTGACTGCGATATTACAGACGTAAGTGAAAATTATTTTAAATACTTAAGCTAAAATTGTTGCAAAATTGATATCGTATATTTTATCTACGAACGACACATCCACCATATTATTATTTAAAAATTAAATATACCAAAATATTTTTTATAAAACCTGCATCTCCAGAATCCCTGAATGGTCTTAGGCTCAGTACATATAGAGATTCGTACTGTTTCTTGGTCAAAGTGCAAAAAGGTAATTAGACCGAGATCAAACTCAGCAGCCAAATTTTCCCCATTATTGGGTACCCACTTTATAGAGGTGTGTTCCAGAAGGGTCTCAATATCTCAGGGTTACACCACAGCTGAAATAACAGAATAAATAATATTATGTCATAGTCTGGATTTGAACCCGGGACCTGGAGAACACGAGACTAGTGTAGAGTAGACAGTGAACTGCTGTAGTGACAGTAGTACAAGTCTAGTGTACAGTAGATAGTATACTAGTGAGAAGTAGATTCTATCCACTAGACCGCGTCCTTTATACTAAAATATAAATGCAGTATTTGACAAGAAACTAAAAATATTCCTAAAAGGATAGAAATAGGCAATCAATCTATATTTACAAAAGAAAGTCCTATTTCATTCAACAATGACTATGGTTGTGAAGTTGAAATTTTTCCTGGAGGTTCGTTCTACCGTCTAGATGTGTAATAAGACTGGGTTTGAGAAAATTCGACCTCAGTGGTTAAAAAAATATTTTTCTAAAATGTAAAATAAAATTGGTTTTCGAATAACTCAAAAATTATATAGCTTAAGCAAAACTCAAAGTACTCATTTGAATGACAATCGAATTTCTAACGGCATAAAAGCAAAGCGAATCTGTATTAGCAAAGATAATGTATAATAATTTATAAGAAATATATTGTCGTATTCATATTTCGTGTGTACGGTCCCAGACACATGTTAAATTATTAGTTTTTTTAATTAACTCATGGTGACTAAAAAACATTTTGTTTCAAGAGCATAGTAAGACTTATTTCTAAATATCAAAAAAACACATGTTATTCTAAAGGAGGCTTCACGATTCGGGAAAATACGCATACAAGTTGCAAAAAAGTTATGATGATATAGAACGGTTATGTTTACAAGATAAAATTATTGTATTTGAATAATTTTGATGTAGCTATTTTGTACTGGTATGTTATTGTAACCTAGAGTAAATAAAATTAATATCTGATATATATATTGCTATACTACGAATATTTAATAAAAATATTTACTGTGTATCACACATATCTTATATATTTCACATTAAGAGAGTATTGCTATAATTCATAAAATATTAAAACATTAATGCTGGTATATTATTAAGAGCAAGAAATATATATCCCATCTAAACTTCATAGCAGGCTTAGCAAGGGGGGAGAATAATTTAAAATATAAAATATTTAAAATCTTAATATAAAGAAAATTGGCGTTCAAGTTTAATAGTCATAATTTCGTTCAATTGATACTTTGATTTCGTTCAATATATAAAATCTAAATTGCAACAGATCTGAAACCAATAATATTAAGACATTTCGTACACCTATTAGTGTTAGAAACACCCTACAAATCCTAGATCGCCAAGATATATATATATATATATATATATATATATATATATATATATATATTTTTTTTTTTTTTTAAATAATATTCATTGAAATTTACAACTGTATAGGAATACATCAAGTAAATGTGCTGATTAAAGATAGTGTACATGAAAAACCTGAAGAGAAACTGCCCATTGGCAGCACTCTAGTAATTAATCTAAACAAGAAGGTCTCGAGGCCATCTTCTTTTCAGACGCCTCGGAGGATTGTCGGGAATTAAAGAGGAAGCAAGGATTGAAACTAGTGGGTTAGAGTGGGATTGGAGTTTATCATGGAAGGATTGATACCTGGTTCGGGCCAAATCAGCTACAAATGGAATATTAAGGTATTATTCGTGACAAAATAGGAGCGTTTAGGATATTTCGAAGGATTTTGGATTGTAAGGATTGGATACGGAAATAATTTGATGGTTTAGTGGAGCCCCATAGCTCAACTCCGTAAGTCCAGATAGGTCTTATGATGGTCATGTAGATGAGTCTTTTGTAGTTAAGTGAAAGTTAGAGCGTTTGTCTAGTAAGTGTTGAAGTAACCGAAAGCGGCGAGCAGTTTCTTGTCGTTTCAGTCTAGTGTGTGGATTCCATGTTAAACGTTTGTCAAGTAGAAGCCCTAGGTAGCGGATCTGTTCAACTGGAACGAGCGAATGTTATTAAAGGATACTGTAGGGCAGGACAAGGTATACTTAGCTTTATATTTTCGATAATTGCTTAGTGGGTTTCTTATAATTAATTTGTACATTTTTGCTGACTATTATGGATTCATAGCATTAGTATTCAAATTTGCTATTTTTAATTTTATTGTGGGTTCAATGATGTTACGACTATTATTATTTTCCACCGATTTTTATATATTTACTGCAAATGGCATGAATGAAACCTTAGATCATTATTGAAGAAAAAATACTTAATGCAGCTTCATTGCTTTGAAATAAACTGTAGTGAATATATTATTTTACTCCATACCTGTATCATTGGTACTGATAGGTCAGCCTTAAGTTGGGATCATTATTATTACCTGAAACAAAAAGAAAATTATTATTTTACAATTTAAACAACATATATCCGATTGATTGTAATTTTTTTTATTTATTTGTTGTAATTTACAACTGTATTATACAGCACAATGAGTAAATATGCAGAGTGAAGAAAAGTCGTTAAAATGTCTTGAGAAGGAACTACCGGTAGTAGCTCTTCATTTTAAGGCAGTAGGTCCCGAGGACTTTCTTTCAATCGACCTCAGTGGGTTATCAGGAATATCTAAGGAAGATAGATTAAGGACACCTCAGAAGGTACAGTGGCCCAGAAATATGCTTGTTGTCCATATAACTATTACAACTAAACATGCATACTGATCAATAGCAGAAAACGCCAATAACAAGCATCTTAGCTTTCATATTTTTTGTCTTTAATTTAGGACAGAAAATACTGTTAAACCTGTTCTTTTGTAGATGTTTTATATATATATATATATATATATATATATATATATATATATATATTATCTTTTGAACCGCACATGAATCGGTTAATTAAAGAAGTGAGTTATTATGTAAAATATAGATATAATGTAATGCACCAAAAAAATTACATCCAAGGGAACAAAAGGTTTCCCACTAAATTATGACTAATGGATTACAACCATTGTATAAAATAAAAAAAAGTCTTCTGCCACCGCTTCAGTTACACAAAAGGGATCTGTAAAGTTATTAATTCAGTTAACGATTGTAAAAAAAACTGGTTCTTAATTTATAATATTCTTGATTCCTCTAAAGGACTGAAAAATAAATTAAGTGTTCAATTTAATAAATATTCTTTGTTAAATAAAGAACATTAGACCTTGATTAAAAATTATATTTAATAAATTGGTAAACTATCATGTAATAAGGGAAAAACAAATAACTGTATTATTAAAACTTGCCAAGATTTTGGTCAAGGATTCGTAACTTGGTGAAGATACGAATATACTAAGCTTAATAAATAAAATCATAAGGAAATTGAATATCTAGCAGATGTATAGTTTTGAGTCACCGAATAGCTAAACAAAAGCGATCCAGAACAGTAGATGCATGAAAATAATTTAAGAATCAGAACTCTAAGTTACCTATTGTAAATCTCTATTAATAGTACTCCTATTTCGATAATTGAGGCGTTGATTTCCAAAAGGTACTATATCCATTCTGGGGTATTTTACAGGAAGCGCGAAAATCTCACATTACTATATTATTAAACTAGCTAATTTGGGTCTTTTTGCATTAAAATTTAGAATTATTTTTTTTACTATAATCATAACATCATATTAAAGTTATAAAATGATTTTTTTTGGAATGATTTCGAACGAAAATAAATACGTAATTAGTACATTAAGAAAATGACCGTATTTCTAAATCGCGGTTTTTAAGGACTTGATAGTTCACTAGATAACATCCAATAGAATATTTAGATAAAACTAAATAAGGAGAATATAAATATGTGAAAATATCAATTTCGTAAAAAATGTCCTTTAGTACCTTTTGGAAATCAACGTCTCAATTCTCATGCTTGCTTTAAACAAGCCCATAATACATTAAAAGTTATATATTGATGTAAATTTGTTCAAAGTACAATAAATCAAGCACCTACCAGATGACGAGTTTTCTCGATATTTGTAATCTACGTATCTTTAAACATATAATCGGAAATTTCGTGAGATATTTAGATGTAAATTTAATAAGCATTATCAGTTTTTTCTATTTGCTTGATAAGGAACTCAATAAGCTTTTTTTGGGAATAAAGTTTGTTTTTAAACTACATATTAAGTCAAACACTTTTACAAAAGTGTTTAGTAAACGATTTATAAGAATGTTTGTGGTTTTACTTTTTTATTGATGAATTACATGTGTTATTTCATAAAGTAAATGTATCATCGCGTAGAAAACATTTTATAATTATTGTAAATAAAATCCTAATCTTGATTAAAAAATAAATGATTTTTTATTATAATAATGTCTATTTAATATGTTTTAATTTAAAATAAATGTCATCAAAGATTAAAAAAACTTAGAATATTTATTTTAAGTAGGAAGTATAAATTGTGTGTTGCAAGCACCAAATTTTTATTTCAAAGGTTAGACACTAAGAGATCGTACAATGCCTTTTGTCTACATTATTATTTTTTTGCTTTATGAGAATAAAATTAAAAGCTATATGAATTATGATAAAATCAATAACTTTTCACATAAACTCATAAAGTTTTTAAACGTAAAGTAATATTTTAAACTCCTTTTTATGCTGTGATACTGTGCTATTCGAGTTGCTAGCAAAACTTTTATAAACCTCACCAAAGCCGAAACAGTAATAACCTCGCCTAAAAGAGTTACTGGTGTCTGAAAGCGATCTAATAACCTGACACCAAAGCCTTCTCATATCCAAAGGGTGTTTCACAGGGTGGCTTCCTTCTTATCGACCCTTGTTTTCTTACCTGAATCTTTAAGAAACAAAGAAATATACTTCATCGCCAACAATTATTTCCTTTTACATGGTATTCTGCTACTATTATCAACTATATTTTAGCGAAAAATTATCGTATACACACATGAAAAATAGATAAATATAAAAGGAAGAAAATCATAAAAAAATAACGAGCAAAAATGAAAATAGAAAATGTTAAACTAGTTATAAACATATCGATAATATTTACAATAGGCTAAGGAAATACGCACAGAGTTTATTTCCATAATTTTAATGGGCAAAGCAGATTCCAAGGAGATCGCAGCGATTCTTTCTCAGCTCTATAATTACCTAATAGGTATACAAAAAACCAATGGGGGCTGAGTGAGATCGCTAAAACTCAAGCAATACTTTAACTTAAACTGATTTTTGTTTATTAATTTAACGCCACTTTACACTACTGTGCTTAATTTTTGTGTTTTGGACGATGTTTTTTAGACAGTGGGATCCTAAATTTTGCCAAAACAGGTTTAATTATAGCATAGAGTTTATAACGAGTACCTGACATCACACAGGCTCGATATCACCATTTTATGTCCTCTCCAAAAGACGACATAACCAAGGATTTTTCCTTTTTACTCCTTCTTAAAATGCTTGGAGCCATCTGCCAGATTTGAACCCGCGACTTAGAGGTATGGACGACTGTTATGCTGGCCACTATACCTATGGGACCCTGAATTTGCAGTTTCTAGCCCAAGATGTGAATATGTTCCTTTACAGCTTTGAAATAACTATATTCTATTGTATAACACAAAAGTTTCTAGTAGTTGGCTTTAATGAGTGGGAGCTTTTACAAAAATAGCTGAACACGAGGCGAATGGTGAATCTAAATTTCGCAAGGAAATTAATCAACAAAAGAGTATAAATAGGACTGTCAACCCAAATAAATTATAATACTATACCTTTTTAAAAGGCGATATAAATAAAATAAGACAATTTTTCGATACCATTATATATATATGGTGATATATCAAATAATGTGACACGAAGACGTGTGAGAAAGTCCACACACGTTGGAAGCACTCCAATTATCGGGTATATTAATGAGCTACGATAGGTATATATCACTATAAGATATATAAGCTATTGCAAATTGTATTTTATTACCTGCTAGCCTATGCTTTGATATATAACCCAATATTTCTTAGTATCGATGGATACATATTAATAAAAGCTCGCATAAATTCAATGGAATAGCTTAATATCGTTTTTCTATGTCATTTTACCTCATCAAATAGATTAATCTTAAAACTACACGTAAGCAACAAAATTTATTTTTTATTAATATATATATATATATATATATATATATATATATATGTGTTTTTTTTTGTTTTTTAGAGACAAAAAAGGAAAGAAAATATTAGGATAATTTATAGTTATCGCTAATATTATTAAAAACTTCATTTTACGTTCCCATACCAATATAAATGACTTCATTATTAAATTGTAGGTGAATAAAAAAATTAGTATTTTTTTTTTTTTTTTTATTGCTTAAGCAAATAACTCTGCAGGATAGCAAAAGGATGTTAAATGTTCAAACGGTTATGAGCTATCAAAGCTCTAATTCATAGATCAAATTATCAGAAAGATCTTAATCAAGAAGTTTTCTGCAGTGTTGTGTAACAAGGTGCAGGTGCTGGAAGTGATATTATTCTATATGAGATCGATCTAAACAAAACCAGGAGAGATATATACTGATGATTACAGTAAAAACACTTATGGCCTCTTAAGAGCATTCTAGGAATGTTAAGAAACCGCTAGGGAAACTGAAATAATCATGGAAAAAATAAATATATGACAACCAATGAAGAAATAGATCACTGGTATATCAGGGAACTGTGTATCTGTTAGAGAGGAGTACCTCAGTTTAAGTAACTGGGGTCTGTAATTACCAATAATTATAGTGATAAATCGGGTCCAGGGTATTCGGAAATATGTGCCACTGGTCTCTGACAAAGATATTCTGAAGTCGAATTATATCCATGGCTCTCAAATAAGTGTGTACCAAACAAACTTTCTATAAGTTGTAGAATACGAAAGCAAGTTTTGGAATAGTAAATAATGAAGTGTTTTAAATACAAAGTAAAGAATAATACTATGAAAAAATTATAGTAATAATAACGAAAGGAATTTTTGTAATAAGAAAAAACAATTATTATTATTTCATATTATTTATTATTTATTTTTTTTTTTGTAACACTAGATAAATATGATGTGGACATTAAAATTGACTCAAATGTCAAATAAAACATTAATGCTCAGTCCGTCAATGAGCAACTATAAAATGCTAGAATGGAGCTGTGCAGAATCCCAATATCAAATATATTATAATGGAAAAAATCAAAATTTTTTTGAGTTAAAATTTAGTCAACAAAGTACCGACAAAACACTGACCTGGGATTTTACAATATTCATTTACAGCATAATAAGTAATACTAAAATGGCCTAAACGGAACCCGAACGTCCAATATCGAAAATACATATATGTTGTTGAATTAGAGGAGCCCGTGGCTGAGTGGCTAGCGCGCTAGTCTCTCATGATTAAGGTTGTGAGTTCGAATCCCAGTCCCAGAGGGTCTTTTTCAAGCATTAATTAAATGGGTATTTACTACAGCCTCTCCCGCGGGTATGTGAGACCCGTCAGCCAAATGGTGGCCACTCATAAAATTAGGCATAGGGAGTGATGACCCTACCCTATAAAATACACCGAGACACATGAGTGTAATCTCTCGGGAGATTACACCGCGAGGGCAAGGGCTTAAACGGCCTGTCGCACCACAGGAAGGAAGAATTTGTTGAATAAGTTCAAGTTAGTTGTAGTTTTAAGTTTAATATAAGTTTAAGTTAGAATTCAAATCCAAATTAGACTCCTTCCAAAATACTGCGATCCTTTACTAGATCTATCCCTCGCTATTTGTCTATCAGTTCAGTACTATCTAAATTTTCATGATTAGAATTCGCTCCTTGTAAGATATATCAACTTTACGCGCATATTTTAGTCTGTCTGATGGTATCGCTCAAATGATCCGCTTTGTGAAACTTCTAGCATTTAAGAAATCTAATTTTTTTTCTTCAAAAGAGAATAGCACCTCAACCATGTTATTTCCTGTTAGGCCTGCCCAGGGTGCCAAAATCAGTGCCGACTCTGACCTAATAACCCCAGCTGTGACGCCACGACCGACCCGTGGGCCTCGCTATCTATAGCACTAGGACAGTAGCCAGATTCTCTAGCCTACTCAATGACCCCACCGCGGAGGAATCTCGAGCCAGACTGTTTATGTATCCATACATTACGGGATTTAAAATAATTTGAAGAATAAATCTCTTAATCTCTAAATCAAAACAGAACTTTACTCTGTCACATATAACGAACAATTGACAACGATAGAACCCTATTAATCTGAAATAGGACGTCCAGGGATATACCGAATAAGGCAAGATACCGGAAAAGAGATCCTATGATCATAAATAAAACATAATTTATTTACCAAACCATTTTACGTATTATATCTGCTTAAAGATATTTAATAATTTCACACTTAAGAACCAGGCATTCTCACTCTTTATTTATGCTAACAATTAGAACAACAGATTTCTCCTAGTTTTTGGTAAATATTAAGAGGCAGATAATTTAAAAATATTAGTACTCTTTTTTCATCTTGTTCAATTTCGTTGAGTAATTAGAAATCGTCAAATCTTTGAGGTAAATTTGAAAACGTCTCTATTTCCTCATTAAAATTTTCGAATTTCAAGCCGTCTGATTTGACTGGTGTATTCGAATTTAAAGTTGTTGTTTCGCCAGCTGAGTTTCCAATATTTAATTTATTTTTATAACAACTTAATTTTAAAAATATTTTTTTATGTACATCTTCAAAATTTAACCTGTAATCTAAAAGTTTAGAAAGATTTTCTTCAGTTACTTGGACTTCCAATTCAGCTTGTACCTCCTGAAATTTGTCATTTATCCAGTCTTGTAAGCTGACTTTTACAAACAGCACGTTTTGATATAAATGTATCCACTGTCACTAATACTATATCTTCTTAATGTTATTAAATAATTACACATTTAGGAACCAGATATTCTCACTCTTTATTATGCTTACAATTAAAAAAGTTGTTTTTATCTAACATCTGTTGTAGTTAATACATAGTATTACGTGCCTCCACTTGTAGCGGAATCTTCACTGTCAGCCACATTTTAGATTAATGCCTTTTTTTTCGACAAGTTTAAACAAATTAGGAGTAAGACCTAATATATCCTCCATACTCTCCGATAATGAATACAATATTTCGTTGCTGTTAAGGTTTCTTAAGAGTCACCTATTATTTAATAAAATATAATATTTTAATTTCATTTCATTTTTATCTACTATTTTATCTTATTATTATTATAAGCTTAGTATATTAATTTATTTATTTTAAATTATGCTTTCCTCTTTTTCAAAGAGAAGTATAGGCGTTTAAGACCCCTGGGTTTTCCGCCTCAAAACCCTAAACAACAACAACAACGTCTCTCCATTAAATTAATACAAGACAAACAGTAGATACCATGTCCAAAACAAAACATTTATCCCTAACTGGGATGATACGCTAATCTATGATCTACTGATTTTTTAAGGCAGAAAGAAATTGAGTTTGAGGACGGACCGGCGAAGTGATTCATAATTAAAAAAAACAAATTGACAGAAAAAATGAAACATGGCACACAATATAACTGCGAAACTGTAGATCCTTGAGACAAATGTTATGCAACAAATAATAAACCTTTTTTCGTTAGAACAATCCATGCGCCTAAACGGTAGGTAGGTGCTAGCGACAAATGTATAACAAAAACTATCGTCAAATTTTCAAATGAATTTAAAAGTCAGAACTGTAAGTTCCAAATTGAAAATCTCCATTAAAAGTACTCCGATTTTGATAATTACCATCCTTGCATTAAACAAACCGATAATAAATTAAAACAATGATATTGATGTAAATATGTTTAAAAGAAAAATAAATCAAGCACCTACCCGATGACGAATATTTTTTCTTGATATTGGTACTCCATGTATCTTGAAACTTATAATCTGAAATTTTGTGAATATTTAGAAGTAAATTTAATAAGGATCGTCCGTTTTTTCTATTTGCTTGATGAGGAACTCTATAAGCTTCTTTTGGGACTAAGCTTCTGGGAAATAAATTAAGTTTGAGGACGGACCGGCAAAGTGATAAATAATTAAAAAAAAAACACTAACTTGACTGAAAATAAGAAACATGGGAACCTTTTATTCAAACCAATACAGTGCTAAACTGTAGAGTCATAGCGACAAATGTCATATAACAAATAATATTCTCCATTGAATTCCTGATAAAGATACTATCAGCAAATTTGCAACCGAGTAACACAACACTAACAGAGATATAGCGTGTTAAAAAAAGAAACCAACACAATAAAATGTGGCAAACGTACCTTTTTTTCATTTAAAACAATATAGGTTCGACAAATGTTTCATGTGGAAATAACTTCAAATTTTTAACGCAAGGCAACACCAACATAGATTTCTTTAATAAAGATCCAGTCAATAAAGTCCAACCCTTAACAAATGTAGTAAAATGTGACTTTTTTTGTTCGAACAAAAGTTATATAACAAAAACTATCGTCAAATTTCCGATCCGTGCAAACCACAAAATGAGAGGTCGAATTGAGTGTTAAAAAAAGCGATTTACGAAGAAGTTACAGACCCTCAGCCAAAAGATATACCAAGTCAATACAAATTTAAAGGTGAAATTTTTTTTAGACCTAAGCATGAGGAATAAACAGATTTAAAAACTTTATTTTAAACTAATATTTATCTTATGATCAAGATTTTTTTTTTTGGGGGGAGGAGGGAGGAGAGGGGAAATATGTGATATGACGAATATGAGGTGAGGCGGTCTCTAACCAGCGATGAATGATGAAGTGGAACGGAAGAATAAATAGGAAGGGACGTTGAGGTGGGTGACCTTCTGACCCTCTCACCGATTTATCACACATTCTATACTTCCCTTTATTATAATATATTTATAATATGAATAACATGAAAAACACTCAAAAACGCATGGTTATTTCTCTAACACAACATCGATACAATTTTTTTTTCCATTCCCTAAAGTACACAACTCTTATTAAATGAACCGAGAGGGACAACATGGAATACATAGTTGAAGTTACCCCGTAACAATTTGGTCTTTTTATTCTATTATATTTTTAACTATTTTACGGATTATATCAAGTTCTGACATGAACAATGGAAACAGATTTAAATCATTTCTTTTTTACTTTCACTTATATATGAAATATATAGTAAGAGAAAGTATTAAGATCGCGAAAATTTTCGAATACGAGTTTTCACCGGAAATATACGTTTTAGGGCCACTGAGTCTTAATGACCATGTCGCACAAAAAGTTCTGTGAGTGGTAAGTCTAGCTTAAAACGAAAAGTCTATGAAACTGAATTTCATATTAAAGACAACTAACTATACGCCCGAAATATACTACAACTTTTTCATCGAAATCAGCTAACCAGAAGCTTCACTTTATATTGTGCTAATTTTGCACCTTTTTACGAATCAACTCAACAATTTTGATCAAAATGCTATATCGAAGTAAAATTTAATGGGATTTCAATGTTTCATTCTGGTTTAAATTGTCTGACATGGCGGCTTAAATGCCAATATTTTAAATATTCTTCCTCTAAAGTACCTTTAATTTTGTAGATTCTATAAAAATAACCATATTGTCTTTTTATCATCAATAAAAAACGGATAAGTATATAAGGTGAACGATGTCGATATCCAACTAAAGGATGAAATGAGCTTAAAAAACAAAAAAACTAGATGTATACTATAAATGAGTATATTCCAACTGGAAAGCTAAAGATTTAAAAAAAAAAAATCAACGAAAGTGACGAAAAGCCAATAAAACTAACTGATTGTCGTATGATATATTATTTAATAAAATACATGTTTCTTTCTATTAGAACTCAATGTAATTAATTTATTTATTTTCATCTCTAAATGTATTTCAAAATTCTTAAATTGTTTTTTACAACGGAGGTAAGTGAAATGTCGAGAGTTGCGCGTTCCAAATTTTTCTTAGTATAAGTAAAAAGAAAATACGAGTATCACTACACTTATAACAAAATTTAAATGTTCTCATTCCTATCCATAAAAATGTATTTACATTATTTCTTCTTTAGTTAAATATCACATTAAATTACCGTTCATATCTATACACTTCTTATTACTATAAAAATAACAAAAAGGTTGTTAATTAGCTTTAAAAAAAGTATTACGAAAAGGAATTTCGAAAATTTGGCATCAGTTTGTATGAGTATACGAACTACCTTGTCCTAAGAGACATTCACTCAGACAGGAAACGAGTTTATTCAAAATCGCTACAGCTGATTTCGTTAAAAATGTAAAAATGTATATAAAGGAAACAAATTGTTTTATTGCTACTTACTTCATAAATTCCGGTACCAAAAATGTGAAAATATGTTTCGTGCGAATATCGTATGTATGTTTATTGATTTCGTTTGGCCTAAATTTTAAGCCTATAACAGACTTCAAAAGTGGGAAAGCAAGATAACAACCTTTACAAAACTTTGTATTTATATATTATGTACGATAATCTTGGTAGTCAATCTAAACAAGAAGGTCTCGAGACGATTCTTCTTTTCAGACGCCTCGGAGGATTATCATGGATTGAAGAGGAAGCTACGATAGAAACTAGTGGATTAGAGTGGGAATGGAGTTTTTCATGGAGGATCATACCTGTTCAGGCCCAAACATTAACATAGGGAACTATTAAAGGTCTTACGAGAGGAATTCGATGGTTTGGTAGAGTCCTCAAAGCTCAATTCCGTGAATCCAGATAGGTCTTAAAATAGTCATGTATGGTAGATGAGCATTTTGTAGTTAAGAGGAAGGTTTGACCGTTTGTCTTGTAAGTGTTATAGTAGTCGCACTGTTTCTTTTCGTTTTAGTCTTAGTATGAGGATTCCAAGTTAGGCGTTTGTCAAGATGCAGTCCGAGGTGTCTGATCTGTTCAACAGGAACTAGTTGAGTGCGATTAAAGGATACTGTAGGGCAGGAAGTCATAAGGACAATCTTAATTTATTTTTACATTAAACCATGTCTTTAATTATTGTTGCTCATCGTTTTTATTTTGTATATTATGTTTTAAATTTATTTAATAACTTGATAATGATATTACTTATAAGGTTTATTTCTTTGAAGACCATTGGGGAAAGATGAAGAGGAGGGAGGTCCAGATTCTTCAATGTCTTTCTTTTTAATTTTTTTTTATTTGGTACTTAAGTTCTTTTTTTAAATGATATCCTAATTATTTTTGTTTCTGTTTCTAGTGTGTTAAGTTTGTCCTTTATAAGCAACCATATTTACTTTTCAGAAAAGTATTATTTCACACTAAAATAATTTGTATTTATTTTTATAAATTTTGATTCGTAGAATATATATATTTATAAATTTCATCAGTTTACATTAATTGACAACCTTAATGGCCATTGACATCAACAAGAATCGAAATTTACAACTGGGTATAGTATCTACAAAGGCCAACTGTTAAACAAGGCGAAGGCTTTGAGAAGTACATAGACATATTGGATGACTGGGACCTGTTAGGATCCGCCCACGAGATATACGGCCCGCCCAACAGCTTCCAGATCCTTGATTTATTAGCACATCACCCATCTCTTGTCCGAAAAAACATTCTCCAGATAAGTCCACAAGGTATTAATAGCCTTTGCTAGTTTCAGGAATGTTTTACTGTTCTTGCTGGATAGTGTTGGGTATTTTACGTTCAGAAGGTATTTTAGGCTGATTAAGATCTCGTTGTCATATCAATCTGCTAATAAAGACGAAAATATGTATATTTTTAGACTCAAGTAGGAGGTATTTATCAGAGTTAAAAACATAATAAGGTACAATGTAGGTGTTTGATAAATATATGAAAAATATTTAATAGACTGAATGTAACATATAAATTTTAATTATACTTCTACAAATTATTTTAATATCTATATACACATATTTAATTCAGCTAATTATCCATTATTATCCTTCACAATAATTTATTTTCTTAACTGTATTTTAATATATTCTAAATTATTATATTATTTATATTATTCTTTTCTTAAATCCCGTATTTCAAACATAATTTTAAAATTCAATATTTTTTTATGAAATTATTTTTCTTTTTAATTTAAATTTTTTTTATTTTATTCTAATTTTTTAATATAGTCTCCTTATTTCAGCATTGGAAATAATAATTAATTATGTTTCTTTTGTATTTTGGCCAGATATACTTTAATTGTACATAAATGTTATTCTTAGGTGATCCAGTCCTAGAATATTTTTTTATTTCTATTCTTTTCAATCAACCAAATCTTATGTTTCGAAATTGTCACGAAAATTCTCTAAGATCTGATCGATTTTGCATCTAAAAGAAAAGGGTAATTTATCTTCCTTATACCTTCGATAACTATCAGAAACTAGGTAGGATATAATATTTTGATGGCTTTTGCTAAAATTCGACAGTTACTATTCGTTTTGCAGGTCACGTAGTTGGAGCTTTAGGTCGATATGTCAGCTCCACAAATCCTTCCGATATCGAGGCGGTCGTTATTTTATTCGGCTCTCCTTCCCGGTGTATCTGGCAGCTATAACAGACTGTTCTCAAAAGGCAATTTATATTTGTAACTTCTTTTTAAGTGTCACGTTCCACCTACTAAGGAAGAGATCAGGTCGGAAGTTATCATTTGTAACCACTCAGTTTATTTTTCAAATTATAAAATAAAAAAATTGTATCTAATCAGAAAGCATAGGGTTACACCGCTCAAATCACCTCAATGAGAGTTTTCAGGTTAATCATAATTTAGAAGTAAGTACAATTGAGGTTAAAATTAATTATAAAGATATTTATTTGGCATGTTAAATCAGATCTGGTAGTTCTGCGCTTGACAAACCTTTTTTTCAATATACAAAAACTGTAGATTGTTAGACCAAATTGAGACGTTGAGTTCCAAAAGGTACAATACCCACATTAGACAATTTTACAGGAAATCGCCACCGATTGATAGATGTACCTTTTTTAATTTGAAAATGGGATTCTACGTTTCTTGATACGGATAAATTTAATTTTTACAGGTATGATAGGATCACTAATTGTAAGATAAAATCAAAGAATCCATTAAAAATCTAACATAACTTTAACACAGGATAAATTAAAAATATTAACAAAACTTTAATATAAACCATCTGAAATGAACGAGAAAATGATCTAAGAAAATGAACTTTATATATATACACCCTTGATGTTTATTCTTAGCTACTTTTTGTAGTTTTAATTTAATTTCTTTTGGTTTAAATATATAAAACTTAACGAATATTACATTCTGATCTATAAATTAACAGTGTTACTTAAGTAAAATAAAAAGCTTAAAAATATTATTTATAAATAGTTAGAACAGCAAATTTTTATTCTTGGGCATCAAAATAAATTTAAATTAGTTAAATGGCCAAAAAAAGATCCCTTAAAATTATAATTTATTACTATTAAGATTGAAATATGACACTAATCCAATCTAATAAAAATAGTTCAAAACCAAGTAAGAAGTTATATTATCTGGCAATGCTAGAAATAGTATTTGACCAGAACTACTATTTACTGGAAAGGTTGACGCGTTCGACCGCAAGTGATTCAAATTAGTATTCATTATTATTTTCCTGATTGCTTACTTCGATCACGATCTTTTTTGATATCTCAATCCATTCTCCGATAGATCGTTTAACAATAATTTCAAGTTAATGTCAATATAATTTTAAAGAGCTTTAGAGGAGATCAATGACAGTTCCAGGTTTGCTTCCAGCTTTCATGAACTGGAGATTGGAATAGTTATGAGGCTGATTTCACCAGGATGCCAAATCCTTTGGGTCATAGGCAAGTTCTGTCAGCGTCCTTAATAATTCTCTGAGTGTGAGCTCACTTGCCACGTCAGAATTTAAATACCCGCATATGGGCATTGATTTCTGACATATCTGATGGCCAGAAATGTCCAAATTAAAAAACAATGAATTAAAAAATGCATTAGTCATTTAAGTACGATTAATAGACGATTTATTTATTATAAAGAGATTATAAAGAGATAAAACAGCATAATTGTAAACAAGTAATAACTACGACAAAGTAAAAAAAAAAAAAATTAATTAATGATTTTTAATTTTATATATATATATTGGGTTGTTTCACATGAAATGTCCGTTTTTATAGTTTCTGAAATACATAAATGATTTCGCAGGTCTCTGTTTTTTTCTTCCGAATGTTTACATATTTAAAGTAAACAGTTACTAATCCTCTACCTTTGTATTATAAACATTAGCTTCCCAATAAATTGCCCACTTTTTAGTATACCTCCAAATATGAACATGGAAACACGCGATTTTAGAGTAATGTTTTTGTACGAGTTTAAACTCGGCCATTCAGCACCTGAGGCCGCTAGAAATATTTGCAAGGCGTTTGGGGAAGGGAGTGTTAATGAACGGACCATTCGCCGTTGGTTTGCTAAGTTTTCATCTGGGGATACCGACTTAAAAAACTTGCCACGAGGAAGACCTCCGTCCGAAACAGGCAACGATGTCCTCAAACATACAGTAGAAGGAAACCCCTACCAAACAGTTAAAGGACCCTCAGCACAACTAAATGCAAGTGCATCTACCGTTTCCAGACATTTAAAGTGTATTGGGAAAGTAAAAAAGCTCGATACATGGGTACCTCATGATCCCACTGAGCGGCAGCAAGACCCCATGTTTCAAAACATACCGTGCAAAAATTGAAAGAACAGGGCTACGAAGTTCTTCCGTACCCACCATATTCTCCCGACTTGTCTCCAACAGATTACCACCTATTCAGGAATTTAGACAACTTCATCAAAGGAAAACTTTTTGAAAAAGATGATCAAGAGAAAAGTGCGTTTTCAGATTTTGTTTCACTTCAAAGCTCAGAGTTTTTCAGAGTTCGGGGATAAAAAAGTTGGTGACACGTTGGAAAACGTGTAGTAAAAGAAGGCAAATACGTCGAATAAAATTATCTTGTTTTCATATCGTATTTTTAATAAAAATCCTTTATCTTGAAAACAGACATTTTATGTGACACAACCCAATACAATTTCGGTTATTTTTTTATTTTTTTTGTTATGGAATTATATTTATTGCCTTTTATCATCGTTATATCATAAGCGATCCCTTATTTATTTTAATTCATCATTTTCATGTATTAATATTGCTCCACTAAATTTTTTTTCTTATCTCCTTTATTGTACAACAAACAAGTAACAAATTTCAAAAGCAAATAATGTAACAGTTCAGGCCTTTCAGGACACACTACATTTTGAGGTATTTCAAGTTGATTATTCCTAAGTCCACTGTATGTCGTGGTTGCAACTGCAAGCTTTGGCCTCAATTTTACTGGATGGAGAGACCCCATCTTCGAAATATAATGGATTGACACTGCAGAGTCAAGGGGTCTTGACTCGTTTTGGCGAGAACGTCAACCAAAGGGACAGTGAATTGCCACCTACCAGGCCTGGGTGGTTGTGCGATATATCTAAGTGCGTTGGCACAGGCCTTCAGCCCATCAAAGAACTTGATATGCCTCCGGCCTATGTACTCAGACACTAGTGCACCACGCCAATGCACTAAAATCCACATCTTATTTTATATTTAATATTATTCTAAAATTGTTTGTTTCCTAAAATATAAATAATTTGAAATTTTTATATCCGCTATTTCTCTTCTGTTAAAAAAAAAAAAAGAAATAAAATTCCTATGAGGAAAAACATCTAGATATTAAAACCAGATTAAGGGAAGTGTACGTAACGTATGTATCAAAGAAGTTTTATATATATATATATATATATAATTTTTTTATTTTATTTTTTTCTGGGTACGGAGCTTACATATATTACTTCAGATGGAGCAGTTGAGCCTGATCGCTGTTTAGAGAGGGGGTTAAAAAAATAAATAAATAAATAAAAATAGATTTAATAACAAGGTTTCCAGATAGGAGTGTGAGAGGAGACCAAACCTAGCAGTTATGATATCGGCAACCTTACAAACTGCTCTGACAGCCCTACTAAGCCGATCCGATTGTCACCCTTTCACTCGTTGAGCACATGTAAGTTTTTTTTATTAAATTACATTTAACGTTGTTTCAGAATAAACTGATGAATAATTAAATTGATTAAAAATTTTAAGACAGTAGTAATTTGATCATTTAAAAATCTTTAGAGCCTCCCTCCCTTGAATTGTGGTTAAAATCATAACTTGTTTAATCGGAATCTAAAATATTAAAAAAGTAATAATTATAATTCATGCTCATAAATATGAAATAGTTAAAATTCATATTATTTATTTATAAATTTCACTAACCTTTATATGAAATATTTTGATAGTCAACATTTTTGAAATTGAGTTATCATCGAAAATACGTGTTTTAGGGCATCCGGAGTCCAAATGACCAAGTCCCGCAAAAACGGCTGTGAGTGTGTCTTTGTCTGTATGAGTGAGTATGTGGTAAGTCAAAAAATATTTTTAATATTATAAATAAATCAAAAAAGATTACAGAGCAAAAATATTAGATCAGGTAAATTATTTTTTCACGAAAATAATTATATTGGGTTGATGCAAAATTAATGCAGGTTTTTAGTAGGTATTGTAAATACGCCATATCTTTACTTTGACCATATATATTTAATCAAAATAATTTCCATCTGAATCAATGCACTTTTGCCAACGTTCAACAAGCTTTCTTATTCCACCAGAAAAAAAATCCGAATCCCTGGACTCAATGAAATCACGAAAAGAATTTTCAATGTCGTCCTGGTTTTGAAAATTTTTCTCCCTCAAAAAGTTGTCCAGATGCCTGAAAAAGTGGAAGTCTGTAGGAGAGAGGTCAGGTGAATAAGGCGGATGTTGGAGAACTTCGTAGCCCAACTCGTGCAGTCGTCGAAGCGTTGGTTGTGCAACGTGTGGTCTGGCGTTATCGTGGAGCAGGATCGGCCCCTTCCGATTCATCAATGCTGGGCAAAGACGTTGCAATTTTTGAGTTCCGAGTTCCGCCGCCATTTCTCGTGTGGTTTTGGTTGGGTCTTCTTCCACTTTTGACCTCAGCTGGTCGTTGTCCAGAGCAATATGACGGCCCCGACCTTCCTTGTCTTCGAGGTCGAAATCTCCTCTGCGAAACTTCTGGAACCAACGCTGCACCGTGCACTCATTAATAGCCCCCTGACCCCACACTTCATTAATATTACGAGCCGTTTGCGCAGCGCTGCGCCCTAATTTAAATTCGTAAAAATAAATTTGACGAAAATCGCACTTTGACATTTTCGATTCAAGACCTTTGAACACACTGAACAAAACGATTTTACTAAACAAATTCATGGTGAAAGAGAGGGTATTAGATAAGGTTTGTTTTGATATAATAATGATCAATGTTAGGATTAGCTTTGTTTACACAATTGGAATTAAGATATTGCAATAAAGGAAACCTGCATTAATTTTGCATCAGCCCAATAGTAATATAGAATTTCAATATACCGTCGGAAAGCTAAAGATTTCAGAAAAGAGATAAACCAAAGTGATTATTTTAGATAACAATTTCAACTCTTTATTTTCAATTTCTAATATTGATCCTAACTACCGAGTGAAGTGAAAGTCGTGCGTTTTTTTGGGTTTTTTTTTTTCATGGTTCTATTACAAACTTTTTACAACCAAGGACTACAGTACATCAATAATATTTACAATGAAGGACTACAATACACAACAATCTTATTACAAGAATACAATTTTCAAAGAAGGAAAAAAAAATTCAAATGAAGAAGAACTAATTTCTTGAATGAGATCTAGAACTAATGTTTTTTTTTTTTTTGTTTATTTATTTATTAACTTCATTTATTTGTATTTATTTTATCTACAAATTTTGTTATTGTATACGTTTATTTAGTTTAGTTTCATTTTATGTAATTTGACATTTCTTTTGTTTATATTGTAAATATTGTATGAATGGGATCCTTTAGAAATATTATTATTGTCCAGTGTGACAAACTGTAATACATATGAATAAATAAATAAAATAAGAACTAATGTGTAGTACTTTTACTACACATAGTGTGGTTTATTTAATTGGCAAACAACCAAGGTGATAAGACCGAGATATAACTACCCTAACAGTAACTAACATATTCTATCTAAAATTAATTTAGAGGTTAAGATAATCATACAAATAATATTTGAGAAGTCCCAAAGAAATAAAATTCTACCGATTCGCGTTGTATGTAAGTACTACTATCTTAAAAGGTTTTCATTCAAATTTGCATTTTGACACGACTAGAAAAAAAACAATACAGTAATAACTATTTTCAGGTTAGCATAAAATCAAACCGAACTCAAATTAAAAAATAATTCATAAACGATTTTTTTCAGAAAAACGTTTATGAATTTAAGTAATCAAAATTCAAACCATATGACCAAAGCATTAATGCAAAATAATTACTCAAAGTTTAGATTCAAATTTACTTTTTGGCCATCAAGTATTTGATACGGTATCTTAAGTTTATCATTATATTGGTTAAATATAAAATGGATGACCCCATTAGGAAAAAGCTAAATACGTAACAAACATTTCGAGAAATATAAAAAAAATCTAAAAAAGAAACTAAGTTCCAATTGGATTTTTCAAGAAGGAAAAAAATGTTTAAAAAATCAATGAAATGCCAATAATGCATTCGGATCATCTGTGTTAATTCACATCGACAGAGAAATTTCTTACTTTTAGAATTACTCTTAAAATGAGAAAAAACAAAAGAACTTCACGGATTCAAAACGCCTTCAACATGATAACTCTTTAACGGATGTAATAAAATTCCGCATTCGTGTTTGCATTTTTTGTCCGGTGTAAGCAATGATTTTTTTCGAAGCGGAGGAAGAGATGTCATTCAAAGTCCTTAAACAGAAGACGAAACATGATGACTAAACCTTAATCTTGTCCTAGCAACAGCGTGAAGATCAAGATTCATTCAGTTGGACCGCCGCAAAATGGTTTTCAACTTGCCAAGGCCAGATTTGAACAGGTTGTTTGGCCTATGAAGTTCTTGTTTCTCTATCAACCATAAATATACGCACAACATACCTACATTAACTTTTGATATTTTGACTATATCACAAGCATTATGGTACATTTAATTTTTTTTTGTCTATAACTCAGGTCGATGGCAATGAACTTGTATATTTACACTCTATGATATATGTATTATTGCTCTAAAATGGCTCCAAAATCAAATCATTATATCTCTGTAATATTCTTCTGATTAAGTTGCAGATATTTAAATATCTTGGGAACGCTCGGTTATGACTCGAAACGGATCTATTCTCCACGCATCCTACCTCACAGCCAGTCCATGGAATGTTTGGTATTTCTTCATCGTGGAGTATCTGAGGGTCAGTATTTCGTTTCTAAAACTATTTAAATATACCGGTCATTCTTGAAAGACCATTTATTAAATAAAACAATTAT
Source organism: Piezodorus guildinii (assembly GCA_023052935.1). Taxonomy (NCBI): domain Eukaryota; kingdom Metazoa; phylum Arthropoda; class Insecta; order Hemiptera; family Pentatomidae; genus Piezodorus; species Piezodorus guildinii. The sequence goes on from CM041294.1 coordinate 111,313,495, forward strand.
ATACCTGAGTGCACTTGAGGGTATACATACTTGATATAAACGGAGCGAGACGAAAGGCCGCATTGCACCTCAGTGCGGCAGAGTAAGTAGTATTGCCCTTGTTTAGTGGGGGCTGGTAGGCATTTAGGAGGCGATATATCCTCCGATATCACCGCCAGTTATTGCCTATTATGGTCAGCTGTCTGGTTATTTCTGTTGGCAGTGATCATTTGCCCCAATTAGAGAATTTGAGGGCCAAATGATCGGAAAATATATATCCTTTGCTACATTCCATATCTAGGTATACATAAACACTGCTGTGTATAAAAAAACATCGATATCATGTTTTTTGATCAATCAAAAGACGAGAAAGAGAAGAAAAATGTATTTTTCTCAGCAAAAATCGCAAAAATCACATTTCCCAACATTTTGTTTTCAACTTTATCTCGTTAACTTGAAAAAGACTATTTTCAAGTGTCAAAAATAAGCCTTATAAAAGTAAAAAGTAATTACAGCAAAAGTTTTTTTTTTTTCCCTTTGATACATCCATATACAGCGTACCAATAGAACGATAGTGGACTGGTAACCAACTGGTGTCTAATAGAATGACAGAAGGTCGATCAACAAAATTGTGAGCTTAAAATCCACATCCGAGATGCTTGCAGCTCTCCTTTTAACTGCGCTATTGTTAAGAAAATTTATCGAGTTTGATATCTTGGAATTGTTCTTGATAACCGATTAAGATGGAATGCGCAGAAATCTAATGTCGCTGCTGAGCTAAGGAAGTATTTTTATGTATTCCATAAGTTGAGAGGTATATTATCGATCAATAAATTAAGATTAATTTACTTGGCAAATATTCAGTCGCTGATTCAATATTGGATATTATTTGGGGGAATCCCGTTGCTGCACATTGAATTCAGCTTGAGATTGTGCAAAGAAATCTTTCTGAAGAGAAATCTTCATATAATCTTGTTAAGGTAATTTTCGATATGAATCCAATATGATATGAATTGAATAATGAATGAATAATGGATATGAATATTTGTACTAATTATTTGGTTTTGGGCTGTAAAACTAAATTATCGACCATTTTTTGTATTATAATGCCTATTTCTTTCGAGAACAATATAATTATGCAGAGGTAGTTGTTATGGCCAGCACAAGAGACAGAGATCGGGGAGTTCAGAAATCTGTCACTATTAGACTATAATAAGGATAGTCTTCGAAAATTTGTCTCGCTATAAAAATAGTTTGGCATAGCTAACACATAGGCGCTGAAGTTGTCATTATGCAGCAGAGGGAATGGTGACAGTGGCTTATTCTGAGTGAAGCTACGACCACCACCCCTCTTCTTCATGACTTTCTGTAAAAAAAGATCCACTACTTAACATGTTGATTAATTTTTCGCAGTTTATTTAGCATATTTCTTCTAGAGTGCAAAATGGCGTGGCTAACAAGATATGACATTGGATATTTTCCAAATAAAGACCTTAGGTTGCTGCACTAACGGTCACCTCATTTTCGACTATATGGATGGATAATCGAGTAGCATGTATTTCTTAGGGTGTGTAGAAGAAGATGGTAATTTCTAGGGGGATTGGTAATCAATTGGACGGCGTTAGAAGAATCGGAGCAAATTACTTGGTAGACAGTGCTTTTTGACTGAAGGACAAAATAAATGCACTGACAAGTCTAGTTTATAACGATATACTAAAATAAAATAACTTCTGTTTTATTCTACGTATCAGTAAAAAAAAAAAAAACACTAGATCATAGGATATTGTTAAGAAAGCACACTGAAACCACCCGCAAATATACATATCTTCTGATGGATTTAAAACCAACAAGATCCAAAACTGGTGAGAGTCAGCAGTCGCTATGCTACTAGTCCACTCCTGCTCTAAAAACAACGTTGTTGATTTAGTTGGCAAAGCTGTTTTCTGATAGCTTGACCAACAAAATTGTGCTGGAGACACTCTAATTAACTGGAATAACTTTACATGTTTGAATTTATTTTAAGTATATTTTTTTTAGAAACTAGAACCTACGTGAAATTAAAATTAATAAATGAAATGTTATTTTGTGGATGTAATTAGTTGACCGTTGAGAATTACTGGAAGGAATTAGTCCGGGTGGCGGTCATTAAATGAAACAACTAAATAGTTTCAACTATTTTATTGTTTTGCCAACGTTTCGACCCCCTTTGTGGGTCATCATCAGGGCTAAAAAGATACAAAAGAATATAATTTCAATGACATTACATACAATATTATATAACCTATTTAGCTAGAGAACGTCGGTATTGAAAAAATAACAGAAGAACTGTATATGTAAAAAAAACTTAATTAAAATACAATGACCATATTACAATAATGAAAGTGTTATACAGAAAAAATAAAAATGTTCACTAAACAAAATTTACACAGGTATCAATAATTTACATGAAATATGAAATATAAAAATATGAAGTAGAGTGGAGATACGTACAGTCAGTTTTTCTCCATATACATCTTCCATCACTGTTTTTACTATTATATAGGTGATATTTCAAGAATTAAATTATAATTTTTTATCCTGTATCATTATTATAATCATAAGTTAAATTTCATTGATTCTTTGTATGGTAGTATTAAGAATTTTAGTCATTGTTGTCAGACCCTGTCCATAAATCAGTACGTATTTTCCATTCTACCTTTTCCTACGTATTTTCCATCCTACCTACCCCCCATCTACCAAACAGTACCTAGTTTCCATTCTCCCACCATGCGGTACGTATCTCCACTCTACTTCATATTTTTATATTTCATATTTCATGTAAATTATTGATACCTGTGTAAATTTTGTTTAGTGAACATTTTTATTTTTTCTGTATAACACTTTCATTATTGTAATATGGTCATTGTATTTTAATTAAGTTTTTTTTACATATACAGTTCTTCTGTTATTTTTTCAATACCGACGTTCTCTAGCTAAATAGGTTATATAATATTGTATGTAATGTCATTGAAATTATATTCTTTTGTATCTTTTTAGCCCTGATGATGACCCACAAAGGGGGTCGAAACGTTGGCAAAACAATAAAATAGTTGAAACTATTTAGTTGTTTCATTTAATGACCGCCACCCGGACTAATTCCTTCCAGAAATGTTATTTTATATTAAACTAGAAGATTTTTTTTTGTTAGTTTTCGTAGTATAATATTTTTGTTGTTGTTTATTACAATAGTATAAGAGAAGAAAGAAGTCTCTTCACTGTAAATTAAAATTCATTATATTCCGTTGTCTGCTTAGCCAGACATATTTTATATTTCAATTGTACATAACTGTTATTCTTAAGTGATCCAGTAACAGAATAAAATTATTTTCCATTATATTATATTATACAGTATGTGGTAAACGCCGAAAAAATATTTTTAAAGTAATGTAATTAATTTAATATTTTAACTACAAAGCTATAAAAGTTATAATAAAAGTTAATTAATTTCAAAACTACCAAAAATATAACAAATCATATTAAAGCTAAAGAATAATAGATATGAGAAGATTTTGTATGTATGAAACACCCTAATTTAAAAATACTTTATTTCATCTAATTATTGCTTATAATTTAGAATATCAAGAAAACGAATTCGGTTGAAAAATATTAATAGAAATCAGTATCTATAATAAATCATCCAGAAATAAAACATTTAAAAAAATACCTAAGAAGCGTAGTTTGAGTAACATCCTAGGAGAAAACTTTTAGGGTAAAAAGAAAGACTTCTCATCGTTTGAAATAAAAATAATGTACCGAAAGAAAACGCCAACTATATTCGAAAATAAAAGTCTAGAGACGATATCACATTTCTCTGTAACTACTGGACAATGCTTGAGAATGGCTTCACATCTTTTTTAACAGATTCCCTGGAACATCTTAGCATAATAAATTATTACTCTATTTTTCTAGAGCGAGTTTTTGCTTCTTCAATCTGATTTCAATTCAACCATGCCTAGTGCTATATTTTTATGACTCGGTATATTATTTTTTTACGCTCGACGCAGCAAAGCGTATTATTTAGTTATGTACATAAATAAAAAAAAAAGAAAAAAAAAAAGGAATATTTATTATTCACCTACAAATTATAATGTACCATAAATATTAAAAGCATCCATTGGTTTATTGTATAGCCAATCGTATCATATTAAACATTAACTATAGCACAATTCAGGCAGTATAAGAGCTAGATTTATCTACGACACTCCTCATCTGATTGTGGTTATAATTTAGTGATGAGAAAATTTTGGGGGAGCCCGTGGCTGAGTGACTAGCCCGCGAGTCTCACATGCCAAAGGTCGTGAATTCAAATCCCAGTTACTTTTTCAAGCATTGAATTAAATGGGGATTCACTCAAAGCCTCTCTCCCCGGTATGTAAGACGCGCTAGCCAACTGGTGTCCACTCACAAAAATACCAGTAGGAAGTAATGACCCCACTACAGGGCTTATCGCGCCACTGGAAGAATAATAGAAAATTTTAAATAGTATTAATTATTCAAAGAACACAAAATAGTTAAAGGTTACCAGAATAAATATAAGTACATAGTTGAAATAAAAAAATAGATGAAACCACAATTAAAAGATTAGACGTAAAAACATAAATAAACTAAAAAATCTGGTGCGGGCAACACACGACTTTCACTTACCTCAATTTTTAAAATCAATGAAAGGATTTTCAAATACAGTTAGAGATAAAAATACGTGAAATTATTAAGTAATTAATTAAATTAAATTTCTATAGAAACATGTGTTTGATTCAAAAATCTATTATTGAATCTACAAAATTAAAGGTACTTTAGGGGAAGAAAATTTTAAATATCGGCATTTAAGCCCTGTCAGACCATTTTTATCTAAATAAAACCTACATGATATTAAAGCCCATTAAATTTTACATCGATATAGCGAGTTTAATCAAAATCGTCGGAACCGTTTTTGAGAAAATCGAAAAAAGGTGCAAAATGCATGGTATAAAGTGCCTCTTCTGGTAGGCTCATTTAGATGAAAAAAGTTTTGTCACGTCTCGGGCGTATAGTTGTCTTAGATATGAAATTTCAGTTTCATAGGACTTACCGTTTCCGCCCGGGAGTTACCACACACACACAGACACAACACACACACACACACACACACACACACACACAGAACTTTTTGCGGGACTTGGTTATTTGGACTCAGGGGACCCTAAAACGTGTATTTCCGTTGAAAACTGGAATTCGAAAATTTTCACGATCGCAATACTTCCCCTTACCATATATAGTAAGTGAAAGTAAAATGAATTATAACCAATTGGATTTAAAAATCAGATAATTTAAAGGGTTTTTTTTCTACTTCAGATCAAACGCTAAGAGATTGGTTTGTGCCTGAAAGATATAGCGAATAAGCATAGTTATCAACGACACCATCGAGGATCACAGAACGTATAGAGGAAGTTTTGATGCTTATAAATTGAAGGGTATTAGCAGCTTTATTTACCTTGGGCACAGAAGTTAAGGGACAAATTCTCAGGAGATCGATAGGATTGCGGTTGCAAAACGCTCCTACTTTAGACAGTCTAAATACTTCTGTAACAGATTAATCCTCAAAAGGACTATGGTAAATCTGCTCTAGTTAATATTATTTCACCTGCAGTTCAAATTCAAGACATTCGCAAAGGAGGTCAAGGATAAGCTTCAGATCACAAAACAATGAGAAATAATAAATAATTTACTTTACTTTATGCTTAGAAAAAAACAAACATTCTAAAAGAAATTTTTAAAAATAGTGCATTTTTTTTAACGAAATAATGCAGAGGCCTCACTTCAAAAAAAAAAAAAAAAAAAAATGAAATACTGAAGACAAGAACAAGCATTAAATAAGCGAGTTTTTCAAGGTTTTGCCCGTGTTTTACTTAATATAGGCAGAAGAGAATATATTTTGAAAGATATATCTTTGGTCATAAATACGGGCATATATCATGTAACATAAATATGTAGTTCTGATTACTCATTTTTCTTAGGATGTTTTTGAAGGCTACAGTTTTCAAAAAATGTATAATATTTATTTCTAACAGTTTATTTTATATAAGGCTCTGGAGCCTACTATCATTGTAATCAGAAACTCGTAAGTGGACAGAGGGTCAGGAAAGTTGGATAAGCTCCGATAGAATCTTGCAAAACTGTAGGTATGAGATTAAAGAGCTTATAGGAGCGCTGCTGGATATATCATGGTTCATTGATTTTTATTTGAAGCACTTGGTATCAAGAGTATTAGATATTTTTTTTGTACCTTTAGTTTTTGGTTTATATCACGGATTAGAGGAATCCGTGTCTTTATAAGGTATTTTCTGAATTTACAGATTAAGCTGAGATAGGGTATAATAGTAACAAATATAGTAGTAACAAACTGTAACAATTATTGTAATATTTTTAAATCTTATATTTGTGTTATTCATCAAGTTTCTACAATAACAAACTGAAGAAAACTTGATCAAAGTTTTAATAAAATAACACACACATTTTTATTTATATATTATTTAAAAATTTATTTATTTAATTTTTTTTCTCATAGTTCTCGGAGCAGATGACATTCTATGAACCTCAGTAGTGAACTAATTGTTTCATTTGAGTCCTTCAAGCTCTCACTCTGCGATCTTGGTAAATTGAATTTATCCATTAGTACATGGAATTTGGGGTATTTCAAAATTATATGTTTCATTTGATAGAGACACTCTATACAAGTCACACATTGGTTCGAGCCGGCTGAGGATGAGATGGACATGAGTGAGCTGCTACGTCAGATGCGAAGTCTCGCAAAAGCAGTTTCCTCGCGGCGGTCACTTCGCAATGTTTTTCCAGAGAAAAGGTAATGGCTTGATATTCCTTAATTTATTTGTATTGTCAACTTCTGTTCGTTAACCTCATCTGTTTCCAGGCCTGAGAGATTTTCACCTCAAGGTATTTTTTTACGTCTTCCTTGATGTAAGTTGGTGGATTTGGGCGTTATAATTCAGCTTCTTTCAAAGCCCTGCCAGTTTTTTCATTGCTATCAATGCCTAGGTGGGATGGAATCGACAAGTTCTTTTTTTTTAGTATTTTTAAATCTCCCACATATTTTCGTATATTATTGATTGATGGATGATCAGTGTAGATATTATAAAGGCTCTTGAGGGCAGAAAGGGAATCAGTGCATAGAATGAACTTTAACTCATTACGTGACATAATATATTCGAGTACATTCGATAATGTCCCACTTAAGACCCTGCCCTGGGGAATACCATGGGGAGTTTTTTTTTTTTTTTGTGGATTACAAAGCTTCATTATTGAAAATAATAACAAAAAAAGCTACAAATAGACAAAGAAATAGATTTTATAAAAACAAATCTAATAATAATAATAATAATAGTCGAATTTTAATTTATTAATATTATCAATGTTAATTAACATTACAGGTAATTGTTTCTTCAGTTTATGTATTTCTATTTAATATTAGAAATATTCAAATAATCTCCCATATTGAGTGTTCATGTCACGTAACTAAAATTTCATTATTATGGTAATTATATTATGACGTTTCCTGTATGCGCAAACATAAAATAACTAAGTTCCACACTGGAAGAACTTCCATTACAAGAATAGCAATCAGGCATGATGCCCATATTTCTCCTGGCCCTGGGAAGGTTGAGATGCTCACATTATGGCAGCTATTCTGGGCCAAAAGTACCGGTCCAAATCGACATTCAATTCCCTTTTTATTGCGTAGTAAAGACAATTTATTGAGCTCTTTGAGATCCTCATTCCTTCCCATCTTTACCGCTGTCATCTTCTTATACACTAACCTTGACCCTTCCCATTCGGCGTGAGAAGAGTTATTTATTAGTAAATGATGTTATAAACAAAGAAATGGTTTCACAATATACACATTTAACTTACCTTCGATATTATAAACTTTGCCTGTATTTCTGAAGTTCTCCAAAACGTTGCAATAACATATTTTCATTTCGCTTTTTATGAGAAGAAAAAATAATTACAGTAATCTTTAACTTCACTGATTTTCATCACAAATTTAAACACACCCAACATGTTTGTTGTTTTTTTTATATTTACTTCCAGATCCTTTTAATGAAATATACATAAAGGAAAAATATTACTATTTTCCTTTGTAAACATATATTTTAAAATATCTAGGATACAAATAATCATGTCTTTCAAACTGGTCTATGGTACGAAATAGATTAGTATTTCGACTCCATATTAAAAGCAATGGCCCTTACCAGGTATCAATCCTTTCATGACAAACTTCATTCTCATTCTAACCCACTAGTTTTAATCCTTTCTTCCTCTTCAATTCCTGATAATCCTCCGAGGCGCCTAAAGGGAGATAGCCCCGAGGCCTTCTTATTTAGAGTATTATTAGAGTGCTCCTAATGGAAAGCTTCTCTACATGTATTTCATTTCATTGTATTATATAACTATTAAATTTACTGGATGTATTTTTTTTTTTAATACAGTAGTAAATATCAATAAATATTTTCAAAACAAAAAAAATACACACACACACATATAAGTATATATATATATATATATATATATGTATGTATGTATAAGGGGTCTATAACGAATACCTTTCATAGCACAGACCCACGACTACATAGGATGACAATACCAGGAATATTTTACTCCTTTATAAAAATCTAAGGCCATCTGCCGGGTTTAAACCTACGACCGTAGGCCAAGAATACTGTTATACTTGCCAAAAAAAAACACATGTGGCCCATCTTTGTAATTCGTAAGGTATTATTCTCATTAAAATAATCAAACTGGGTAGAATCTTAGTACATATAAATTATATTGACTAATGGATACAAAAAATTAATTGTATAAAAGGAAGAACTAGAAGAAAAACAAGGTAATAGACAATGGAGAGTGACGAAATATGCATAAAATTAAGTAGTTGTTTTTTTTACATCAATCACTTCAAAAGAAATAACTGTTAAATAGAAACTATACTTTTATAAATATTTAATAACACTATAGAATTTTAACAGAAAATAAATGAAAATTTCAAATAATGTATAGAGGTAAGTGTAACATAGAATTTATTAAGTTAATTATAATATTTAAGATTTCAATGTAATTATTGACTGCTTTAATATATTCGAATCAAATTTATTTAATGTATTCCATTATCAAGTTGTAAATTCAAATAAATAAATTTAAAAAATATATACGAGTTGATTTTATTTGCATTAAAATTTATAGAATGATATACTTTATTGTAATCATGAGAAAAATGTATGCGTCCCAAGATACCTTTTCGATTTGTTCAATGTATGGGCTTAAATGCCGATATTTTAAATTTTCTTCATCTAAAGTACCTTTAATTTTGTAGATTCAATAATAATAACAAGATTATCTTGTTAAAGCTGATGAAAAACAGGTAAATATATAAATTGAATGAATTCGATACCCAACTAAAGGAGAAAACAGAAAAAATATTTTTTTAATGCAATTTTTCGTTTTTGAACATAAGAGTAGTAATATACATGTATGATATACCGTTGGTAAGCTAAAGATTTTAGAAAAAATATCATCTCATACACAAGCTTTTAAAAGTTAATAGAGAGCGATGAAATGAACATAAAACGAACTGATTATTTTAGATAATAATATAATAGATTTTTGAATGAAACACATGTTTCTATAGAAATTCAATTTAATTAATTCCTTAATAGTTTCACGTATTTTTATCTCTGTTTTTAAAAATTCTTTCATTGATTTTTAAAATGGTGGTAAGTGAAAGTCGTGTGTTGCCCGCACCAGATTTTTTTTTTTACAGTTTTGAAAGCATAAATTTTGATTTACGTTTTTCATTTCTTTCGATGATCATAAATGATAATGAATAGAGGTTTTAAAAGGAAAAATCTTTCTAGCTAATCGCACTTTTTGCTACGATGAGCTAAAACTACCAAAGCGATAAACTCTAAATCTGTCATACATTGCTTTTTTGAACATAAATGAGAACACCTAATTCAAATTGTAGCCGTGAGAAGCAGAGCGGGTCTACTATTTGTTATATATAAAAACAAACCGAACAATCTCTCTGGGTTCACGTAGGAATTACAGAGAATGAACTGGCCTAGGCGCCAAATATGGAAGTACCTTTTTTCCTATACCACACTATAAAACGATGCGGACTGCATATATTGGAGCATTGCTAAGAACCCTTTTGGTCTAAAGTTCCGGAGAGCAAGAAGTTGAAGCAAACCTTTTGAGAGACGTGACCAATTTCAAATACTTGGGAACTAAATAAATACTTGGTAGGTAAATAATTGAGTAATTATGATTTGAAGCTCAATGAGAAAAATGTACTTACAAACTCCTCTTTGTTGAAAAAGAAAACTTTTCAATCGTTAAATGATAGATGAAAAGGTTGTTTAAACGAAAAGTAGTTTCTTTTACTTTGAAAAAAGGGTATTTCACAAAAGTTCTGGATGTAGAAAACTAACAAGAACTTGTTTTACACTTCTGCTAATTGATATTTGTTGATTAAAGGGACAACATGTATTTTGTGTGTATCCAAAGCTCAAAAAAATCGCTGGGTTTTTTTAATATTAAATATGGGTATACGTTTTTTAGGTTATGCAAGTTATGAAAGGGCAAGTTATGAATAAAATTAACTAAATAATTTTTAAGAAAATAATAGGGATTCACGTCATTTTTTTAAAACTATATAATATAGTTAATAGAGAGCGATGAAAACTCCGCCAATGGAAATAGTTATACTAAGGCCATTGCCAGTCCCAAGCCTGGATAAAGGAGGAGGGTTGGGTCATGGGCTGACTCCCCATGAAACGTAAAAAAGTACAATGTTACGAATACTCAACAAAGCCTCGGATGTAGAATTGATTCACGGAAACGACATGGACCTCGGAAACGGACATACAAAATTGGCACATGGAATGTACGGACCCTATATCGAGCTGGAGCTTTTAAGGAACTTGCTGATGTGTCCCAGAAGAGTCGCTTAGACGTTTTGGCTGTACAAGAGATGAGATGGACTGGTAAAGGAGATATAAAGGGAAAGAACTTTACGATGCTATATAGTGGGTCAGAAAACAGACATGAGTTTGGAGTAGCATTTATGGTCTCCAACAGAATAAAATCTGCAATCCTTGACTTCCAACCAATTAACGAAAGGCTTTGCAAACTACGCATTAGAGGGCAATTCAGGAACATTAATTTGATTTGTGTTCATGCACCCACAGAAGAGAAGGATGAGGAGTTGAAAGATACCTTCTATGAACAATTAGAAGCTGCTTATAATACCTGTCCCAACTATGATATGAAAATCGTCCTAGGAGATTTCAATGCGCAAGTCGGGAAGGAGATAGAGCTGAGACCAACAATTGGAGCGCATAGCTTACATCAAGTGACAAATGACAATGGACTAAGGATGGTAAGTTTTGCAACCGTGAAATCCATGGCAGTCATGAGTACTATGTTCCCTCATAAAAAAGTGCACAAAGAAACATGGCACTCTCCAGATGGTACCTCTGCAAGCCAAATTGATCACGTACTGGTTTCCACCAAAAATTTCAGCTGTGTAAATGATGTACGGTCATATAGAGGATATGATGTTAACTCCGATCACTACTTAGTAATCATAAAACTTCACCCAAAAAAAAAATGCTCTACAAAGAAACCAATGCCCCGAAGTGAGCAGTGGAATACAGAACGCCTCGGGACTGAAGAAGAGAGTGATAGATTTACCGAGAAGTTCCATGAGACAGTTATGAGCATAACAGTTAGTGAAGGTACGGAAACTATTGAAAGTAGGTGGAGACGCATCAAGACAGGTTTAACGCAGTCTGCAAAAGAAGTGTGTGGAGTAAAGAAAAGAAGTCATCGTAACGATTGGTTTGATGAAGAATGCGAGCAGGCTGTCCAGATAAGGAATGAAAAAAGACTAATCTGGATTAGTAGAAATACACGGCAGAGCTTCAAGCAGTACAAAGATGCCAGGAAACTCGCGAAGGGATTGGTTAGGAGAAAAAAGAAGGAATCACTAATGAAGCAAATCAAGGACATAGAAAACGCAAAAAGAAAAAATGAATCACGCAAATTCTACAGATCGGTGAATCACATCAAAAGCGAACCTACTAGGAAAGGAAACCTAATAAGGGACGACCAGGGTAAAATGCTAATGCTGGAAGAAGAGGTACAGGAAAGGTGGCGACAGTATTTCGGGAACCTGCTGAACCCAAGAGAGTCGGAGACCAACGAGGGAGATCAAGCCCAGTTACCATTGAGGACAAATGAGGATGACTTGGAAACCATTCCACCAGATGTAGAGGACATCGAAGACATCCTTAATAAACTCAAAAATAATAAAGCGCCAGGTAATGATGGACTGCCCGCAGAGTTGTTAAAAGCGGGACATAATGAAGTTGCAAAGGAACTGCAGGAACTGGTAGCTCAGATATGGGAAGAGGAACGTCTGCCTGAAGAATGGAATAAGGCTCTTGTAGTGCCCGTGTACAAGAAGAAGGGCGAGTCAACAATATGCAGTAACTATCGGGGGATTAGTTTGCTAAGTGCGGCATATAAAATTTTCTCCATAACCCTTTATAACAGGCTCCTTCCATATGTAGAACAGAAACTGGGCGACTATCAGGGTGGTTTTCGGCCCAATAGGTCCACTATTGATCAAATCTTCACCCTGAAGCAAATCTGTGAGAAGATGAATGAGTTTCAGCAGACTACCTGGATGTTGTTTGTCGATTTTAAGGCCGCCTATGATACCATAGTTAGGAGTAAGCTCGTAGTAGCCATGCATGAACTGGGACTACCATGTAAACTAATTAGTTTAGTAAAATGCACAATGGCAAATACAATTTGCCAAGTTAAATGCTGTGGGCTATCGGAGCCGTTTGAAGTAGAAGATGGTCTTAGACAAGGAGATCCAATAGCTCCTCTTCTGTTCAATATAGCTCTGCAAGTTATCATCAATAGGGCGGAATTAGAACAACAAGGGACAATATTTACGAAGATGTCTCAAATTCTCGCATATGCAGATGACGTGGTCATTATGGTAGATCCCTGCCGAGCATAAGAGCGGCCTTTGAAGCAATGGACAAGGAAGCAGGAAAGATCGGCCTAAAAGTCAACGAGCTGAAAACTAAGATAATGGTACTAGGCACACGAATGGACCAGAGGCAGAGTCATTATGAAATGGGACCCTATAAAATAGAACTGGTAAGAAGTTTTCAGTATCTAGGCTCTATTATAAATGATGACCTGAAGGAAGAAGAAGAGGTAAGGAAGCGTATAGCGGCTGGTAATAGAGCCTATTTTTCCTTATCAAAGCTATTTAGAAGCAAGCTTTTGAGCCGCTCCACCAAGTTGATGCTATACAAAACCCTTGTAAGACCAGTGGTTACGTACGGTGGAGAAACGTGGATCCTCAACAACAAAAATGTGGACCTGCTTGATAGGTTTGAACGGGTAATCCTAAGGAGAATCCTGGGAGCCGTATTTGAGGATGGTCAATGGCGGCGGAGGAAAAATAAGGAATTGTTTCAGCTCTACCAGGATATCAGTATCTCCTCTCATATTAAGATACAGAGGTTAAAATGGATTGGGCACGTGATGAGGATGAATTGTGACAGGGTTGCAAGTAGAGTATACGGGAATGTTCCGGATGGCCGGCGTATGTATGCGTCCCAAGATACCTTTTCGATTTGTTCAATGTATGGGCTTAAATGCCGATATTTTAAATTTTCTTCATCTAAAGTACCTTTAATTTTGTAGATTCAATAATAATAACAAGATTATCTTGTTAAAGCTGATGAAAAACAGGTAAATATATAAATTGAATGAATTCGATACCCAACTAAAGGAGAAAACAGAAAAAATATTTTTTTAATGCAATTTTTCGTTTTTGAACATAAGAGTAGTAATATACATGTATGATATACCGTTGGTAAGCTAAAGATTTTAGAAAAAATATCATCTCATACACAAGCTTTTAAAAGTTAATAGAGAGCGATGAAATGAACATAAAACGAACTGATTATTTTAGATAATAATATAATAGATTTTTGAATGAAACACATGTTTCTATAGAAATTCAATTTAATTAATTCCTTAATAGTTTCACGTATTTTTATCTCTGTTTTTAAAAATTCTTTCATTGATTTTTAAAATGGTGGTAAGTGAAAGTCGTGTGTTGCCCGCACCAGATTTTTTTTTTTACAGTTTTGAAAGCATAAATTTTGATTTACGTTTTTCATTTCTTTCGATGATCATAAATGATAATGAATAGAGGTTTTAAAAGGAAAAATCTTTCTAGCTAATCGCACTTTTTGCTACGATGAGCTAAAACTACCAAAGCGATAAACTCTAAATCTGTCATACATAGCTTTTTTGAACATAAATGAGAACACCTAATTCAAATTGTAGCCGTGAGAAGCAGAGCGGGTCTACTATTTGTTATATATAAAAACAAACCGAACAATCTCTCTGGGTTCACGTAGGAATTACAGAGAATGAACTGGCCTAGGCGCCAAATATGGAAGTACCTTTTTTCCTATACCACACTATAAAACGATGCGGACTGCATATATTGGAGCATTGCTAAGAACCCTTTTGGTCTAAAGTTCCGGAGAGCAAGAAGTTGAAGCAAACCTTTTGAGAGACGTGACCAATTTCAAATACTTGGTAACTAAATAAATACTTGGTAGGTAAATAATTGAGTAATTATGATTTGAAGCTCAATGGGAAAAATGTACTTACAAACTCCTCTTTGTTGAAAAAGAAAACTTTTCAATCGTTAAATGATAGATGAAAAGGTTGTTTAAACGAAAAGTAGTTTCTTTTACTTTGAAAAAAGGGTATTTCACAAAAGTTCTGGATGTAGAAAACTAACAAGAACTTGTTTTACACTTCTGCTAATTGATATTTGTTGATAAAAGGGACAACATGTATTTTGTGTGTATCCAAAGCTCAAAAAAATCGCTGGGTTTTTTTAATATTAAATATGGGTATACGTTTTTTAGATATGAGATGAAAAGAAAGGGCAAGTTATGAATAAAATTAACTAAATAATTTTAAAGAAAATAATAAGGATTCACGTCATTTTTTTAAAACTATATAATAAGGGGTGTTAAGACGCAATGTGATTTCGGTTATAGGAACCGATTCCAACCCAGCCTGGACGGTTTAGGATTTATTGGTTTACAACTCCGCGTAACGAACTTCAACCTGCGGTTTGAATAGGTTGGTTAGATTCAGGATAGTCTGTCCTGTTTTCCATAAAGAGGAGGTTAAGAAGAAAAAAACAATCAAAGAAATAAGGAGAAATATACAAAATTAGCAACCCATAGATAAAGACTAAGAGTAAACACGATCCTTTCAACTTCCAATATAAATAATTTTTTTCACAGATTAATGACTGTTTTCTTTGTTGAATTTCCTATTCTGGCTCTTTTTTTATTTTTTATTTTTTTTTTTCTTTTTTTTTTTTGTGAAATAGGTAAACTTTTTATTTTGATTAATAAACATAATTGTTATTTTTAATGTAATTTATAAAATTATGTTCATGTTTTTTATTTTTAATATTTGTATATGTTTTTTTTTATTTTATTTTTTTTCTTATACGTAATTATCTAGACTTTATTTGTATTTAAGTTAAATGTTTGTATTTGTATTGTTAGTTTAGGGATAAAATAACCCTAGTGGTTGAAAAGCCTTTATGTTACAAAACAAATAATAAACATAATTTTTAGTTAGTTATTTTAAGTTATTTTTTAAATCAAAGTATATTAACATACATATTTTTATTGATTAAGAATATTAAAGTCCGGATGGCGAATTAATTTATTAAATACTATAGTTAAACAGCACTTTGTATCTAGTTCATTAAGCTCTGATGAAGACCTTTAATGAAGGTTGAAATTTTATTTTTAATTAATAAATAGTTTTTCTTATTTTGAGATTTTTTTCCTTGAATACTACGTGCTTAATTTTAATTAATTTTTCAATCCAACAGAATAAAGAATAAGAGACAATTTAAGAGCAGAGACTTAAATCCAGCAACTAGTCCATTTCCATGGAAGGACGAGACAAGCCATTTACAAGACGACAGATCTCAACGCTGCAGCCATGACCCAAATAGTAAATACAACCTATCGATCCGGTGTCAGCCTCTGAGGCGACAAATATATTTAGGATCGAATTGTATTATATTATCCTCCCCTCTCTCGTTGTTCAGGAATAATGGGATACCTCGATCGCTTAGGGAACGTAGGCCTTAGGCTTTGTATTCTCAATCATTCCGTCCAAGAGTACCTGGGTGATTGCTTATTCTGATGGGATGTTGTCTGTAATATGAGAAAGAAAATTCTATACAACGAAATTAATTAAAATCTAATTTTAAAGGTAAAAAAAGGAATGGAATGAAATGACTTATCCGGTCCCTTTTCCTAAACAAGCAGAAAAGTTCCTGCTAAGATGCGGATGCGACTATAATTTCCCAAAAGTAGCGGATACACGTGTGGGTGAAACTTCTCTCCCACACCCAAATATGTTCAACTAAAAATCTAATGTATAAAATTCTCATGTCGCAATGTTAGTTATCATACTACTCCAAAAGGGCTTGACCGATTTTTATAAAATTTTATATGCATATTCAAAAGGTCTCAGAATCGGCTACTATATATATTTTTTTATACCCCTAAGTGATAAGGGTTGTCCACCCCTAACATTTATTAAAATTTTTTTGACAAACAAATTTTTTTATGATGTGGCATTAAGAAATACACACAACCCTAAATTTTCACCCGTATACCACAAATCCCTATTTTTTAATAGTCATTTTAGTAATTTAATAATTTTTCATCCCGCTCAAACAGCTAAAATCAAATATGCGCGTTCAAATGCTTTAAGATTCATCCGCTGAAACATTCTCAAAAAAACTCTTAGATATCGGTGATGGAAAAGTCACTATAGATGAAACTGGATGCGTAAAATTACCGAACGATTTCTGAACAAACATTGATAGATGCTCTCATTGAACAACCATTTCCCGATGGACACATAACATAAATCATGAGTGGCTAGCGAAAAGAACAATTTTAGCGGCAAAAAAATGTGGACGTTGAAGATTTAAATCTAAAGATACAACAGCTGTTGCCAGGGAAATTGGTATCGTACAAATCTATTGAAACAGCTTGCAATGCCAGCGAAGCTGTAGATTTTCCAACAGTTTTTGAACTCACTGGATTTGCCAGGCATACCAACGCATAATTTACAATTGAAGGTTGGATCTTCAATTATTTTGCTTCGTAATTTAAAATTAAAGGTCGGATCTCCGATTATTTTGGTTCGTAATTTAAACTCGCCACGGCTGTGCACTGGTACGTGATTAGTCATTCAAAAATGAACGAAAAACGTTATCTGAGCCAGCATTTTAAATGGCAAGTTCCGAGGTTAAATATATTAATACCACGATCCCTATTATACCTACAGATGTCCCAATTCAATTTAAACGTATTCAGTTTCCGATTAGATTGGCATTTGTAAATGATTATCAATAAGTCCCAACGCCAAACGATGTCTGTTTGTTGCTTAGATTTGAGCACACCATGATTTTCACACGGACAATTATAAGTGGCATACTTACGAGTGGGTAAACCATCCAGCTTGCATGTGTTAGCTAAAGATGGGCTAACAAAAAATATTTTTCACGCTATAGCATGAAGAGATTGATAATGTTTGTTAGTGTTCCGTCGTAATTAATTATTGCTATATATATAATTTTAAGGAATAACTTAAAAAACGATTGTTTGGTGTTTCGTTATTTTCATATTCCCCCATCGTTCACAGCGCTCCATGCCTCTTTCGCTCATATATCATATCCTTACGTACTTACAATAAATTAGTTATTGTACACACTACAAATTCCCTAGAAATAATTTATAAGGCAAAAATTAATTAAATAGGTAAATTTAGTAATTATTTAAAGGCTAGTTTAAAATGATACAGCATATACCAACTAAATGCTTTTCAACACTACATTCGTGAGTTATTGTCAGATATTAAGTAACATTAAACTTTCTATCACTGGTCTCTCAAAGCAAAGGGAAGTACAAAAAAATCCATCTCCTCCTCCCAAAAAAAAAAAAAACTAACATTAGTTGTAGTAACCAACGTTAGTGGTCAATGGTAAAATCTTTAGTAAATAATAAATAATAACAATAATGATGAATTTATTGTCGGCGGTGGAGAATATATAACAGAGGAGTTCAATGAAGGTGCGGTCATCACGAAAAACACGCTAATAATAAAAAAACTTATTTTATTGTGCGCCGACTTTGATGAAGGCAACGAAGGCCAACAATATAAGCCGAAACGTCGTCACACAATATAAGAAGTTTTTCTTGATGATAGCAACTTCAACCAACTTCTCCATCAATAATAGAAATTTTAAAAATCCGTTTCTTGAGGATAAACTAGTTGGTTTTTGTTATATTTTTTTGTAAATCGGATTTCTTCTAGGTTTGTAGCAGTCATTATGGTTTGAGGTTACTTGTCATCTTCACGTCTTCTACTCTAGTTTTTACTTCATCCAACGTTTAAAAATATGGGGAAAAAAGTACGTAACAAAATTATCAGGGCTCCTTAAAGAAACGTTGTATAATTTCTTTTAATTGGTAATATTTTAGTAGAGATTTACTAAATATCAACATAAAAACAAGAAATAGTACTACAAAGCTTGTATCAATTGACCGCACCCGCGACCAACTTCTCAATCAATAATAAAAATAATGACCTAACTATGTCATATGTACAATGGTGAAACAATCAGTAAATTCATTGCTTATAAAATTATTTTTTATAATATTACATCGTAAAACCCCCTTAAACAAAATAAGCTTTCCCTTAAACACCAACCTATTTTGCGCTTTAAGGCCTAACAGAAGAGTTTTTTCACTCCATTTTAAAAATAAAGTTAGTCTCTTTGAAAGGGAAAACGCTGGAAAGGCGAAAATAATGCAAAACGTTCAGGGGTGATTTACGTCCTCACCTCAAGGGAAATATAAAATAAATAAAAAAACCACCAGAGTCGTGCCCTGAAACGGAACGCCACCTCAATCCAATTTGGCCGCGTCGACGGGATAGCGTTGATTCTAAAATGCAAATTGTCGGTCGTTAACAAATATCTCTGGATGTCTACTTTCAACGCTTCGATAACCGATTGGCAGCTCTGCCATTTACATCTGTTACAGTATTTTGCACGGATAGCGGATAGCGTACCAGAAATAAATAATTTATAACGAAACATAAATTTTCGAGAATTTTTAAACAACTTTATTCACTATTTAGGTAACAAGTTGTGAGGACAAAAAATACAAAGCATGTCCTCATCGTATTGCTAATTTTTGTTTCGATTTGATGTATAAAACATTACAGGAACTAGAAAGATTTCCCCATCACATGTTTTTGCCCGTGAAGTTAACTTAAAACGGTTGCAACACTAAAAGTATTGGCCCGAAAAAAAATTTATTAACGGTTTTATATTCACGAAAAACAAAAATATCGATCGGAAAATTTAACGAAAATTGGACGATTTTAAAAGATTGACCCATATATATTTGTTTGCCAAAAGCATTTCATAGCCATACAACTTCAAAGTTCCAAAAAACCTTTCCAGGTTTGTATCGCCACTTTCAGATTTCGTGAACCTCCTTGCAGTCCTTTGGTGTTACAGAGACTGAATAAACTTGAACTATAATATATTCTATTAAATAAATAATGTCCGATTGAAGAATTATAGAGCAACTGTATGCTCTTAAGATAAGCTAATCATGGCCGAGAATCATCCTCATAACTAGCCAAGTGCCATTAATCTGATGGGAGCGATTAAATATCCGAGCACGCTCTTCAAACTTAATTTCAACTCCCTCTTTGACAAGTTTTATCTTTGACTGACAAGCCAACATTAGCGGTTGACACCTCGCCAATATTAAAACAAATTTGAAAGTCAATTAACTCTATAATTTATTAATTAACATCTCTCGATAAGCAGCTTAACCTATTCAATGTGAAGTTAAATAAAAATTTAAAGATTTTTTTAAACAAACAAAATGCTTTAAACTAGTGAAAAAGCGATGAAATTAAAGTAAGGAATTTTTAAATATCACGCATGGTTCATATTATTTTTTAAAATCTTGATCAGAATATTTGTTGTTCGACATCTAATTTGAGTCTTTATTATATTCTACAGCTTATATTATTATATATAATCAAATCTGTTAATATTTACTTACTTTTAAAAACAAAAAAGGATAGGAAATTCAACGTAACAGCTAATTAAGAATATTTAAATATTTATAAAAACTATAAACCTGGACTTAATGACATAATAAATAAGCATTTAATAAACATGATCTTTACAACCGTATCCTTTAGTATTAATTTAACAAACCAACATTAAATTCATATTGAACATCGACACAATTCAATAGAATAATATAGAAACAAAATAATATTTATAAAATTAAATGAAAAAATGTTCAATTTATAATTGAAACTTAAGTAAAAAAAAACAACAACAAAACAACTTACAACAAAAAATTGAATAATTGTTGAAAATATAAAACATTCGTTAAAACTTAATATGGGGTAACTTTCATATATCAAAATCTACTGAACTCATAACTGAATACTAGAACCACTATAATAATATATTTTTTTTTTTTTCATTTATTCAGAAATATTACAATTTGTCTCAATGGACTATAAATAATTAGTCACGTTCATACATGGGTTGTCTCTTTATGAATTATTAGTATTGAACTAATAATTAAGAAAGAGACATTACCAATGAATTAAATGTAAAGTAACCAAAAATAACTTATAAAATGTTCTATTGTTAGCGTATTTCTATATTTGGATTAAATATGTTTACAGAATAGGGAATTTAGAAAGTGGTTAGAAAAGAAATAATATGAATAAGTATTAAAATCATGTTCATTTTAAAATTTATAATGATTGAAATTTGGATAAATTACAATAAATACTATAAAATGAAAGTACGTTAATTGATATATATGGATTATCATTGGATGGTATACGAACAAATGCTAAAACAGTGATTAATCATGTAGAATATAAGTAATATAATTTAAATATAATTTTTTGTAAAATTTAATTCTGTTATATTGCAATAAAATTGTGTAGTAACATTACTCTGAAAATAAAATAAAACCTGGAAATATTCATGATAAATGATGACAATAAAGAACTAGCTTATCTTTTAAACAATGATTATCAATAAAAACCTACCAATGATCTTTCCAAAGTAAATAGAATAATTGTGGCTTTCGTAAAAAAATTTACCCCGTAGCAATTTCACTTTCAAGTCAGGACTCGCTACGGTAAATTACTGCTTCAGTTAAGTAAATTCACTATTCAAATACCGTAGTCAACTTTATGAGGCTGAGTCTATACAGCACAAGGTAGTTGGAAATAAACTTAATGGTTCCGGGAATCGAACCTTAGGAGCTAGTATATGCCTCTTCTCTCTCTCACCAACCCTTGTATCTGATTATTTTTCTCTCATGTATCAACATTTTAACTAAATGTTTCATATTAATAGCCATAAATGTAACTTTATCCATAATTAACAGCTTAATTAGTCTACTTTTAGCAAGCCATATTACAACTCAGCTAACATATATATAACTACAAAATACAAAACTTATGAACTTTTAAATAGAAAGCATATTTTATTCATGATTCTTAAAAACGATCTGAAATGTTTAAAATATCGCATATTTAGAACGAACACGTTTCGAAAGACTAAGCTTTAACTATCTTTTTTTTTTTGTTTAATCGTTCTATGTAATTAAAAAATAAAAAAAAACCCTTTCCCTACTGCTTCTAATCTCCCCTATAAGGTTGCGATTTAATTGAGAATGCACTGATCCATTAGTTTTTTTATCAATTTTTGGAGATACGCTTAATACAGGCTGTCTGTGCCTAACTAGATCCCTCTGTCGTGTAATATTATTTTTAACTTTTTTTTTTTAGTAGTTTAAATATTTTTCTTTACTATTTTTTTTATTAGTTTAGTACGGGAACGCGTGGTCTAGTGGATAGATCATTAGGCTACTATTATCCGGGTCACAGGTTGGAATCCCGGCTGAGGTGAAATTATTTATTCTGTTATTTCAGCAGTGGAACTACACTGGGTATGGAGACCCTTCCTGGGGCACACCCAGCCTCCATAAAGTGAGTTCCCAAAATTGGGAGGAAAAGCTGGCGCCTAATCACCTTTATTTAGGCCTAGCGCGGTCGTTGGCCGCGAAACAGTACGAATCTCTTGTACTGAACCGTTATTATTTATTCATTTTATTTATTATAAAGATCCCTTCATGAGTTGTAGAGGTACAGGTTTTTTAGTAGTAGTTTAAATTATTTAAAAAAAAAAAAGGATTCTTAAAATTCTCTGGCGTCAAATATATGAGCAACTGTATATAAAGTTCTCCTTCACATATTTTTGAATAATTTAAGAACTACAAGCTATATGACGAAATACTTCTATCGCTAAAATATGTAACATATTGAAGAAATTTTTAGTGGGGACAAGGGCAGGTTGTATTATATAAGTTTATCATTAACGAAAGAAATAATTAATCAATCTCTTAATGTATAAATCGATTTTACGAGGATCATTATGTGACTGACGGTGTGTTGTGATCGAAGGAGTGAGATTACAAACGCACAACTAGTGGAAGCAAAGAGGCTGTGTGAAATGGATTCCCCACTGTTTCAAAAATACTTATATTTCTTTGAAGCTGGTTTTATTTCTCATATTATTTGCTGGGTAACATTATTTTATCTTAAAGGGACAAATCCATTGGAATATATTACTAGCTGTTGACTGTTATCTCAGTTTTGAGTGGTGTAGTATTTGCTAAATGCATATTAATTAATTTTTTATATATTCCGACCAGATAATTGTACAGAGACTAACAATAAGTTAATATGGATTAAAATTCTAGTCACCTCCTTATACAAATTTAAATTTGCTATACTGACTAATCTTTTATTGCAATGTGGGGATTTTTAATTTTAATTTAAGGTCATTATATCAAACTATTTTCAACCTCACTCATAATATAATTTATTGGCTCATAAAATCATGTAGCTGTGGAGTCTGGCCCATTAAGTGTTAGTATATATTAACAGACTATATAACAATATAATAATTATACTTTTGACTCAAAAAAAATGTCTTCAATATAATTACTTAATTTTATTCGTTATATTTGGGAAACCTGAATAAAGCCTATATCACTCATTTTGAGATTTAGAGTTTTCAATCATGGAAAGTATTTTAATAGAAAAATTAATTATTTTCTTCAAAACGAACTTTAATGGAGTTCACCCAGATCCTGAACAGACAATCTAATTCTGTATTTTAAAGAAATGTTACAGAAGATGAAACAGGTACTCAAGGTATGGTAACATACAAGGTATACGAAACATAAAGTTTGTTAATTCATAAATATTCTAAATGTACGGTAAATCCAGGATTCATTGTGGATAACATTTTTTTTTTTTTTTTTTTTTTTTTTTGTTTCTTTGCTCATAGCTTCTAGCTCACAAAAATAATTAATTACAAGAGAATGAGCTAACTAAAATATTTATTTCTGCTGATTTTTGCTGCAACGAAAAACCTTTGAGATGGAGCCTAGTATACTTTTCACCAAAACATTCAGAAAAGAATTTTGTTTTCCGTTTTGCAAATCTAATTGACAGATGAGATGTTCGGGGCTAATTTTCTCAGTACCAAAAGATTGTGGTAAAAGCTACCGCAAAAGCATTAGTTGACCGCTGAAGAATTGGTACACAACCGCGGGAGACAGCACTTCAAACAGACCAAGTCCCTGATTAACTGACACAGTTCTTGGATCTCTTAATTGGTCCCTTTGTCAATTATCAAACTTTCTTCTTTATCCTTTAAATTCGCTCGTGTTTAATCAGTATGACAAAAATAATGGAGCTCATCTGATTTTTTTTTCTGACCGATACTAGACTAATGATATGTCTATACTCAACTTCTTGAACCTAAAAGGTAAATTTATTAACTAAAATAATGCGGCGAAGTATCACTCTGATTGAACGTGAGGTACCTCTTTAAAATTCATATTACAATATAGGATACTGATCCTTATGGAACTGAATACTTAATCTTATTAAATTTAAAATGCTTATATTCAAGAAAAAGTAAGATAAATGCTACCATACTTTGGTACTCTTTATCCATTTCCCTCCGTAAAGTATAATCTCTATCTAATTTCAAAGACCATTTATTTATCCACCTCAAAAATAAATTTTCAGCACACATTTAACATACCTTGAATTAATAATACGAAACTAAATTCTTTCGAAGCTACTTTGTTTTTGTTTGTTTGTGTGTGTGTGTGTGTGTCTGTCTTTTATTTATTTTGACTATATATAATTTTATAATTTACTAATTGGCTGAATAATCATGTAATAAATTAAACCAGACGGTTCATTGTACGTTATTCTTGAGGGACAAAATGTCCCAGAATAAAAATTACTTTTTTACTTTTCTCATCATTGTCCTGAGTTTTCTTTTGGTTCAATAATTGTAAGATATATATTATACCGTTTCCATATATATATATATATATATATATATATTATACCGTTTCCAAAAGAAATTTATTGATATATTTTACTTTCACTTTACAACCTTACAACGTTTCGGCCTTTAGGGTCATTTTCAAGTATTTGTAACAATTATATTTGTATGGTATCTTTATACTTTTTACATTTCATTTTAATATTTAAATTAATTATTTTATCAATCGTGCCTTTTTCTAAAAATGCTTACCCACCATACATATTTATCTATAAATATTTTTCATCGGCAGTGTCATCCAGATTATCTTGCTAAAAAATACAATTTTAAACGTAGTAAGGTGTGAAAGTAAAATAAATCAATAAACCTCTCTTGTAAACGGCCAAATATATATCTATACTAATATTATAAAGCTGAAGAGTTTGTTTGTTTGTTTATTTGAACGCGCAAATCTCAGAAACTACTGGTTCGAAATGAAAAAATTTTTTTGTGTTGGATAGTCCATTTACCGAGGAAGGCTATAGGCTATATAACATCACGCTGCGACCAATAGGAGTAAAGAATCAGTGGAAAATCTGGGAAAAAACGGGAAAAATTAGGGAAAAAAACCTCGCATCCCAATGATTTCAAATGATTTACTTTTTATTTTTAAAATAATTCAATTTCCCCATAATTTATCTTTTGCTGTAACAATTAATAATTCACAGGGCCAAACATTTAAACACGTAGGAATTGATTTACGCCAAGATCGGGTTGCGAAGAAAATCGTTATGTTCTTCTGCCACATGAAAATAAAACTAAAAATGTCATTTACGCGGAAGTTCTTTCAAATATATTATTTTAAAAACTTCTTAATAGCGATCATAATCACAGAAATTGACGCAGACGAAATCGCTTTAGAATAAATTAAAGAAAAGGTGACGTGTACCGAGAAAGGATTAAATCTAGTTGATAAAATTCCGGTTCTGGGAAACGCCGATGATTTGGTACTGTTAGGGAAAGACACGGAAACTAATAAAATAAAAACCGGTAAAAAAAAAAAAAGGACTCGAAATAAATACCGATAAGAAAAAATATATCATTAGTAGCAGAGACGGTGGCGATCTTAGTGATATTGATATATCAGGACATAATTTTGAACACGTAGAGAAATTTAAGTATTTAGGTTCAATGATAACGAGAAAAACTAAGTCCAGGAGAACATCAAGTTCCGGTTTTAGGCGGGAAATGCGTGTTATTATTCAGTTGGGAAATTACTTAGCTCGCGGCTTCTGTCTAAAAACTTAATGGTTAGAAGTTATAAAACTATTATTCTTCCAACGGTTCTTTACGGATGTGAAACGTGGCCACTTACTTTGAAGGACGAACAACGCCTAAAATTTTCGAAAATAAGGTACTACAGGCAAAATATTTGGACTGAAGAGAGATGAGGCCACTAGGGTGTAAAGAAGGTTGCGGAGACTATATTTATATCAATTTATATTATTATATAAGTCATGTTTTATTTCAAGAGTCATTTTTAACTTTAATCGTTATTACCTTGAAGCATATACATTTATAAATTTAAATAAATTATAACAATTATTATTTCTTTTGAATTATTCGAGTATAATAATCAGAACTATTATTTTAATAATATTTAGGACTTTTATTAGATATATGTCTATGTTTATAAAATATATCAATTTATTTTCTGGTCATCGCACTATCTAAAAAATGACTATGGTTGTTGAGCTAAAATTTTTCCTGGAGGTTCGCCTTAGTGTTTAGATGTGCAATAAGGCTGGGTTTGAAAATCTTCAACTTACAAGTGGTTGAAATAATAAATTTGACAGGAAGAAGTCTAGATCGGGCTTTAAATAATAACAAAGAGTAGCAGATAGTTGATATTTATTATAGCTACTCTTACTATAAACGCACATACATTAATACGAAATGAAATGAAATGAATCTATTTGTACACGTATTATATATATCTTAAAAGCAACAAAGTAGGTAATTATTAAAGCTCATCCCATTACCTCTAGAAAAGACAATAATTAAGGAGAAGATGAATAAGTGAATGTGAAAATATTAATTAAAACAATAATCTCCAAAACAAATAAATAATAATAAAATAAGAGAGAATAAAGATATTTTTGGTGGTGATGTATTGACGACAGGGGAGCCAGCCCACCTGGGCCATCCATGTGATACATCTTTAATGATCTGGGTTTATCCAAGCTGCAGCAAAGGTCAGCTGAATTTTTAAGCTTCTCATCTTCCCCTCTACTTTGTTTCCCTTTGAACCCTCGGTAAACCTTCTTATAGGGCATGCATTTCACTAAGGTCGAGTGTTTATTGGCAAACTTATCTAAAAGCCTTTCCGCCACATTTTACAAAATTTTACCATATAGTATTTTATTATTACAAAATTTTACCCAAAATTTTACAAAATAATATCCCAAATTGTCTCAATAATATTTTTATTATGGGTTACGGCCGTTTGAAAGTATTATTTATATATATATATATATATATATATATATATATATATATATATATATATATATATATATATATATATATATATATATATGTTATACATTATTTCAATTTCACACAAACAGGTATATAAACCAGAAGCACCATAACTATTCCTTCCTTCCTGGATGGCACTACAACTCTCGAAGAATCAGAGCCGCCAGGAACTTAGGTCGCCAGCCTTCCCTGTCCTGTGCGGCTGCTTTCGCGGAGGTTTGAGAGGGTCCGAGCGTCGGCTGCCACACCATCAGCCCACCGCAGTCTGGGTCTGCCAACTCTTCTTGGTTAAAAGATCTGTTCTTCCAGATGCTTCCTGAGTACTCCATCAGACACCAAGCTGACGATGTGTCCAACCCATCTCAGCCGCCCGATTCAAATGAATTTTACAATATCAGCTTCACCATGATGTGAATGATGTGATTCTGATTTCCGCATTAGGGCGCAACCTCCATTCACCGTTAACGCATACTGCCCCAAAGAAACGTCTCTCAAATCAGAGGAGGATTTGCTCCTGTGTCTTTGGAATAGTCCAACTTTCGGAGACGTATATCATCACTATTAAAAGGAATAATATGGAAAATAGGACAGTCATAAAATATAAATTTGTAGTGAACACATTATTCACTCAAGAAATGAGTACTTGAGATGGTATACAGAAGTATTACATGCTGGTAAGAGTTCACTCATTACAAACAATACAAAAACCCTGCATATTATTACACAATTACTTATAATTTCCAAATAACTATATTAGGGTATAACAGCTTATATAACTGTTTACAGGAAATTAATTAGGACAAATGCGATAAATTATTCAAAGGAAAATGGCCAATCAATAATTTCAAAACGCTCTTTCTCTGCTATTTTTAACCGATTTCAATTATTTTTGCATTCATAAATTCGAATAACCGGCAGACGGATTTTTTTTTCGTTATTCGGGTTCTACTTTTCTTGAAGCATTAGACTTATAATTTTTAGAGGGGGTATTTTCTTTTTTTTGGTCAAATTCTAAAAAGTTTCATTATTAAAATAATAGTAATAACGGATAGAAAGTAATAAGTTTTCTTTTATAACCAACATTTAGTCCAACTATATAAAGTTTAATAACTATATAAATAATATATTAACTGCATATTATAAACATGTAATAGTTTATTGCATTAATATACCAAACGTGCTTTAGAGAGCATATAGACTAGTGAGTTGAACAATTTCTGAAAAAACAGACAAAAAAGACCATTTTATAAGGTCAAAAACAATTTACAAAATCGTTGTTATTCAGAATGCGTTATTAAGACTGCTCAAGTTAAATTGAAAGGAATTCGCCTAGTAAATATAATCAAAATTCTATCAAAACCATGACGACAGTTGGCATGAGAATGATATTTTTTAATAATTTCTTAAAGATTATAAAAATGGGTAAACATACTAGAGGTACAGGGGAGCCCGTGGCCAAGTGGCTAGCGCGCTAGTCTCCCACGCTAAAGGTTATGAGTTCGAATCCCAGTCCCGGAAGGACTTTTTCAAGTATTTCATAAATAAGGATTCACTCACAGCCTCTCCCCCGGGTATGTGGGACCCGCCAGTCTGCTGGTAGCTACTCACAAAATTAGGCGTAGCAAGTGATGACCCTACCCTATAAAATACATCGAGAAACGTGGAGATCACACCACGAAGTCAAGGGCCTACACGGCCTGTCGCGCCACTGGAAAAATAAACATAAAAGTGGCAGCTCGAGGCGTAGATAACATTATTTCTTCGGGTTCGCTAATCCAAATTATTATTTAGTATTAATTTAATTTAAATATTGCAATGAATCGTATTACACGTCATAATATTTTATCCAAAGGACCAGCAATTGAGAGAAGTGTTGACTTCGTTGTACTCCAACCAAACAAGCGACCCAAATATGAAGCTCCCATACCTACACATCACTTAAGCTCCATACTCAACCCAGAGCGCGAAGATATCTCAGGACTTGAGGAGCTGCAGAAGGAAAGACATTCGAAACCATAAATACAATAGGAGATTAAAGGAGCCTAAGATCAATGCAGTTCCGACAGGTTCAGATAACAATGAAGACAAAAGCTGTTGTCTTCAGCGATATTCTATTCTTCTATTCAATGCCCTAAGCCTTTCGAATATTCTGTCATTAGATCCCTCAAAGCAACGGCGAACCTGATTAAAGGTCCATTGGAAAAACTCGAAAATTTTCCTTCTTTTTTTCCCTTAATTACTTTGGGACGTGTCCTCTAAAGAATTATTTTCAAAGAAGAGGCATAATGAAAATCGAAATTCATTGATTTATAAAAAAAACCGTTGTGATTACATTCAGAATTACAAGTTTTTTTTTTTTTTTTTTTTAAAATATTTTATTGATATTTACAACTGTACATACAATATATACAACAAGTAAATGGGCTAATTGACACTTATGGGCGTGATAATGTCTTGTGAAGAAACTACCCAGTGGTAGCACTTCAAAGTCAATTTAATTAAAGTAGGTCTAGAGCCATCGTCTTTTCAATCGCCTCGGAGGGTTGTCAGGAATAGATGGGAATGATAAATTGCGTACAAGAGGATTCGTGTGGGTTGGGAGTTTGGAATGAAAAGGGTATCTGGTTTCGGCTAGTTCTGCGACAAATAGGATATTTAAAGGTCATTATGGATGATTTTATTCGTAACCAAATAAGGAGCATTTAGGATTTTGCGAAGGATTTTGGATTGTAAGGATTGAATACGAGAGGAATTAGATGGTTTAGTAGAGCCCCAAAGCTCGATTCCATATCTCCAGATGGGTCTGATGATAGTAACATAAATGAGCTTTTTGTAATAAATTGGAAGTTTTGAACGTTTGTCTAGTAAGTGTTGTAGTAATCGGTATCTACGGGCAGTTTCTGTCGTTTAAGTCGCGTATGGGGATTCCATGTAAGACGTTTGTCAAGATAGGAGTCCTAGGTAACGGATTTGTTCAACAGGTATGAGTGGGGTATTATTAAAGGATACAGTGAGGCAGGAAGTCATCGGTTGCGACGAAGGGTAAACGTAATTTGGTGGGATTTGTTAGGATTTATTTTAATCCTCCAGTTCTGACACCATTCCTCAATGGCTGTGATGTGAGACTGAAGGGTTCGGGAAGCAGCGGATGGATCATTATGTACAGATAACACACAAGTGTCATCCGCATAAGTTGTGAGGACAGTGGATGGATCGAGTGGAATATCAGCTGTATATACCGTATAAAGGATGGGACCTAAGATACTACCCTGAGGTACACCTGCAGACTGAGAAAATATGGAAGAGTAGGAAAGGTTATGATTTACTTTGAAGGTTCTATTGGAGAGGTAGGAACGGATTATCAAGTAGTATGTTGCGGGAAGGAATTGACGGAGTTTATAAAGGAGTCCTGGGTGCCAGAATTACAAGTTTTATAACGCCATGAAATTAACAAACAATTTATACTAATGATAACCATAAAATATTACACACATTTTTGTTGTTCATGTTTCGTACTTAATTTATTTTGTACTCCTACTGTAATGAAGATAGATTTTGAAGTAAATGTTGCGTTTTTTGCCAATTAATCCTACAGAGACCACAAGGCATGAGTCCAAGTAGGCAATATACTTATAATAAGAGCTACGTCGTAAACTATGTCAAAAATAACTAAACTCTCTGCGGTATCATAAAAAGCTAAGACCACTAACTAAAGTTCATTTAAATAATACGATAATGTCATTAGTGGTTAACAAAAGCCACTATTCTATTCTCAAAGTCGAGTTACGCATTTATCCATATTATCAATTTTACATCACAAGGGTGGGGGAGGTGGGTTTTTTAGGACGTCTAATAACATTGTGGCCCCAAAATGGTTAATGCCAATAAATAACAAAAAAAAAAAAATTAAAATTTAGGCAGTCATGAGGACTGCCGATAGAAGGGGAAACCTGTTTTAAATTCTCGATTTGCACTGGAATTTTGTTGGAAAATAAAGATTGTAAAACATCATAACCTTGCAGAGATATGTCATCTTGAATGATATCATTGTAATCTGAATGTGACTGTAAACACATATGAGTTAGTGGTACACATATTTGTTTTTTAAACACTTTTTTTTTTTTTTAGACCTTAATTTAATATTATGGAAATTCGGACATTTAGGAATATGATTATAAATGTTTCAAAAGATTGTTCTATCTCTGAAAGAATTAAATTAGTCGCTCATTTTTTTTCTTTTTCTGATATTTACGCCCCTTAATTTTTCTTAATTTTTAACCTTGAATTTCGGCATTATAATTTGAATTATTCTGTTTTAAAAGAATCACCCATCTATGAAAAAATAAAATAGAATTTTTTTCTTTATAACTATAACGCAGGAGTTTTTTTTCATTGGACGCTTAATTTGTTTGTTGATGTAGAAATTTCTTGATTAGGGTGTTGCATAATTTGTCTGCTTCTCCCTACATCGCTTATACATTATTTTTATGTTCCTCCTTTAAATCGAAATTCGCAAATACTGCAGGATTTTTGACTCAAGGAGAGGATCTTCCCCCTTAATTTCTTATATTATATTTTATATCTTAGTATATAAAAAAAAATTAAAAATGTATATTAATAAGTCCATGAGGGATTGATAAATATGCTGTGTTACTGTAGCAACCTGATGTATTTGGGCAGCATTGCCAAAAAATAAAGCATTTCTCTCTTAATGAAAAAATGAAAATATTTTTAAAAATGTTCATTTATTTATAACAAACAAGAAATTTGACAAACAATTTAATTTCCCATATGCGATTCCTTTGCAATGCGCAAATTTGTGGAATTGCTGAAGCAGCCCATTATGTTACGTTCATTTATAGACCTTTATAGTCTTGTACTATTTTGGTTTATATTTTCGATAATGAAACTTTGTATCGACCCCAAAAAAAAAAAAAAAAATACACCTTATCAAAATTTGAGGGCTTACGTTTTAAGATGCGCAGAATCCAATAACGAAAAAAAAATCCGTTTGTCCGCCGCACACTGGGCAAAATCACCAATTTAGGTGGACAAAAGTCAAGTCAAAAGTTTGGAATTTTCGATTGCTTGAACTTTTTATTATTAGTTGGTAAGACGCTTAATACGAATGTTTCCCGCCATACCGTGTTTACAAATAAATAGTAAATAAGTAAATCATTCCTGTTCACACTAGTGCCTAATAACCGTAAGACATTATATTTCCAAACTCGTTATTGAATATACATTGCAATCTCAAGTGTAGAGTTAATTTAGCGATTTGTAAATGTATGCCACTATTCATAACGAAAAACTATACAACCCTCACGTTACCCCAAGGTTTTGATTCAACAACCCTTCTAGTCTTTAGATATAACAAAGAATATTTGCGATTTTTTGCGTTTTGGTTGATACATAATTTTTTTTAGATACAACACTCCGAATCAAAACTTTCCACAATCTATATTTTCAAGAATTTCCTAAACCATATAAAATACATCTATTAGCAGGTTTTAGCAACTCCGAGCTATAATTAGATTTTTTGTATTTTTTCCCGTATTCTGGAACTTCAAACGTAAAGGTTTTAGATTTTAGCAAATAAATTTGATGTTTGACCACTGTGCGCTTGACCAATCGTGTCAAAAAATTAATTAATTTTTATAATTTTTTCTTGTAAATTTTTTAATATTTTCCTTATCTGGGACCCTAAAGATAAAATATAGACAAGTTTCAGAATTTAGTCCACCTAAATCGGTCATATTTTCCACTGTGCGCCGTTCGCTGTCTACCGCCCGCGTATTTCTCCGAAACTACTGGCCATTTTTTTTTTAATTCGCAAAAAATATTATTCCATGCAACTATTTTTTTTTTTTTTTTTTTTTTTTAAATTAGAGAAAAATGTGTATAGAGTTTTAGAATTATTAAATCGCGATAAACAGAAGGAAAAATAATTGAGAGTTACGTTTCAAATGCGTAGAATCCGAATAACGAATAAAATCCGTAATGTATGGTAATGTATTATTTAAAAAGGAGTATTTCCAATTCTTAATGCATGGTTCAAATTTTGTTATGTTGCCTGCACAATATTTTTCGTGAGATACCATAATCAAAGATTTGTTCAGGGCTTTATAATAATTATTAACGGAAATGTAAACAAACAGATACAGAAATCAAAAACGTAACTTCTTATTCAAAAGTTCCATAAAGCAGGATCAACTAAGTCTAGATAAGCCAGATAAACATACCAATATTCGAAGGATTTTGGACTCGCTTTGAGTCATTGTGTGAAGTTTAGATTACTCTCCCAAGCCCCAGCTCCGATATTGGCATTTCCTTTTTCTGCTTGGAGTGTTTTTAATAATATATCTTTCTGAATCTTCTCAATCTTTTCTATTTACCTAAGCAACCGGGAGATATATCCACTGATTGCGGTAGTTTCCCTATGACTCTATGTCATGTACACTATCAATATGATAGTTTAGGAACTGTATACAGTCAAAATTAAAACTATTTTATTCCCAATGTGATTGATTGTAGAGATATAAAATAAGTAATTATGAAGATTGGAATGTCGCAATGGAAATAGTCATTTTATTTATCATGGTCTACTACTTAGTCCATCGTCAAAATTACTCAGGCACTGTTTCATGGACAAAAATTATTAGAAATTAAAAACAATGAAGTAATGAAAATTTATAGACTATTAAAATAAAATGTAATTTAACAAAAAAAATCCGGTATAACACAGACAAACGACTTTCACTTGCCTAGATCTGTTAAAATCAATTTCAGAATTTTTAAATACATTTAGAGATAAAAATAAATCATTAAAGAATTAATTAAATTGAATTTCAATAGAAACATGTGTTTTATTAAACAATTTATTATATTACTTTCACTTACCTATACATGAAATATATAGTAAGTATTGCGATCGTGAAAATTTTCGATTTCCAGTTTTCAACGGAAATACACGTTTTAGGGTCCCCTGAGTCTAAATAACTAAGTTCCGCAAAAAGGTCTGTGTGTGTGTGTGTGTGTGTGTGTGGTAACTACCGAAAACAGAAAGTGCTATGAAACTGAAATTTCATATTTAAGACAACTATACGCCCGAGATGTTACAGAATCATTTTCATCAAAATCAGCTAACCAGACGAGCCATTTTATATCATGCATTTTGCACCATTTTACGATTTACTTAAAAACGGCTTTAACGATTTTAATTAAACTCTATATATCGACGTAAAATTTGATGGGCTTTAATATGATGTAGGTTTCTTTCTGATTGAAACAGTCTGACAGGGCTTAAATGCCGACATTTTAAAACTTCTTATACTAAAGTACCTTCAATTTTATAGATAAAAAAAATGTAACAAAATCTTACTAGCATTGATAAATAACGGGTAAAAATGTAAGTTGAGCGAATTCGATAAACAACTCAAGGAGAAAAGTACTAAAATCTTTTTTTAAGCCATTTTTGCGTTTTTTAACATAAGAATAATATATATAAGAGTAATATAGATGTATAATATAAAAGAAGAATAGAATAGAATAAAATAATAATGTAGATAAGAGTAATATAGATGTATAATAACCGTTGGAGAGCTAAAGATTTTAGAAAAAATATTATCTAATATACGGAATTTTAAAGGTTAATGGAGAGTGATGAAAATCCGATAAAACTAACTGATTGTTGTTGATAAAAATATAATAGATTATATAATAAAAAACATGTTTCTATTGAAATTTAAAAAAAAATAATTCGCTAACAACTTATTAGTATCTTTCAGTGTATTTAAAAAATTTTAAATTGATTTTAACAAACGGAGGTAAGTGAAAGTCGGGTGTTGCGCGCACCAGATTTTTTTTTACTTTCACTTACCTATATATGAAATATATAGTAAAGTATAGACTATATATAGACAGGGCTTAAATGTCCATACTTTCATCTTCTAAAGTACCTTTAATTCTGTAGATTCTATCAAAATAACTATATTATCTGGTTAGCAATGATAATTAACAGCTAAATATGCAAGTTGAGCGAATTTAATAAACAACTAAAGAATAAAACTGAAACAATGCATTTTTAATGCAATTTTGTGTTTTTGAACATAAAAACAGTAATATAGATGTATAATATATACCGTTGGAAAGCTAAAGATTTTAGAAAAAATATTATCTTATACAACTATTGTAAAAGTTAACGGAGAGCGATGAAAAGCCGATAAAACAAACTGATTTTCGTAGATAATAATATAATAGATTTTTTAATAAAACACACGTTTCTATTCAAATCTAATTTAAATAATTCTTAAACAATTTAAGTTCGTTTATAAATTTGTTTAAAAATTCTTGAATTGATATAAATAACGGAGGTAAGTGAAAGCCGTGTGTTGCACTCACCAGATTTGTATCTACAAGAATCGGTTAGTTTCATCGGCTTATTATCACTCTTCATTAACTTTTACAATTCAGTGTGTTAGATATTTGTTTTCTAAAATCTTTAGCTATCTAACGGTGTAATATATATCTATACTACTATTCTTCTGTTCAAAAACACAAAAATTGCATTACAAAATATTTTTGCACTTTTCTTCTTTAGTTGTTAATAGAATTTTCCGAACTCGCATATTAAGCCGTTATTTATAAATGATACCACGATGATGTGCCTATTTTTTTTTTTTAAATCTACAAAATTAAAGGTACTTTAGAGAATAAAAATTTAAAATATCGTCATTTAAGCCCTGTCAGGCTATTTCAATCAGAATGAAACTTACATCATATTAAAGCCCACCAAATTTAACATCGATATAGCGAGTTTAATCCAAATCATTAAGACCGTTTTTGAGAAAAGCGTAAAAAGGTGCTAAATGCATGGTACAAAGTAGATCTTCCGGTCAGCTGATTTTGATGAAAAAGATTTTGTAACATCTCGGACGTATAGCTGTCTTAAATATGAAATTTCAGTTTCATAGGACACTTTTCGTTTTCGCCCGGGAGTTACAACACACACACAGACCTTTTTGACTTGGTCATTTGGACTCAGGAGACCCTAAAACGTGTATTTCTGTAGAAAACTAGAATTCGAAAATTTTCACGATCGCAATATTTCCCCTTACTATATATATTTTATATATAGTTAAGTGAAAGTAAAAACATATATTTTTAAAATTTATGTGCTCAAAGAAGAAAAAGGTGTATCTGATATACGATAAACTCATGAAGTTTTTTGGTTTGTATTAAAAAATATTGCAAAAAAAAACTTTAACATGGTACGAAATTTGACGATCTAATTTTCTGAAAGTAATGATTTATTTAAATTGAAATATTATTCACCAGACAGACATAAAATGCCCCAAAAAATGTTAAAACACTGAAAAATCAAATAAAATATATTTGCCTTCTTTTTAATTATAAATTTTTTCTAATATTTAATTATTATAATAGATAAAGGCTTTCATAGAAACAGGGTCAAAGGAAAGCATAATAAATTTAAATTTACGATTTCCACAGCAAATGCATATCAAACTTTTCACATAATCGTATATAGCAAATAATTATCGTGAAGATAGATTTTGAAAAATTGTATCTAAAAGACTTTCCCCAACCCAGGTAAGAGTCAGAGAGCTGGATCAGTAAAGAAAAATACTCTGGAGGTTGACTGCGTGAAAAGGGCTCATCTTTATTAACGAAGTGCTCAGGAATTGGACATAAGACACACAGAACTCAAGACAACTCTACATTTTGCAGTTCTACATACATGCTGTGAGTACTAAATTATATTATACTTTCTTTTCTTTTTAATGTTTTTGGAAGTTACTGTGACTACTTACTGTTAGCTGTTAAGCTAATGAACACCCATGTAGACGAATAGCAGTAAGCTATTGAGTGAAGTAATGAATTATATATGAGAAAGTGTTTTTAAGGAAATAAGTCTGGAAAATGGGGAAACAACCCCGAAACGTTGATAGATGATGTGAATGGTTATAAAATAAAATAAATAGTTAACAAAAGGAAGTTAAGGTGTGCTCACTTAAGTGTTAATTATATTATACGTTTTCGATGGTTTACTAATATTTTTCAGTAGTATACAGTTATTGAAATATGGAAAAAATCTAAGGCATGAGGTAATATGGAGTAACAAGACAAATGTGAAGCAATATGTTCAGACGTTGGTTAGATATTATAAATGTTATATTTTTGTTTATTTCATTATTTACTCCCTAATAATAAAGTGTAGCTAGCAATATTTCTAACCATGATCCATAAATAAGGGCAATAAATAATTTCATACCCGAGAAGGAGAATTTATTATATAGAGACCGGAGACATAAAATGTCATCGATGTATTAGATTTACTGATTTAACTTTAATAAAATAACTCCATAGATATTTAAAATTATATACATTGATACCTTGACACATTTTGAAACAGGTTCTGCCCCCGTATAGCATAGCATCATTAAATACACACTCAATAGGCTCATTAGAGTTTTAGAGATGGAAGACTTAAAGTACCCTAAATGATGCTTCTTCAAGCTACGAAGCAAATGGTCTCTGCCAAGACCGTCTCTGGTTTGTGTTTTCAAATAAAATTGGTGTTTCCAATTGAATAGATTCCTGGATAACATCTACAAGGAGATATGATTTTCGGAAACAATCCGGCCAAAATCAAGTTCAATATCAGTAGAATGTTGAACAAATATGAACAGTGACTATGTAAAAAGCATCTGGATAATTTATAGTGATCAAGGTATAGTGAACAATTGAACCTTTTTTATAATAGCCAACAAATATCCAATTATTTATTGTTATCAAATTTTAAATACATTAGGCTAGCGATAGAGATTAAAATGTGCAATACAAGAAAGGAAGGAACACTCTACCATATCACGTTTAAGTGGACGAAACTCCAATCTGCGTTTAAATGTTTATTTAGGCATCGAAAATATTAATAGGATTAAATTATTAGATCTTTAGACCGAGAAGGGGATGACAAAAAAATGCAGTTTTTCAATACTGTTTAGCAATTCATATAGAGTTCGGGTGGGTTCCTCGTATAATTGTGAGTATGCTTTGGGGTTGTCATTGTTATAATTAAATGTTTTATATTTCAGCTTATATTGTTGAACTAATTTATTTTGTAGCATTTTGACCCTTAATATTTTATTTTGGTACTGAAAATATATTAATTACTTAATTATAACCTACTTTTAATTTTTTAATTCGTTCAAGTGGCTATTTTTAAACTATTTTAGATCTTTTTAAGAAAGTCTATTATTTTTTTTTTATCGCACTTTACTGATTCTAAACCTCTATCAACAATGTTTTCTACCATAAAAATAACTGAGTTATGGGAGTATATATAAATAAAATTTCATTTTCTATGTTTTATAATTGATAGCGATGTACTGATTCTAAAACTTTTTTTAATTAGATTTTTAGACCGAGAAGGGGATGACGAAAAAATGCAGTTTTTCAATACTGTTTAGCAATTCATATAGAGTTCGTGTAGGTTCCTCGTATAATTGAGAGTATGCTTTGGGGTTGTCATTGTTATTACTAAATGTTTAAATATTTCAGCTTATATTGTTGAACAAATTTATTTTGTAGCATTTTAACCCTTAATATTTTATTTTGGTACTGAAAATATATTAATTACTTAATTATAGCCTACTTTTATTTTTTAATTCGTTCAAGTGGCTATTTTTAAACTATTTTAGATCTTTTTAAGAAAGTCTATTATTTATTTTTTTTTTATCGCACTTTACTGATTCTAAACCTCTATCAACAATGTTTTCTACCATAAAAATAACTGAGTTATAGGAGTATATATAAATAAAATTTCATTTTCTGTCTATGTTTTATATTTGATAGCGGTGTACTGATTCTAAAACTTTTCTTAAATTTAATTTTATTTATTTTTTTAACCCCCTTTACTGATTTTAAAACTCTCTACAATTTTTTCTTTCTCTTCAAAAATAACTGAGTTAATCGGGTGTTTAAGGATAAAATTTCATTTTTTTTTCTTTCTTTTTTTTTTTAAACTATTCGCGGTTTCTTGATTAAAAAATCTAATAAATTTTTTCCACTTTCAAAAATAGATGAGTTATTTAATTAAATCACTTTTATAATAGGAGTTCGTATCTTAGCAAAATGTTAATATGAATTAGGCTTGTGACTTATTGAGATAAGATCAGTTTCAGTATTCACATTGCTCTATGAACGTATATTATGTTTTTGTTATACATTTTACTTTTTTATAAATGGTCATTCTTTTTATTATATACTAAGGCAGAATTGTTACTAATATTATATAAAACTCAAAATGTTTTGTTCTTTAAATTTAATGCCTTAATTTTAGCACAAGTCAATTCATTAAGTGACTAGGACAAGTAAGATGAAATTACTGTTATTAATTAGTCCGTATATACTACAAACAGAATGTGGACATCATATATGTAATTGCAACATCAATTAATCAGTAGGCCTATACAACTTCTAGTCAGTAATCAAGTGACCCAAGCATTTCTCATAATTTTGTTCCGGAAAGTTTAGAGTATGGTTATGATGTTTCTAACTAGAGCCGGGGGAAAAGAAAACTTTAATTAATAATAAATCAATTTCCTCCACTAAATCTGATCTCCAAATCATTCAACCAGTAAATCTAGTCGACTTTTTTCCTTTTTTTAATTAACATAGTACTGCTTTAATTAACATAGTACTGCAATGATTTCCAAATATATTTACCTAATCGAAACTAAGGAATATTTATTTTAAAAAAATTATGATTTTAATAAACTGAAATAAATAAATATAGATTTAAATTGAATATAAATATAAATTAAATTGAACTACAACGCATTTTATAATGTAAGGGGTGTATTTTTATTTCATAATTCTACTTATATGAAAATCACAGAATTTTTAAAAGTATTGAAATCCATCAAAGTATTGGAGAAGATATATTTTCAACCAGTTTCATAATTCTTAAAATGATTTAAAATGTTTCGGAAATATCTTACATGAAGGACCTTCCTTGGGTTCAGAACTTAAAGAGATTCGTATTTCTTCACGGTCAACAGTCAAAATCACGTTCGGCCGCCAGTTGTTTTCAAATTTTGGGTACCCTCTTTCATGAGGCTGGGTGTACCCTAGGAGGATCTACATACTCCTAATGCATTAACAGATGGGGCAGTGGCCTAATGCTCTATCAATTAGACTACGCCGCTCCCTAAATTTTAAAATAAGTTGATATAATACATTTATATTGATGATAAAAGAGCTTCTTAAATGTTTTAATTTTTAACTTGAATTTATCACTTTTTGCAGTATTTTCTTTCTTAACCACGTAATAATATTAAGCATTCCTCTATACAATTTATATTTTAATTATATTACTTTACTATTATTTATACCTATGATATGATTTGTGTCGATGAAATGTGGTTTTTTTTTTTTTAACTCTGTGGTAATGTACTTCGAACGACATTTTCTAGCCTGAGGAAAATTCTTTTTTCTTTTAATTTAAAGAGAAGAAATATCCGAAGAAAACTTGAGGAACGAAGTGAGAGAGGCGCAGGACGATAAGAGAGACAGAAACAGCCCCAGATAGCGGCGCTATCGCCTGCTGTCCCAGGCCACAATAGGTGTCAGTTGGCACAGTTCCGTGTTGCTGGCTCTCTCTGTTAGGAGTTTATGCCTTAGCTTTTCCTACCTTTCCTAGGTCGGAAGCTGTCTCCTCCAGGAAACGACACTCCACCATTCCAGAGAGAATAATTTATGAAAAAAATTTAGAAGTTATTTGAACTCAATTTCATAGGGGCAACCCAGTTGAAGTTAAAAGTAAACCTATAAGAAAATACAGCGAAGTTTAAAAAATTTGCTTCTTACTTTGAAAATAAGGATATATAGAAGTAAATCTGCACTAGTTGACGGTGCAAGAAGAGCTACAAATTATTTTATTACTGATACCTTGAAAGCTTTTCCCGTATCATTCCCTTTGTAAACTAAAGTTTAGAAATAATTTGGAAGGGAAATATCATATCCCTTTTTACTTTTAGAAACCTTTAGCAGCCTGACATATCCTATCACCTTAAGTAAG
Source organism: Piezodorus guildinii (assembly GCA_023052935.1). NCBI lineage: Eukaryota > Metazoa > Arthropoda > Insecta > Hemiptera > Pentatomidae > Piezodorus > Piezodorus guildinii. Next base: position 111,354,786 of record CM041294.1, read on the forward strand.
TAATATTTAAATGCATCCCTTCTTAGATCCAATGAGAACTCTTTCAACATTTAATCTAATCAGTCATTTCCTATCAATTCAATTCTAAATGATCCCAAGGAGATGTTAATTTCATAGAAAATCGACAAACAAAGCAGACAGATAATTTAATTTATTCATTCAATTTTTTCCTTACATCGTTGCATCTAAGAGCAAATATTATTTGAAACGATTATCTTTTCAAAGATGTAAAATTAAATTATTCATTACTCTGCAAACATTCTGAAGAATTGAATTTTTCTTTTCTGTTTTTTTAACTGTATATTTTTACGTTCTCATGTTAACGTACATTGTTTTTAAGTTGTTTGTACATTTTTACTAGAATTTATCTTTGTAGTTATTTTATTAGGTTTAATTCAATTATTTTACTCAATGACTCTATTCTTGAATCCACTTTTTATTTCCTGTTATGTTATTCTGTAGGGTCTTGTTCCAGAATAATAAAGAATGATTATTATTATTAATAGTTAATGTTTAATTGTTTTTCAATAAATATCGAATTACTTTAAATATATTGAATAAACGCTGCAAATAATTACACGATGGCATATTATTTATGTAGCTGGTATAAATAATTATATAGCTGTGTTAGAAATGGACTTATACGTATAGCAATAAATGATTCAACGAGCTTAAGAAATACGAACACAAACACTGTCAATTTATTTTTTTTAATGGCTAATTTCCACTGCTAAATTATGTTCAAAACGTTTGTAAAACGATTTCAATGATTTTTTTTTTTCGTTCATAGATAATTTAATTTTTTATCGATTAGCAATATTCTAGTACAATAGGATACAATTTAATGGCTGAGACCCAGTTTGCCTTGCCAGAGTGGCCTCATCTCATCAACCAACTAAAAGACAAACCAAATTAATAACACTAGAACCAGTTTTACTATTACTAATGTCCTTTCGATAGAGTAACATTATTATATTATTATGTTAAGTAATAATTGAATTTAGAGAAAAAGTATTATAAATATTAATTATATGGAATAATTTCGCATGGTGGATAGACGCATTTTTTTTAAACCATACTAGCTGACCCGGCAGACGATTTCCTTTCTTAACTATAACATAGCGACATCAGTTAAGCCATTCATGCTTCACCAAGAGAAAATTGGATTCAAATCTATAAATATATAGATAGGAAATGAAGAAGAAAAAAAAAACCTAACGACTTAACTAATTTATCTTTTTTTTTCTTTCATAAGATCCTTCTCCTGACTGTTATAAGCACAACAAAAATAGACGGTCAAGCCGTTCACGATTTTTGTTCTTTTTCGATTACAAAGGTTTATTATTAAAATAATAAATCTAAAATTTAAGTAAATAATCACATAATTTTTTTTTTATTTCAAAACTGACAACTAGGCAATATTTAATCATAGGTTGACAATCTATCAAGTGAGAATTCTCAGTATTCTTTTTGAATAATTGAAAAAAAATCCGTTAATCTTTCTTGATACATCGAAAAGCTACTTAGAGTATTTAATAAAGATAATTTAAAAATCTTATTTGAACTAAAGTAAAAGAAAAAAAGTTCAATTATTAAAAAAATATTCCTGGATCATTTTTGAAAAATAATGAATCAATAAAACAATACAAATATTTACATACAAGAGAAAATGAGACCAAAGTAACTGTTAATACATAATAGGAAGACTGAAAAAAGTCTGTAGCTATTAAAAAACAGTAATCAACTACGTTTCTGAACTGACACATCAATATATGTAAAACCTCAGTCTATACGAACTCTCAATGAAAACAGAAGTATTTTTATTTTGATACATACGCTTCGTTTTAGGAATGTTCTGGTTCAACAGAACAATGGGAATTAAAATAATTATAATGATTTTCTTAATAATGAGAAACACTATCAGTCTTCAAGAATTGAAAAATATAATTATGTAATGAAAATTGTGCAGTGAAAATTAATAAACCTTACCAGGATCTGCTGATAAAAATAAGAGTTAATAAAATTATAATCTTGGGTCCATCTGGTCCTAATTGGAGAGTGGACTGGACTAATCTTCCTTGCTACCCCGTGAACGATTTTTAATTAACCCTAATGAACTGCTAATCATTGTTTATTTTTTCATTAAAGTACCCCCATACGTAAATAATAACTGTCGTTCCATTAATATTTTTGCAAACTTATTGGTACAACGTTCATTTCTTATTTAAACGTTGGTTATTATTATAAACAGTAATTTGCAAAAATAAAATTGATACGAAATTTCAAATTCGAAACTAGTGTTGGCCAGTTATGCTAGGTTGTAAATGTGTGCTAGATCTTAACACCCCCGAGTAGTGACAACTTGATAAGAGATAGTGTTCTGTCAGCTGTCCGCCTTATCTTGGCAAGATGGAGAGCATGTGGTTTCAGATTGCAAATAGCTGCCCAGCTTCGAATATTAACGATGTTTATGAAATGTATGACACTGAAATAGTTATAAATAAATAAATACTTATATGTATGATCAAACATATACATTCTATAGAGAGACAAGGATTTTATTGCATGAAATTTATACAGTTTACAGCTAATATTTATACCTATTCTAGCACTACTCTTACTACTTACGCTGATGACACATGTGTGTTATCCGTAAATCATAAAACCATATATCTGCCATTAATGATGGTGTCAAAACTGGAGAATTAAAATAAATCCGAATAATTCTCATGAAATCACCTTTACTCTACGTCGTAAAGCTATGACTTCCTGCCTGACTTTCATTTAATAATACCCCACTCATCACTGTAGAACAAACACGATACCTTGTACTTCACCTTGACAAACGTCTTACATGGAATCCTCATACAAGACTTAAACGACAAGAAACTGCTCGTAGATACCGTTTAATACAGCACTTACTTGACAAGCGGTCAAAACTCCCTAATTACTGAAAAAAACTGATTTATATAACCATTCTTAGACCTATTTGGACATATGGCATTGAGCTATTGAGTTCTACTAAACCATCAGTTGTTAAAATCAATTAAAATATATTTAAATTAAAAAAAATATATATATATATTTATATATATACAGAAACATATTTTTCTATATTCTAACTGTAGGAGTTTATATTTTTTAATCTTTAGGTATCCCTAGAGCTTTTGTCAGTTATTGTACAAAAAATTCCAGAAAAAATTATTTGATTTTATAAATGTGCTTTTTCTGAGTTTTGAAAGTTGTTTCCCTACCTCACGTTTTCATAACATAAATTTCATATTGTACTGAAAAGAAGACCTTAATGAGATATCTTTTTCTTTATATTACTCATTTTGAGCCATAAACGTATAAAGAGACTAGTACTCTTTCTAGGTCAACGACCGTGCAATGAAGTGATTAGGCCAAAATAACACTCAGCTACCAGGTTTTTCTCTATTTCATGGTACTCACTTTATAGAGGCTGGAGAGGAGGATATCAATGCCCCAGGGCTGTGTTTTTAGCGTAAATAATATTCTGCTAACTAGCGGGGATTCGATCCCGGAATCTCTATCCATTAGGCCACGCCGCTCCCAAAAATTTAAAAACAAGGATAATTGAATTTCAAAAATTATCTTTGTTCTTGTTTAAAAAATTGGCAAGCGAAATCAGAGTTTTAAACATATATATATATATATATATATATATATATATATATATATATATATTTATAAAGACGTTTTTGATAACGAAAAATAAGCATTTTTATCAAATTACAAGTACAACAGGTAGTTAAATTCCTTCGCATTTCTCGTTGTTAATATTTATTTATTTTTTTATAATAGCATGTACAACAGAACGTATTGTTATGAAGAATGGTCCCTCCCACTTTGTAATTGATACATAAAGGCATAGAAGCCCTTGAAATGTTAATAGTGCATGCAGCGCGCATAGAAATACTCCTTATAATACCTTTGGGTAATAAAAGGACAAATATTTGGGACATGTGTACATATCATATTTGTATTGTATTTTGTGTAAAAATAAAACCATAGGGTATGAAAAAAAAAGTTTTGTTAGCTATTAAATGTTTATTATAATAGTTATTTCTCCAAAGGTAATTTGCCGCCGAAAGTATTTATTCGAATCACTAATTGGATTAAATTTGAATCATTAACTACTCAATCTAAAATTTTTATTTAAAATAAATCATACCTTTTCTGTAAGAACGATTTGTCTGGTTAGTTACAGCGTAAAAAACAAAATGTATAAATATATATATATATATATATATATATATATATATATATATATATATATACATACATTACTTAGCACACATTACTCGGTATTGTACAAGAAGCTTGCTCAATTGCAGTTAATTTAAAATTTAAATTTGAAGGATGATGGAAAAAATCAGCTGATGCGCTCGATGATAACAGACATACGTTACATCGTCTCTCAGATTTTTGCTTTTTTCAGTGGGAATTCGCTTGAATTCAGTCTGGAGAACATCACTAGACCTCAGGAATACTACGGCAGTGAATATTGGAGAAATTTCGGTAAGCAAAGTTATAATTTACTTTGTACAATCACGAAAAAGTGAAAGGAGGGTCACTGATCAGCTGATTGCCGCTAGCTCGGCAAGCTCGGGCTTGCTTTCCGTTAACTTATCTTTCTTTTATCTTTAATTCTTATCTCATTATTTATTTATTATTATTATTTTCTTAATCAATGAGATATTTCCATCAAGTCATGTCCTCAAAGTCTGCAAGTAAAAGATCTAGAACTGCAGGTTCTAACACGTCTCCTACAAAACAGAGACCCCGCCGTGAACAAAATAAAAATATAATTCCACCAGCGACCACGTCAGCTACCTCATTAGGATCTGAACCACAGCCCAGCACATCATCACAAGGAATAACTGATGAATCCCCGTTTTTTACACCGAATCCATTTGAGATCCTCCAAAATGAAAAAGAAACCATGGAATCTTCTCCTATACCCAGGGAACCACTACCTCCACCAATATTTGTTAAAAATATTAAAAATTTTAAACTGATGTGTGCGCATTTAAACAAAGTAACTGATCCTAATAGTTATTATTGTATAAGTAGAACCAATGATACTAAAATATCTCCGACTACTGCTGAAACCTACAGAAAGATTGTAAAATATCTGACTGAGACCAAAGCTGACTTTCATACTTATCAGCTGCGCCAGGAGAGAGCATTAAGGGTCGTAATCAGAAACCTACATTCCTCAACACCCGTTGAAGCTATCAAAGAAGAACTGACAGAATTGGGATTCCAAGTGAGGCAAGTCACCAACGTTCTAAAAGATAAAAGTCCACTGCCTCTATTCTTCGTGGACTTGGAACCATCAGCAGGAGTCGAAAAAATCTATGACCTCAGTAGACTGTACTATACCCGTGTAAAAGTTGAAAAACCGTACACAAAGAGGGAAATAGTTCAGTGTCATAACTGTCAGGCATATGGTCATACCAAAAGTTATTGCCATCACGTACCGCGCTGTGTGAAATGCGGTGAACAGCATAAATCAGAAGAATGTACAAGATCAAGATCAACACCCGCTGTATGTGCCCTGTGCCTCAAGGACCACCCGGCTAACTACAAGGGATGCGAAATCTACAAGAAACTCAGAACCAGATACCAAAAACCTCAGGATCCGAATGAAACAGCTATACCAATCAGAAGCAGAAGAGAACCATCTAAACTTGTAAATTCTAATATGTCATTTGCCCACTTGCTTGGAGGTGGAAGCCAGAGTCATGAAGTCGAGGCACTGCCGGAACAACATTTTCCTCAACATTCTCAATCTATTGTACAACAATCTATCCCTCAAAGTTTACCTAATCTTCAAAAAACTCCTCAACATCAAATTTCTCATATCCCTCCACCATCAAACGTCACAGATCTTACCAGTCTAATGACATCCTTCATCTCCGAAATCAAATCTCTTGTTATGCCGCTTATATCACTCCTTACAAATCTAGTATCAAATCTAATCCCTGCCTTGAAAAATCCTTAAATGAATTCACCTAACTCCTTATCCATTCTCCTTTGGAATGCGAATGGTGTTAGAAATCATACTGACGAACTGACAGCGTTGTTGAAAGACAAAACAATCGATGTTGCACTTATAACTGAAACAAGACTAACGACTAAACAGTACTTCAAAATACCGCAATACATGACATACCGTACTGACCACCCAGACGGCAAAGCCCATGCCGGTTCTGCTATCATTGTCCACCAATCCCTCTCTCACCATTTACTCCCACTTCCCACCTATGATTTCCTACAAGCCACAGCCATAGTAATCAAGACTTTTTCCTTTCCGGTAACCCTCACATCTGCATACTGCCCTCCTAAACATTCCATTTCCAATTCCGAATTTGTATCCTTCCTGGATTCCTTAGGAAATCGTTTCATTCTGGGTGCAGACTTAAACGCCAAGCATCAGCAGTGGGGTTCCAGAACCACGAATTCTCGGGGACGAAATTTGCTGTCTGCACTCAACTCCCGAAATTTTAATATCCTGCCTCCTGACTCCCCTACCTACTGGCCAACCGATCCTAACCGCAATCCTGACATCCTCGACTTCTTTATCCATAGCGGATTAGGCTCCCTCAACTTGTCTGTAACTCGCCTTGATGAACTATCCTCAGACCATAGTCCACTGATCCTAAAAGTATCTCTCACTCCAATTCCAAAACCCATTCCACCATCATTCATCCGAGGCCCAGTTAACTGGAACCTTTTCCGCCAAATCCTGACCGATAATATTGACCTCAGAGTAACCCTCAAAACTCCAGATGACCTAGATAATTCCGTCTATTCCTTTACCACCGCCATCCAACAAGCTGTCTGGACTGCCTCCTCTCCTAAACACTCCAATATAAATCCTCACCAAAATCATTTTCCACAACATATTATAGACCTCATCCATACCAAACGCCGAGCAAGATCATTATGGCAGCGCACCCGACACCCAACAGATCGCCGCTCCTATAACTTCTATTGTAGACAATTGAAGAGGGAGTTGGCGACCTTCCGTTCCCAGTCCTTTAATTCCTACCTCTCCTCTCTATCAGCTCGTGATAATTCCCTGTGGAATGTCACGAAAAAGATCCTAAAATACCATCAAGTTTCCCATCCTCTCCGACGTGGTGATGACTCCTGGGCTGCGTCTGATGAAGATAAAGCCGAGGAATTCGCCACACACCTCTCCAAAGTTTTCACTCCTCACCCGGAATCCCAAGCCAATCACACCGCAACAGTGCAAGACTTTCTTTTGTCACCGATTCCACTTTCCCTACCTCCTAAAGCTATTAATCCCTCTGAGGTTAAATATCTTCTCCAAAAACTTACCCTTCGTAAGCTCTTCCTCAGCTCTTGAATGCAAAGAGTATTGTTCTGGTGCGTTTCTGGACATTGCGCAAGCTTTTGACCGGGTATGGCACACTGGATTACTCTTCAAGCTGAAAACCCATTTACCCCAGTCTCTATACCTCATTCTCCGATCCTATCTCTCAAACCGTTCCTTCCGCGTTCGCTGTGGTGTAGAATTTTCTAACCTTTATCCCGTTGAGGCCGGTGTTCCTCAAGGCAGCGTCTTGGGACCCGTCCTCTACATCCTTTACACTGCTGATATTCCTACACATCCTGATACCTTTCTGGCAACTTTTGCAGACGACACTGCCATCCTATCATCCAGTTCCAATCCTGAAACAGCATCCTTAAACCTGCAAAGACACCTTTCTCTTATCGAAGACTGGTGTAGTGCTTGGCGCATAAAGGTGAACGAAGCCAAATGCAAACACGTAACCTTCACTCTTCGACGAAACTCCTGTCCGCCAGTTTACTTCAATTCCATTCCAATTCCTCCTTCAGATACAGTCCGGTATCTTGGCTTACTGTTAGACAAAAGATTGACTTGGAACCCACATACAAGACTTAAAAGACAAGAACTCAACCGACGATTCGGACAGTTATACCGACTACTCAACAGAAAATCTGAACTTACAGTTGACAACAAATTATTAATCTACAGGACAATACTGAAGCCCATCTGGACCTACGGACTTGAACTGTGGGGGACAGCTAAACGTACTAACATCAAACGCATTCAATCCTTTCAATCCAAAGTCCTCCGTACAATAGTAAATGCTCCTTATTATGTTTCCAACTATACCTTGCACCACGACCTTAATGTTCCTTTTATTTCAGACCTGATTCCATCCAAATTTTCCAAATTCCACCAGAATCTCATTCATCATCCTAATCCTCTAGCTCAATCCCTATCCAGCTCCACTCATCCATACAACCCACCTAGAAGGTTGAAACGGCAGTGGCCTCGTGACCTCTTGTAACATGTATATTGGAGTTCTAGCATTGGCTAGATTCTCCACTCACGTGCTGTATGCTTGTGAATTGTATATAGGTATGAGTGACTATTGTATATATTTTTATTGATTTTATTTTGTATATATGTATATTTTATTATTATTATTATATAAATTTATTGTTTTGTATATATCGTGTGAATGTAGTATGAATGTTGTACGTTATCACTATTAAAAATGTCCTGAATTGGACAGATTGTAATATTGCTCGATAAATAAAAAAAAAAAAAAAAAAAAAAAAAAAAAAAAAAAAGAAGGATGATGAATTTGAAATTCATGCCTATCTGGAATGAAGAGGGGTTCTGCTTGATAATGACAGTTGCATGTATAAAGCTCGGACTTCCTTCTTATAACAAAAGCGTATACATGCATACGCTCTACATAGATTAAACTTAGCTTAAAAATACGAAATAGCAAATCAGACACGGAAATGAAAATCAAATAACGTAACTAAAGATTCAGTTAAAAATGTAAGTGATAATAACCATCAGTTTGGAATTGAAATCTAAATAAATACAATTCATCAAAGCAAAATTACTTACGTCGTTCATAACATCCTAATTTAGTAATTATGCTTCTATGTGCAGAATTTCTTTATCAGTAAATGCCTTTTGAAGCAAAAACTTAAAAGTAAACGCTGGATGTTAGTATTAACGTTCTTAAATAAGATTGTGTATTTTATATAAAAAAGTTTTTATATTTATGTTTAAAGAAAAAAACACTATTATTATATACCATTTTCTTTGCTTATTTCATTTTAACTAAATAAAAATAAATGAATTAATATTTCATAACGCCTAGCTAGAACCTTTTTTTTTTTTTTTTCCATAAGAAAAATATGATTATAATAAAAACATTGCAATGAGATAATAGCTCAACAGATTACTGTCAAACGCCTACACCAAACACCTAGAAACACCCGAATCGTAGACGCTCCGTTAAGTCTGTAACTTCGTAAACTTTTAGCCTGAGAGTCAACCTCTTGAACACTTCTAGCTACTAACTTGAGCAACAACTGAAGCTCAACTAATTAAATTCTAGCTACCTGAGACCAGAACTAGGGGTAGGACTCAAGCAGGAGTTAAAGAGGAGGGCGGTGGTACAAGACACTGATGTAGTATTCCCCTAACAGATGTAACTTCAAGGGAAGGTTGTGCTTAGATTCAAGGGGTTGAACCTTGGAGAAATAAAATATATTGGAAGTCCAATAGTCTTTAACTTTATTCTGACACTCGGTTTAACATAATCAATTTAATTCTTTCAAAAAACTAATTAATAAAATGCTGCTTATTATTACACAATGGTTTATTATTTCCAAATAACTATACTAGAGTATAACTGTTAATAGCTACTAACCTTTTAGCTTTTCTCTCTGTTCAATAGTAACCAAGTTTTGGTGGAATTACATTTATTATAATTTGTGAATTGAATATATAGATCAAGTTTTTATTTTATTTTCAGTTTATCGTGCTTTACTGATTCTAAAATAAGTTAAGAGTTATGGGCGTATTTATGGGTAAAATTTCAATTATTTTCTTCTCCTCTTTTTTATCATCATCGGCGATTTTTTGGTTAAAACACTAATACAATTTTCTCATCTTAAAAAATAACTGACTTATTGAATTAAATAACTTTTAATCAGCCACCATTTTAAAATTAACCAGCTGATATCAACATAAAGTTGTTAGGATCATCGTTACATGCCCTGGTATTTTTGCGGCGAATTTCAAAAATATTTGTATAGTAGTTACATATAAAATCCGTGGACAGCGTACAGCGCACGGCGGACAGCGGATAAACGATTTTTTTTTTATTATTCAAATTCTAATTATCTTCAAACGTAATTTTGGAAGATATATATATATATATATATATATATATATATATATATATATATATATATATATATATATATATATATTTATCAGAAAGGTTGATCAATTGTAATAACAAATATTAGCATTTATAAAATGTTCACTACTAGTTTTAACTTGATTAAAATGTTTTTTATTTTTTATAATTTTAAAATTGCAGCTGATTGGTGCCTCAGGCGAAATTAATATTAGATTATGCCCAAACAATTGACTCATTGCCCTGTAATCAATTCATATAAAAAAAATATCTAGTTCAACATCACATAAATTTACATTTAATACAAAATCAATTACAACTATCATTGGTAGAGTTTTTTTCCCATAGTACCGCTACTTTTTATAGTCAGTATTAATTCTCCGATTAGAGCAAAACAACTTAAATGTTCTTTATTTTAGCTGTATTTTAAGTATAAATGATTTATAATATAGCCACCAAGACGAGGAAAACATCGAACTGGCATGATACGTAGATAAAATTATTTAATAAATTTTCATTTAGTATGAGAACTGTAAGAGAGAAGAGGAGATATTTATTTACTGATTGTTTGTATTGGGATTAATACTTCACAGGAAAGCAAATACTCTAGAACGGTACTAATGAAAAATTTTAAATTTATTAAAATATTATATCGAAAATTTTTACTTAATAATCCGATTCCTTGATCGAACGTAATAAAACAAACAGATATAATAATATGTTAAAATAACTTGACAACTCTACTATTCTCGGTTGATCAGCACTGTTTAAAAGATAACACAACGGCGTTGGACTTATACCATCCAGCATAACAAACGTTGTTGATCAAAACATCTAAATACATTTCAGATCAGCTGATGCGCTCGATGATAACAGTCATACGTTACTACTTCGTCTCTCAGATTTTTGCTTTTTTCAGTAGGAATTCGCTTGAGTTCAGTCTGGAAAACATCACTAGACCTCAGGAATACTACAGCAGTGAATATTGGAGAAATTTCGGTAAGCAAAGTTATAATTTACTTTGTAAAATCACGAAAAAGTGAAAGGAGGGTCACTGATCAGCTGATTGCCGCTAGCTCGGCAAGCTCGGGCTTGCTTTTCTTTTCCTTATCTTTCTTTTATTTATTTTTTTTCCTTTTTATTCTTATTCCATTATATATTTATTTCTATTTATTTTTTTTAATCAATGCGATATTTTCATCAAGTGATGTCCTCGAAAGTTACAAGTAAAAGATCTAGATCTGCAGGTTCAAACTCGTCTCCCACAAAACAGAGACCTCGCCGTGATAATAATAAAAAAATGATTCCACCAGCGACTGCTTCAGCTACCTCTTTAGGATCTGAACCACAGCCTAGCACATCATCACAAGGATTAACTGAAGAATCGCCGTTTTTTACACCAAACCCATTTCAGATCCTTCAAATTGAAAAAGAAACAATGGAATCTTCTCCTATACCAAAAGAACCACAACCTCCACCAATATTTGTTAAAAAATATTAAAAACTTTCAACTTCTGTGTGCGCATCTAAACAAATTAACCGATCCTAACAGTTATTATTGTATAAGTAGAACCAGTGATACTAAAATATCCCCGACTACCGCCGAAACCTACAGAAAAATAGTAAAATATCTGACGGAGACCAAAGCTGATTTTCATACATATCAGTTACGCCAGGAGAGAGCTTTAAGGGTTGTAATTAGAAACCTACACCCTTCGACACCAGCAGCAGCTATCCAAGAAGAACTGACGGAGATAGGCTATAAAGTGCGACAAGTCACCAACGTCCTAAAAGATAAAATTCCTCTGCCTCTATTCTTTGTGGACTTGGAACCATCAGCAGGAGTTGAAAAAATTTATGACTTCAATAGATTATACTATACTAGCGTAAGAGTTGAAAAACCTTACACTAAGAAAGAAATAGTTCAGTGCCACAATTGTCAGGCATATGGTCATACCAGAAGTTATTGTCACCACATACCACGCTGTGTGAAATGCGGTGAACAGCATAAGTCAGAAGAATGTACAAGACCAAGATCAACACCCGCTGTTTGTGCTCTGTGCCTCAAAGACCACCCGGCTAGCTACAAGGGATGTCAAGTCTACAAGAACCTCAAAAGCAGATACCAAAAACCTCAGAATCTGGATGAAACAGCTGAACCGATCAGAAGCAGAAGACAACCTTCGAAAACCATTGATTCCAATGTTACATTTGCCCATCTACTTGGAGGTGGGAACCAGAACAAAGAGGCCGAGGCCCTGCCGGAACAACGCACACTTCAAAATCCTCAAACCGTTCCACAACCAACTATTCCTCAAAATTTACCCAACCCTCAAAAACCTCATCCGCATCAAATTTCTCATATTCCTCCTCCATCAAATGTCTCAGACCTTACAAGTTTGATGACATCCTTCATCACTGAAATCAAATCCCTCGTTATGCCGCTAATATCACTACTTACTAATCTTGTATCAAACTTAATCCCTTCCTTAAAAATCCTTAAATGACTTCACCTAACTCCTTATCCATTCTCCTATGGAATGCGAATGGTGTTAGAAATCATACTGACGAACTTACAGCTTTATTCCAAGACAAAACCGTTGGCGTAGCACTTATTACTGAAACTAGACTAACCACTAAACAGTACTTTAAAATACCTCAATACGTAACATACCGTACGGACCACCCGGACGGCAAAGCCCATGCCGGTACTGCCGTCATTGTGCACCAGTCCCTCTCTCATCACTTACTCCCACTTCCTACCTATGATTTCCTACAAACCACAGCCATAGTAATCAAAACTTTTTCCTTTCCGGTAACCCTTACATCAGCATATTGCCCTCCCAAACATTCCATTTCCAACACCGAATTTGTATCCTTTCTAAATTCCTTAGGAAATCATTTCATTCTGGGTGCAGACTTAAATGCCAAGCATCAACAGTGGGGTTCGAGAACCACGAATTCTCGTGGACGAAATTTGCTGTCTGCACTCAACTCCCGTCATTTCAATCTCCTGCCTCCTGATTCCCCTACCTACTGGCCAACCGATCCCAACCGTAATCCTGACATCCTTGACTTCTTCATTCACAGCGGATTAGGCTCCCTCAACTATTCCGTAACTCGCCTTGATGAACTATCCTCTGACCATAGTCCACTGATCCTTAAAGTATCCCTAACTCCTATTCCGAAACCCATTCCACCTTCATTTATCCGAGGCCCTGTCAACTGGAACCTCTTCCGCCAAATCCTTACCGATAATATTGACCTCAGTGTGACCCTCAAAACACCGGATGACCTTGATGATTCCGTCTACTCCTTTACTACCGCCATTCAGCAAGCTGTCTGGACTGCCTCCTCTCCTAAGCACTCCAATAGAACTCCTCAGCAAAACCATTTACCTCAACACCTAGCTGACCTCATCCATGCAAAACGCCGAGCCAGGTCATTATGGCAAAGAACCCGACACCCAACAGATCGCCGCTCCTATAACTTTTATTGTAGGCAATTAAAGCGGGAGTTGGCGACCTTCCGTTCTCAGTCCTTTAATTCCTACCTCTCCTCTCTATCAGCTCGAGATAATTCCCTGTGGAATGTGACCAAAAAGATCCTAAAATACCACAAAGTTTCCATCCTCTCCGGCGTGGTGATGACTCCTGGGCTGCGTCTGATGAAGATAAAGCCGAGGAATTCGCCACACACCTCTCCAAAGTATTCACTCCTCACCCGGAATCCAACAGAAATCATACCACAGCAGTTGAAGAATTCCTTTTCTCACCAATACCTCTTTCCCTACCTCCTAAAGCTATTAAATCCATCTGAGGTGAAATATCTTCTTCAAAAACTGACCCTTCGTAAATCTCCTGGACACGATCTCCTTACCCCCCAGATCCTGCGACAACTTCCCAGAAAGCCATTATTTTTCTTACATACATCTACAACTGCATCCTTCGCACCACCTATTTTCCTCTCTTATGGAAACATTCCACAATCTTTCTATTCCTAAAACCGGGTAAACCTTCCAGTAACACTTCATCCTACAGACCTATTAGTCTACTCCCCATCCTCTCAAAAGTCTTTGAAAAACTCCTTCTAAAACGAATCCTGCCTATATTTGAATCACAAAATCTTCCTTCCCATCAGTTTGGTTTCCGTTCTCATCATTCTACTGTTCAACAAGGACTCCGAGTTGTAGACCATATTTCCTCAGCCCTTGAATGCAAAGAGTATTGTTCTGGTGCGTTTCTGGACATAGCGCAAGCTTTTGACCGGTATGGCACACCGGATTACTCTTCAAGCTTAAAACGCATTTACCCCAGTCTCTATACCTCATTCTACGATCCTATCTCTCAAACCGCTCCTTCCAAGTTCGCTGTGGTGTAGAATTTTCTAACTTTTATCCCATTGAGGCCGGTGTTCCTCAAGGCAGCGTCTTGGGACCCGTCCTCTACATCCTTTACACTGCTGATATTCCTATTCATCCTGACACCTTTCTGGCAACATTTGCAGATGACACCGCCATCCTATCATCCAATTCCGATCCTGAAATAGCATCCTTAATCCTGCAAAGACACCTTTGTCTTATCGAGGACTGGTGTAATGCTTGGCGTATTAAGGTTAATGAAAGCAAATGCACCCACGTCACCTTCACCCTTCGACGCAAATCCTGTCCAATGGTTCATTTCAATTCCATACCGCTTCCTTCCTCAGACACAGTCCGGTATCTTGGCTTACTACTAGACAAAAGATTGACCTGGAACCCACATACAAGACTTAAACGAAAAGAACTCAACAGACGATTCGGACAGTTATACAGACTACTAAACAGAAAATCTAAGCTTACAGTTGACAACAAATTATTACTTTACAAGACAATACTGAAACCAATGTGGACCTACGGACTTGAACTATGGGGGACAGCCAAACGTTCTAACATCAAACGCATTCAATCCTTTCAATCCAAAGTCCTCCGAACAATAGTAAATGCTCCTTATTATGTCTCCAACTATACCTTACACCACGACCTTAATGTTCCATTTATTTCAGACCTGATTCCATCTAAATTTTCCAAATTCCACCAGAACCTCATTCATCATCCTAATCCTCTAGCACAATCCCTATCCAGCTCCACTCATCCATACAACCCTCCTAGAAGGTTGAAACGGCAGTGGCCCCGAGACATATTGTAAACATCTATTCTGGAGTTCTGACACTGGTCAGATTCTCCTCTCATGTGCGGTGTGATTGTGGCTTTGGCGCCATCACATAATTCCATTGATCTCACACTCTGGTAGAGTCCGAAGTGACCGCTACTTTTTATAGTCGTATTAATTCCACAAATTGGAGCAAACACTTAAATGGTTCGTTTTTGCTGTATTGTAAATTATATAGTCACATAGAGGAAGAATGAACTGGCTGATTACGTTGTATATGTATATAATTATTTATAATTTTATTTGTATAAACTTAAGCAGAAATTGATTATTTATTACTATTGTTTATTTGGATTATTACTTCAAGAAAGAAATATTGAACGGTACTAATAAAATTTAATTTTTAAAATATTATTCAAAATTTTACTTAAATCGAATCCTTTGTCGAACTATTATTAATTGTTATTATGACAATATTTTGGTTATAGTACGTATAAAAAAACAACAAAATACATAACAAATAAAAAAAAAAATACATTTCAGTTACATATATTTCGTTCATTAATTCATAATAAATGTTTAAGAAATTAAATAGCTAACCTAATAATATAATTTAAATAAACAGCCGTTTTATATAATAATACACAATCGAATTTATAAATTTTGTAAACAATATTGAATTAGAATTATTATTTCAAATAATATTAAAACTATTGCAAATTATCAGATTATAGTTTATTTCCAAATAAAAAAACATATATAACATAAAAATCTGTTGCTCGCAACACACGACTTTCACTTACCCCATTATTTATATCAATTCAAGAATGCTTAAACAAATTTATAAATGAAAATGAATTGTTAAAGAATCATTTAAATTGGATTTGATTGATAATAAATTGATATTGGATTAATAGACATGTGATTTAATAAATAATCCATTATATTATTATCTAGGGCAATCAGTTGTATCGGCTTTTTATCACTCTCCGTTAACTTTTACTTATAAGATAATATTATTCTAAAATCTTTAGCTTTCCAACGGTAAATTATACATATATATTACAGTTCTTAACATCAAAAACAAAAAATCGTATTAAAAAAATATTTTTGCAGTTTTCACGTTCAACTTATATATTTTCCTGTTTTTTAGCAATACTAATCAGACGATATGGTTAATTTTTTCGAATCTACAAAATTAAAGGTTCTTTAGAAGAAGAAAATTTAAAATATCGGCAATTAAGCCCTGTCAGATTATTTCAATCAGAATCAAACCTACACCATATTAATATTAAAGCACATTAAATTTTACATTGATGCAGCGAGTTTAATCAAAATCGTTAAAGCCGTTTTTGAGAAAATCGTAAAAAGGTGCAAACTGCGTGGTATAAAGTGGCTCTTCTGGTTTAGCTGATTTTGATGAAAACGTTGCTGTAATCTCGGGCGTATAGTTGTCTATATATAATATAAAATTTTAGTTTTATAGGACTTATAGTTTTCGCATCGGACTTACCACACACACACGGATAGACACACAGACCTCGCGGGACTTGGTCATTTGGACTTAGGGGCCCCTAAAACGTGTATTTCCGTTGAAAACTGTAATTAGAAAATTTTCACGACCGCAATACTTTCCCTAACTATATATTACATATATATATTCACGGTGCTTCCGTTAATAGCAATTTTCTGGGCCGAGGAAAATATATGTTAGCTTTATTTTTGCTAATATTACTCTGATTCAGGTTTCGTTATATACTAAGCTATGTTTGCAACCATATCATCATATCATTTCTAGAAAAGAATAATTTATAAATTATGATTACGAAATTTAAATTATTTTTTTTCTAATTTAATTTCTGAAGCCTTTACATTTTCACATTAATCTATCAACCAGAAAAGTTCAAAACATCAGGTACTATAAAAACTGTTATCGACCGACCATTTGTTTTAAAATGGTGATGTAGGAATGCGAGTTTTATAGTATAATGGTGCTGTGAAGTTGATGCCATTTCCGAAAGGAAAAAAAAAGGTGTAAATTCAGCTAATTAGAAAAATTGATATATTTTTAAATTAAAATTTTACAATATGCTTGTCTTAAAGAGTATAACATTTCAAAGTCGGGTATACAATTGTTAGAAACGGTTAGTTTGTTTTTTAGACGTTTTGATTTCTTTAAATATTTGTTTGGTATTTTTTGCAAATTATTAATTTTAAATGTTATAATTATTTTTATTATTACATAGCTACAGACAAATGCATTAAAGATAGAATGTGAATAATATATTTTTAATAAATTAGTTGAACTAGTACAAGAAATTTGAGAACCCAGCTTCATTAAAATCAATCAAGGCGGACTTGATCCCCCCCCCTTTCACAAGGGAGGCTGATGGCACACTACTATGACTCTGCTAGTTAATATTATATACATATAATTTATATGTATGCACATACATACATATGTATAATTGATATTTAATCTCTTAAGCGTTTTAGATGTTCCGTTCACCTGACATAATCGGTTCATGTCCTCCCTAAGGTTATATGACACGGGTCAGGTAATTGATGTAGACCCTTCCAAGCGCAATCTATATAAAAGGACCAAGTAAATTGCTGAGGAGATTGGATTATAGCAATATGGCCTCGCTACCGAGGGTCATAGGGTCATGGAAGCGGTTATAGGTAGTCATGTACCCGATCCTCGATCACACCTATCCAATATTTGATGCTCACTTGATTGGTCATTTGGAGTTCGCTTAAGATGGAAATGTTCATCTAACCGAAAACTGAATTCCCCGCTTATCATAATGATATATGCTTAATTAACCCATTAATAGTTTAACATAATAAGTCATATATTTTTTTATACTTTCGTAATCCCTGGTTCTGAATATGTTTATAGACAGATAGAGGTACCGCTATGTTTGTATAGACTTGCATTCTAAGCAGATGCAAATACCTATATTATACAATTAGGAATATATTTAGAATAACAGAAAGAAAGAAAAGTAAATTTTATTCATGACTTTCAGTTCCCAAAAAAATATTGGCAAACAAAATTAAAGTTATACTTAAATGACATACATTAGTTAATAAAAGTGTTAATATACGAAAAATTAATAAGAAAAGTAAAAAATGGGTGTGCATTGAGTTACTATTATTATACTGCTCACTAAAATTATTATTTTATTAGATTATGGGGGAAAAAGTAACAGTAGAATATGACCAGAAACATTATTCTTAGTTTGTGTTAAAATTTATTCAGAAGATTTATGGCTGACGAGATAGAGATATAATTTGTTTTTAAATAACGTTAAAGATGATTTTTTGCGTACCGAGGTATGAATGGGATTCTTGAATGAACTGGCACGCAAAGTAAAGATTTTTTTAAAGACAGATATTCTATGAAGTGTTGAATAAATGGACAGAAGAGCAAGAGATGAAGAAGCCTAGTTTGTAAGGTTTTAATTAAAATGAAATTTAAAATTTCGGTATGCACACATGAAAATTCACAGTCGAGTAAATTGGCTCACTTCTACAGAGCACCTTTCAGAAAATTAATATGTGAATGGGGTCAGGGCTAGAGAGTAGTATGAACAAGAATCAGACTAACAGACTGATTTTTCTATTGAAAAAGTCTTTAGAAATGTTCAAGTTATTTTTTAAAATTGTAATTACTTTATTGAGAAATAATACAGCTAGTCACTATCTTGGTCAATGATTATCAGTGTTATAAGAAGTCATTCATTACATAAGTACAGAGTAAAAAAAAATAAACAAATTACAAAGATGATAAGTAAACCTAAATAACGAATGGAAAGAAAAAAATCTTAAAAGAAAAAAAAATGACAAAAATGGTGGGTGTTTAAAAAGTTATATTATTGAATGGATTCTTTCGCACTTATATAAATCACCAGTTCATTCGAATATATTTTATTTTTAAAAATTCAAAAAAATCTCTTCAACGGATTTTATAGCCCAAATTCTGAAAAAGAACAGCGGAAGGATTAGCTGAGGAATGCACATATAATCAGACCCTTCTAAGGGAGCCGGTATATAAAGGTGACCCGACACAAGGAAAACTACTATGGAAGTAGCTCGCAAGGAACTGCACGTCGCAAGTGCATAATAGATGCGATTCAATTGCATATTTACCATCCGGAGTGAGAGAGATGTACCCTCTAAGAGAGAGGTCAGAGGCTGAGGCGATCAATGGCAGACAGGACGTCTCCTGGGGTCCGGGTAGGCTTTCGGGTCCTGGGGTAGCCATCTCATCGGCTCATACCCATATTTTGCATAGTTATAGAATTATTGATTATTAAAAAACACTGCAATATACCCTATATTGAATATATAATATAATATATCTTGAATAGTTAAATTACCTTTATAATGTATGGTTAAACTAATGAATACCTAGGATTCAGCTAGGTACTGTAGTTCAGACCATCTTCTAGTATAAGAGTATGCGTTACATAGAAGCAGTTGATTTTGAGTGCGTGTGGTGTGTATTGTGGTTGATTGCATGTGAAAAAAACAATACTTTTTTTAATTTACTTAACAAAACACTCATAGCCGAATAAGTGAAGAATGTGCTTTATTATTTTATTTTTAAACGGGTGTTTTTGATAAATGAATGTTTAGTCATTAAAACATTAATTGATTTTTTTTATGATTAGGTGAAAATAGGATCATTCAGAAAATAGGTGACAACACACACCACAATGTAAATTATTGTTTAATAATAAGAATTATTAATAGAATAATTATCTATCTTTAATTTTAATTAAAAAGATAGATAAAAAAAAAAATCCCAATTGGATCTGCTGCTCTACTTAGTTAAGTTGCTATGAATACACACCATACTAAATCAATCTTGAAGACATTCTAAAAGGAACAAGAATGGTAGATACTGTCAACATATAAATAAATAATTAATGTTATTAACTTCTATTATAATTACTTCGTTTATTTACTTTTATTTTTTATTTTTTTTATATTTTCCAACTGTTTCAAATTACTTTAAGGTATAATTACCGAGAGCCCCACTCGCAAAAAACCACATAACTGTAACATATAATTGGTGCTGAACCACGATATTTATTTACACAAAGCATTGAGGCAATCTGTAGAATATAATTAAATAATTATAATCAAGTTATTGTATAGACATTTCTCCCTACGAGCTTACTTCGTACATTTATTTCATTAGGTAATTACGTAATTATCTTCAGTCCCAGAGGACATCGTATAAACATAAAGGCTAATAAGCAAATAATGAAAAACTACGAATAAAGAAGTACATATAAAAAAGAAGAAGAACGTAATAATAATGTATATGTTTAGATAATATTGGAATATCAAAATGTGTTGAAAGGCAAATAAATCAATTAAGTTCTTACCCCACTCAATCAAGCGATGGTAATCAAAAATGTTTCTTACCTGAAAAAACAAACAAAAAATTAATGTCTAAAACCATGATAATCATTATTGCATATTTAAATATATAATCAGTAGAAATGTGAACATGGCATATATTGACTTATATCTCATAAAGATATGATAAGTAAATAAGTGAATAAATTAATATTAAGGGAGCGGCTTGGTCTAATGCTGTGGATCCTAACAAAATATTTTCGCGGACCCGTTCATTCATTCAGTACAATGGCAAAGACCCCCTAAATTCAAAAATCGTAAAAAAAAAAAAAAAAAAAAATATATATATATATAATATATATATATATCTATATATATATATATTCGATTTCATCCAAAGAATAAACGTGTCTTGATGTGCACGTTTGAAAATAGTAGTTCTTTCCGAAACTTACTGAGTTCATATTTAATTGCATTTTCAAGCATACTAAAAAATCTCCTCTCACGTAAGAAATCTAATCTGTATTTCAATGGAAAGATAATCAGTTAAATTGGTTTAAAAAAAATACTGAATATTTCCTAAAATAATATAATACATATTCTAAATCATTGTGTTGATTTTAAGGCGCGATCAACTAATAGAAACCTTTTGTATTTTAAATAATGGACCAACTATTTAGTAACCACGATTGAAATATACCGTTAAATATCTGAACTGACTATAAACCGCGAAAAATTGTTATCAGTGAATAACTAAAATTTAGAACTACAATACACTACTACATAGGTACCTATTTACAATCAGTTACCGTGCGCAATTCAATGTGTTTTTGCAATACCTGAGTGCTTATTTTTACCAGACAAGGTTTCAGAAATATTTTTTATCAAATAAAAATTCCCAATGACATCTCGCGGACTCCCAGGACATCGTCCGCGGACCACTAATTCGGAACCAATGGTCCAGTGTATAGAGCACTAGTCTACTGTTGCTCGGATTCGAACCCCGCCTTGGGGCAGAGTTTTATATTCTGTTATTTCATCTGTTGGGCGACGATGTAGTATGGAGACCCTCTTGGGGAATACCCTCTGTAGAGCGGGTACTATTAAAAAATTTGGGGGTAAATCTAGCGGCTCAGCGTAATCTAGGCTTAAGCACCTCCAACCAAAACCCTTCATGGATTGTAGAGTTACAGGTTATCTTTTTAAACATTAATATCACGATTATAAATTTACTATCACACATACAATCATATATTTGTTTTTATTTCAACATGAATGACAAGCATGTCGAACATTATTATTATCAGACATGTTGCAAATTATAAACTGTACAAATTTATTAATCTCAAGGGACATAGTCCCAGAATAAAATGTATTTTCTTTTCTATCATTTACTTATTTTTGCCGTTGTTGTCGCAATTCTTATCTCCAAGATCCTTTTATGCTTCCGACCCCCTTGTATTACTACATCGCATTTTAAATTTATATAAAATTTAAAATAAAACTTTATTTTTGGTGTAGAACTGTAGGGCTCTATTAAACTATCGAATTCTTCTCGTATCCGATTCTAAAACCATAATTCTTTGTAAATTCCACAATTCTCCTTACATTGTGATGAAGAAATGAACTAATCCATATAGACCTTAATATCCCATATGTTGCTGATTAGGTCCAAACCACTTATTACCACCAAGGTAAAAGAAGTGCTGCATGACAAATTCAATTCCCACTCTATTCCACCAGTTTCTATACTCAGGGAACGACTTTTAAATCAATTTATTCTATCTTTGGGGTGTCGTTGGGCTTCTTCTGTTTTTTTGTTATATTCTTTTAAAATCAATGACGTCTACTTTTGATAATTTTATTGTCAATTGTGAATAACAGTTGCATGTATTTTTTTGCCTTCCAGTCCTCTTAATCGGTCAAAACATATCCTAGGTTGTCTCTCCTCTGGCATTTTTAATAAAGCAATCCACCAACAGTACATTCTTTTTACTACTTCTATTTCTAAACTTGAAATTCCTTTTTCTAGTCTGACAATGTAGTTAGGAGTACATATGATAATCCTGTAGGACATCTGAAAAGAAGATTCCCTAGAGACCTATTGCTTTAACAGGGTGTCTAGCAAATCAGCTCAAAGAGATTCATTCCCTGACTCTTCCATATTGTAAGAAGTCTTTTATCTGGCCAAATCGGTGAAAATCGACAAAACAAAGAATAATTATAATTAATATGGTATACTAGATTAAAAATATATATAATGACTAGGACTATATATATATATAATAATATAATATAATAATAATAATATATATATAATAATATTATATATAATATAATATATATTATTATTATTATTATATATATATATATATAATATTATATATATAATATTATATATATATATATAATAATATAATATAATATAATATAATAATATAGGACTATATATATATATATATATATATATATATATATAAAAGGACTAATTTGCTATTTCAAAGGATATGCCCGATTTTCATATTTTAAGGACTGTTTTAATTTTGTTTTTTTCATTCTAAGTTAAAGTCGCCATTCTCGTTGAAAGGATTCTTAACAATTGACATTTATTGTAACCAGGATACGGTTCAAAATGGAAGAAAACCTCCATTTTTGACTCGATTCTCCTCTTAAAAGGATACGAATCGAAATAAATCAATGGTAACTAGGATTACCATACTAAAAAGGACTCTTTTTAATATAGAAACTCTCTTCCCGATGCAAGAAGCTGTCCGAAATAACTTAAGTCTAACTGTCTATATTAGGGTGGGTGAGGTGGGTTACGCCCGAAAAGGACTAATTTGCTATTTCAAAGGATATGCCCGATTTTCATATTTTAAGGACTGTTTTAATTTTTGTTTTTTCATTCTAAGTTAAAGTCGCCATTCTCGTTGAAAGGATTCTTAACAATTGACATTTATTGTAACCAGGATACGGTTCAAAATGGAAGAAAACCTCCATTTTTGACTCGATTCTCCTTTTAAAAGGATACGAATCGAAATAAATCAATGGTAATCTTAAATAGTGAATATTTTGAAAACTTTTTCCTTTTGAACTGTACAAAAAACTAGTTACGGCATCTTCCATTGTCATGGCTTCCCGGTCTAACTGCGCTATAATTTTCAATACACTATAGCGCAGTTAGACCGGGAAGCCATGAGAGAAGTGGTAGACCTGGCTAAAACACCATCGGCTGAAAATCCTTACAAAATTCTCAAGGATAGAATAATTCGGTGTTTTGGGGAATCGAATAATAGACTAATTACTTTACGATAAGATTTAACTATATCTACCCGCAGAAATTGTAGTTGTTCAAGTTGACAATGAACTATGATGAATTTGAATACTGCTGTTAGTAATAATCAATATTTACAAATCTGACTACAAATTTATATACAATCAATATATCTATATATACTTTATAAGCTTTTCTTTGTTGTTTGAATCTCTGCAGGCAAATCTTCAGCTTCCTGAAGAGCTTCTTAGAGCAGTTTTACTTTTTTTGCCTCCAATTCCTTTACCTGAAGGTTGACTTTTCTCTTCTCCACAGCCCTCCTGTCCTTTTAGGATATTAAATATTAAACTCGCTTTATGATATTTGCAATATCACAACAAGTAGGCATATTGGAACTTTTGTTTGAGTGAAGAAGAAACGATGTTATTTAGGGACCATTTTTGCTGACTAAAGAACAAATTACCTGACTTTTTCCTGAATTTTTCATATGTTTTTAAAATCCCTGACTTTTACCGGTTTCCTCTGTTGCTAGACGCGCAGTTTAGAATATTTTTGGAGTGTAGCCAATGGGTAGTTTTTTTTACTTCTGTATCATACTTTTGTTGAATATTATACCTAAATTTACAGAAGGATTTTTTTTATACAGTCGTAAAGTTCAGTAAAGAACATTAGTTTATGATTCAAATCAGAGAAAAAGTTACATTAAGAAAATTAAATATAATAAAATATTAAGGAATCCATCTCTTTCCTGGCAGTTTCTTTCAGGGTTGGGAATAAGATAGCGGGCGACGTAAGCGGTGGAGATAAGCTTGTGAAGTGCTCTTGTAAGTTGATTAGAGGGAGCACTTAGCAGGGGTTCTCTTCGACAGGACAATGCCTCTTCTTCCAAGATATATAATTCTGTTTCCATCCTCTCAAAATGTATTGCAAATATTCTTCCGAATTCTTAGCAATACATAATAAATAAAATAAATTAATAATAGTTCACCATGAAATGAATATGAAAGATTAGATGCTTCAGGTAGGCTGTATAAAACAGATAAGAAAATAGTGAAAAACTATTAATTGTCCAACGTTTCACCCCATGTTGGGGGGTTTTGCTGAAAATATGACAAAATCCAATTTAGGAACAGAATAAAAAAACAAACAATAAAGATTAGAAAGTAGTGAGTAAAAGAAAGATAAAACTAAAAAAAAAAACTGATAAATAAATAAAACAACTTGATTTAATAGTAAAATTAGTGAGATTAGAAATGGATATATTTAACACAATTATATGAAGGTAAAATAAATATAACAAATATCAGATGTTATTTTATAATGTTTGGTATCTATCACTACTTTCAATGGTTTATTGTTAATATAAAATAAAATAAACTTTATTTACATTTTTACATATTGACAAAATATTTATAAATGATTACGGATGAGACATCCTTACAATCATCAAATGTTTGGTTCATTTGGTAATTATAATCTAATCATCTAATCTATAATTAGTGGTAAAATTAAATTGTGATTATATAATGTTGTAGGAAAAATTATACAAAAACCTACTAATAAAAACAGATAACACGGTTGATAATATAAAATTAGAAATTAAAATAAACTAGCCTAAGTTAGTAACACATGTTTAGTTCTTTTATGAGTGTAGCGTTTTAGAGATGTTTTATTATAGTTACGATTTCCTTTATTAATGGATTTTTGGAAACTGGTGTTTTACTGAAGTAAGAAGCTGTTTGATTATGGACAAAATGTTTAATTGTTGGAAGCTGTAAGTCCTGGAGCATGGATGATATTTTAGTGTAGCGGGGGTAATTATTAATTATCCGCATTGATAGATTTTGAATCCTTTCAAGTTTTTGGTAGTTAGTCAAGCAGGTTGAGCTCCAGACTGGCGAGGCGTATGTAATTAACGGGCGAATAACTGATTTGTATATTATTAATTTGTTATGAGAGCTCAAATGGGATTTTCTGTTGAAGTATGGAAACATTTTAAATATTAATTTTTTGGCTTTATCAGTTTTTCTATTGATATGATCTGTGAACGTAAGAGATTTGTCTAACGTTATGCCTAGGTACTGTACGGATTTTGACCAAGGGATGAGAGCTGAATTTATCTTGATTTGGTGGTTTATTTGTGGGCGACGTTTAGTGAAAAGAATTGCTTCAGATTTGGTGGGATTAATTTTCAATTTCCATTTTATGCAATATTTGTGAAATTTTTTAAAATATAGTTAAGGCGATTCACTATTGTATCTATGCGATATGATGATGTATACAACGCTGTATCATCAGCGTATAATGACCTCGTCACAAATGGATGGGCTGGTAAATCAGAAATGAACAAATTAAATAGGATTGGAGATAGGCAAGAGCCTTGAGGAAGACCCGCTAAGATGGGGAGTGTGTCGGAAGTAGATGTCCCAACTTGAATATAGAACTGTCTATTTGTTAAATAGGAGTGAATGATGTGAATCAGGTATGGTGGGAAGTTGAATGCGATTAATTTATATATGAGCCCGAATTGCCAAATGGTATAAATGCTTTTTCGAGGTCTAGAAGGAGCATGCCGGTATGTTTGCGTTCGTTAAAGGCTTTTGTTATGAATTCAGTAAGTCGTGCTAATTGGTCAATAGTGCAGTGGTGATTCCTAAAACCAAATTGTTCATCTATTAGGAGGTTCTTTAGTCTAATATGCTTGTTAATTCTTTTGAGAATTAGTTTTTCCAGAATTTTAGAAAGTATATTAAGTAGACTTATAGGTCTGTAGTTCGAAACATTACTATGGTCTTTATTCGGTTTTTTTATTACTATAGTTTTGGAAGTTTTCCAGATGATAGGGAAGTAGCTATATCTCAATGTGCAATTAAATACTTTAGTTAAAAAATAAATCGATTTTCGGCTTAGATTTTTAATAACTAAGGAGGGGATGCTGTCATCACCTGGGGCTTTTTTTGGCTTCAGTTCTTTAATGATATTTGCGACTTCTTTCGGAGGTCAATAAAAGGTGATTTTAAATAATCGCGGACGGATTTTAGATTTTTACGGTTGTGGTGATTTGAAACAAGGAGAGAGGTGATTGAGTGAGTTGACTGGAAATGCTTGACTAATAGCTGAGCTTTTTCCCTGTCCAGATATGCGTAGCCGTCGTTATTTTTTAAAGGTGGAATTTTCGGGGACTGCTTAGTTAAATTTTTGTGAATTTTCCACATGTTATTGTCCCCTGGCTGACAAGATTTCAAAACCGTAGCCCAGTTTTCGTTTTTCCAGTCATGGAGACGTTTTTTAATGTAACTGTTTAGTTTATTATAGACTAATTTGGTTTTTGGAATTTTGTTACGCTGGAAAGATCTTTTTAATCTATTTTTTAAATATATTAATGCTCTGAGACGATATGGTAAATTATTATGATAATACGGGTGGTAATATTGTTGTGGAATGGATAAGGACATGGATAATTTTATATGTTCATAAAAAGCGATTAGTGTGGTATCGATTTCTTTCGAATTATTTATGGTTGGGTTTATATTGATTCGGGAATCTAGCTCTTTCCTGAACTTTGGCCAGTCAGCGTCTTTGAGCGAAAATTTGAGTATTTTGGAAATTTTTGGTAAAGGAGATTGTATACGAAAAATCACGGGATTATGGTCCGAATTTAAACATGGTAAAGCGATAAGAGGTGATAAGTTGTAAATATTTTTTGTAAGAGCCAAATCGATGATGCTAGGTTTGTAATTACGTTGAGTCGGTATATGGGTTGGTTCAGACGGACTGTGTAATTGAATATGGTTTTTTAAGATAAAATTTAGAATTAATTTACTGTTTTTATTTGTTCTGTTACAGTTCCACTGTGTGTGTTTCGCGTTTAGATCGCCAAAAATGATAACTTGTTTATTTAAATTAAATAGTTTACTAATATCTGGAATATTTATTTTATTTGGTGGGATATATACAGATATTACAGTGGTCGATTTATTGTTAATAATTGTATTGATCGCCACGGCTTCGGTAAACATTAAGTCAGGAACGTGTATAAAATGATGCTGAATATCGGACCGCACTAAAAGCATGACCCCCCCTCCAGCTCTACTACGGTCACGTCTGTAAATGACATATCCCGGAAGAGAGAAACGATCAGTTTCAGAAAGACGAGTTTCACAAACAGAGACTAAATGGGGTTGATTATGATTTAAAAATAATTTAAATTCTACATCGTTTCCGCGAATAGTTTGTGCGTTCCACATCATAAGTTTAATTTTACTATTGTCACTAGTCATTAGAATTTTCCGAATGAGTTGTAGCACCTATTGTAATGTATACGAGAAAGTATGTTGTAAAAGAGTACGGGATATAAAGATCGCTGATAATTATTATTGTGAAATTGAAGCTAAAGCTAAAGTTGTTTATACAGCAGCTTATACAATAGGAATTTAGCAAGACACTGTGTATAAACAATTTTACATCGCTAACACTCATAAGAGATTTGAATAAATAAATATTACGAATATTTTTGCACAATGGAATGACCATTAATCCAACATAGAAAGTAATCCTTCTACGAGAATAAAGATTTTTGACATGCCATCTTCGGCGCTTTTTAGTTGTAATAAAATTTTTTTAAAGTTTGTAATTAATTTACTTACATTAAATAAATTGAATATATTTTTTATCTCTTTAAAACAATCAGACATGGTCGGTTCGTTAGAGTTGCTGTTGGCGGTTTTCGGAGAGAATGTATTTTGAGGCCACGGAGATTTCGGGGTTGGTAGAACTGGAAATTCTTGGTCAGTTTGTTTAAATGTTTTTCGTGGAATCGCTCGAAGTGCTGGTTTTTTTTTTTTTTGCTTAACTGTAATTCGAGATTTCTTTGATATTTCGTACATTCCGTGGAATTTGAAAAATGTTCATCGGAGCAATTACAGCATTTGGGTTTGAACCCGTCGATTAATGTGTTTGGGCAGTCCTTTGAAAGATGGTCTTCGGCACATTTCAGACATTTTGGATTTTTAAAGCAATTACGTGCCACGTGGTTAAATTCTTGACATTTGTAACATTGAGTTAAAGTTTTGTTAGATCTGTATTTTTCCCATTTTATTACAATGTTACAACTATAGCGAATGTTATTTAATTTGGCTAGCTGTTCTTTATTGTCTAAAATTACTATTAGTATCGGAAGCTTTATAGACCCGCTGGCAGATTTTTTCTCCATTTGGTAGATTTTATGAATGGCTAAACCTTGATTTTGTAGGTCAGTCGAAATTTCTTCAATGGGGAACTGAGGAGGCATACCTTTTAAAATAATTTTAGGTTTCGTTTCACTTTTTGGAGTGAACGTGTGAAAGCCGAGATTGAGATCTTTTAAGAAATTTTTTACGAGTTCAAAGTCTTCACTGTTATGGACATATATTGTAGTTTTATTCATATTATATTTTATATTTAAGTCTTTCACTTTTGATTTTAAATTGTTAATAGCACCACTGATGTTGTTGTAAGATGAGTTTACTATTATGGGAGGATATTGACTTTTGTTCTGTTTGTGACTTACTATGTTTTTTAAGATTTCGGTATCTTCTTCATCTAAATCGGAAAGTATGTCATAACTATTGGAGGTTTCAATGTTGAACTCACCTCTTTTACGTTTTGTTGACGTGCTGGCTGTCTGTTCGGCCATAGTTCGTGCTTGGCCCCCGACCGGGGCACTCTTGCTTGTATTTGTTTGATTGGTGAACAATTTGTGTAACAAACAACTGATAAACACAAAATAAAAGATTTTTCGAAAGAAAAAAGAATGACTGTAAATAAAATCACTGACTAAAGGAGAGACTGATTAGACCACTGAACTGTACCCTACGGCTGCTAGACGTGGACTGGTTTATTGTTTATTTTTTATATTATATTAGTTTTCTTGGTCATATATTTGTGGGTCGAAACGTTGGATAATAAATTTTTTTTTTTACTAGTTTCTAATATTGTTTGGCCCGCCACTCGAGCCATATCGTCCTCCATTATAATGTATAGTGAATAGGATAGCCCAACGTATTTTACCAATCGTATCTAAAAGGCTTTATTGTATTAATGAAAATAAAATTCTGTATGTGAAAGAAGGCCTGACATAGGCATTAACATCATCATTCTAATCTTTATCTCTTTACTTTAACAATTACAAATTATGAAGAACTGTTTAGCATTTTAATAATATATTTTAATGTTTAACTATTTAAAATAGATTTTATGTTAATAAATTTTCAAGGGATTCTTGATTCATGTACAAGGGGTAGACTCATCATTTCTAAGCTCCAGCTATTTGAGATGCCTCCAGTAGGCTAACAGCCCTATTTTAATTAAATGACTTAAGCAATTACCACATTTGTAAAAGAGGTGTATTTTTGCAAGCGTGTTAACCTCCTCTATCATCTACACACACACATATATATATATATATATATATATATATATATATATATATATATATATGAAATGAAATTAAAAGTATTTTTTTTAATTTTATTCTGGGACGAGTAGTCCCCTAACAATAACAAGAAAAGTACAATAAAAATAATAATTGTCTGTCGTTTAAGAATTCAGCTTAACGATAAAAGATAGATTTTGTGACAATGAATAGTTGGCATATATAGATTTTAAATAATACATATGTTGGGAAGATTGATACTTTAGGAAATGGAGAAATAGTCAGTGTTTAGTGTCCAGCATTCAACTTCAAATCATTTGTCTTAGCCCATGCGTTGATGTTGTCAATATCTTGTTGTAGTTTTTGGATAGCCTTTAGCATTTCGGAAGGATGGAAAGAAAGATAGATTTGCAGATCATCTGCACGTAGGTTGTATTGTGAGTGGCGGATGCAGTTAGGGAGAACATTATTGTAGATGGAAAAAAGAGTTGGTGCGAGTGAGGATCCCTGAGGAAGGAGATGTTAAGGTTACCCTGTTAAGGTGATAGAGGAGGAAGAAGGTTCATTTGGTATGATGACAGTTTGAGATCGATAGGATAAGAAAGAATGAAACCATTTTAGAACGCTGTTTGATATTTGAAGGTTTTGGAGTTTGGAAAGAAGGATGTTATAATTAACTGAATCAAAAGCTTTTGAGAAATCGCCTCCTGGCGGCATCGCTTCTCCTCATCAACACTCTTATTTCAGGAGTGATCCTAGTGCAGCGGGGCGTTTAAAGGTTGAGGTCTTGAGTGGAGCATGGGTATTTAGAAATATGAGGAGGTTCACAGAGAGGCATTCCAGCATTTCGTTGATTGACGAAAAGGTAGGGATAGGTTCTAGGGCTTTGGATAATGGGTCGAAAAAAGAAGCCATATATGGGTGTGTTTTCATATTTTAATAAAAAGCCATCAATAACAAGAAATTTAAATTTACTCATCATACACCTCTTGAGAGAAAATCGCATTATATACAACAGTATTCATTAATTAAAAATGATTAATTCTTACAGACAGAATTGTACCATATTTGATTTTTCTGATAATTAAAAACTTGTATCATTGTAATAAATATAATTAATTTAGAAGATATTACATACCTATTACAATACACACAGATACTTTTATCAAATCATTAACATCCTCCATACATCCAAATTACCCTACAATTTAAATCCTCAGTCCAATCACCTGAAACTAGATCACGCCATTCTGACCTTTACGTTCCTCTGCCCACAAAACCAAAACTTTTGATCGTCCCTTTATTGTCCGCTTTACTACTCTTTGAATTCTCTACCGTTCCATGTCCACCATGCTAGGTCTTTATCCTTATTCAAATCCCAACTTTTCCAATACTTTCTTTCACATCAAATAGACGATCAGCAATTATGATTTCAATTCTATACATCGAAAATTGAATAAATGAAAATAATTCTTTACTGTTCAAATTATAATTTTTTTTCTTATAATAATCTTGTAAATTCATATATTTTTTATTTTTGTTGAACATAGAAAATGTTTTGAGAGATTTTCCGTTAGATTTTGTTGTATAATATTTCTCCTTACTACACCATTGTAAATGATAGATAATTATGTTTCTTTTGTATGTTGATCGGACATATTATATATTTCAATTGTACAAATTCTTATTTCTATTCTATTCCATTACATAGATGGTTTTAATCCCACGTTTCGATAAGGTCTCTTGACCCATTACAATAGTTAGTAAAAATTTAAATTTTTAAATGTAATGTAGATATACGCTCATTTATTCAATTTACTACGTTCGTATTTTTCATTGGTCTTACTATCTAGAATGTTTATTTAAATACCCGTCATCATGATAGTTTAACATGATCAAATTTTATCCTTAGTTAGCCAATTAAAATAAATCGAATGTTAGCTTATCCCAAAGAGATAAATAATAACTAACTGGAATATGATAAAAAATGAAGTAATAAAAAAAAAAATAATTTTATTAATATTTTATAAGTAATAAATTTTAACTTTTAAGACAAATCTAGGGGGAGCTCCATAAATAAATTTTCAGCAAGCCGCTGAGCTACACTAGGGGTACTCACTACGTTTGCTATAGGATGCTATTTGTGTTATTTTGCTAAACCCGACGAGTTTCTACAGTTATTTCCTGTATAAAATTGATGGGTTTAGCACAATAGCATGGTATAGCAAACGTAGTGAGTACCCCTAATATTCTAATTTAATTTTATACTTCATAAATCCTTGTAAACTATGCTCTCAAATGAGAAAATCGTTTTGTCCTGTTACCTGAAATTTTAAATGACCCTTCCGGGCGTATACTGATTTCCCACGTAAACAGATGATTTATATTTCTTCAAAATTTAAAAACAGTAGACTGAAATAAAAATTAGTATATTTTAAATTTAAATGGAATATTTTTAAAGTAAAAATATATATAATAATAATAATCTGCAATAAACACTTTTATTTTATTATTTATTGTATTATTTCTATTAGTTATATGTAATGTTATTATTTAAAATATACCACTTGTAATTGGGCTAAGGCCTGTTGGTGGATGCTGTTGTAAAATAAAATAAAACACTGTTCAACTCGTAATAATTATTTCTGAGTTCTGAGCAATTGAATAAGGAAATAAATAAAATTTAAAATACGTTTCGAAATAATTCATTTTTAAAATACAACTCATAACTTTCTTATTCGAACTTTTTATCATATTTTATAGGAACTTTTCCGGACACTAAGAGTTTTTATTCTCGTTTCTGCCAAATTTCCCCACTCGCCTTCAACTAGGAAGAGCGGTGAACCGTACGCCTTACGGATGAGCGGACAAAAACACGCGGTTCGTTACAAAGATTATCGGTTCTATCCTAAAGACCCCTTGAAATGATTTAAACTAACATTAGGTTTTGTTTAAATCTTTTAACTTTTTTTTTTAAATGCCTATATCTTAAAAAGGATACCAAAGGAATAAAAAGGGAATGTAGATTACAAACATAATAATTTAACAGGTATAAATTTTAGGAACACTATTAGCAAGGCGAGGGAGCGACGTGGTCTAGTGGGTAGAGCGCTAGTCTACTATGCTCCGGTCCTGGATTCGAATCCCGGTTATGACAGAATATTACTTATTTAACAGAATATTAATATTACTTATTCTGTTACACCCAGCCTCTATTAAGAGGGGAAGAGAAAATGGTGGAAAAACCTGGCGGCTTTTATATAATTTAATACTTATATTATATAATTTAATAAAAATGCTCATATTTCATTATCAAAATGGTCTTTAAACAATATATTGAAAACTCAAGAACAAGGTATTTTTTAAATTTCAGTCATCCTTGTTTTTAAATTTTAAGGAGCGGCTTGGTCTCATGTATAGAGATCTCGGGTCCGAATCCCTGCTAGTTAGTAGAATATTATTCCAGTCTCTATAAAGTGAGTACTGAAAAATAGGGAAAACCTAGTGGATGAGCGTGATATCGGCCGAAACACCTCATTGCACAGCCGTTGGCCTAGAAACAGTACGAATCACTATATTAACTGAGCCCAAGACCCTTTATGGGTTGTGGAGGTACAGAGTTTTTTTTTATTACCAAAGTGGAAAATCATAATTTACCAAATGTCAATGCCCACAATTATTCCAAATGCAAGAAAATTGGATGACCAACTACCAGGAAGAACATTATAAAATAGGGGGAGTAAGAAAAAGGTCCCGTAATCCTAGATTCCCTCCTGTTACCTGAAAAAGGTGTTAGGTATCTGCACATGGTTCAGAAGGGAAAAAGAATGGAAAAAATGGTTTGGAAACACTTTGCTATAAGTAATTTTAATGTTATTTTTTGTGAACTATAATTTATATGTTATTTCATCAGGAACTTTGGTTAAAAATACTTTAAAGTTAAGAATTATAAAAAGCTACCCCGATGTTCTAATGTAGCCAATTGGCAACAGATCAATTGTTAATGGTATAGATTTGCTAAACAAAAAAAATTAATGATACAATTGATATACCATTAGGTCCACCAGTCTAGGAAAATGTATCGCTGGCAAATTAATTATTTTAAAAAAAAAAACAATAATTTTTTTAGACCTAAAAATATTATTTGATGGTATTCTCTATATTTTGACGTTGTATTTATAAAAGTCTTATATCTTAACATGTGAGAATCAAAGCATAATATGCTTTAGCTTTAAGCACAAGATGCTAATAGGTATTTATAAAAAAATATAGAGAAAGATTTTATTAAATGACAAATGTGCAAAACAAGTAAAATTTGTGATAAGTAAACTATATAACAGTGATGAAACCTATATTGATATCTCAGATATGGAAGTTTTGATAACAATATTCTGAAGATGAATTAAAAATACTTCAAAATGTTAAATGATAATGTGTAAATCATATGGTATCAAACATATTTTGTTTTTGTGTTCTTTTATTTATAGTAATTTACAAATTTATCAGAAAACACAATGAGTAAATATGCTGTATGAAGATAAGTCATGAAAATGTCTTGAGAAAGAACTACCCAGTGGTAGCACTTCACTAACTATTTTAAGGCAGTAGTCCCGACCCCACCTTTTTTCGCCTAGGAGCGTTATCAGGGACATCTAAGGAAGATAAATTACGAACAAGTGGGTTTGTGTGGGCAGGAAGTTTAGGATGAAAAGAGATGTATCTATCACGGGCTATGTCTGCAAAAAATGGGATGTTGAGGTCGTTCTGGAGGCGTTGATTTGTGACAAAACAAGGGGCATTTTGGATTGTAAGGATTGGATGCGGAAGGAATTAGATGGTTTAGTAGATCCCAAAAGCTTGATTCCATATATCCAAATAGGTCTGATAATAGTGATGTAAATGAGTCTTATGTAATATACTGAAAGTTTTGAACGTATGTTGGAAGTGTTGTAGAATCGTTATCTTCGAGCAGTTTCTTGTCGTTTCAGTCTTGTGTGAGGGTAAATATAATGTTTTATAAGTTAGTTTTTCTAATGCAGATATATTAATTTATATTTTTATAAGACATAAGGAACAGTAATATAGATGTGTTAATAAACCGTTGGAAAGCTAAAAAATTTAGAAAAAATATCATTTGAAACACAAAGTTTTTTTGTGAATGATGAAAGGTGGATTAAAGTAACTGATTGTTGTATATAATTATACAATACATTATTTCTGTGCTCAGATGGTAAAATTGTTTATGTAATTTCTTATAGAAATAAGTCTCTACACTGTACAGTATCCATACGTATATGTTTAGAAGATGGGTCGTTTATTTGGTACAAGCTTAAGATTTTTACTCATAATCTGAAAGAGAAACACTAGTGAAGTTTGTTCAAGTTCAAAATATAAATGAATGGGTACGCAGGGAATGTGAAGGCTTCCATTTATAGAAAAAGAGAATTATAACATTAAGCCATCTAGGAACATATTTAATAAACAAATGTTGACTGAATTGATTTCAGTAAAAGAGACAAGTGAAAGTCGTGTGTTGCGCGCAACAGATTTTTTATTTTTCACTTTCCCAATAGAAAAATCTTGATTTTTATGGAATGATTTAAATTATCGTTGAACCGTATAACACATCGTCAACCTAGCGCGGATGTTTAACATAATTCGGTCAGTGATGACTTAATTTGCTTGACTAATGGGCTGTTGGTTTTACATACTCGTATCGACTCTTGCGTCGCCCTGTTTGGAGGAAGATGTGTCGCGGGGCGATCTCACTTGCAAACCACGGGGGGTATTGACAGGGCCGGGGGAGCATTATCTCCAGAGATCTGGGCTGGGAGGAGTGGGCATTGCGCCAGCTCGCCTTTAATTCTATTTATTTATGGCTTTATTGGATCAATGGTCTACACCGATAGGGTCCCTGTAGACATTTTAGGTGCTCGTCCTATCGCCGCGGCAAGATTTATCTTTGAGTTCAAATTGGAATTTATTAGACTTTTAAATATAAGTCTATTTTACCATTAAAAATAAAAAGTGTTAAATGTATCAAATATATATTATATAATTAAGGATAACTTTAAATATTTGAGAACTTATTCATCATTTTCCTGAGTTTTCTTTTGGTTCAATATTTGTGAGATATAATACTTTTCCGTTTCCAAAAGAAGTTTATTGATATATTTTTTACATTCAGATCTCACAATGTTACGGCCTCTAGGCCCATTTTCAAGTATCTGTAACAATTAAATTTTTATAGTATTTCTACACTTTTTACCTCTCGATTTCAACATTTAAATTAGTTATGTTATTAACCGTGTCTCTTTATAGGGAGCGGCGTGGTCTAGTGGATAGAGCACTAGTCTGCTGTGATCCGGGTCCTGGGTTCGAATCCCGGCTGTGGCAGAATAGTATTTATTCTGTTAATTCAGTCGGGGGGCGACCCTATAGGGTATGGAGACCCTCCTGGGGCTGACCCAGCCTCTAAAAAGTGGGTACCCAAAATAATTGGGGAAAAGCCATTGTAAAATTGTCCGTAATATGACATATCGTCACAATGTTTAAATTTTATTTTATATGATATGTGTCATTTTCTGTTTTGGTAAAAAATATAGAAATGCCATAAAAAAAAAAAAAAAAAAATTTAATGGTTACGGATACTTGAAAATGGACCTAGAGCCCGAAACATTGTAAGGTGTAAAAGTAAAAAAATATATCAATAAACTTCTTTTGTGAAACAGCCAAATATATATCCTACAAATATTTTTTTACTCAGGTCACTTTCATCAACGATGTTGTTTTCTCTTCATAGCAAATGGATTCTTTTGAACATTATATGGGCTGGAAACAAACTTTCTGAGAGGGGAAAAGAGGTTTTAACACCAACAGAACTTGTAAAACCCGTCGAAAATTATATTACAGATAAATAGGCATTCCACTTGGAACAAAAGCCCATCGAATTAGATAACAACTTTAAAATATGTCAAGCCGCAAATAGAGGCATGAGATTTTAACGAGAATTGCTCGGTCATACCTCATCGCAAAGCATCCACCACCGAAATTCCGACCAATATTGTATCAACACCATTAACCAATAAGCCACATTTGCCATCAAAATGCATTGTTTCTCACCTCTCATACTGTTTAATTGAATCCAGGTTTATCAACAGTTCTAATAGATAATGCAACAATAGATTCAGTCTTCAATTATTGAAAATCTGACTTTGAATTAGACAGTAATCTACAGGATGTTATGATTTGAGAAAACCTTCGGTACTTGTAGAGCGCAACAGAAGACTTTCATTTACCTCCATTGTTAAAATCAACTTAAAAACTTTTAACTAAATTCTAAGTTGTAAAAGGGTAAATTTTACATTGAGTTTCGATGAAAGTATGTATTACAGATTAAATAAACTATTACATTATTATCGACAACAATCACTTAGTCGTATCCGTTTTTCATCACTCTCCATTGCTATATGTATAAGATAATTTTTATTTTCAGAAATTTTTAACTATGCAACAATATATTATACATCTATATTACTTTTCTTATTTTCAAAAAAAAATATATAAAAACATATGTTTGCTCCTTTCTCCTTTAGTTTGTTAAAAAATACATTCAGCTTGTATATTTATTCGTTTGTTATCAATTCTCCCAAGATGATATGGTTATTTTTGTCGAATCTAGAAAATTAATGGTACTTTATATTAAGAGAATCTAAAATATTGGCATTTAAGCCATGTCAAACTGTTTCAATCAGAACGAAACTTACACGATCTTAAGACCATATCTGCACCGATGTGCTGCCTCCATTCAAAATTTTGAGAATACCGTAAAAAGGTGCAAAAAAGGTTGCTGCAACATCCCAGACATAAAAGTTTCTAAAATATTAAATTTTATTTGTAAACAACGTTTTTGTGCTAGATATAGCATACCTACACTCACAGACCTTTTAGCGGGACCTTTTAGACCTCTTAGACTGACACGATAACAACACTTTCCCTTAATATATATTAAATTTTTAGGTAAGTGAGACGGATAGAGAAGTGAGGAACATGTATTCGTGTTATTATTGTTGATTAGGGCTTAAAGGCACAAAACCCTAAGGTCATCAGTGCCCTGTTTTCTGTTTTTTTTTTTTCCTATTTTAAGTATTTTCAATAAATACTAACTAAATAAAAACACATATTTCATGTACAGACATATACATATACACACACACATACATACATATATATACATAAATATATACACATACATATATACACACGTACATATCAATATATACACTTATACATACGTACACACACATACATATATACATATACACATACACACACATACATATATACATATACACATACACACACATACATATAGATATATACACACACATCTACATACATTACGCACATATACACATACACTTATATGCATATATTCACATATAGACATACACGTACACACATACATATAAACATATACACATTTTTTTTCCCCCTTTAATCTTTTTGTTTTTCTTTGTTAATCGAAATATCGATATATATTAAAAACGAAATGGGATTTGCGAATATTGTAGTATTGAGAGGAATACTATTTCTAGAGAATGATTTTAAATTTTTGTGAGAATGTTGTTTTCCTTTAAAAACGAGATGACGGATTTAATCGTGTCATCATTGTCATCGAGAGCCTCGGTTATGTTGCTCGGGAGGCCTAATCGGGCTAGTCTCGAAGTGTAGAAGGAACATTCCTGAAAGAGGAGCTGTACGGTTAAAAGGCTATCGCAATATTGACATCTCGGAGGGGACTGTTTCGTTATGTTATGTATGTGGGTAAGGTTCGTATGTCCTATTCTGAGTCGGGTTAGTACGATTTCCTCCCTTCGATTTGGTCGACTTGATGTGGCCCAGGATTTTACAGATTTTTTGATGGTTTTTAATTTACTGGGTGGACTTTCATCCCACATGGCCTGCCACGCATCTAAATGATCTCTTTTTAATGGGAGGATTGCGTCCTGTGGTGTCAATATCGCAGCGCCGCGACCCGGGAGGGCAAGTGCCTGTTTGGCAGCTTTGTCCGCGAGCTCGTTTTCCTTTATCCCCATATGACTCGGCACCCATACAAATTGTACCGATTTGTTAGAATTTTCCAACATTTTTAAATATGAATGAATTTTTAGGGCGATGGGAGATTTGGGATACATACTATTTAGTGATTTTAATGAGCTTAATGAATCGGTAATTATTGCTATATTGTTGTTATTTACTGACATGGCGAAGTGGAGTGCTGATGCTATTGCATGAAGTTCGGCTGTAAATACGGTATATAGAGAATGGAGTTTTATCTTGTGCGTGGAGTTGTTTGTGACGAAGGAGCAAGCAACGGAATTCTCGTTTCTAGAGCCATCGGTATAGATTACGAACGGATATGAAATACTGTGGAGAAGATGTGAAAATTGGATTTGATAGTCGGTGGGAGATGTATTTGCTTTCGGTAATCGGGTTAAGCGGAGAACTATGTTAGGAGGCGAAAGAGTCCATGGAGGAGTTGAAACGTCCTGTCTATAGAGAGGTGTTTTTTCGAGGGTTGAAATTACAAATTTGATTCTTACAGCTAAAGGAAGTGTCGCGTTTGGTTTACTTGGTCTGGATAGAGCAGTAGCTTGAAGACATAGTTAATTGCAAGTTTTTTCCTTCTGAACAAAAGAGGAGGTATTCCCGCTCCTGAGCACAGACTAAGAATAGGACTGGTTCGAAACGCCCCTGTTGCTATACGTATCCCAGACATGTATTCGTGTATTTTTGTGTCTATGTGTAAAAAATAGTTGGATGAAAGAGTAAGGTTTTACGCCATAAACGAAAACGATCGAACAAACACACTGAAATCCTTAGTTTCATTACAAATCGTCTGCTATAACCTTAGATGAAGTGCATTCATTACTATCAATAGATAATTTATTAGTTATGAAGAATTGTACAAAAGGATATTGATAATTAACTGTGTAAAAAAAAATTGATAATGAATTACTTATTTTGTTTTTGAATAACTCAGAAACTGAAAAGTGCATTTTCCCCATAATACTTTTAAAGTCGTTCACCGATCAACTCAATCGAAGCAACTAAAAAAGGCAAACAAATGTAAAGTGATAAAGCCACTTTAAATTACAATATAGAGGTGGAATTGAACAATTGCCTAAGCAGTTTAGTAAAGTTGTGAACAAGAGTTGCGGGGAAGAAGTTTAAAGCTGTTCTGTTATTGATGGAAAAGCGATTTACTCCTCAGCACTTGAGGCTCCTACCAACTAAGGATTACTGACTTCTAGAGAAAGATTCGGCAGTTAGTGGTTGATGCTATATTTTATGCTAGAGTATCCTAGCGTATTATCATCTTATAAAATATTCGTAGAATGGTATGTGACTTAAATTTCCTCCATACCAAAAAACAAACATAGAAATTAAATCAGAAAAAGCAGAGATGTGGAGTATTGAACTTTTAGACAACATTCATAATAGGCTAGTATTAGGGTATGGAACTATAGCTCTGATATAGAACAAGGGAATTATATGGTTCCAATGAAAGTTAGTAGAGCAATATAAAAAGCTTCCACACTTCCAATCACACAATAACGGTACAGGTGTTACTTTTAGAATTGAATACTTTTCTGTATTCACGGGTTATTTATTCTTTGATCATTTTTTTTCTTTCATATTCAACGAAATTAAAATCCAGAGGCACTAATTGGTTTACTTTATCCCATATGTTTAAAGGGTTATAATTGAAATTTTTATATTTATTACAGCAAATATACTAAACTGTTTATTTGTTGTTTGTGTATTTTCTTATGTTTGTTTTTCCAATGAGCTCATCTATTAAGTTCTAAAGAGTATTTGATATAATGCTGAAAAATTCCGGAGCGAAATAGTACGATTTAAATAGAACATAAAAGTACAATTGTTTTTCCTTGTACAATTGAGACATTGATTTCCAAAAGGTACTAATGGAAATTTTTTATGAAATTGATTTTTTTACATATTTGTATTCTCATCATTTAGTTTGATCTAAATATTCTATTTGATTTTAGTTAATGAACACTTAAATCCTTTAAAAACGTGATTTAGAAATATCAATAATTTTCTAAATGTATTAAATTACACATTTAATTTCATTCTTAATCATAATAAAACATTTCATTCCATACCTTTAATATTATATTATTAATATATTTTAAATACAAATTTAGATTTTAATGTGGAAAGAATCAATTTAGCTAGTTTAATTATATAAGAATAAGAGATTTTGTCACTTCCTGTAAAATTTGCCAGAATGGATATATTACCTTTTGGAAATCAACGCCTCAATTGTTGTTCCTACCTCCGTCATTAGACATTGCATAAAATGGTTAGTACATTTAATATTGTATTGGATATAATTAGTTGACCGTTGACAATTACTAAAAGGAATTTGTCCGCGTGGCGGTCGGTGAATGAAACAATTGAGTAGTTTCAACATTTTATTTTTTTATTGTACCTAGTTTCCATTCGCCTACAACATGCCCTGATGATGACCCACAATGGGGGTCGAAACGTTGGCAAAGAATAAAATGTTGAAACGACTCAATTGTCTCATTCACCGACCACCACCCGAACGAATTCCTTTTAGTAATTTAATATTGTATGAAAATTCGAGGAATTATTTTATAAAAATATTAATACGTTTTAATAACCTTATGTTATGTTTTTAAAATATCAAAATAATTTAAGTCTATAATGAGATCGTTTTAAAGTAATAATTAAAAAGTTTATACTTTTCATTACTTTATAGCAATAACATCATTTATGAAATATTAAATAAATATGATTTAAATGGAATAAAGCTAAAGTTTTAATAACATGTTAATTAAATATGCCACGAAAATAAATTTTAAAAACTTTATTTCAATATTACTTCGGGTAATGCCATTAAAATGTTTTTAATTACAAAATTCCAGTAAAGCAACGAAACATTTTTTACCATTCAAAATGTTACTATAGTTATAAAAATGGAATAGAGACATTTTTTAATATTACTTTTAAACTGAATCAATATTTTAGTAGAATCTAATCTTACACCAATTTCGATGTAATTCAATTAGCAATTTAATTACTGATCAAATGTATACTGAAAATGGCAAAGAATTTGAAGGACTTATCTTCTTCTTTTTTTATTTAACTTTAGCTTTTAAGGTTAAAGCATATAGTGTAAATTTGGTAATTGATTAACTATTGTCAGAAGTGAATTTACACTAAATTTAAAGAAAACGGAACATATAATTCCTGATTATATCAAAAAACCAAATATAGTTTTTAAAACATTATGCAATCCATACAGAAAATATACAAAAATATCAATAGAACTAAATTGATCGTAAAAAGTAATCAAGTCCCAGACTTTTTCAAGTACAGAGTAAACATAGAGTACCATTTAAACTGTCAAACTAAAGAAGTCTTAAACCTAATTAAAAACAGTAAAAACGTTTCGTTTTATATTTGAGCTGTACTTTTTTAAGAAAAAGAACTTACTCCTGCACAATATTAAAGGTCGTCAAAGAGGTTCTATCTTTCATTTCTTTTAGAATCTGTTTAATGACCCTGTGGCGGGTGTGCTGTAAGTGAAGAAGTGAGGATTTTTTTTTCTTTAATTTTTAATGACACATTCGCTCAACAACTAAAAACAATAATTTGACGACTTTTCAAAAATGTTTTTTTTTATATATAACATAATGATTTACTAATGAAGAAATATCTTATGATTGATACATAAAGACCGAAAACTCATATGATGGTGGCTGGAAACATGGCCAGGATCAAGGACAATAGATGGTCAACAAGTATCATTGAATGGTTTTTTTAGATAAAAAAAAGGTAAGACCGTGTACTTGAGATAGAGGGATGGAATGGTCCAGAGGGAAAGAGGGGGAGGGGAGGAGGCTACTGGTTGCCAGGGACAGAGAATGTTGCATAATTGTAAAGAATTAGCGTTTTCACCGGAAATACACGTTTTAGGGTACTCATAGTCTAAATGACCAAGTCCCTCAAAAATGTCTGTGTGTGCCCTTATGTGATAAGTCTAGCGCAAAAACTAAAAGTCGTACAAAACTGAAATATCACATTTAAGACAACTATACGCCTGAGATTTTACGGAAACTTTTTCAATCAAAATCGGCTAACCATCTGAACCACTTTATACTATGCAATTTGGACGTTTTTAGGATTTTCTCAAAAACAGCTATAACGATTTTGATTAAACTCGCTATAAGGGACGAATATTGTGATGTTTTTATTATATTTAGGTAAATGTAAAACAGGGAAAAAAAATAGGAAAACCTCTTATTTTTTAGAGATGGAACAGATCCAGAGCTTTATTAAATTTTAGGTTTATATTATTTAGCATATTTTTGAACTTCAACAAAAATATTTTTATATGAAAAATTGAACTTTGTTTTATTAAATTAGCATTAACCATATATTCGAATTGAGTAATGATATTTTCAATAAATATTTTATATAATTTTTGTACGCTTTTTTATTATCACTGACCTATATATGAAATATATAGTAAGAGAAAGTATTGCTATCGTAAAAATTTTGGAATACGCGTTTTCACCGGAAATACACGTTTTAGGGTCCCCTGAGTCCAAATGACATTATTCAAAATGGATGTAAAATTTAATGGACTTTAATATGTTGTAGGTTTCATTATTGTTGAAATAGTCTTAAATGTCAATATTTAAAATTTTCTTTTTCTGAAGTACCTTAAATTTTGTAAAAGTATCATAATTTTGTTA
Organism: Piezodorus guildinii; assembly: GCA_023052935.1. Taxonomy (NCBI): domain Eukaryota; kingdom Metazoa; phylum Arthropoda; class Insecta; order Hemiptera; family Pentatomidae; genus Piezodorus; species Piezodorus guildinii. The sequence continues at coordinate 111,399,074 of CM041294.1, forward strand.
TATTGTTTATAGCTGTCACCTTATTTCCATACTTTATAATTGTCATCTTATTATCATTTTACATTTAATTTTATTTATGTTCCCATAATTTATTACTGTCATATTATTATTATATACCTAACGCATTATTAAGTCTATAATTACATTGGTTGTTATCTTGTTTCTTTTAGCCCTGATGAAGGCCCACATTGTAGGCCGAAACGTCGGCACATAATTAAAATAACTTATTTTAAATGTGTGTTTTTAATTTATGACCGCACCCCCAACCATCTTCCTCATCTTAAATTTTGTAGATTTGGAAAAATTAGCCATATCATCTTGTTAACATTGATAAACAGCTAAATTTGCAAGCTGAGCAAATTCGATATCTAATGAAAAAAAAGAGCAAACGTATTTTTTAATGCAATTTTTGAACACAAGAATAGTAATATAGATGTATAATATACCGTTGCATAGCTAAAGATTTCAGAAAAAATATTATCTAACACACGGAATTGTAAAAGCTAATCGAGATTGATGAAAAAACAATGAAACTAACTAATTGTTGTAGATAAAAATATAATAGATTATTTAATAAAACCCATTTTTCTATTGAAATTAAACTTAATTATTTCTTTAACAATTTATTTAAATCTCTTAATTTATTTAAAAATTCTTAAATAGATGTTAACAAGGGAGGCAAGTGATAGTGGTGTGTTGCCCGCACTAGATGTTTGTTAATGCTTATACAAGAAGAATTATATTTTTAGAGATGAATTCCTATGTACCTCATTTTGTCAACTAATGCTATATTACAATTTTTTTCTCACATCTTTATGCCCAACTATGAAGCGCGATTGAACTCATTTCGCTGATGTACACGCATTTTTCTTCATCCAAAACCTCTTCATCTTCTCACTGAGGTTTTTTCTAGGTTCTTCTGCCCATGTTCTCTGAGATGTAACACTCACTCTAGCTTTGAAAAAATGCTAGTCAATTAATTTTTTTTAATACAGCTCTGTCTATCAGAATTTTATTTGTAATGCCTGTTTCCTAAAGAATTTTTTTCAATATGAAAAATTCAATTGTTTATAGCTTTCATTGAGAGAGCATAATTCTTTTGGTCAGACTATTATCGTTCATTCTGAGAATGTGGTCATAAAATTTCAGTCTTATTTCTCTGAAAATATCTAAGATTTTTCCAAATTTTTATATAACTCGTTAGATTCTCTTCTCATCGTTTCAATGTCCTCGACACAAACTGGAGCAAACAGTTTCCTTAGTAATTTTCTTTCTAATTTTCCTATTTATTTAGTTAATGATATGCCTTCAATGATTAGAGTCTCTGAAGCATATAAACCTTCAGTAGTTTTTATTTATTCTTAATGCTTTAAATAATTACACAATTAGGAACCATAAATTGTCACTCTTTATTATTCTACCAATTATAACAGCTGTTTTTATTTAAACGTCTGTTGTATTCAATATATAATATTTCCCCCCTATGAAGAAAAATAAATTAAAAACATGCTATTTTCCTTCCAATCGTTATTGTTTTTCTGTTATTTGATCAGCATCCACGAACCAAGATGACTGGACGCACAACCACCAATCATTTGATCCTTATGGATATATTTTTGTTTAGGATGAACTCTATTCTTTATTTAGAATAGAAGCCCATCTCTAGTCAATGAATTGTTCTCATTATTATAGTAAAGCTATATTATTATTCAGTATCTTACAATAAAGAGGTTTGAATCCAGTAGACAAATAAAATTGAATGTAACCGAAAATGAAACTTCGCAATTTAAACGAAATGGACTTACCGCACATACCCACAACAAACACAGCATATGATTTAATAGAAACATAATAGCCAAGAATAGCGATAGTTTATTATTGATAAGATCTTTAATATGATTCCGGCAAGGCCAACAAAGGATGATGTAGGAGCCCCGAAGAATCTCTTCTAACAATGGCCACTTCGGCCTTTAGAAACCCCAACTTCTGCTTCTAATTTATTCCCTTAATAGGGCCCGTTTCAAAGTGTTATTTCTCAAATCTAGGTCTCCAGGTTTCCATAAAATCTAGCAACGGAACTGGAGATAAATTATATCTTAATAATTATTTATCCTAGTTTAGAGTATGTATACAGCGAATATAGAGAATTAAACTGAAAATCGTTCAGAAGACGAGTAAAAACTATAATACCTCCTAGAAGACAAAAAATTAGTATTCTAGGATTTATCAAAATGAAAACAGTATAGTCAGCAGTACTTAAAATAATTACTACTCCAGGAACATATTCTGATTTTGGAGGCCTTCTAGAAGTAGGAGTAACATCTGATACATCTGAACAATATTATATGTTCACGACAATATTCAATCTTCTAAATCAGGAATAAAATGAAGCTGGTAGAGAAACTACATCAATTTTACTTTTAGCAACGTAAGAAAAACAAACAAGTATTTGTAAAACGTAATATACAATAAAATACAAAGCAGGGAAGCTAGAGTTGTATATTATAAATTTGAAGAACTTAGTCTGGAAATAAGGGGGAAGCTTGCTTTGGAGTTTTTTGATAACGGAAACAGTGAGCCAATAGACAAGTAGCAGTGTGCTATAAGATGTAATGAATAAAGAAAAATGTTGTAGCAAGGAATAAGTTTCAGTCTTGAAAATGGGGAAACAACCCCGAAACGTCGACTAAGATGGAATAAAAAAAAAAAGGTGTTAAAAGACTTAGGAAATAAAGTAATTGGACGATGAATGGAAGGTAGTGGGTGCTTTATTGAATGTTCCAAAAAATTAGTATTCTAGGATTTATCAAAATGAAAACAGTATAGTCTGCATTAAAAAAAAAAAAAATATAGCATCTTGGAAAGATTGCCATTACGGAATCACACCGTACGGAACGTGACCATACAAACAGTGAAACCAACAAAAAATATCTCTCGTACTTCAAAACATAATCATTCTCAAACAACAATCACGCCCCTCCTTCCTTTTACACAATGTAATTAAATGTATGCACATCCCATCAAATCACGTCTATCATTCGTCCCAAACCTATGACCTCCTGTCGCACTGTATCCCTTCGTAACATCCCATTAACCTCTGTTGAACATACCCTCTACTTAGGAATCATCTTGACAAACGTCTTACTTGGAATCCTCACACTCGACTGAAAATAAAAAACTGCTCGCAGATACCGATTGTTACAACATTTACTTGACTAACGCTCAAAACATTCCAATCTACAACAAAATACTAATTTATTATGGCGATTATTAGATCTATTTGGACCAAAAAATAAAATTCCTCCCGCATCCAATCCTTGCAATCAAAAATCCTCCAAAAGATCCTAAATGCTCCTTATTTGACCACAAATAAAACAAACCATAAAGACCTGAATATTCCAATAGTTGAAGACTTAGCCAGGACTAGATATATCTCCTTTCATTCTAAACTACCAGACCACTCAAACCCGCTTGTCTGTATCCTCACATCTCTGTTTCTGATAACCCTTTGAGGCCTGCTAGTGTAGTAAATATTGAAGTGCTACCGCTGGGTAGCTTATTCACAAGAGTTTGTCAAACCAATTTCTATTTCCTTTTCAAATTTACTAGTTTATTGTTTTAATACAGTTGTAAATCTCAATAACTAAATTTTTCAACAATGTAGGTATCAATAGACGAAAGCTGCGAGTTCTCCAATTTTTTTTTACCAACCAAAATAAAACTTAGTAGAAAAGTATTTAATAAAATATAATTAATATGTTTATGTATCTATGTATAGATGTTATAAAAGTAAATATTTAATATAATTTTTATTGAATGATTTTTTTTTTTTAATCTGGATATATGCGATAGCATCCGAGGTAAGGAGAGCTTACTGTTAATCGAACCTCATGCACAACTGTTTAGAATGAAATAAACTAATGATTATAGTTGCTGCCAAAGTGATTGTCTGCCACCGAAATCTACAGCACATCGAGGTCTCAATACTCCCCATATCCTTTTTAAAGGCTTTGGCAAGATCTAATGGAAAGGCTTCTTCTAAAATACAGCAGGCTGAACCGATGATAAGTCAGCAGTACTTAAAATAATTACTACTCCAGGAAATATTCTGATTTTGGAGGCCTTCTAGAAGCAGGAGTAAATCTGATACATCTGAACAATATTATATGTTCCGACAATATTCAATCTTCTAAATCAGGAATAAAATGAAGCTGGTAGAGAAACTACATCAATTTTAACTTTTAGCAACGTAAGAAAAACAAACAAGTATTTGTAAAACGTAATATACAATAAAATACAAAGCAGGGAAGCTAGAGTTGTATATTATAATTTTGAAGAACTTAGTCTGGAAATGAGGGGAAAGCTTGCTTTGGAATTTTTCTGAGGGACTGCACATTGCTAAACACACTTACGATTTATATTTGTTTTGGTAATATAAGTTTGTTTTTTCAACATACAAATGAAGGCACTCTATAGATCATTTTCGGAACCATTGAAATCTGAAATAAAGTGAAATGTGAAGAAAACGCTGTACCGATATATGTAAAACCTCCTTGATATGCCTAGCTAGTATGTAGAACGTTAAAGTTGTTTTGTTTTTTTCATTTTCTGTTATAACATTTCAATATGGAGTTAGCTCACTTATAATAGCTTAATTTTTATCGAAACCAGGGTGTTCTCTTTCAAAGATACACTAAGATTTTGGCTGTTCAACTTCTTATTATAGTGTATCAAGTTCCTATAGTGTATTCAATCCACCTCTACTTAAGGTTTTTTCCTTCTTTCATCTTCTTATTACCTTGGAATTTGGAAAAGCAACTTCCTAATTAGCTCGGATTCTTTAGAAATATTTTCCTTAATCTTGTACCTTCTTTAAAGCTAACAAGCACCTAACTTCATTTTTTTTTTTTAACTGGATATCAATTCTCCGATAGGGGTTCGGTCCAAACTAACAAAACTTTATTTGCTGTAAGAATATTTAAAAAAAAGAAACATACACCTAGATTTAATTATACCAAGTTTTAATTAAATGTTAACTTTAAAGTCTGTTTAAACTTCAATTGTATAGGATTTGCGGTAGCGTAGTTCCATAGAATGAACGTTCTTGGTTGAATAAGTAAAGTACAAAACATGTAAAATATGATATTTTATTTATTAACTAGGATAATAGTTTTCTGAACGACAGCTAAGGAAATAGTGTTCATTTAATGGAATGATAAATGAAAAAGTAAGAAAAAGGATAGATTAGGTCTAAGTGGATTTATCACTTAAGTAAAGTTATTATACAATGGAAAAAATCGATCAAAGCACTCACACACACGACTTTCACTTACCTCCGTTAATAAAATAAATTTAAAATTTTTTAAATACATTTAGAGATAAAAATAAATTGTTCATAAAAATGAGTGAATACATTTAAGAATTAATTAAATTGAATTTCAATAGGAACATGTATTTTACTAAATAATCTATTATATTTTTGTCTACAACAATCAGTTAGTTTCATCGGCTTTTCATCACTCTCCATTAACCTTTATTATTCCGAGTATTGTGTACTTTAAAGGAAGACATTTTAAAATATCGGCATTTAAGCCCTGTCAGACTTTTTCACCTACATCATATTAACGTCCATTAAATTTTACATCCATTTTGGATAATGTCATTTGGACTCAGGGAACCCTAAAACGTGTATTTCCGATGAAAACGCGAATTCGAAAACGCAATACCTAACAGATGACAAAATCAAATAGGATTTCTTTTCATTGCAAACTGAATGTAAATGTTAATTCGGGGGTGGTCAAATTTTCTGTTACCATTCCTAATGTTTGAATGTGTAGCAAGTAAAAGCGGCGTGACCACAGGACCACAGGAGACCCTAAAAATTACTAATTGTTGAATTTCAATATACTTCTTCTGGCTTTATATTGTCTGATTGGGGCACAATCCCATACGTCGACAATAGAAAAAAATCTGGTGCGGGCAACACACGACTTTCACTTACCTCAGTAGTGAAACCATAAAAGAATTGATTAAATGAATTTCTATAGAAACATGTGTTTTATTAAAAATAAAAAAAAAATTATATAATTATCTAAAATAATCAGTTAGTTTTATCAGCTTTTCATCACTCTTCATTAACTTTTATAAGCTTGTGCATCAGATAAAATTCTTTCTAAAATCTTTCGCTTTCCAACGGTGTAATATACATGCATATTACTGTTCTTACATTCAAAAACAAAATATTGCACTAAAAAAATATTTATGGCATTTTCTCTTATAGTTAAATATCGAATTAGTTAAACTTACATATATACCTGTTTTTTATCAATGGTAACAAGATAATATGGTTATTTTTAAAGGATCTAAAAAATTAAAGGTACTTTAGAGGAAGAAAATTTAAAATATCGGCATTTAAGCCCTGTCAGACTTATTCAATCAAAATGAAACCTACATCATATTAACGTCCATTAAATTTTACATCCATTTTGAATAATGTCATTTGGACTCAGGGGACCCTAAAACGTGTATTTCTGGTGAAAACGCGAATTCGAACAGAAAATAAAATAAACTTTATTTACATTTTTACATATTGACGAAAAATTTATAAATGATTTCGGATGAGACATCCTTACAATCATCAAATGTTTGGTTCATTTGGTAGTTATAATCTAATTATCTAATCTATAATTAGTGGTAAAATTAAATTGATATTAACTATGGTAGTAGGAAAAACTAAATAAAAAACCTACATATAAAAAAAAAAAACAGATAACACAATTGATAATAAAAAATTAGAAATTTAGATAAACTAGTTTAAGTTAGCAACACATGTTAAGTTCTTTTATGAGTGTAGCGTTTTAGAGAAGCTTTATTATAGTTACCGATTTCCTTTATTAAAGGATTTTTGGAGACTGGTGTTTTACTGAAGTAAGAAGCTGTTTGAGTATGGACAAAATGTTTAATTGTTGGAAGCTGTAAGTCCTGGAGCATAGATGATATTTTAGTGTAGCGGGGGTAGTTGTTAATTATCCGCATTGATAGATTTTGAATTCTTTCAAGTTTTTGGTAGTTAGTCAAGCAGGTTGAGCTCCAGACTGGCGAGGCGTATGTGATTAACGGGCGAATAACTGATTTGTATATTATTAATTTGTTATGAGAGCTCAAATGGGATTTTTTGTTGAAGTATGGGAACATTTTAAATATTAATTTTTTGGCTTTATCGATTTTTCTATTGATATGGTCTGTGAATGTAAGAGATTTGTCTAATGTTATGCCTAGGTACTGTACGGATTTTGACCAAGGGATGAGAGCTGAATTTATCTTGATTTGGTGGTTGATTTGTGGGCGACGTTTAGTGAAAAGAATTGCTTCGGATTTGGTGGGATTAATTTTCAATTTCCATTTTATGCAATATTTGTGAAATTTTTTAAAATATTGTTGAAGGCGATTCACTATTGTATCGATGCGATATGATGAGGTATACAATGCTGTATCATCAGCGTATAATGACCTCGTCACAAATGGATGGGCTGGTAAGTCAGAAATGAATAAATTAAATAGGATTGGAGATAGGCAAGAGCCTTGAGGAAGACCCGCTGAGATGGGGAGGATGTCGGAAGTAGATGTGCCAACTTGAATATAAAACTGTCTATTTGTTAAATAGGAGTGAATGATGTGAATCAGGTATGGTGGGAAGTTGAATGAGATTAATTTGTATATGAGCCCGGAGTGCCAAATGGTATCAAATGCTTTTTCGAGGTCTAGAAGGAGCATGCCGGTATGTTTGCGTTCGTTAAAGGCTTTTGTGATGAAGTCAGTAAGTCGTGCTAATTGGTCAATAGTGCAGTGGTGATTTCTAAAACCAAATTGTTCATCTATTAGGAGGTTCTTTACTCTAATGTGCTTGTTAATTCTTTTGAGAATTAGTTTCTCCAGAATTTTAGAAAGTATATTTAGTAGACTTATAGGTCTGTAGTTCGAAACATTACTATGGTCTTTATTCGGTTTTTTTTATTACTATAGTTTTGGAAGTTACCAGATGATAGGAAAGTAGCTATATCTCAATGTGCAATTAAATACTTTAGTTAAAAAATAAATCGATTTTCGGCTTAGATTTTTAATAACTAAGGAGGGGATGCTGTCATCACCTGGGGCTTTTTTTGGTTTCAATTCTTTAATGATATTTGCGATTTCTTTCGGAGAGATGGAAGAGAAATTAACAATAAAAGGTGATTTTAAATAATCGCGGACGGATTTTAGAATTTTACGGTTGTGGTGATTTGAACCAAGGAGAGAGGTGATTGAATGAGTTGTCTGGAAATGCTTGACTAATAGCTGAGCTTTTTCCTTGTCCAGATATGCGTAGCCGTCGTTATTTTTTAAAGGTGGAATTTGCTTAGTTAAATTTTTGTGAATTTTCCACATGTTATTGTCCCCTGGCTGACAAGATTTCAAAACCGTAGCCCAGTTTTCGTTTTTTCCAGTCATGGAGACGTTTTTTAATGTAACTGTTTAGTTTATTATAGACTAATTTGGTTTTTGGAATTTTGTTACGCTGGAAATATCTTTTTAATCTATTTTTTAAATATATTAATGCTCTGAGTCGATATGGTAAATTATTATGACAATACGGGTGGTAATATTGTTGTGGAATGGATAAGGACATGGATAATTTTATATGTTCATAAAAAGCGATTAGTGTGGTATCGATTTCTTTCGAATTATTTATGGTTGGGTTTATATTGATTCGGGAATCTAGCTCTTTCCTGAACTTTGACCAGTCAGCGTCTTTGAGCGAAAATTTGAGTATTTTGGAAATTTTTGGTAAAGGAGATTGTATACGAAAAATCACGGGATTGTGGTCCGAATTTAAACATGGTAAAGCAATAAGAGGTGATAAGTTGTAAATATTTTTTGTAAGAGCCAAATCGATGATGCTAGGTTTGTAATTACGTTGAGTCGGTATATGGGTTGGTTCAGACGGACTGTGTAATTGAATATGGTTTTTTACCATAAAATTTAGAATTAATTTACCGTTTTTATTTGTTCTGTTACAGTTCCACTGTGTGTGTTTGGCGTTTAGATCGCCAAAAATGATAACTTGTTTATTTAAATTAAATAGTTTACTAATATCTGGGATATTTATTTTATTTGGTGGGATATATACAGATATTACAGTGGTTGACTTGTTGTTAATAATTGTATTAATAGCGACGGCTTCGGTAAACATTAAGTCAGGAACGTGTATAAAATGATGCTGAATATCGGACCGCACTAAAAGCATGACCCCCCCTCCAGCTCTACTACGGTCACGTCTGTAAATGACATATCCCGGAAGAGAGAAACGATCAGTTTCAGAAAGACGTGTTTCACAAACAGAGACTAAATGGGGTTGATTATGATTTAAAAATAATTTAAATTCTACATCGTTTCCGCGAATAGTTTGTGCGTTCCACATCATAAGTTTAATTTTACTATTGGCACTAGTCATTAGAATTTTCCGAATGAGTTGTAGCCCCTATTGTAATGTAAACAAGAAAGTATGTTGTAAAAGAGTACGGGATATAATGATCGCTGATAATTATTATTGTGAAATTGAAGCTAAGGCTAAAGTTGTTCGTACAGCAGCTTATACAATAGGAATTTAGCAAGACACTGTGTATAAACAACTTTACATCGCTAACACTCATAAGAGATTTAAACAAATAAATATTACGAATATTTTTGCATAATAGAATGACCATTAATCCAACATAGAAAGTAATCCTTCTACGAGAATAAAGATTTTTGACATGCCATCTTCGGCGCTTTTTAGTTGTAATAAAATTTTTTTAAAGTTTGTAATTAATTTACTTACATTAAATAAATTGAATATATTTTTTATCTCTTTAAAACAATCAGACATGGTAGGTTCGTTAGAGGTGTTGTTGGCAGTTTTCGGAGAGAATGTGTTTTGAGGCCACGGAGATTTCGGGGTTGGTAGAACTGGAAATTCTTGGTCGGTTTGTTTAAATGTTTTTCGTGGGATAGCTCGAAGTGCTGGATTTTTTTTGCTTAACTGTAATTCGAGATTTCTTTGATATTTCGTACATTCCGTGGAATTTGAAAAATGTTCATCGGAGCAATTACAACATTTGGGTTTGAATCCGTCGATTAATGTATTTGGGCAGTCCTTTGAAAGATGGTCTTCGGCACATTTCAGACATTTGTGATTTTTAAAGCAATTACGTGCCACGTGGTTAAATTCTTGACACTTGTAACATTGAGTTAAAGTTTTGTTGGATCTATGTTTTTCCCATTTTATTACAATGTTACAACTATAGCGAATGTTATTTAATTTGGCTAGCTGTTCTTTATTGTCTAAAATTACTATTAATATCGGAAGCTTTATAGACCCGTTGGCAGATTTTTTCTCCATTTGGTAGATTTTATGAATGGCTAAACCTTGATTTTGTAGGTCAGTCGAAATTTCTTCAATGGGGAACTGAGGAGGCATACCTTTTAAAATAATTTTAGGTTTCGTTTCACTTTTTGGAGTGAACGTGTGAAAGCCGAGATTGAGATCTTTTAAGAAATTTTTTACAAGTTCAAAGTCTTCACTATTTTGAACATAGATTGTGGTTTTGTTCATATTATATTTTATATTTAAGTCTTTCACTTTTAATTTTAAATTGTTAATAGTACCACTGATATTGTTGTAAGATAAATTTACTATTATGGGGGGATATTGACTTTTGCTCTGTTTTTGACTTATTATGTTTTTTAAGATTTCGGTATCTTCTTCATCTAAATCGGAAAGTATATCATAACTATTGGAGGTTTCAATGTTGAACTCACCTCTTTTACGTTTTGTTGACGTGCTGGCTGTCTGTTCGGCCATAGTTCGTGCTTGGCCCCCGACCGGGGCACTCTTGTTTGTATTTGTTTGATTGGTGAACAATTTGAGTAACAAACAAATGAGAAACACAAAATAAAAGATTTTTCGAAAGAAAAAAAAATGACTGTAATAAAATCACTGACTAAAGGAGAGACTGATTAGACCACTGAACTGTACCCTACGACTGCTAGACGTGGACTGTGAATTCGAAAATGTTCACGATCCCAATACTTTCTCTTTCCCTTACTATATATTTCATATATAGGTCAGTAAAAATTAAAAAAAACGTACAAAAATTATATTTTCAATAAAAATATTTATTGAAAATATCATTGCTCAACTTGAATATATGGTTAATGCTAATTTAATAAAACAAAATTTAATTTTTCATGTAAAAATATTTTTGTTGAAGTTCAAATATATGCTAAATAATATAAACCTAAAATTGAATATAGCTCTGGATCTATTCCATCTCTAAAAAATAAGAGGTTTTCCTATTTTTTATTTACCTAAATAGAATAAAAACATCACAATATTCGTCCCTTTGATAAAGATTTATAAATATATAAATGTAAAAAAATTATTATTTCCTATTCGTTAAAAAATAGTAAATACTTCAAGTAACACAAATTAAATTCTTTATGATTCTAAAAAATAAAAAAGGAAATAATTTTAAATTGATCTCCTTTGAATGAATTCGCAAAATACAGCATATTTAAGCACGCTCCAGTAGTAAATCCTGAATCGAAGTTGGAGTAAGGAAGGGGAGACTGCATCGGTTTTAGGGCCAATAAAAAAATACATCTCTTAAACTTTAATATCAGCAGCCATACTTCTCCGACCAACATCAACCTACAAAACTTTGTAATTCTGGAAAATAATTTAGCTGGGAAAAAATATGAAATCCGTTACATCTGTGCACATTCTTAGCTCATTGTGAAACTTCAAGAGCGGTTTCTTTTGTGAATATGAACGCAGAATCCGATAATTATAAATACATATATTTTATGTATACATGTAATTATGAATATACATTTTTCGAGAAATGTAACTTAATAAAGTGAATATTTTAATATAATATCTTTAAATAAAAAAATCTTTGCACAGCGAATTTTCTACTTTCAATTTACTTATTTAAGAAATATACGTATAACAGAGTTTGCGAATAGGGTTGCTAGACATTTTTCAATCGGATGTTCAACGGAAATACTCTTTTCGAAATCGTCCTCTGGAGAAGCCCAAATAACTTAAACCTGTACCTCTACAACCCATGAAGGGTCTCGGGTTCAGTACAATTGCCAACAACTGTGCAAGGAAGACCAAATCACGCTCGGCCGCCAGGTTTTTCCCCAATATGGGTACCCACTTTATAGAGGCAGGGAAGGCCCCAGGAGGGTTCCATACCCGACTGAAAAATAAAAAATAAATAATTTTTCCTTAGCCGGGAAATTACCTAGTATTGTAAATTCGTTCATTATTGAAATTAAACGTTAAATTTCATATAATGCAATAGACTTTATAACTTTTTTATAAAAATCGATTAACCTGAAGTGTCGCCTAATACCATGGGACTTTACAATATTCTAAAAACCTGCAGTAATGATTTTAATTAAACTCGATATAGATAAGGGAAAATAAATGTTTATTAATCCCAAGTAGGCTTTATCCTCATTATATATTTGAGACATCCTGACAGGGCTTAAATGTATAATTTTCAAAATTTCTTCCTCTAAAGCAGTTTTAGTTATGTTCATTTAAAATAATTATTGATAAGTGTGGAAAATGCATTATAAATATATATTATTAAATAATATGATATTGAAATTAAGGAATGATATATACGGGTGAAATTTATCACATATTATATTAGAATAGAAAAATAATTTTTATTCTGGGACAGGGTCCCTTAAGAACAATATAATATGTACGATTAATATATACAAGACCAAAGAATTATAATTAATTCTTATTTACAATGCTTCAAGAAGAAAAGAAAGGACAAAATGAAAAAAAAAAGATAAAAATAAATAAATAACTTCTGATGGATTAATGTGTTGAACAAAACTAAACATTGAAATTGATTCATAATAATTGATCCACATAAAAATATGAATAATAAATATTAATTATATTTTTGAATAGATATTTGATTTGAAATAGGCTTGTTGAGCGTCTGTTTCGGATGACAATAGGTACTGGAACAGCTGGAACTTGAATGTTGGAAGGGAAGAAGCATGGCATTACACAGCATAATATAAGTACTAAATGGTTGAGGAGTTCAACATTTTTAGAAAAATGATTTAAAGAGGTGACGAAAATAATTAATCAACAAAATTTCTTCAAAGTTCAATAACTTAAATTATTTCTATATAAGCCCCGAAACGTAAATTGTTTATAATGAAGAATAGGTGAATCATGGTTAAAAGAAGATACTGTTCCTAAATCACCTAATTAAATTTATATACTCTTCATAATTGGGTAATCTAAAAATTACCTTTTTTATAGGAAACGAATTAAAAACAAATTGTTCCTTTATTTAAATAAAACTGGATATCTCACTCACATATTTATTTTTTGCCAGCATTTATAATATTTTTGTTTTAGGCAACAATATGATGTACCAAGCCTTATAACATTTCTGTTACAGATTTTGGGAAAGATCTTGCCAACTATATAAACAGAAATGCTGCCAGGATCCCAGACAGATTATAAAAACACTAGCCAAATTAATAGACTGCACCTGTTTAGCCCGCTAAGAGCAGTCAGTGGAGTAGGCTATGTTTTGGCAACCTCGTTAAAGCAGTTTGCCAGCTACGGTTGCCTGCGGTGAGTGATGAATTGTTATTTCTTACTTCGATTCCCCCATCCTGTGATCTGGAGTACGTATATCTCTATGCGAACCTCAAATATTGACGGAAGTTTGTATATGAGAACTTTTTGACATGAAAGTTTTGATTGTAGTGTAAGACATTGAAAAAATGGTGCACTATAGCTGCTATCCGCCACCTTATCAAACCTTTCCAGGGCAATATAGGTGACAAATATGCTTGGAAGTATTATTCCTACTTCAAAGTAGGAAGGGTAACCAATAGGCAGATTTAGGAAGATTTTTATTTTACAATAATATAAATCCGGTTTAAATGACTATTTAAGCTAGAGCTACTTATTTGCACTTTTTTTATCATTTTATCTCTTCTTTTTTTTATTGCCATACATATATTGTTGGCCTTGTAAAATTTAAAAAAAAGTTCTTGCATTAAAAACTAGTAAACGGGATGATAATTCTCAAATTATATTGGGGTGTTTCATGCCACATCGTTGGGGATGGGGTGGCTGAGTGGGTTAGCGCGCGTTGCCTAGCCACTACAGATGATAAAAACTTGTGAAACCAAATAATTACGAGTTCGAGTCTTGGTGCTGGGGGGCTTTAATTTCGGCATTTATCCCCGCCCTGCCCTCTGGCCTGAGAAACCCCCTATAGCCTTCAAAGGAGAGGTAGGGGTGAACACAAAAAAACACACATTGTACTTATTGTACTACCAGCAGTCGAATAAAGACTTATCAATAAAGACAGTTTCTTTAGTCGTATATCAAGCCATTGTTTACTATATTCTGACATTTACTGGATGTACTTATGATGTGAATACAGTTGTAAATTTCTATAAATAAATTTTCTAGAGATACATCATAAGTATTTAATGATTGTCATTAATTATAACAACGTTCTTGTCAGGAAAATGAAAATAAAATAAGATCGTCAGCCTTTGAAACTATGAGCCTTACGTTGAAACTAAAATCTCATAACCATCGGTTTGAATTATCCTCACGCAAATGTGGCACTATTGCAAGACAAAAAAATATCTTCGTGAAATCTTGAATGGATAAAAACTATTAGTAGAATTTTGTAAGAAATGCATGTTAAAAATCTTGTGAATACATCACACAACCCGCAAGAGCTAATTAAATGGTTTAAATTTTAAAAAATTATAGATTTAGTAGTCATTTTTATTTTTCAGTTTGTTTTTATTGTCTCTAGTATAAAGGGTCATTGACAACTGAAGATTGAAAAATAGACAAAAAGAGTTTTGGAAGCAGTTTGTATATTCTATAAATAATCAGACAAGTAACAAAATATGGAACAAGATTCGAACCACCAGAGGTATCGGTAAATAGAAAAAATATTTCTGGAATAGAAGACGGGAATCCGAATATTTATTTTTGTGCTACTTATTGTAAATATATATTTTCTTTTTTTAAAAAATCAGATGGAAATCTCCAAATTTATAAAAAGATATCGCGAATCTTGGTTTCCGCGATCTCCTTCTATGGCACGGATTTTGATTCGGTTTTCACTATAATTTGTAGCATTCTTTCCTGAAGATTTATGAGTAACATACATTGCAATTACGTTTGAGTTTAGAATGGAGAATCAAATTTTCTGTAATCAAGTCTTTAAAAAATTATTCCTGAATTATGAGTAATAATGTAGACGCATAATATACCGTTGGAAAGCACAAGATTCCCGAAAAGTTAATATGCAGTGAGTTGTTATACGTGCATAAACTTATGAACCAATGTTGTTTGTAAAGTTGTGATGAAGGAGGTTATAGTTATCCAGTGTTGCCCCCGAACAGTATCCTCCAACTTAGGTTCTTCCATTATTCAAGATTTTACTAACGAATCCGTAGGTATGTTGTTATAAATCCATTAACAGATATTGTTAATCATTATTTCTACTTTCATATCATTTCATGAGAACAGATGTTCTCCAGTAAACTAACTGGGACTCTCATGTATTTAGAAAAAGTTTCCTTGCAATATAAAAAACGTTGAAAATGATTACACAATAGTTTCTCCATCTTCAAAAATAACTGATTTATGGGCGGGCGCATTTATGGGTAAAATGTAATTTTTTTTTCTTCTATTTTTCTCTTATATATAATCATTAGCGGTTTGTTTGTTAAAAAATACTAATTAATGACTTAAATACACAGATCAACTTTATTTTTATTTTTTTGTTTATCGCGCTTTACTGATTATAAAACTCTTTACATTTCTGTATCTTCAAAAATAACTGAGTTATGCCGTATTTATGGATAAAATTTCAATTTTTTTTCTTTGTTCTCTTTCTTAAAATTATTATTCTTTTTTTTTTTGGAAAACACGGATACATTTTTTCTCAAAATAACTGAGTTATTGAATTAAATCACTTTTAGTCGACCGCCATTTTAAAAATAACTAGTTGATATCAACGTCTAGGTGCCAGTATCATCTTTGCATGGACTATTATATTTTTGGCGAATTCCATAAAATTGGTCCAGTAGTTTTGGAAAAATACCGCGGACGGCGGACAAACGGATTTATTTATTTATTCATTATTCGAATTCTACGCACCTTGAAACGTAAGACCTCAAATTTTGAGAGGGGATATATATTTTTTTTTTTTTTGGTCGATTAAAAAGGTTCATTATTGATAATAAACCAAAAGGTAGTGTAAATTCTGAAAGGCCTAAAATCATTTCTTAAGGCCTTTACATTATTTGTTTTTTGCAATGGTTAAATCTTATTTTTGTTTGCTGTACAATAAAGGAGATTAGGAAAAAACAAATGTAATATAAGAACAGCGTAAGTTCCGAAAGGCCATGTGACTGTTGTTATTATTTATCTTTTTTTATTTCGAATAAAGGAGATAAAAAAAAAAAAAAGTAATACAAAATAGGAATAAATTAAATAAAATAACAAACAAATAAACTGGACCACTTTTGATTTGTTGACCAATTTATTTTACTAATTTCTGCTTACTAACTTCTAATAATATAGTATTGAATAGACGCTGAAAATTAAACATAATATTTCCTTGCTAAGTGCTCTTTTCATTACGATGAATTCATAATTCCAAACTGATACTCTCAATTAGTCAAACTAAACTTTTTTAAACATAAATAACGCATTTAAATAGTACCTGTGCGTAGGAAGGGGAAATCGTAATTATTTAATGTGTTTTAAAGTGAAAGTAAAAATAAATGGCCTGACATCTGCTTTCAAAGGTACGGTATAATTCAAACCAAGAATTAAATTTATCTTAATTAATTATATATAAAAATCTCAATCATAAATAATTTTTAATATTTAATTTAAAGGCAGCAATATACAATTGAGAGAAGAACAATTGGCTGGGCAAGCCATGTAATTTCACCCGGTTGGAATGGAGAGCGACTTGGCAGCAGTGACCGGGGTCCAGATTAAAAGCACTTATTCAATTACATGGAGAATAACTCACTTCGTAGTCACAGGCCAGTAACTTGCAAAAATCTACGCCCCTTAATTTCCCTCTAGGGGACAAAGGCATTTCGGAATATTAGTGAATAAATAAACAGGCGGCAAAAATTATAACAACCCCTTTTTATATTTATATTTCAGTTTATTTACTTTAATAATAATAATTTATTTATTTATTCTGGGACATTTTAGGATAATACAGATTACAATAAATCCTTAGAGTAAAGAAAATAAATATAGAAAAAAATTTTTTTTTTGTTGTTTACTAAATTCAAATTTACAACTGTATTAGTAAATACATCAAGTAAATTAGCTGATAATATATATATAGATAATATACATGAAAAGACATTGACAGCACTCCACTAGCTAATCTAAACTAGAAGGCCTTGAGGGCATCTTCTTTTCAGACGCCTCAGAGGATTGTCAGGAATGGAAGAGGAAGCAAGGATTGAAACTAGAAGGTAGAAGTGGGAGTGGAGTTTGGCATGGAAGGATTGATACCTCGTACGGTTTAAATCAGCAATATATGGGACATTAAGGTCCTTATGGATGTGTTTGTTGGCGACCAAGTAAGAAGCTTTGAGGATTTGTCGAAGGATTTTGGATTGTAAGGATTAAATACAGTAAAAGTAATAAGTAAAAATAAAAAGACAAACAACAAAGGAAAAATAAAATAATATATAATTCTAATACTAGTCCAGGATCTCAGACCCATTTCTACAATTGATAACAATCAAACTAATTTTTTGTCAGTAGTTTTATTTTGATGAGGCACCCAATTTAGCCTCGTTCATCAATGCTCCATCGCTAAAAGTTATATTAAAACACTGAAAAACATATTTTGATTTATTTTTCTTCCATTAAAAATCGGCTTTCGGTTAAAGAATCATGATAATATTATTTTTTCATGTCTTTGACTCTAATGGATCAGGGAAAAATCGGCATTAATTATTCAGGGAATTTCGCAATAAAAAAAATAATAAAATAGAAAATCTTTTATTTATCTCAAAAAACGTTTTGAGTTAAAGAGCTAAACGTTTAGGTGAATTATTTTTATTCAAGACCAAATCGAACTATGAAACCAAGTATGAATCAAAAACGCCGCGGCAGCAGATTTTCCTTACTTACCTGCCTATATATACCTTTTGAAGTTAGAGGTCTCGAGATACTTAGAATTATGATATGGAAAGACAATACCGGTTCGCACCAGATTTGTACTATATCCTTATATTTATTCCAACAATAGATAATATTCTCAAATAAAAAAAAAAAATTAAATGAGTTTTAGCAGATTTAGAACTCTAAAGTCAGCCAGTACACACAATTATAATAATTTCATCTTTATCTAGTTATTTAATTGTATAATTCGAAAACTACACATTTTCTTGATTATTGCAGATTTAAGGGATAATTTAATTGTATTCGTAGCTATGTACAAAAAAAGTACAGTATTGAAAAAAAATTTAAATGAAAACAATTTAATGATGGAGTTTAGTCGACCGTTGAGAAATTATTTTTATTATTATTATTATTATTTATTATTTAATGGCATTACAACCCTATGTGGGTCTTAGCCTCCTCAAGGAGCCTTCGCCAGGTTGCTCTATCTAATGCAGTTGCCCTCCAGTCACGGACGTTCAAGATATTCCTCGCATCTTGAGCCACAGCATCCGACCATCGCAGTCTCGGTCGTCCTCTTCCTCTGCTACGGTCCAACTTTCCCTCGAGCAATCTCTTAATAGGATCTTTGCTACTCATTCTCGCCACATGCCCGGCCCATCTGAGTCTGTTTATCCTCATCCAGGAAACTATATCAGGCTCCCCAAACATTTCGTACACTTTTTTGTTAGTACGCCTTCTCCATTGGCCGTTCACATAAATTCCTCTGAAAATCCTCCGTAATAACATTCTTTCAAAGACTGCTATGTCTTTTTCTTTGGTCTTTGATACGGTCCATGTTTCGGAGGCATACGTCAATACTGGCCTAATGAGGGTCTTATACATTATTTTAGTTTGCCTAGATAAAAATGAGCTCCCCAGATGTCTCCGCAACCCAAAATAGCATCTATTGGCATTGAATATTCTTTTCTTTATTTCTAGGGACACATCATTAGAAGCGCATACGATACTTCCTAAATAGGTGAAACTATTTACTTTCTGAAATTTATAAGGACCCATTTCTACAAACTCCTGGATTCCATTGTTTGTGGACTCACCAGTCCTCATATATTTAGTTTTCTCTTCGTTGATGCACAGTCCCATTTCATCTGCCACCTCCATCAATGATAAAAATGCTTCCTGCAATGCTGAAAATGAACGCCCGACAATATCCAAATCATCTGCATATCCTAACAGTTTTACAAGTCTATTATAAATTGTATCATTCGTTTGGATAATTTAATTGTATTCGTAGCTATGTACAAAAAAAGTACAGTATTGAAAAGTTTTTTAAATGAAAACAATTTAATGATGGAGTTTAGTCGACCGTTGAGAAATTAGATGAGGAAGATGCTTGGGGATACGGTCATTAAAGAGAAACACACATTAAAATATAGTCCTTATTTTAATTGCGTGCCGACGTTTCGGCCTACATTGTGGGCTTTCATCAAGGCTAAAAGAAACAAAATAACAACCAATATAATTATAAACTTAATAATATGCTAGGCATATAATAATAATATGGTGATAGTAATATAATATGGAAACAAACATAAAATTAAATGTAAAATGATAATTAGATGTCAGTTATAAAGTATGGAAGAGAACAAAATTAAGATGTCAATATTTCAATAAAAATATTTAATGATAAACTAAGTAAATGATTAAATGTTAAAAGAACAATAACAATTTTAAATATGAACAATTTTTAAGTGATATTTGGCGGTAATATATAAAAACATAGTAAGAACATAGGTAGTATATAAAAAGTACATAATCATTAGTACCGAGAAACAATATGAAATTAGAAAAAAAAAATTAAAGTAATGTAATGTTAAACTGACTATTATATGTGAGGATATTTAACGGAAAAATATATGAATAGGGAAAAAGGGAGGATGACATACCTAACATATTATTAAGTTTATAATTATATTGGTTGCTATCTTGTTTCTCTTAGCCCTGATGAAGGCCCACAATATAGGCCGAAACGTCGATACACTATTAAAATAAGAACTATGTTTTAATGTGTGTTTCTCTCTAATGACCGCACCCCCAACCATCTTCCTCATCTGAAAACAATTTAAGGTAGGGATCACCCGTGGCAGGTTGGCTAGCATAACAGCCTCCTATGCCAAAGGTCATGGGTTCAAACCCGCAGGTGGTACAAGGATTTTTTTATGGGAGTAAAAAATCCTTAGTTATGCCGCTCTTCGGAGGGAACGTTAAAAGATGGTCCCGAGCCTGTGCGATGTCAGGTACTCGTTAGATATCCCTATATTAATAAAACCTGGATAGGCAAAATTTAGGACTCCTTAAGGTTTTTTATAACTATTATTTGGAAATAAAAAACAAAACATCGTAATCATTTGCGAAGTTTTTTTTCTATATCGATTTGGAACTGCCATACCATCTGCATGACGATATAGATTCGAAAAGCCTCGCGGCAGATAAAGGAGTATCTCCGAGAAGCAGGACTTTACCCGCTGGTGGAATATCAGTAATAAATGTTACTTAGAGCTTATATATTCTCCCAGGGCTGGGACCTTTTCCTATATTGGTCCAATACCTATATAAGTCAGGGAGATCTATATGAAGATTAAACCCGCCCTCGGCTTTCCTCAATGCGCTACCATATTCAACCAGGCTGCCTATTACCGTTATAACACCGATATACAACGACATATGAAAAGGATAAAGTCTTGTTGAAAAGTGGTCCTACTTATACAATTTTTTTTTTGCTTATAAAGAAAAAACACAAATCTTTTCTAAATTTTACAGTAAATCGCAAATGCCTCATCATATGTATTGTAATCTCGGTAATACAAACTGATTGTTGCAAGGGGGATTTTGAATTAAAGGAAAGTTCGGATTTCGTAATAGAATGGAATGGGGGGAAAATCGTGTTTAAAAAATCAACAGTATGAGTCCACATTACGATATTTCTATTCAGCTAATTTTATTTCTACATGTTTTTGATATTTTGGTGTACATGAAAATTTATTTTATTAACTGGAAGGAATTAGTCCGGGTGGCGATCAATAAATGAAACGAATAAATAGTTTCAACTATTTATTGCTTGCCAACGTTTCGACGCATTGTGGGTCATCATCAGGGTATAGGAGCGATGGCTTGTTGATATGGGACTGCCTGCTGTTGTTAAGATGTGGATTTTATTAACATAGAAATTTGAGTATATATATATATATATATATTTTTTTTTTTAAATAAAACAGTTTTTTTTTTTTCAGAAAACTCTTAACTGCTTCTTCTTTCAAGCGTTGTAAAAGGAGGACTTTCTATGAAGATTTTGTCAATTCCATAACGACAAATGACTAAGTTACCTTTTATTAAATTAAATTGCTTTTAATGGAGCTAAAAATGCAATTTAATGGGAATTATGTTTATTCTAGTTGTTTTCGAATCGCTCAAAGGTAGAGAAAGCGTGTATTTTCTAAAAATTATTTATTTATAGAAAGATTTTAAAGGAACACAGGATGATGATAACTTAATATAATTAACTGGATATTGTAATTGGACTCGAAAAGTGCGATCCATTAAATAATTTATTTATTTATTTATTTATTCATAGAAGTTTATTTGGCATTACAATTGTATTTGCTATCTGCTTTTTTTTTTGCAATAAGCAAATATGCTAACAACAGATGTAACAAACTACATAGATAAAAAAAAAACTAATAACTTTCAATATTTCAGGTCTCTTGGCCAGCGCCTCGATAGTCTTCTGGGCGGATTATATGGGTTTGTGGCAGTTGATAGGTTTTGAGTCAGCGGGTTTGAATTTAGGGTCAGTCTGTCATGAAATTTATTGTAGCGATCAGTGGCAGTTGCAATGACGAATGGAATGTCTAGGTCAGTATGTAGTGTCTCGTTAGATACGTAAAAAGGGGCATTTATAATTTTCCTAAGTAATTTGATTGAAATGATTGAATAATTTTGATGTTTGACTTTTTTGCTGTTCCCCATAACTCAATGCCATAAGTCCAAATGGGTTTTATTAGTACTTTATAAATAGTTAATTTGTTCGTCAATGATAATTTTGAACGTTTGTCTAGTAGCCTTGAAAGAAGTCCATATCGTTGATTTAGTTCTTTTCTTTTTCGTTTGAGGTGGTATGCCCATGTTAGTCGTTTGTCAAGGTAAAGTCCTAAGTAACGTACTGTGTCAGAAACTGGTATAGGAATAGTATCGTAAAAGACCTGGGGGCAGGAGTTATGTTTTAAAGAAAATGTGACGAACAGGCTCTTTGATTGATTCATTTTTATTTTCCATGTTTTTGCCCAGCAAGCTA
Source organism: Piezodorus guildinii (assembly GCA_023052935.1). NCBI lineage: Eukaryota > Metazoa > Arthropoda > Insecta > Hemiptera > Pentatomidae > Piezodorus > Piezodorus guildinii. The sequence goes on from CM041294.1 coordinate 111,421,702, forward strand.
TGTCGTCCAGATGTTCTTGGAGTGCCTTAGAAGCCTTAGAGGCATCTTTGTTGGATGTCAGGATAGCTGAATCGTCAGCAAAGGTTGCTATAAGTGTTTCTGGATGCTGTGGGATGTCAGAGCAATATATATTAAAAAGTGTTGGACCTAAAACACTGCCTTGAGGTACACCTGCTTTTATTTGTTTAATATTAGAGAACTCAGAACCTACTCTTACGCGGAAAAACCTATCTTTTAAGTACGAATGTAAAATTAAATAATATGTTGGACTAAGAAATGTTTTTAACTTAGCGAGCAAACCATCGTGCCATATTCTGTCAAAGGCCTGACTCATATCCAAAAACACTCCCGGACAGTAATGTTTTGATTCTAACGAAAAAGAAATATAATCAACCAATCGGTAACACTGTTGTATTGTAGAATGATTTTGTTTAAAACCATACTGGAAATTTGGAATAATATCAAAAGAATTAATTGAATTTAGACGTCGAAACAGAAGTTTTTCGAATATTTTGGATAAAGATGGTAAAAGACTGATTGGGCGGTAGGAATTTGGATCGTCAGTTGGTTTATTGGGCTTAGGTAACATAATTACTATTGAGTACTTCCATAAAGCTGGAAAGTGGGTAGTTTTTATGATAGAATTGAAAATGTTAGTTAAAAAGATAATGGCTTTTTTTGATAAATTTTTTAAAACGTAATTTGTGATTAGGTCATAACCGGGAGATTTATGGTTTGGTGAACCTTGTATAATAGTATATGTTTCGTTAGGATGAAAAGCTTTCGGCGGTAGAGTCATCTGCAAAGGGGTTTCTAATTGTTGCTCAACTAACCTTGCACTAAGTGAATCTTGCAAGTCACTGTGAGGCGCAAAGGTATTTTCCAAGTGACATGAAAACATTTCCGCTTTTTCGGCATCAGATTTAGCCCACGAATTATTAGGGTTCCGAACAGGGTGTGATACAACGCGGTGACCCAATAAACGCTTTGTAATCCGCCATATCGATCTATCATTGTTACTTAAACTTGTTAGGAGGTTATTAAAATTTTCCGTTTTAAAGCGCTTCAGTTCGTCATGTACTTGCACTGAAAGTTGACGAAAAATATACTTATCAGAGGGATAACGAGTTCTCTGCCACTTTTTACGCGCTTTTCTTTTCTCTTGTATAAGAAATCTAATAGATTCTGGAATGACAGAATTTCTTTGGTTTATCTCATTAACATGTTTTTGGGGGTAAGAAGAATTCCAAGCCGCTTGTTGGATAGCATTTGTCAATAGTTGCACTGCATTATCAACATCTTCTGGAGTTCGGAGGATAGTATTAAGCGATATTGATTTGTCTAATATTTTTCGAAAGCGTTTCCAATCAACAGGACCTGGTGTAAGAGTCGGAAGGGGACATTTTAAAAATGGTTTAATATCTATTGTTAGCAACAAAAGAGAGTGGTCAGAGGAAAGATCGGACAAATTTTTAATAGCATAATGCAATTGGTTGAGCCCTTTGCAGATGTAAAAATCTAAAATGTCTGGTATTCTGTTCAGGTCAGTTGGCCAGTAGGTTGGTGAAGAGGGAGATATATGCGAACAATTGCTGGAAAGAATGGCGTTATGTAAGGCCCTACCTCTAGAATTAGTCATTCTACTACCCCATACTTGATTTTTAGCATTAAAATCCCCACCGCATAAAAATTTATTACCTAAGTTATAGAAACAGATCGTTAAATATTTGAGATGACAAACTTTCACCAGGCGGACAGTAAACAGCAGCAAGAGACAAATCATAAGGAAATACATTCAATATAATAGAACAACACTGTAGGCTTACGCTAGCCTCAGAGAAATTAAAATGGTGGCTGATGGATTGTTTTACAAGAATTAGTGTGCCGCCTTTAGCAGTGTTTGATGGGTGATCGGTTCTAAAAGTATTGTAATATGGTATAAAGAATTGCATCCAGCTTGTCAAGTGCGTCTCAGTCAGTAATGCCACATCTATGTCATTATCATTAATATAAACTTCTAACTCATTTCTGTGGGATAGTATGCCATTTGAATTCCATAAAAGAATTTTCAATCCTTTCATGATGAAATTTTAGGCAGGAGATGTTGCATTAGGGTAGTGAGAAGTGTGATGAGGGGACTCACAACATTTTTAAATTCGTTAATGAAGTTAGTTAGTAAAGTTGTGACGTCCAGTTGAGCGTTGCTATGGGGAACAGCAGTGGGTAGCGATTTAGTTTCTGTCGTAGGAATGAAGTTTGAAGATGTTGGTACATTGTGTGGTTGTGGAGGTAGTGTGAAGTCAGGTTGCGTTTCTCGAGGCGCCGGTTCAAGATACCTTACCGAAATGTTAGCTTTCTGGTGCTCTTCAACTTCCCTCAGTTGCTCAGCTCCTTCATAAAATCTTGGACTTCTCGCCGGCGGGTGTTGCCTCAGTTGCTTCAGCTCCTTGTGAACTGTACATCCCCTGTAGTTGGCCGGGTGGGCTTCTTCACAGAGTGCACACTTGGGTGGCACATCGCGTCCTTTCTTACAGCTCTCGGAGAGGTGTGGGCCTGCACATTTCACACACCGTGGTTTGAGGTTACAATAAGATTTCGTATGACCATATGTTTGACACCTCTTACACTGGACTATTTCATTTCTGTACCGAGGTTCTTCCACTTTTATACGAGTGTGATATAAATATTGTAATGAGAATATTTGATCGCAGTTATCATTTTTTTTTAGATCTACGAAGAACATTGGAAGGGGTATTTTGGATCTAGGGTGAATAATGTTGTGAACTTTGATAACGCTATAACCTTCCTCCTCTAATTCTTCTTTTATCATATCACAGCTCAGTGTAGGGTGTAGATTTTTTATTACTACGCGGAACGGTCTATCTTCTTGAAGCTGATAGGTGTGGTACTGAGCATTTTTCGATTTAAGATATTTGATAATATTACGATATGCGTCCGAGTCAGTTGGCATTATTACTGTTCCATTGAGGTTAGATTTTAGTGTAAACTTTTTCTTCCCAGCTTCTTTTATAAGATCTTCACAAAATTGTGCAAAATTATAGACCGATTTTACATGAATTGGTGGTGGTTTAGAAGTAATTGGTACTGATTCAGTGGGATGAGCTTCCTCTTCTACATTTAAAACATTGAACGGATTTATGGATTCAAAACTTTTTTGCCTGTTTAACACAGGGGAAACAGTTCTCGGGGAGACTGATTTTCTTCTAGAGACCTTAGTCCATTCTCGAAGTGTACTTGGGCATTCGGTTGAGTCTGACATGATTGTAGTCGTTGGTAACATAGGTTTGTTTTCGCTTTTAACTTCCTTAGCTTGTATTGATGTTTTATTTTTGACTGACTTAGGGGCTAGTTGTACTTTGGGTTTTAAATTTGTTTTAGAAACTGACTTTGGAGTTAGTTTTACTTTTGGCTTTAGATTTGTTTTTGAAATAACCATAATTATGTTGCAATAATTAACTCAGTTACTAACCTAACAGTCATGTTAGGTTAACGCTATCAAAATAGCGTTAATTGTTGATAGAAAAGTGGAATAATCAAAGTTATTTGTAATTACCTTAAAGTAAGTAACTATGTATTCCTTTTTCTTTAAGAGCTTCAAAGGTAAGGTAAACTAACACAATTAACTGAGAACAATTTTTTTTTTATAAGTTTGAAAGCACTAACACACACAGCTCCATTAAATAATAAATCGCAAATCGCTATTTTTTTGTTTTGTTTTATTCCACGGTCGGATTACAAGTGTTCGGACTTCCGAATTTATACTAAGTATCATCTCAGTAACAAAAAAAAGCATACAAAAAGAAGCAAGGAAGAGCGTTTATATTATATGACTGACTGTAAAGATTTTGCACTTATAACACATAAAAGAAAAAAAAAAGAAAAAAAGAAGCAAATTATCACAACATGGGTAATAATTTTCAAAAAACATTTAAATATAAAAAATAATAAAATGAATTATTGGAACTACTTTATGCAGGATTTCATAGTAAGTACTTTAAAGTAGTGTTCGTCATAAAACATTTTCGAGAACCTCTGGTGTCATTTTATAATCGCAAGGGCCCCTAAATCCTGATGTGATATAATATATGTCAAGTGATACATTATAATATATTCTTCGATGTGGAACGAAGCATAGAAAGGAGCTGTTCTCAGAACTCTGTCCCTTGGTCAACAGTTTGAAAGCAGATACTTGATAAGTTGGAGCGGGAACTGAAGCAGAAAGGTGTTTTGGAGACACGTCCAGTCCATCATGAATAGACCTCGGTCGGCCATGTGAAGTTAGTGAAGCCAGACTGACATATAGTTATTAACGGGTCCATCTCAGTGAAATAGCGTTCATCTCAACGCGATTCTCAATGACAATTATGGAGTAGGATCATCACTCACTACGTCTATTTTTGTAAGTGACCACCAGTCGGATGACGGGTCTCACATATTCGGGGGTGAGATTGTGATTAAATCCCCTTTTCATTAAAAGCTTAGAAAATCCCTCCCGAGACTGGGATTCGAACTCAAATCCTTTGGCATGATAGAATAGCGCAATCCAGAAATAGCTTGACGGGAGGAGGAAAAAATAAGATAATAGCACACGCTAGCCACAGCCACTGGCTCCAGCTTTTTCTAAAAATGATTAAAATGTTGATAAATGTTTATAAAAGCATAAAATATCACTTCTTTAGAAACCCTCATAGAGTCAGGGACGTATTTGCTTATTGTTATGAGTATGATTTACATAATATGCTTGTCAATACTTTTTTTCCCCTCTTCTACTAACCTTATCTTATTCTGTTATATACCTCCTGTTAGTTATTAATATTATATTACTTCAAAACCGTTCTTTTTTAAAACGTTAATTGTTTGCTTTATTGTTCTATTCAAACTTTAATTATTTTTCTCATTATAATCTTTAAATATCATCAGTCTATTTGTCACCATATTTTATTAGTATTACTGCCATCTTATTATTAATTTTACTTTTTATTTTATTGGTTATCTTGTTTTTCTTAGCCCTGATGAAGATCAAAAATGTAGGCCAAAACGTCGAACACAAATGACATAAGCTTGTCTTATTAATGTTTTGTTGATGACCGCACCGCTAACCAACTTATCCATCATAAGGTATTAATTATTATTTATGAAGTGAGAGAGGGTTGGTTAAAAAACAAAACAGAAAAATAATTTGGGGTTCTCCCGAGTTTAGTCTGACTTAAACTATTAAACAATACAAATTTTAAAAAAATTTACCATTTTCACTTTTAATTTAAATTTGATTAAAGACTAAAAAAGACGACACAAACATTGAAACATTCACTTTTGGGCTTTATTTCTGCATTGAACATAATATTTAAAAAACTTAGAAACCAATTATTTTTTTATTGGTTGATTTAATGAAAAATGGAGAGATACTATGTGGTACAGCAAAAAAAACAACAAAAAAAATGGAAAAAAAAAACAACATAAATTTCACAAAATTTTTTTTTCAATAATCCACGCAGTGCATAATTACATTAGCAGTAAAAAATAAAATCTCGAGTAGATGTAAAGTTTTATTTTGAGTTTAATACTAGTTGACAAATTATTTTTGGTGAGGTTTAATACGATGGGGCGGTTGAGAGTGAGTAGCCTCCTATAATGGATCGATCCGTCTCCTGATCTGAAGCTGGGTAGTTTACCCTCCGACCAGGAGTCTCACCTCACACCATTTTAGCTTGTTTGATGGATACCTTCCAGGGGGTAACGTGAAAAGCCAGGGGAACGATATAACGGGAAAGATGGATAAGGAAAATTGCCTTTCGGGGAATGTGTAAATAAAATCTTGACGAGGAAATACCAGTAAATATTAAAATTATATTTAAATATAACAATTATTGCATAAGTTAAATAAGTGGAAAATCCTGAAGCAGGTTTAGAAATTTTCAAAATTGCCGAAGTTAAATGATTATCTTACGTTAAAATAAAGCTATAGAGCAGCCAGTAGCAGTTGAAAGTATCAAAAATTGTTATTGAATTTTTCAAAATATTTTTTTTGTTATGTTGGATTGGCACACCTCCAATTTTTCGCTATTAACTTTATAAAATTTTTTTTTAATTTACTTTTCAACTAGTTTTACACATTTATTTTAATGATATAAGAAATATATATTTAAAAAATCTGGTGCTCGCAACACACGACTTTCACTTTCGTCCGTTTTTAAAATCGATTAAACAATTTTCAAATACCGTTAAAGATAAAAATGAGTGAAACCATTAAAGAATTGATTATATGAATTTCTATAGAAACATGTGTTTTATTAAAAATCAAAAATTTATATCATTATCTAAAATAATCAGTTAAGTTTTATCGGCTTTTCATCACTCTTTATTAACTTTAATAAGCTTGTATATCTTTATCTTTCCAACGGTATAATATACATGTATATTACTGTTCTTATGTTCAAAAACAAAAAATTCCATTACCAATTTTCTTTTGTTTACTTTTTCTCTTTTAGTTGGATATGAATTCGTTGAACAAGATAATATGCATATTTTTATAGGATATAAAAAATTAAAGGTACTTTAGAGGAAGAAAATTTAAAATATCGGCATTTAAGCCCTGTCAGACTATTTCAATAAGAATAAACCTACATGCTGTCAAAGCCCATTAAATTTACATCGATATAGCGTGTAATGAAAATCGTAAAAAGGTGCAAAATGCATGGTCTAAAGTGGCTCTTCTGGTTAGCTGATTTTGAAGAATCATGAAAACAAAAATAAGCCATGAAACAATGGACTTGGTCATTTGGACTCAGGGGACCCTAAAACGTGTATTTCCGTTGAAAACTGAAATTCGAAAATTTTCACGATCGCAATACTTTCCCTTACTATATATTTCATAAAAAGGTAAGTAAAGTAAAAATTGGTGGTTGAAAGCCAATTTTTATTTTTACCGTGTCAGTATAACTTATATTTTAATTAGTAAAACGTGCCAGCATTAAATGATAATATTTATCTGGCACCTTGCTCATCGATTTCATAGCCTACGTTTCATGATTTTTTTAAGAATTTCCATGTCGGAAAAATATATTTCATTACAAGATGATAATAATTTGATAATCTCGTTCAATTCCATAGTAGAGGTAAGACCCCTTCCCTAAATTAACAGTAACCCCCTAAATGATTCCATGATCCCCTGTTGTTACCACTACACCCTCAACAGGTACCCCTGTTTCCTCTACATGGTTTATTACGACCGGAGGCCCAGACACTCCCCCAATATCCGACGAACGGAATTGGTTAGGAAATAAGCTAACAGCATTAATGGAAGGTTTAAGTGGCTCGATTCACGGCACAAGTTGTGCAACAAGTACAATTGTGGTTTTGTAATGTGACACTGTCATGTGGTTATAACCACATTTAAAGAGGCCTCTTTAAGCGCAACTAAAATTGAAATCGGCCTCAAAACTATTCGTTATATCAGAAATCCAATAGAGGAGGGAAGAGATGAAAAAAAATTTAGCTTAAAATCAAGACTCCGTGGTAGCAATCATATATACACATTAGATACTTAAAATCACTAAATGTTAACAGATACCTAAAACGGACGGACCCTATAACTAACGAGGCCGTGTTCACAAAAACGGAAGAAATTTGGTGTTTACTATAGGCCAACAAGTCCAACTGGGCATACGTATTTTCAAAAATCAAGATTCTCTACAAACCGTTTAGCGATATTTTAAATCATTAACGAGTAAAATATTAAAATATTAGAAAAAAAATCTGGTGTGGGTAACAAACGACTATCAGTTACCTCCGTTGTTAAAATCTATTTAAGAATTTTAAATACAGTTACACTTGAAATTAAATTGTTATAGAATTGTTTGTTTTTTTTAAATATATTTTTTATTGAAATTAACTACTGTACAAAAAATACATCAAGTAAATATGCTGTAATGTTATAACACATGAAATGAACATGAAGAGAAACTGCCCATTGGCAGCACTCTTGGAATTAATTAAATTGAGTTTCGATGGAAACGTTTGTTTTGTTAAATAATCAATTATATATTTTTATATACGAAAGTCAGTTAGTTTTATGGTAAAACTTTTATAAGTTTTTTATCACTTTCCGACAACCATTATAATTTTGAGTATAGATACTTTTTCTCAACATTGTTTAGCTTTCCAACGGTATATTATAAACCTATATTACTCTTTTTATGTTCAAAAACACAAAATTTGGAGAAAAAAAAATATGTTTACTCTTTTCTCATTTAACTGGACATCGAATTCGTTTAACTTATATATTTTTTCGATTCTTATCAATGCTAAAAAGATGATTTTGTAATTTTATCGACATTTAAGCTCTGTCAGACTATTTCAATCAGAATGACACCTACCTGATATTAAAGCCCATACAATTTTACATTGATATAGAGAATTGAATAAAACTCGTTGGAGCAGTTTTTGAGAAAATCGTAGACGTAAAATGCATGATATAAAGTTATTATGGTTAGCTGATTTTGATGAAAAAGTTGTCATAACATGTCGGTCGCATAGCTGTCTTAAATATGAAATTTCAGTTTCATACGATTTTTCGTCTTCACGCTAGACCTGCCACACACGGACACACTTTTTGAGGGACTCGACTCATTCATTTAGACTCAGAGGCCCCGGCCCCAAAAACGTGTATTTCTGATGAAAACTCGAATTTCAAAATTTTCACGAACGCAATACTATCCCTTCCTCTATATTTCATACACAGGTAGGTGAAAGTAATATATTTAAGTGAAACGTATCGGTCTTAAAATATCTACACCTGGAGTCATATAATAATGATATGGAGAGTGGCTATTGTTCTTCAGGATGAATCTAATAGAATTTAATTTGGAGAAAAAACAAACTAAAACTAGACAATCATACATTAATTTACCTAGATTTCATTTATCCATTACCTAAGATTTTCAGATGAAAACAATACAACTACAACTATCAGCTTACATCTGTTTAATGTGATTTTTTCACTGCCTGTCAACGTCACGTCAGCGTAGTGTGACTTTACTTTAATAGCAATACATTGTCTTTATTACTCGAAAAGAAACTATGAAGGTCTGGCAGAGCTCAAAAGGACCAAAGTATTACATATATATATATATATATATATATATATATATATATATATATATATATATATATATATATGTATGTATGTATATATTGTTTTTGTTTTTTTACAAACCCAAATGCTGTATAATAATTAATATCATTTTAACCAATTCTATTGTACTTATTTGTTTATTCTTTATCTATTTTTCATTCATAATTATTTATCTTATTTTTAAAATTTATTTTCATTCTTATTGACTATCCATAATTATATTGTTGAGTTTTAAGACACCCGAAATCATTACAAATATAATTTAACAAATTCTTGTATATTGTAAATATGAAAGGTATTATTTACTAAAATACATATTTGAACATTTAAAAATAAAATGCAAATTATTCAACTTAACAGTTCTTCACTTGAGTTACCAGCCTATTAATATTAAAATTTAATCCTTCTATTAAACTAAGATAATCTGGGAAAGTGATACCCCTGGCTAGCAATCAATGGTAAAATGAAAGAAAATTCTGATATCAGAGGGGATTCTGATGCTGAAGTTGCATATGATTTTACATTATTGAGTTTACACAGTACACATGGACCGTTTGAACTGTTACTAATTGAGAATATCTGAAATTTTTATCATTCATAATGCGGGATTTGAAACCGCTGATAACTCGTGGCTGATAATAAAAACCGATGTCTGATAACTCAAGTTAAGAACCGTTAAGTATATAGTAAATATGTAAATAAAAAATTTCTATCTATCTACATACCCGAATGGCCTTTAAGAGGTAACAGTAAAATAAAAAAATAAAAAAGGCCGCAACACTCCAATTTCACTTAACTTCGTTGTCCAAATCAATTTAAGAACTTTCAAATAAAATTAGAATTGAAAAAAGTTAAATTTTTTTTTATTTGCTTATCCGCCTTTACCCTTGAGGGTCATTGGCGTGGTCGAAATAATTATATTCTATGGTAGAATCCTATCATTTTCGTGAATTCTATTAATTTGTTAATACTTTCTTCCTCATCTTTAAGTATTTCCCTCATGTCTTTCTTTGGATTCAATTTTTTTCATGACTGCTCACAAAGCGGGCACTCAATTAGCAAGTGTTCTACAGTTAGAGGAGTAGTGTTGCATTTTTCGCGGGTTGGCGCTTCCAGGCGTCTCAAGAGGTAACCATGCGTAAATTGTCAGTGCCCGATCCTTAGCCTGCATACAATAATTTCCTCTCTCCTTGAAGATCTTGTTTCACTAGTTCTCCATTTCGGACAGTTGGATTTAATTGTTCTCAATTTTGATATTTTTTCTCTCCAGCCGTCCTCCCACTCTTTCAGCAGAACTTTCTTATAGCTACTCACCCAATCCTCCATTGTGGTTTCTTTCATTTGAGTAATCTCCACGGCTTCTCCTTTTCTGGCTAAATCAGCTGCTTGATCAGCTCTTTCGTTCCCAATAATTCAACAATGAGATGGTACTTAAATCATAATCACGACTTTAGACATTATGTTTGTTTCCCACCATTCATTTACCACGTCTCCAATCACGGCGCTAGAAGATGTTTGGTTGTCAATGGCTGCAAGAACACTCCACGAGTCCGTAACGATAGTCCATGTCATTTTTTCTGAGCTTATAATCCATTTGAGAGCTCTCAGTATGGCTGTGGCTTCTCCGGAGAAGACGGAGCTCTCGCCTGGCAGACTGAACATGAGCTGTTGCTCTCTGCTGTAGATAGCACAACCAACTCTGTCTTCCATATTGGATGCGTCAGTAAAGAACATATTGAAGTCTTGATATATTTCTGTCAGCCTGAGAAAAGAGTTCCTAATTTCTATTGGGAGTGCTTTCCTTATTTTCGCCATTGATCTATCTATATATGGTCTCATTTTTAGCCAGTAAGGCATTTTCATTTCTGGGATGGATTTAATACTATTTATACTCATATCAACTCTGTTCAATATTTTATAAATGTTTTGTTGGAAATGTTTTTCGATATCCTTGAGCCCACGGTCTCTTAAATTAAACTCAGTTTGATGGAAACTTGTGTTTCAGATTAAATAATATAAATTTCGTATAAGCGTTGTATGTGAGATAACATTTCCTAAAATATTTAGCTTCACATATCTAAATTACTATTTTTAAAAAAATATCAGAAAAAATATGTTTGCTCTTTTCTCCTTTAGTTGGTTATCAAAGTACGCGTTGATACGTTATATTATCTATACTAACAAGATGGAATGGTTAATTTTTTCGACTTTAGAAAATTAAAGGTAAAATAAAATTAGGGAATCGCCATTTAAGCTCCAGTCAGACCGTTTCAATCAGAATGAAACTTACATGATATGCATTTAATATATAAGTAGGTGAAAGTAAAAAGTAATAGTTGACCTTTAAATAACCAAATTTCGGTCAAGTGTATGAGCGGTTTTTAAAACATAAATTAGAAAATTCACCGACGTTGTGAGGCCTAACCTATGCGCATTAGTTCTACTAATGACTAGTAAAAAAAAGACCAAGAAAAAAATATAGTTATATAATCTTTGAAGGATGAACCATATTGAAAATGTAGGTAATCGCTCGTCACACTTGAGAAAAATATGCTAAAATAGTTTTATTGGAGAAATTGGTTAAAGGCGAAAGGGGAGGATGAACCATTGAAGAAAATGCAAATAAGTTGTTAATTACTGTATGCCGACGCTTCGGCCAGAGTGATTAATCCACACAAATTAGTTTTGATTCTATTCACAACCATTATGTTTTCAGATCACAATATAGTTAACCATCCCCTTTTGAAAGTAAAATAAATCACATGGACAACTATACCATCCCTTCTCCCGCAGCTTTATTCTGCGAAGCATAACAATATCTAACAGAAATTATTACAAAGGAAAGGGTGCGAATAAAATAGGTAAGTAAAAAACATCTAATTTTACTGCGCCAACGAATGAATTAATAATCAACTGTAAGTTTGTTGGGTCAATCATGTCGCTTCATCAGTAATTTATAGCGTTTACATGACAAAGTACAATAGGAAATGACCAGGTTTCCAACTGAAACATTAAATTGTATAGCAGTTAATTATTGAGAAACTATTATTGATATTGATGATATACTTATAAATAAGTAAGTGAAAGTAAACATGACAATAAAAAAAATATAATTTTACTGCGCCAATGTATGAATTAATAATCATCTATAAGTTTGTTGGGTCAATCATATCGCTTCGTTAGTAATTTATACAGTTTATATGACAAAGTACAATAGGGAATGACCATGGTTTCCAACTGAAATATTTAATTGTATAGCAGTTAATTATTGAGAAACTATTATTAATATTCATTATATATTTATAAATACATAAATAAAGTGTATGAAAAACAGTAGGATTTAATCCTGATGATAAGTAAAACAGCTCAAAAATCAGGCGCTAATATATATATATATATATATATATATATAAAATAGATAGATTACAAAGAAACAATAAAGGTAATATGAAGTACAAATATTAAATTTTAATTCAATTGGCATATACTCATTAAATTTGATTTTTCATTATAAAATCTGTGTTTCAGTGAACAAGGTTATTGTGCCGGACCCTAATTAATGCATAATATGAAATTATATGTAAAATCAATATATTATTTTATAGTGTTTCTAGTTTGTTCACGCACTATAACGCATTGAATAAAAAAAATAAATAAAAAGATGAGCCATGAGATTCGCATTGCACCACTTGGCTAAAGACCCTCTGTAATCTTTCCGCATTATTTCCAACTTTATCAGCGATATTCTTCCAAGGCAGTACAGGAAGAAATAAGTAACAAAATGGCTAAATAAAAATGTTATCCATCACGTTATATAGAAATGCCATTACCAAACGCTGGCAGCTTCTCAACGGCTATGAGGCATGCGAGCATTCTCTGTGAATAGCTCGGTCGATCCCACTGTTAATTCTAACTTCTTTATGGCCTCAGGCTGAACAGTTTGCAACTATCGATGAAAGCTTGCGTGACGAATCTAATTCACCGGATTTTATCTCTAAAGATATTTCTTACCGTCCGTTTTACCCTTCTTCTAACCCAAATATTTAGTAAATCAATAGTAAAGCGAAAGGAATTAAAATTGTCCATACCTAAAATCCATATCCTATGCCGAGTATCTATAGTTTTTATAAGTATATACAGTTATAAGTATTATAAGTTTCTATAATGAGCAGAATATAAGTTTCTATAAGTCATAAATAATCTAAGTAGCTGATGAGCGTCTGAATATATTTACACATTTGGAAGCCATAGCTCAAAAATGCTGCAAATTATTACACAATGGTTTATTATTTCCAATTAACTATTTATAAAATGTTTATATAGATATTTATAGGCAATTAACTAATATAAAAAGCAAAAAATTATTCGATGGTTGGATAGGAAAATGGAATATCACTGCTGCTAATTTCAAAACGCTACATCTCTGGTAGTTCAGAACCAATTTAAAAGATTTGTTTTTCATTTTGTAGGAATATATACATCAACTTTATAATTATTTGCAGTTTTTCGGATAAAAAACAATAGTACATATTTTCTCTATCTTTAAAATAACTGAGTTATGGTAAAAAATAAAAATAAAAAGTCATATAATTAAAAATAGAGCATTCTGTTTTAATTTATTGTTTCATAAATAATTTTGTACTCACATGTTATAATAAAATCTTATACTGTAGAAAGTGGATTCCTTACCTAAAAAAAAGAAAATCATAATTAGAAAATATAATCAGAGAAGTAAGTTAGGTCTTTTTCACATTGAATCAATTATCATTATAAAAATTAATACCAATTAAATCACAATGATACAATAGAGGAGAGTAACTGAATGAGGGCTAGTGCTTTAACACGGGCTAGTAACAATTGAGACGTTGATTTCCAAAAGGTACTAAAGGACATTTTTTACGAAATTGATATTTTCACATATTTCTATACTAATGGTTTAGTATTATCTAAATATCTTATTTGATGTTATCTAATGAATTCCTCAAGTCCTTAAAAAACGCGATTTAGAAATGCGGCCATTTTCTAAAAGTACTAATTACGCATTTATTTTCGTTCCAAATCATTCTAAAAAAATTCATTTCATAACTTTAATATGATGTTGTTATTATAGTAAAAAAATAATTCTAAATTTTAAAGCAAAAAGACCCAAATTAGCTAGTTTAATAATATAGTAATGAGAGATTTTCGTGCTTCCTGTAAAATTTCCTAGAATGGATATAGTACCTTTTGGAAATCAACGTCTCAATTCTCGAAAACCTACAATCGAAAGACGCAACTAATGAATATCATCTATCTCATTCATTCGCTCTAAAATCGCACTCACTCATTCTTGTCTTCGCGCGCGTGCTGTCGCCAGTGTCGGCCATCCTTATGTTGCTGCTGTCGAAACATTTTCTGCGGTACGTATCAATGTGTTATTTAATTGATAAATATTAGGTCTAAATACTGTAACTATGTGCTATATTGAAGAATATAAGTTTAATTGTATGATTTTAATTGAGTTATAGCTATTCATGAGGTCAGGCCTCTGTATTGAACTGAATTCAAGTATCTCATGTATTCACAAACTTCACCTACGAATCTACACATAATATAATATCACCAATATTGTTAGGTACATCGACTCTATCTAAAACCATAGCACCCAATATTGATTTTTATTATTTCTTTTTACTTTCACTAACATATATAGAAAATATATAGGTTAAAGGAAAGTATTGAGATCGTTAAAAATTTTCGAATTCCAGTTTTCAACGGAAATACGCGTTTTAGGGTCCCCTAAGTCCAAATGACCAAGTCCCACAAAAAAATCTGTGTGGTAACACCCGAGCGAAAACGAAAAGTACTATGAAACTGAAACTTCATATTTAAGAGAAATATACGCCCAAGACGTTACAAAACCTTTTTCATCAAAGTCAGAAGAGCCACTTTATACGTATTTTGCACCTTTTTACGATTTTCTCGAAAACGGCTCTAATAATTTTGATTAAACTCGCAATATCGATGTAAAATTTAATGGACTTAAATGCCAATATTTTAAATTTTATTCCTCTAAAGTACCATTAATTTTTTATATTATTTAAAAAAAGCCATAATATCTTGTTACCACTGATGAAGCACAGGTAAATATATAAGTTGAACGAATTCGATATCCAACCAAAAGAGAAAACATTTTTTTAATTCAATTTTTTTGTTTTTTGAGCATAAGAGCAGTTACATATATGTATAATATACCGTTGGAAAGCTAAAGATTTTAGAAACAATATTATCGTATACACATGCCTATAAAAGTTAATGAATAGTGATGAAAAGCCGATAAAACTGATTATTTTAGATAATAATAAAATAGATTTTTCAATAAAACACATGTTTCTATAGAAATTCAATTTAATGAATTCTTAAATGTATTCACTCATTTTTATCTACAACTGTATTTAAAAATTCTTTAATCGATTTTTAAAACGGAGATTTGTTTCTATTTACTCTAATTATTTTCACTACTCATTAACTTTACTTTTTTATTGTATTTTATTTACGACCGTAATTCATTTTTTTTCATATTATTAATTTATAATATGGACCAGGACACCAATTTTCTATAATTTTAGTGACTTAAATATATATATTCTCAGGATTTTACGCCTTTAAACATAACCAAAAAATATCACCAATATAATACTTGTTTCCAAATTAAATTCAAACTTGAATCAGTAAATATCACGCCAAATATTTTCTAATCGTTTGTGAGGAAAAAAAAAACTTGTATTTATGATATTCACATATTTTATATATTTTTAGGCAACAAGAGCAAAATGGAGATTCACTTAAAGTAATGGATGTAAATTGCTCCTTGCCCCGGGAACTACCCTCCAATAGCCACGGAGAAAGGGAGGCGGACTTCTTTATCAAAAATGAAATAGCGACGGCATGACCCACTTCTATGCATACGCCTTAGTAGATAAATCTCACTGCCTTATGTAGCTTGTCTTCCCTAATATTACAGTAGACCGTACCGACCTCATATAAAGTATTTAATCTTTATTCGTAACAAAGTAAAAACTTGTTAATGTTTCTTATAAAGATAAAACTAAACGCTTAACGGTAAATTCTACATTAGTAATACATTTAGGACAATTGCTAGGACAAAAAAAATACCCTGTAACTCCTGAAATGTACCATATTAATCTAATATAGTGCTTAGTATTATTTGTGTTGGGGAAATAATGCAAGATTAGTTAATAGAATATTTCTCTATTCAATTCCGATATATTTTACTCTTTGATACAGAATAATAAGTATGAAAGAGATTTTCCCAACCGAATGAAGATTCTTAGTTCGAAATTACCTCAAATTTAAAGGAGGGAGAGGGGGAGGGAGTATTTTTTTTTTTTTTTTTTCCTTGGTGGAATACAAAGGTTCATTCTTGATAATTATAAACAAACCACATTATTATGAAAAAGATCATCACTAACTCCTTTACAATACAAGTTTCCTTTTGTTCACTTCAAATATCAAAGTCGAATAGGTTTTCCGTGGGCATTTTCGGTTTTTTGTCAGTCCTCTGTTTCAAATGCGCTATCCTGTATTTCTTTTTGGATTTAGATTATGAACTTTAGAGTTTTTTTTAAAGAAAAAATTATCTAAGCTATTGCTCCTATAACGCTTCACTTCTGTTTTAATTGTTGCAATACTAACACCATTCCTATTTTTCAATTCTTTTGGTTTAGGAGATTTCTCTTCACTTCTCAGTCGTTTTCCTGTTTTTTGTAGTTCATTTCTCAGATTTTCCAACGAATATAATTTGCCATTGATCAACAGTTTGTCGTATCTGTAAACGGCTTTATAATTAAAAAAACGGCTTTATAATTACAGAAAAAAATTATATTAAGTGCAAATAAAATCTAACCATCAAACAAGAGCGAAGATTCACGCCTGAGGAATTTATAAATACTATAAACAAATCAAAATGATTATGATTATCACTAACTCATTTACAACACAAATGTTCTTTTTTTCACTTCAAGAGGCACACCCGTCAATATAGCTTTTAAATCTATTTAATTTATTTAAACCATTCTTTACATAAATATATATGTCGAGCACAGTACATTTAAAAAAACGGAAAACACTAATATTAAGTGTAAATAAAATCTAACCATCAAACAAGGGCGTAGAATTCGCGGTTGGGAAGCCAAGTAAGATTGATAGTTGCTAAGAGAACCAATTGCATTGAAGACATAAGTTATTTTTTCCATACACTGTCACTGTAAAAAACTAATTTGAAAATTATATTTAGGATGTATAGTTGACTGTAGAAACTATTATAGGTAGCAATAATCGGGAGTCTTTTTTTTTTTAATATTTTAATTTTGCCGACGTTTCGGCTCTAGCTTGTGAGCTATCAATATCAGGACATTACTGAGCCATGTTGCCATAAACTCCAGCAGTTCATGCTTGGACATGGCTCAGTAATGCACTGATGTTGGCTCACAAGTTTGAGCCGAAACGTCGGCAAAATTAGAATATTTAAAAAAAGACTGACTCCCGATTATTGCCACCTATAATTTGAAAATTAAGTAACAGCTAGGAGGTAATCCCTCAAACCACAACCTTTATGCTAATATATTTTTTTTTATCTTTTATTTTTTTTGTTATTGTTTATTACTAAATTGGAGACTATTATATTATTGTAGAGGTCTTCGTATCCAGAAGATTTTAACCTCTAGTTTCAATTCTAATAAATATCTTACGCTATTTGTTGTTGTTTCTTTGTTTATTCGTTTAACGTCACTTTTATGCAACTATGGCTAATCGGACGATGCTACAGTGGGAGTCCTAAATTTTGCCTATCCAGGTTTTATTAGGATAGGGATCTTTAACGAGTACCTGACATCGCTCAGGCTCGGGACAACCTTTTAACGTCCCCTCCGAAGGACGGCGTAACTAAGGATTTTTTACTCCCATTAAAAAATCCTAGGACCATCTGCGGGTTTGAACCCGTGACCTTACGCTATTTGTCATTGCCTAAAAGCCTACATCCCTAGCTAAAAGGAATCAATACGAATTTATATTTACTAGCTGATTATTTTATTTATTCGATAATACTAATTCTCATGTATTTATTATTTATACTTATCAATTAGGTAAATTAGTTTTTTCCTATAATACTCTAAATTCCACCTTTTATATTCCCCTTCGAACTGCAAACTAAACTCTGTTCGGGTAAATACCCGCAAAACGTCAATTATGATTTCCAATATATTCTTAAAGAGATAAGAAATTTCTTTAGAAAGCATAATAATTGTGAAAATAATCAATATATTCTATGAACCTAATCGTCCATATACCTACCTATAAAGCTGATTTTATATTATACTTATAAAAAATAAATAAACATAACATACCACAATTTAAAAAACGCATACGTTTCTTGGAAAAAATGTCTGCAATATAAGCCACTATAAATCAATGTTCTGAAAGACATTCCCCTTTCTACATCCCTTCCTCCCAAGGGTCACTGATACAAAGAACAAAAACATATATGTCTTTTCTTCTCATCCTGTCTTTTATCTTAGTACTTCACGTCACAATATGATACGATTCCAGATGCTCATGGGGCTTCCACATCCATCAGATCTCTCATAAATAATGGATTTCGGACTGGATTGATGCCATCAGGGACACTTAAATACGTCAAGTAAAAAAGAAAAGTTACTCGAAGGTTGTTGAAAAAATAAAGTATATCATTACAGTTTCTTTTTCATCTGTTAATGTAGATATACATTAAATATTTCAGATAAAAAGTTTAAAACAGCATAACCATGATGGTTGATTAACTAATCCATAATAAAAAATACCATTAAACTAATATGATTTGGGTTCACCAGTAGTTTAGTGGCTTGCATTGCAGCCTTCTATTACCAAGGTCGCGAATCCTAACCCGGCAGATTGTCCTAGGATTCTTTAATCCGTTTAAAAGTTACCCTTAATATTAAAAGTCCTTAGTTGTGCAGTCCTTCAGAGGGAACGTAGAATGGTGGTCCTGACCCCGTCCAATGTTAGGTACTCACTAAAGATCCCTATCCTAATTAAACCTAGATAGGAAAAATTTAGAACTCCAACTAGCCATAGAAGGAGAAAGGGGCGTTAAATGAATAAACAAAGAACTAATGTAATTTCCGCTAAAAAGCTTAAAATCCAGATACTATTAAATTCGTTCGAACTGAATATAGTAGGTTCGTTCCAGTGTTAGATTCTCGGACCTATCATCTCCGAAATCCTGGTTTTGTGTTCCGACTCTATCTATTTCTTATCGTACATTAAGATCGCTCTTAATTTTGTGGAATTTATACCTTCAGCAGGAGTTTTAACTACTTTTAAATAATTTCAGTCAAAAAATTTCAGGACATTTTGGTAGCTTTGTGACAATGCCCAAACGCCCTTACTGCTCCAACAGTTTGAAAACCGTATTGGAACAAATCTCTGAAACCTTGATTTCTGATTTGGGATTTGTAGGGACATAAAAAATTAACTTGTATGAACTGTCGATATTCTTATCGCGTTGAAAAGGACATAGTACTTCAAGATTTGGAAGATACAATCAACTTCCCGGTTTCAATTTATTGCCATTATTCATTATCAAAGGGTGGGGAAATAAATGCGAACCTACATCAGTTCTAAAACAACTATTGAGTTTATGATAAGTGAAGGAGTAAATATTGAAAGGTTTACTCAACTTACACCCTTGCAGATGGTACTTAATTCAATTCCTTATTTTTCCTAAAAATAACACCCTTAGGTATTCTCTATATTTACTTGGCCTTTCAATTACAGCATGTGCCCAAAGCCACGTTCATCTCCACTGTTTTCGCTGTTGATAATCAACTCATTTAAGAGGGAGCTCATATGAAGTAAAATTTTCCCCTCATGTCGTTAATATTAATGTTAGGCTGGTGAGTTCATTTTCCCTTCCATTGAGTTGTTATCAAAATTCATTAGTCTAATGATATACTCGTCATGCAGAATCAATAAGAAGGTTCTGTAGCCGTCCCCACACTCATCATCGGGCCTCATGAAGGGCCTTTGGCTAGATATTCGAGAAAATTCGGTTCATAATTACTTCGTTACTCTAGTGAGGAGCCTACTATTTTTCTACCAAAGAGTGTGGAAGAAAGTGATTCGGACAAAATCAATCCATGAACTCTATAAACGTAACACCATTTTAAGCACCAAAATAGTACTAATACATACCACAACAACAAATATTAATTAATTATTATATGTTTTATATATGAACTGATATATATCTCTCGTTTTTATCTTTTTTAAAATTGATTTATCTATAACAAAAGCATGATTCCTTAGGAGGAATACTTCAGGAATCTTTCATTGTTATGATCTCCCTTCTTCAATAGCCCTGAAGAGGCCTATAATTTAGACCGAAACGTTGGCACGACTAAATTAAGTTATCTACTTGATTAAGTGTTTTGTTGACTGAACTATCAACTTTTCTCCTACATGATTCCTTAGGATTAAAAATAAAACTAAAATTATGACAATAATAATTAATGAAATACAATAATAGTTTTGAATTCTTTTTCAGGCCTGGCAGACTCTATTTATACTATTATTTATAGGCGTCAATCAAATTTTGTCACGTAATAACAAATCAATAACCAGCCTGAACTAAGAAAAAAGGGCTATCTATCAAATTGGCCTAGTATTGAAAATTAAACTAACAATTTTAGACATGGATCTTTTGACTCGCCTTTAATGAAGTAAAGCTCATTTCACTAGCAGTAATTATCGATGTTTTCTTAATCTGACAAAGCGCTGACCTGACCCGCTTCATAAGTTCGATAAGCCCAAGCACGGTACCTTATGAACTTTTCCCAACAAACAACTAAAAGCTTGTCAACCTCTTCTGGAAAGTTTGCGAATTCAGAGAAAAACATTCTGGACATACAATCAGGGCTCACTCAATTAATAAACTTTTTTTATTCTAAAAACCAACATAGGGACGCGAACATTACATATCGAAATAATTTTACATGATATTGACCAATATACAAATCAATAAAATGATAAATAATTCTAGCATGTCTTTCCACAGATAAATAAATATTAATCTATCCTATTATCTAATAATTAATACGTGATCTTAATTTATCTTAACGGCTCCCAAAGTTGTTAGATTTAGAAAAAAAAACAAAAACCAAGTCAATGAAAAATGTTAAAAATGAAGCTATTAGCAAGTCGAATTGTGCACGTCAGAAGCAAATGTGACCTTGATTTCCAAAACTTACTAAGAACATTTTTTTCGAAATTTAGATTTTGACATTATATTTCCTCGTTTAATTTATCTATTATTATATTTGGGATATAATTAGTTGACCGTTGAGAATTACTGAAGGAATTAGTCCGGTGGCGTCATTAAATGAACTATTCAGTTGTTCATTTAATGACCACCACCTGGACTAATTCCTTCAGTAATTATTATATTTATTTATATTCGTTCCAAATCATGCTAAAACATTACATACATTTAATACAGCGTTACTAATTTAGGAAAAAAATCGATTAATGCGAAAAGAATCATATAAATTGTTAAAATTAAAAATTACTGAGATTTTTGCGCTTCCAGTTAAATTACCTAGAATGGATTTATGTATCTATTGGAACTTAGCGTCGCAATTATTACGGCATTTTTTTTACAAAATCTTTTATTATTTCCACATAATTATTATATAGCTGTGTAGGTAATTAATCTATATG
Source organism: Piezodorus guildinii (assembly GCA_023052935.1). Taxonomy (NCBI): domain Eukaryota; kingdom Metazoa; phylum Arthropoda; class Insecta; order Hemiptera; family Pentatomidae; genus Piezodorus; species Piezodorus guildinii. The sequence goes on from CM041294.1 coordinate 111,443,630, forward strand.
CAAAGCAATAAATTAATCAAAGAGCTTAATAAAGGCGAAGCAGCAACACTGCCAATTTATATTTGGGAAAATGGTCATTCCACCAACTGTCGGAAGCCATGGGGCACTGGGGAAGGCCGGATTTTTTAATTCGTTTTTCAGTTCTACGTATCTCAAACTTTGAGGGTTTTTTTTTTCTTGATCGAATGAAAGGTTTATTATTGAAATTAATCAACCAAAAATTTTAAGTGTAGCAATACATAAGCGCTCAATATTAAATCCTGTTATATTCTCAAAACCAACTACTTCCATATAATAACAATTCATACTAATTTCTAATTCTGACTAATTCTTGTTGTATTTTGATTTGCATGTGAGACCATATTTTTATTTTATTTTTTCAATTATCTTTGAACTCAGTAACACAATAGTTTTAACCCGCTTTGAGAGTCGGTTTTTTATTTAGCCTCAGACCCACGAAATATTCTTTTATTTTCGTCTATAAACAGTTGTATCAAGCTTTATCCATATTATTAGTGCTAATAATTAAATTATTTCTCACTACTATAGTTTAAGATATAGAGAGCTGAAATCGCAGACATTCCCCGCTAAATTGGAGCTGAACGGTATGAAGTGGATGAGATGCAGAGGGACAAAGCCTTTTGAAGGAGTGGACAATGTACCTGGACCCATTACCTGCTCCCTTACCAGCCTCTACTTCACCAAATCGTCGGGGTCCCGCAAGAAATGGCCCCGTTAAACATCTCCATTGTTCCCAAAATGCCACTATCAAAGGTACCCTTTGACTTATCGAAATAGTCCATCGGATGAGAGAAAAAATAACTGAAAATCAAGTTTTAATTTGATCATACTTAGAAGTTAATTTGATCAATAAAAATATTTTTTATTTCGTACATTTTTTTTTCTAATCTCCTTTCTTTATAAATTACAAACAAATACAAAAAATTGCAAAAAATCCAACAATGCAACAGTCACACGGTCTTTCACAACATTTCGAGCTAATTTCCAGGCTTTTCAAGATATGATACCTTAACCACAGACTGCTGAGTCCAGATCCTTTTGATAGTGCTTTGCCACCTCAGGCCTTCACATCATCAAAGAATTTGATATTCTTCCAGTCTAAGAACTCAAGCACTAGTGTAGCTGGAGCTTCTCGTGAATTCTTTTATTTATTGCCTTTTGGAGCGAAATACCTCGGACGTTCTGGTAGCTCAGCAAACTCAGGAGTGTTATTTAATAAAGAGGAATCAGTGCGAAACAGTGGAATACCATAGGGCAGGGTAGGTCTGATAATGAATGACCTTATAAATCCGTAGTTTGGGACGTCAGGGAGCTTTCGGGTGTTGATTTCCACAAACTATGGATCCTGTTCTTATATCAAGTTATCATAAAGTAATTTTGCGTTTATAAGTTAAAACTTTTCTAATGAAAAATCGTCATGGTACATAGTAATCAACGTATCTACGAACAACAAATTACAAACCAACCGATGAGGTTTCATAGTCGTTTCCTCCATAAAATACACAAGAAGACTTGTTGTTCATAATACAATCATACTTGTTTATGTAATGATTGGTTAGACATGCCCGCACGAATGAAAGTGGCGAAAATATGAAAATGGAAAAAAATCTTCTAGCGTGATTTTACAATAATAAGATCGAATAATAAATTATGTGTAGCTAATCATTGACCATCCTTTTGTAAAATTCAGGATAAAAATAATACTGTTGTGTAACAAAATTTATTTTTTAAACAAATAAATCCGCATATGATAATTTAAGTGAGTTAAATTTTTTCAGTTATTAGTTCATTCTTCATTTTCTTTATAAATACAAACGTTTAAAATATATTAAGACACGAATGAATCAACCTTAGTCACCCCTGACTCGCGGTTGTAAACGAGAGGGGTAAGGCGTCACACAGGTAACCTCAAGGAAAACGTCACAGGTTTGAATGTGTTCTGATTATAAGTATGGCTTGAAATGTATTACAGAGTGAATCTTGATTTCACCACCTCTGGCAGAATATCTCTAGTATAACACCTATAACCTTCCCTCCTCAAAAAAATAAAAAAATACATGTGTTTACTTTTTATTACAAAATATATGGGTTTAAAAATAATATAATTATTATATTATATCTACATTATTACGAATAATTATTAAAGAAAACGTTTTAATGCAACGCAAACCAACAAGAGCGGGATTTGATCTTCCGTGGTCTATATATCATGACTATGCCATCTAGATGATTGTCCCCTCAGGCGTCTCATAAATACTTTATTCAACAAATAATGATAAATATAAAGTTTCAAATAGAAGCAAGTAGTTATTTTTATGTTTGCTACAATAGCAGTAGTAGGAAACTATTAACAGTCCTTGAAGCTAAAAAAGAAAAAAAATTAACATGCGACTAACTAGACATTTAAAAAGACCCTAGAGGCTAATGAGTACTTAAAAAAGAATGAAGTCATTCATTTAGATGTTTTTATATCTAAATAGAGTCGTTAGATCTGAGGACTAACATCTCCACTAAAAATGTTTTCATTCGAACCTTCTAAGGGACACTTCAAAGCTAGATTCAGGAAACATTAAAAGCAAAAAGAAAAAAAACCTTCTTCCCTAGAATCGAATTTTCAACAAAATAGCAAACTGAAAACATCTAAATTGTGAAGAATAATTTAAATATAAGAAATTCTCAAAACGCACTTTTTGAAAAAATGTTTTTAAAAAATATAAAACCTCTGTTTTAAGAAATTTTACATTATTTATTTATTACATTGAGAAGGCCCAGTATCGGTGACGGGATGTAGTTTCATATATGTACGTTTGTATGTAAATATTATTATAATAACAGTAAGAAATAAAAAAAAATGATAATTTTTTATAGGAAATAAGGTTATTGTATGTTTAATAAAATGAAAATAAACATTTATTTCGGGACTAACTATAACTAACATGTTGAAAATTTCATCAGGAAGGATTTTTTTAGTTTAAAGATTTCTTTTACCCAACCGCCCGATATGAACCAAATGATCTTGATCAGATAGGTAGATAGGAAAGGAAAAACAGATAAATATGAAAAATGCTTCTCTATTTTAAAAGAAAATTTGCGAGACCTTCGGCGAAAAAGTAGACATTGAGAGGACTCTGGTTTGAGCCTCACGGAACGATCCCGAAGCCCACAAGGAGCTTCCTTGAAGGCCTGTTAACACCAGGGATGTCGCGATTTTGACTGAAAATAAAATTCTGGACTCCCTGGGAACTATCTATCACGTATTATTAGCTATTTATCCCGATCCTTTTTCATTATTTACTTATACTATAATTGTCAGGTAGGTTTGCCAGAATTGTTTTAGTTTTTTTCATTTGAGAGAAATTCAATAAATAATGAATAATGCCTAAGAGGGATAAGTAGGTGGTTGGGTATTAGTTAATTAAATAGTTAAATAGTAGGATTATCATTGTGAATTAATTATTCTTAAATTAAAACGCAAAAAAATAATGTATTAAATTATATCTTGTTTAGACTGATTGAGTATGCTGTGTATTATGTATCAAATCACTGTATTCTGACAGCATAACGTGAATAAAATTATTTGTCTCTCTATTTTGTAATAAAAGTAATTGTACAAGGTTCCGGTTAAAATTAGCCAACTGTATAAATATACCTAGCTAATCCGAAGTTTTTCCTAAACCATGATTAAAATAAAAGTTTCCCCTGGGTTGTCTCTATTAAGAAACTTTCAGAAGACCAAGTTCGTTGAAAGTGACCCCTTCTTGGATTCATCTTCATTTAAGTTGAGATGAATTATGGGCCAAAAGACTGAGAAAAAATAAATCTATCCTATGAGAGATCTGATTTACAAAGTTTTATTTAAAATTGGTATTAAGATTAAGTATTATTTAAACATTATGGATGATAAAACATTACAAAGTGATAAGTAAAATATAATTTACTAATTGTAAATCAAATTTAAATAATGCTCGAAAAATCTTTTTGAGATGAAATCGAAGCTATCAAATACCGAATTTATCTTAGGATGGTCATAAATAGTACAATTAATATCATGTATGTAATACACCACCTCCGTTGTTAAAAATAATTTAAAAATTGTTAAACACACACAGAGCTGAAAAACAAATGAAAGAATTAAAAACATAATGAATTAATATCGATAGAAATATGTGTTTTATTAAATAATCTATTATATATTTATCAACAACAATCAGTTACTTTAATCGGCTTTTCATCTTTCTCCATTAACTTTTACAATTAAGAGATATTTTTTCTAATATCTTTATCGACTTAACGATATATTACACATCTAGGGTTAGGGTATTGGAATAGGAGCTCAAACTCTTGGTTATTAGCACCGAATAAATTTATAGTAACAGTTTTTTTACTCTTTTTTCTTCTTTTTATTTATTTATTTTTCCTTCTATGTTTTTCTATTTATTTATTTTTGACACATTCTGAATTTATTCCAATTTTTTATTTATTTATTTATTTTTTTATATTTATTCATTTAATTTTTTTTTTCTTATAGTTCCGGGAGCAGATTACATTCTTTGACGAACCTAATTAGTGAACTAATTGTTTCACTAGAGTCCTTCAAGCTCTCACTCAACGATCTTGCTAGATTAAGTTTATCCTAATGCATAAAATAACATAGAATTTGGGGCAGTTGGAACTTTATTACACATCTGTATTACTATTCTTGTGTCCAAAAACCAAAAAATTGCATATGAAAATGTCTATGCACCTTTCTCCTTTAGTTGCATATCAAATTCGCTCAACTTGAATTTTTCTTAATTCTAACAAGATGGTAAGCCAACTTTTTTGTAATCGACTACATTAAAGGTACATCAGAGGAATAAAACTTAAAATTTGGCATTTAAGCCCAGTCAGACTATTTCCATCAGAATGAAACCTACATCGTATTAAAGACCATTAAATTTTACATCAATATAGCGAGTTTAATCAAAATCGTTACAGCTGTTTTTTTGAGAAAATTATAAAAAAGTGCATAATGCATGATATGAAGTGGCTCTTCTGGTTAGCTGATTTTGATTTAAACGTTTTTGTAACATCTCGGGCGTATAGTTGTCTTGAATATGAAATTTCAGTTTCGAACGACTTTTCTTTTTTGCCGAAAATTTTCACGATTGCAGTACTTTTCCATATTATATATTTCATATATAGGTAAGTGAAAGTAAAAGGTGGTTTATTAAACCTTAAACAGAAATCTCGATGTTTATAATAGTCTATTGACACCCAAGATTATAAGATAATTGAAAACCATTATACGAGGCGTTCCAAAGTTAGGCCGAAGCGTAGATCACATCAAAGCTGATGGGTGACTCAACCTAAAAAGAAGCAACAACATAGAGAAGAAAAAAAACAGTTTCATTTTTTATAATTTATAAAACGAAATTCAAGGAGAAATCAAGTTTTCTTAAATTAAAAAACCTAATCTTGACAAAGGGGAGCCCGTGGTTGAGTGGCTAGCGCGCTAGTCTCTCATACTACAGGTTGCGAGTTCGAATCCCAGTCCCGGCGGGGCTTTAATAAGGATGTAATCAAATGAGGATTCACTCGCAGCCTCTCCCCCGGGTATGTGAGACCCGTCAGCCAAATGGTGGCCACTCACAAAATTAGGCATAGGGAGTGATGACCCTACACTACGAATTTCATCGTGAAACGCGAGTGTAATCTCCCAGATCACACCGCGAGGCCCAGGGCCGCTGAAAAAAAAACAACAAAATCTTGACAAAATAAATTAATATTTAAATATTCATACGATGTATCCTAAAATTATACCGAGGGTTGGAGGATTACAAAGCTGATCTTAAATGCCTGTTCCCGGATAAGAGTCTGTGGATGAAGTTATGAAGGCAGCAGATAGATATAAATATAATATATAAAAGCTAAGATATTTTTTTTTTCCATTCTCGAAAATATAACACTACATTTACATAAACTACAGGGGTTGCTCAAAAGTTTCGTTAGCAGAAATGTAATAGAGAATATCTTTTGTTTCTATAACATTTGTTGATAGAACCTACCGTCCTGGAGTTCCAAAGGACTAAGGAAATACTGAAAATGCGAGATATGCATTTTAAATATGTTATGCTTGATTATTTTAATAACACTAATGAAAAATGAGGTCATCACTTGATAAAACCCATTAAATTATATGTACGTTTGCTGACGTGAGCATAATGACAATATACAAGAGAAGTAATGGGTCTATTATTAGTAACCAGATACAAACTAATGCCTAATTCGCTAAAATCAAACAACAAGATGGGTGAACATAAAAAGGATAATTCCAGACATTACTCTGGCTAGGATATTTCTTTCAACTGAAAATTAAACGAAGCATTTCCCATCGCGTGACGGCCAAAGAGATTTATTTCCCCCTCAGCGATAGCATCGGCAGTGACTGCCACCGGGTATCCGTACTTGTTGCTTTGTCCTGATTATACAGTCTGTACTCCTTACGGAGTTCATGAGTAACTTCTTATTTACATATAGGTCATGGTTGTGTCGCATAGCGACCAAGGAAGGCCATATTTAAGTGGCACAGTAGCTAAGTCCTATTTAAACTATAATTAGTCATAATGAAGGAGTTATTGTTAACCGGTGAAAATATAAGTAGTAGTTGTTCGGGACGCTCTAAAAAAAAATACACTAATAAGCAAAACTTATTTTATATGTGTACCGCACTGACTCCGACAGGACGGCCACAGCGCTGGCAAGACTATGTACAGACCTCAGACTAGACTTATAAACCATAATTTGACAAACTGACTCAGAAAGAGTAGTGAGTCCCATCATTATACGTGACTTCCCCATATACCGAAAATGTTCGTATCCTCTGTCCCCTCTTAGAATGCACGTAACGCAGAAAAAGGATCCCAGATTCCTTCCTTTATTCCCGATTTCCAACCCCAGCTCCCTGGGGCTTAGAAAAAAAATATAATAAATAAATTTAAAAAAAATGTGTGCCGAAGTTTCGGCCTACACCAGGGCTAAAAAAAAAACCAGATAAAAACTAATAAAATTTAAAGGAAAAATTATATTAAGTAATGTACAACACTTATAAATTACGAGAACAAACAGTAATATAAAAAGATAATATTGGTATCAAAATATTTAAGATTATAATGAGGAACTAAGCAACAAAATAAAGTTCCGCAAAATAGAAAACAGCGTACTGGTGGACATATGTATAACTAGTACATTTAAATTAACTCATCCTAACACTTTCCTTTCTACCTCTGCTGATGAAACTTGTGTGTCATCAATCAACAATGAACCAACTATGCCTCCCAAACCTCTTCATCCCATCTCACATCAGATACCTTGAAGTATAGTGTCAAAATTTGGGAGAATAAAAATAAATTCCAAAAATCCACTAATAACCTTTACCCTATCATAAAACAATGACATTCTACCAAACTTCCTTCAATAACACTCCTCTTGTCCCGGTTGAACAGATCCGATATCTGGGACAGCATCTTGACAGACGTTTTACTTGGACCATCATACAAGACTGAAACGACAAGTAAATGCTCGACGTTTTCACTACAACACCCACTGGACAAACGCTCCAACCTTCCACTTAACTACAAAAGACTCATCGACATGACTATTATAAGGCCGATATGGACTGAACATGTAGAGCTTTGGGACTCTACTAAACCATCAAATTATTCCCGTATCGAATCCCTACAGTCCTAACTCCTTCGTAAGATCCTCAATGCTTCGTAAGATGCTCAATCCTCAATACTTTGTAACAAATAAACTGATCCATAAAGACCTTAATGTATGATATGTTGCTTATTTGATGCGAACCAAATATCATTCCTTTCACGACAAACTCCGTTTCCACTAGTTTCTATCCTTTCTTCCCTTAAATTCCTGATAATCCACAGAGGCGCCTGTAAATAGGATGGCCCGGAAACCTAGTTGAGAATATTTTTAGAGTGCTTCCAATGGGAAGCTTCTCTACATGTATATCATGATTTTTATATTACACACGTTTACTTGTATTCTTTTATACAGCAGTAAATAGCTTCTTTGTTTATTTATTTAACGTCCCTTTATGCTGATGTGGCTAATCTTGTTTTTCTTTTCCTTAAGGAAGGACCACAATATAGCCAAAACGTCGACACACAAATAAAATAACTAATAAAATGTGTTATGAGTGTGATTTCTTGATGATTGAACCCTCAACCAACTTCTCCATCATATACGTAATTACAGTTTATTAGTTTTTAACGATTACTATTAACATCATCTTCTAGAATAAGGACTGACCGCTGGATACAACAAACATTGTTCCCTGTCATCGTTCATTAAAGATATACTGGAAAAAAAAAAAAAAAAAAAAATCCTTAAAGCTATCATATTTTACTAGATAATAAACAAGACTTTCTCAAACAGAAAAAAGAGGTGATCACATATGATCAGAGCAGAGATTCACAGACCTTGCTTTAAGAGAATATAGTAGTGGCCTGTATAGAATACATACAGTTCATGATGACAACGAAAACTAAATATACTAAAAGACAATGTTTTGAACTATTTATTTATATCAAAACTTCATTTGATTTGTCTTTTTTAGGCTTCTCTGAAACTCAGGTCGATTCAGTTGGATTTTATCACAACCTATTTTGGGGTCAATAATCAAAATTTCTTAGTAATACTGTAATTTTATAACTAGTAGAGAGGAATTCCGAATTCGGGTTGTTGCTCAACTTCACTGAGTTGCTCCAGTCACATCATTTTGCTCCACAACATACTGATCAAATTGAAATAAACGCATAACAGCCTCCTATGCCCAAGGTTCCGGACTCAAACCCGCAGATGGCCCTAGGTTTTTTTAAAGGGAGTAAGAAATCCTTGATTATGCCGTTCTTCGGAGGGGAGGTTAAAAGGTGGTCCCAACCTGTGTGATGTCAGATACTCGTTAAAGATCCCTATCCTAATTAAACCTGGATAGCCAAAATTTTAGACTCCCACTGTAGCATCGTACGATTAGCCACAGTCGCATAAAGGGACGTTAAATAAACAACAAACAAATAATTTTAAAGCAACAAAAACAGTGGTACAAGATTCCTAGCGAGTCTAGTATTACGGTCTCCGCCTTGTTTGGAACTGATTCCTATCAAGTAGAAACTTTCCAAAAATGCTCCCCTAGCTAATGGAATGTTCCCCCTGCTTCCGAACTAAAGCCCTTCAGCTGTAAATGATCTTTCGTCGAACTCCTCTCGAAAGTTCTATTGCAGGTAGGAGTTACATTTTGCGTAAATGTTTTCTTTATCTTCCTGGATTTTGTTGGCTCGTTTCAAATGGTTTGATTCATATCTAACTATGGGATCTACTGTTAGCGCTTCCACTTAGTGGTACGATATGTACAAAACTTATTGACCGATTTGTATTAAGGCAAAACACTTCTTGATGACATTTTTAGCTCTTCCTCTAGAGGTTCCGCTATTTACTTTTTTTTTTTGTGGTTGTGCAAACGGAGGAGAATAATACCAGAACATTTATCCAATAATATAAATAATATTATTTAAATTCGATAAACGACCAATGAATTATGAATAATTTTCAGTAATAAATAATTTTAAATAGAAAATAATAATTTCCATTAGGCACGTAAATATATATCTATACTTCTAGTTCAATGATTAGTTAGTTAAAATAAATTTAGGAAATGTATATCAATCAAAGTACAAACATTGGCAGAAAACTATGATAAAATATACATTATAATTTAAACATTTTATAGGACCGTCTGATTGGCAAACAGCAAAATCCCTGGAAATTCAATCAACGATGATATTCATTTTACTACGAATGGAAACAGCATCCAATTTATTCCTAGATTTCCAAAATGTAAAACACCAGTAGAATTTCGGATTTTGAGGTCATACATATTTGTGACTAAAAGCTCCACTTCTTTGTCATGAAAAAACAAAATATCAGGGGAGTGATTAAATATTGAAGTTAAATGAAATATCAAGATCTTACGGTACAAATATCCAATTACAATGTGTTACTTTAGTTAAGAACTATGGAGAAACTAGATACCGAATCCATTTCATGATCTATGAAATAAATAGAAGTAGAAATAACGATTCTGAGGATGTGAATTTTCTATTTAAATAATAAGTAAAAAGTATGGTACGTTTTTAAGGTTTTGAGCCAGACATTTTGTTTTTCTCTCTTGACAAGCATCACACCAAAAAAAATTACTATTCTGTACTAAAAGTAATACGTTATTAAAAAAATATTTATTGAGATATATTACTTTTTGTGTCTAAATGAACAGTAGTAATAGTGATATGAGACCACATTCACACAATATGTAAGAAGATAATGATAAAATAAAATTTTAAAGTGCTGGATTAGTTTAATAAAATGTAAAAAAAATAAACTCCGAGGAAATCAACTTACTTCTATAAATGTATAAAATATTTTTTTGTAAAGTTAATGCATTGCTTATTAATATAAATGAACAAGAAAAATGTAAATTGGTGTTTACTGAAATTATATTGTATTTTTTTTAAAACATTAAAATAATGATTTTCTTATCTCTATAAATCAACCTTCTAGAATAATATAATTATAGCCTTTTTATGGTTATTTTTATGACCAGGATTATGCGGTTGGCTGTTAAAACCTCGTTAACATTTAATCCCTTCAAAATTATTTTTTATTAGAAATAAAGCTGGGATAAAAAATAAAGTATATTGTATAGTTTATTCCAGTATACTGAAATGGCCATTCTCTCAGTGTTCTTCATTCATTACAAAATTATTTTTATGACCATCTATATATTTTTTTTATGTTTAATTTTTATTACTTTCTCCATCTTTAATCGAGTATTATTTTAACAGCTCGCGTGGTTGGATAGATAAGATATAGCTATGATATAGATATAGATTAGCAGTTTGATATTCCGCTGACATCTTCGCTTAAAACCACTCTTTAAAATGTTCGGTCCAACGCAATTACAGCTTCTGCTATAATAAGCTTCCATGACATTGCATTTTATTTCTCCTACTTATTCTATATACATGTATTGTTATTTTTGAAACTTATAAAATTTTATTATACCAATTCTAATATTGTATTAGAGTTTACTTGAAACTTCGTAGCTGAATCACTTACGACTAATAAAATTTGAAAAAATAAAACTGTAACTAACACTTAAAGATTAAACATATGTTTAGTACGTATATCTTAGAATGATTCTTAAAATGAATTAAAAACTAGAGAGTAACTATCTATTCAAATAAATAACATTTCAAAAATCTAAATATTTTAGACATTTTCTGTAACAAAAAAAACATAAAGATTAGAAAAAAACTAATTTGAAAGTATGTTTTCAATTATTAAAAAAATCTGGTGCGGGCAACACTCGACTTTCACTTACCTCGACTGTTAAAATCAATTTTAAAACTATTAAATATACCGTTTGAAAAATATTTTAAGTTGATTTTAATAAAACGTGTATTCATTTTCGTTTGAAACATATGATTTAGATTAAATAATATAATTATATTAAATATAAAGTTGAGCTCTGATAATTAACTTCACCACTATTTAATTAATAAATAAATTATATAAATATAACACGTTTCGACTATAATGCCATCTTCTCGAAAGAAAGTACCCACTGACCTTAAGATAAAAATTGTTCTTTGCACCAGAGATGGCATTATAGGCGGGAGAGTAGTGCATCATAATTAAATAAAATAGTAGTGAAGTTAATTATCAGCTCCAACTTTAGACTTTGACCTTCACTAAAATAATATACACCAAATTAACTATATTAAATTGTTAATTAGTAATAAGTTTATTTCCTATTCGTTAATTTATAGGTATACTATACGTCTATAATATTTTTGATTTTGATGAAAAAGTAGCTGTAACATCCCGTGCGTATAGTTAGTTGTCTTGAATATGAAATTTCAGTTTCGAACGACTTTTCGATTTTGCGCTAGACTTACCACACACGAACACATACACAAACACACAGACCTATTTGCGGGACTTGACCATTTGGACTCAGGAGACCCTAACACGTGTATTTTCAGGGAAACTGGAATTCGAAAATTTTCACGATCGCAATACTTTCCCTTACTATAAATATCATGTATAGGTAAATGAAAGTAATATTAAATATCGAACAACTTTTGCACAAATCCTTAGTTAGATTTTAATCGAAAAGTAATGTATTCGCTGTATAAAGCGGTTTCCTAATTAATTAATTATGAAAAGATAAGTGCCAGAGTAATTTGGCGTCATGGCTAATCAGTAAAAATATGTATTGATCACCGTTACCTTAGGTCTTAACAAGCAACGAATCATTGAGTAGATTCGAAATGTACACATATTTTTATATTATCCTGGTAATTTATTAATTTTTTCGACTGCTGTTACTTTTACATTTGTATCCCATTTGAGAAAGATTACTTATAAGAACTAATTTCATATAATTACAATAGCTAGACTGGCTCAACTCTCGAGAGAAGAGACTATAGTCACAAGTCTCCGGGTGTACTAATTAGATTGGAAGTGGAGACAATTACTGGAAACGGTTAAGGATTGAGCTTCAAGGAAGAAGACAGGTACATTAACGCGGGGGGAGAAAAGAGCTGGAACAACTTCAAGGGGTTGGAATTCTTCCACCGTCTCGCACAAGAATGTTTCAAGGTACAAAGGAATTCTCCATGCTGAATGTTCAACCGCTAATCATTAATTTACAGAACCAGAGAATTAATTAATTATATAATATAATAATGATCTTTAGCTATGGAATAAAGTTAGGAACAACTTTCGTTAGGGTAACTATTAATTTCTTCAGAAATCATCGTGTATGTGATTTGTTTTTAAATTGTTCATCCTCATATTAATAAAAAAAAACATTTTTTTGTAATACAGATATAAAAAAAAACCTGTACCACTACAACCTATGAAGGGTCTTGGGCTCAGTAAATATAGAGATTCGTATTGTTTCTAGGCCAACTGCAGTGCAATGAGGTGATAAGGCCTTAATCGCGCTCAGCCGCCAGGTTTTTCCCCAATTATTTTGGGTACCCACTTTATAGAGGCTGGGTCTGCCCCAGGAGGGTCTCCATACCCTAGGGTCGCCCCCGACTGAATTAACAGAATAAATAATATTCTGCCACAGCCAGGATTCGAACCCAGGACCCGGAGCACAGCAGACTAGCGCTCTATCCACTAGACCACGCCGCTCCCTATCAGATTAATAAAAATATAATATATTTTTACTTTCACTTACCTATATATGTAATATATAGAAAAAGAAAATATTGCGATCGGGGAAACTTTCGAATTTTAGTTTTCATCGGAAATACAGGTTTTGGAGTCTATTAAGCCCAAATAATTGTTGTCCTATCAATCGCAAAAACGATAAATAGTATGAAACTGAAATTTCATATTTTAAGAGCTTCTATGCTTGAGATGTTACAGCAATTGTTCCATCAAAATCAGTTAACCAGAACAGTTACTTTATACCAGGTATTTTGCATCTTCATACGATATTCTTAATAACGGCTCTAACGATTTTGATTAAACTCGCTATATCGATGTAAAATTTAATGGGATTAAATATGATGTAGGTTTCATTCGGATTAAAATAGGCTGATGAGACTTAAATTAGGCCGATACTTTTTAATTTTCTTCCTCTTAAGAATCTGTAATTTTGTAGATTCGAAAAAATTAACTATTTCATGTTGTTAGCATTGATAAAAAAACGCTAAATATATAAGTTGGGTGAATTTGATAATCAACTGACAGAGAAATGTGCAAAAGTATATTTTTATGTAATTTTTGTTTTGTTTTTTAAGATAAAATATATAATAATATGTATAATATACCGTTGGGAAGCTAAAAAATTTAGTCAAAATATTATCTTATACACTAAGTTGTAAAATATGATGGAGAGTGATGAAAAGCGGATAAAATTAACTGATTTTTTTTAGATAATAATATAATACACTATTTAATAACACTCATGTTTCTATCGAAAATCAATTTAATAATTTGTTTAAACTTATTCCGTATCTAAGAGTATTTAAAAAAATTTAAATTTGTTTTGACAACGGAGGTAAGTGAAAGTCGTGTGTTGCGCGCACCACATTTTTGAAAAATAATAATACAGTCTAAATAAAAGACTATCACAATAGTGACTAAAGGGTTTATTATTTATAACTATCGAATTCGGTAATATGAGGCTACTTTGTTAAACGCTCTAATTTTAGCCCGGTCCACTGTCTTCTGGAATACTCTCCCGTCAAACATCTGCCATGCTCTTTTTTTATGCTCCTCCTCTTTATTCACTCTAATACCTTTCAGCATCCCAATAAGATGTGATTTGAAAATGTCAATTATTATGGGGTGAAAAGTTTTAATGATGAGTAAAAGTTAAGTTTTATTTTCTATTTTATTTATATATATGTATATATATATATATATATATATATATATATATATATATATACATATATATATATATATATATATATATATATATATATATATATATATATATATATAAATGATATTGTATTTTTTTTTTCGTCTTCTTCTTGTTCTCTTTTTATTTATTCAAACGTAGATGCACACAATTATTATTATTATTAAATTTTTGATCAGTTATAATTTTTATTTTGTTCATATTTGTTATTCTTAGGGGTCATATCGTAGATAGTTCTTGAATAAAGTTTAGTGTTCCATTCAAAAATGAAAAATCCTGTTTGAAGTGCATACATAAATTGTACCTTATCAGCTTTAATTTCAGTTAATGGCCCTAGTGATAATTTCATGAACGCGTCCCAGAATAAATAAATACCTATTTTTCCCGATTCCTAACAAATATTTAACAACCCTTTATGAAATCAAAATTTGAATCCATGTAGATAGTCTGATACTTCCTCCAGCCGTATTACCTGGATCCCCACAAGCGATTACAACACCATAACAAGAACAATATATTTCCACAATTTATCTTCCATTCCAGGGCTGGATAACTTCCAGAAGATGTCAAAGAGGACGAGCAGGCTGGCAACCTCTCAACAGGCTGCTCTTCTGGATCCGACTTATCTCTCGGATTGTATTTTATAGATCTGAAGGACGTATCTGAAGTAGGTATAATGTGATATACTGATGATTAATCTGAAATAGCATGACTGTACTGCAAATTAAAAAAATATAACAATTTCGAAAATGATACCGGTCCAGAAATTTCATAAGAACAAGCGAAAGAACTATCATAAGAAACTAAACATCAACTGTGTTGAATTTGTAGATAAGAAAATAACGTTTAAGTAAAGTTACTCTATATGAGAAATTTTGTAACTACAAAGAAAAACAGTGTTTGACTCGTTTTATGTAAAATACTAGGATATGAAGGTAAAATATAAGTTGTTATTTAGCTGATTGATGGTATGAACCATAGAAGAAAGATATAAAACAATAATTCAAATAGCATAACAGGAATCAAAAACACTGACAAAGCCAAAGAGTTGTACGCGAAAACGTACCCAGAAAAGAATAAAGAAACTTTTCTTGCCTAGCTAATACAATAATACAATAATAATTTTGAAGTCTATAGTGGAAAAGAAGCGAGGAAAAACGAAAAAAAAAAAGTTTACAAAAATTTAATTATGTTGCGAAAACCACCAACAGTTATGGAGAAGATGAAATTAATTGCGGGAGAAAAAAACCAAACCACATTCAAGGCTATACGTTCCCTACCAGTGTTATAAGCTATAACCACATTTAAAAAAATGGCTGGAAAAGAATATATTATTTTCGCACAACTGCAATGTGACTTCACAACTTGATTGGTAAACAATCAATTGAAAGGTTATTAAAATTAATAACAAAACAAATATTTGTAATGTGGATTAGGAAGGTTATGGTGATTCATGGTACAGGTTATATTTTTTTAAATAAATTACGCACCAAATCGTACGTAAGTTGCAAAAAAAAAGAAAAAGTTTTTATAAAATAATATTGTTAATAATCATTTTTAATTTTAGATAATTTAAAAAACAAAAGTAGTTTTACTGTAAAGTCAATGGGGCTTACATGGAAACTAAATTAACTTTAATACATTACATACACACAAGTTCTTATGAAATTTAAAATTGTAATAAACCGAATAAAATAGGAACCATAACAAAAAAAAAAAAAAAAACTAAACTAATTGATGACCAATTTACGTTTCTAATTTCTGCTGATGATAAAATATAAGAATAATTAGACGTTATATTATAAACATAATATTTTCTTGCTAAGTGTACTTTTCGTTACGATGAACCCATAATCCCAAAGTAATAAACTTTTAATTGGTCGAAATGAACTTTTTTAAACAATAAATGATACCACATTTAAAATTGCACCTCTTCATATAATTAGACCCATAGGGAATTGCCATCTAAACTAGCTCAATGAATCTTACTTCATAAAAACTACTCGATTAGCAATATATTGAATGCATTATTTCTGAACGGTGTCAAATTCAAATGAAGGTTATATCTTCTCTACTGCAGATTGAAACAACGTAAATCGTTTTTGTCCGGCTATAGTCCACCTGGGTCACTGCGGTTTAATGAAATTCTAAATTTAATCCCATTTACAACTTCATCCGCTCCAAAGTCGGTCCAGCAGTTGATGGATAAAATACTGGGCAGCGCCTGTTGGCGACTGACGTTTGACAAATTGTCATCCCGGGTATGAATCATTTATACCTGTTAAATGCGAAATGGAAAATCTGTTATTTTTGAATGTGGAAATGTCCCATACTTTTCGTTTCACCATCAGCTTCACAGTTTCTCCTGTTTTTCATTCTAGGCATGCGATAAATCTCGATGTACTGATTCCAAAACACATTTTATTTTTTCTCTATCTTTATAAATAACCGACGAATGGGCTTATAACATGAACAAAATGGCTGATGGTATTTTTTTTTATCTTCAAACAAATACAAATACCAACTTATTATATGAAAACTTAATTTAATAAAACCCCATTGCTTAACATCCCTTTACAAAATATCTTTCATGCTAAATTACTCTTACTCTCATTATTTTCATCGTAAAGCAAGTCAGTATATACTGTCATGAAATAGAGCCATTATTATAAAAAGTAATGCTTATTTAATTAAAAAAAAAAATAATAATAATAATAAATTCCTTTTTCACTTTCCTTACATTTTCCAATACATTTAAATATGCATTTAGATTAGACCCATATCATGGCATTTCAATATCATAGAAATTTGGTGCGCTTACCTCCATTGTTAAAACAAATTTAAGAACATTTAAATAAAGTTGGAGTAGAAATTATATTAATAATTACATTTACTTTGGATGGAAACTTGTGTTTCAGAACAACAATAAAAACTGTTATATGCAACAATCACATAATTTTATCCGCTTTTATTACAATTCATTAGCTCATACAGTGTGGTAAAAAAAAATTGAAATCATTAGATTTCCAACGATACATCTGCATTACGGCATTGATGTCCTGTCAGACTATTTCAATCAGAAGGAATCATACATGATATTAAAGTTTACATCTTATATACCGAATTAATTAAAATAGAGCCGTTTTTATGAAAATCGTAAAAATATGTAATAGTCTAGGCATTTACGCTTCTGAATTATGAAGTATCAGTTTGTTTATTGTTTATTCATTTAACGTCACTCTTATGTAACTGTGGCTCATTGGACGACGACAAAAATTCCTAAATTTTGAGTATTCAGGTTTTATTAGTATAGAGATCTTTAAATAGTAACTGACACTGCATTGTCACGGAATCATTATTTAACGTCCCCTCCGAAGAACGGCATAACCAAGGATTTTTTAAACCCATTATCCAGCCATGTTTAAACCTTGGGCATATAAAATATCAAGTTTTTATCGTTTTTAAGCTAGACTTACCAGATAAACAAACACACACAGACCAGTTTTCGGGCCTGTGGTCATTAGGTTTTAGACGACTCTAAAACGTGCATTTCTGTAAAATTAAAAAATTCTAAAATTTTCACAATCACAATACTTTCCCTAATATTTATATTTCAAATACAGGTAAGTAAAAGTAAAATATGCTACGATTAATCATTAATAAAAAAATATAAATCTATAACAACTTTTTTTTCTGCTATGTAAATCGCGAGCTGGAGAGAAAATTCTTTCCAGGGCCGACTTTGGAAATTTATCTTTCCCTTGGGTTGACAAGAACTTTCACGGCAAGCTAATCCAGTACGTCGCTAAGGTAACAATTCTTCCCGAAATTACAGTTCACAGCTGCGTCATATTTTGATCAAGAGGCCAAAATCTGTTTTCAGTAAGTGATTCTTTCATTGAATAATTTTCTTTAAAGTATGGGATTGCTAGAGGTAAATAAGTAATATCATGAATATGATATATATATATATATATATATATATAATAAGAAATACCAAAAAGTTAGATCGCCTATACCTGATAATTATCTTAAATTAATAATTTATTTAAATAAATCTGTAAATCGTCACGTGTTAACTATCTTTTTGCTGCATTAGGGGGGAGTAGGTAGCAATATTACTTCAAACCACTTCTTTTGTAAAACTCCTTTATAAAAGTTGACTCCGCAAGTTCTGAAGGAGAAGTCCCAATGAAGAACAGTAAGTAGACCCTTCTTATTTAAAAACACGTTATTTAAAAAAAAAAAAAAAATTGTTTATACAATTTTTGAAAATCATGTATTGACCGCCAACCTAACTCTTAAACACTTCAAGTCATGACCGTGTCTATTGTTTATTATTCAATATTATCATTAAAATTATCAAAAGTAAACCAGAAAGGGTAAAATGTCAAAAACAAATAATTTAGGCACTATATGTTTTGTTTTTTTAACACGCAATTCCGTGGAATATTATTCTATATTTCGTTTATCGGATAGCTAATTGGCTTTGAAGCGGCTACACGCAAGCAAATAAAATGTGCAAAAATCGGTCTATAATGGTTACCTTAAAAGAGGTTTTTATTTTTTATTTCAGGTTTTTATTTAA
Source organism: Piezodorus guildinii (assembly GCA_023052935.1). Taxonomy (NCBI): domain Eukaryota; kingdom Metazoa; phylum Arthropoda; class Insecta; order Hemiptera; family Pentatomidae; genus Piezodorus; species Piezodorus guildinii. The sequence goes on from CM041294.1 coordinate 111,462,742, forward strand.
CTTGATTATTTTTTTATTTAACGTCACTTTATGATACTGTGGCTAATCGGAAGATGCTACAGTGGCAGTCCTAAATTTTGCCTACCCTGGTTTGATTAGGATAGGGATCTTTAACGAGTACCTGATATCGCGCAAGCTCGGGACCACCTTTCTACGTCTCCTCCAAAAGACGGCATAAATAAGGATATTTTACTCCAATTAAAAAATCCTAGGATCACCTGCGGATTTGAACCCGTGACCTTTGGCTAAGAAGGCTGTGATGCTAGCCACCCTGTTACAGTTGATCCCGATTAAATGTTTAAAATGTGAGCGGAAATAATAAATTATAAAAGATATGAACTTGATGATCCATGAAATTAGGTTATGAAGATTATATTATAGATTATATATCCAATGCATTCAGTAATTTTTCTTATCAGGCATCAGCAGGCCGAGTACCATATAAATCACATAAATTAAATTATAAATAAAATTTATCAGTTTTATGTATGACATTCATATCGAAAAAAATGTAAATAATGAGATAAATATATTAAGGGATATTGTCCTTAAAATGATTTTTCAGCACAAGTAAAATATGGACTGCTTTAATTTGTTATTTTTAATTAACATGCATTATTGTCATTTAAAAAAAATCCCCATAGTAAGTTAAAATAAAACAATATTACCATGCATTAACTGTAACGTACAATATTAATTTAAAGTAATCGTGGTCCCAGAGGGAGCAGAGATAGTCCACCAAAACACAAAGTCTATATGTTTAAAAAGCTTGTGCTCGCAACACACCACAACTCCGTTATTAAAATCAATTTAAGATTTTTTATATAAATTTAGAGATGGAATCAATTTCTAAAAACTATTTATATTGAGTTTCGATAGAAACATGTCCTTATTATATATTCTTATTATATAAGTGTATTATATTATTATTACAACCATCAGCATATTGTATCTGCTTTTCATTACTCTCCATTAACATTTACAATTTGGTGTATAAGCTAATATTTGTTTAAAATCTTTAACTTTCCAACGGTATATTATGCATCTGTATTACTGTTTTTTTATGTTTGAAAACACAAAAATTACATTGAAAAATATGTTTGCTCTTTTCTCCTTTAGTTTTTATCGAATTTGTTTAACTTATATATTTATCCGTTTTTTTATTCCATTGAACAAATTTAATTGTACAAAATTAAACATATAAAAATGTCAGCATTTAAATCTTGTCAGACTATTTCAATTAGAATAAGAGTTATATGATTTTTTAAGGTAATCTTAAAATGTATCATTATTTCGAAATATATATTTTACTAAGAGCTTTTGTGCACTCTTACATGAGTAAACGTCCATAGCCTCACAAACTTTTTGTAAATAGCATCAAAATATTTCAACTTCATTTCCACGAAAAATACATCCTTTTTATACCAAATTGGTTTCAATTAGATCTATTAATAAAGTTAAACAAAAAGCAAAGCTGCTTATTCAAGTAACTAATTAAGCTTTAAAATTGAACCGAAGTTTAAATGGGAACGGGTTCATTTTCCATTCTTAATCAAAAAGATATAAAAATGGAAATTGAACCTTTTCTCGTTTAGGTCTCATTTTAGCTCACGATGTTAATGGTCTTTTTCAAATTTCATTGATGCCGTTTAGAAATGCTTGAAATTATATTAACAGTGAAGATAATTCGAGAACAGTCCCTCTCTGGGGATCCAGTATATTATATTAATGTTAAAATGAGGATAAAAACATAAATAATTTATTAAAATTAAAAAATATTGAATGCTAAGAATAGAAGGACTTCATAAAAAATCAACAGAATTATATTGCATAAAAGGTTACTTAGTGAAGGGCTTAATGTAACCTCCTTAGAATCCATAATAATCTCCATATACATAAAATGATAACGCAATTTTGGTTTTCGGAACTCCTTAATTTCAATACGGATATAGTTTTCACCATTATTAGGGCATTCTTTCTTAAAGGTTTGTAAGTAAAATACATTGCACTTTAGCTATTCTTTAAACGGTAAAAATAAATTGTATGTAACAGAGCATAAACAAATTATTCCTGAGATATAAGAAGTAACATAGACGTACAATATACCATTGGAAATCACAAGATGTAAGAAAAGTTAACATGCAATAAAATAAATCGTCCAAGTTAATATAAAGCTGTTGTAAGCCCATAAACTTATGAATATATGTTATTGGTAAAACGAGGGTTATAATATTTAAATGTAAAGAATCGTGCAAGTTATATTCTTCCATTTCAGTACTCAAGATTTTAGAAACAATATTACGTACCGAATAACTAGTTACAAGATTTATAACTTAACATGAATGGTATGTTGTTATAAATCTTGTTATTAATTATTTGAAATTTAATAATATTTCATTAAAACGGATGTTTCACTGTAAACGAAATTGGATTCCTATAGAAACTTAATTTGAAATTACAATTTGAATACAATCTATTTAAATAGTTCATTTGAAATACAAAATAGTAATAAACCTAATAAAATAGGAACCTTTCTTATTTCTGTAGTTTTTTAATACATACATAGTAATCAATTTTTCATTATATGGAAAAATTAAGTTTTCCGTTATTAGTGCTTCGCTTTAAAACAACAAACAAATAAGCTTAACTAATTTTGATTTATGTTTTTCATTTCTGCCGATGATTAAATATAATAATGAATATCCGTTATAAAATAAACATATTTTCTTGATAATTGCACTTTCGTAACGAGAAACTAAAACTCCCTAAACGATGAACTATTATCGTATTTTTGTTTTACATAAATGTCATTTAAGTCAGATTCCACCCGTGCGAAGCAGGGACAGATCCACCAGTGATTTTATAAATCAATACCTTCCCTTCTTCAATTTTAGTGATATATCTTTAAGGATCTATTCGTAATATTGTATATAAATATGCTGTCATGATAAAACACATGAAATAAACATGAAGAGAAACTACCCTTGGAACACTCCTTGTAGTGCGTCTAAACTAGAAGGTCTCGAGGCCATCTTCTTTTCAGGCGCCTCGGAGGATTATCAGGAATTGAAAAGGTAGCTAGGGTTGTAACTAATGTAGTAGAGTGGAAGTGGAGTTTTTCATGTTAGTAGTGATACCTGGTGCGGGTCAAATCAGCAACATATGGAACATTAAGGTCATTGTGGATGATTTTATCGTGACAAAGTAAGGATCGTTAAGGATTTTGGGAAGGATTGGATACGGGAAGAGTTTGATGGTTTAGTAGAGCCCTAACGCTCAACTCCATAGGTCCAGATAGGCCTTATGAAGGTCATGTGAATGAGTCTTCTGTAGTTAAGTAAAAGGTTAGAGCGTCTGTCTAGTAAGTGTTGGAGTAGCCGAAAACGTCGAGCAGTTTCTTGTCTTGTATGCGGATTCCATGTAAGGTGTTTGTCAAGCAGGAGTCCTAAATAGCGGATCTGTTCAACCGCGACAAGCAGAATATCATAAAAGGACATTGTAAGGCAGGATGTCATAGTTTTCGACGAAGGGTAACGGTAATTTGTTGGGATTTATTGGAATTGATTTTAATTCTCCGATTCTGACACCATAACTCAAGATATCTGATGTAATTTCAGAAATAAAAAAAAATATAATAATAATAATATAATAGAGCGGAAAAAAGGTTAAGGAATTACAGGGAGCTTCCATGGATATATGTATTACAGATTAAATAATCTAACAATAGAAATTATTCTGTACAACAATCATTCAGTTTTATCCACTTTTATTAGTTTTACAACTTATTATATAACATAACATTTTTTTTTAAATCTTTATCTTTCCAACCGAATATTATACATTTATATTACTATTCTTAGTTCGGGAAAACAAAAATGTATTTCTTCTCCTTTCTCCTTCAGTTGGTTATCAAATTCCTTCATCTTGCCATATTTGCCTCTTTTTTATCAATCCAACAAAATAAATTGTTATTTTTTTGAATCTACATAAGTAGAGGGAATTTAAGGGAAGAAAATATTGGCATTTAATCCCTGTCAAAATTATTAAATTCAGAATGAAGCTTACTAAAGCCCATTAAAGTTTTCATCAATTTTGTGATCATCATCAAAATACATTCATAAACTGCAACTTGGCTTGCCGGATTAGCTTAAAAAGTTGCTGTAAACATCTAAGGCATATAAGCTCCTAAAATATGAAACGTTTCCGAGCAGGCTTATCATACAAACAAACATTTTTTGCGGAGCTCGGTAATTTGTACTAGGAGACGCTAAAGCACATTAATTGCCGTGCAATACTTTCCTTTTAGTAAAAGTAAAAAGTAACCCTCCTCGTTCATATATTTGTTGATATAGCTTTTATCATTTAAGTACGTATAAAAGTATGCAGGCAAGTAGTACATATAAAAATATATGTTCATAAAGAATGATTTAAGAAATTAATAAAGAAACAAATATAATGAAAAATTTAAAAAAAGACATAAATTTAAAATAAACTATCTTAATTACAATGATCATTAGGAACCTAGCACTAAGAAAAGTTTTCATTTTTCTGGAAGGCAAAACAGGACTTCAGAAGATAAGAAGCATATATTGAACCGTATTACTTTTGAAAACTGCTTTGATGTTCGAATTTCAAGGCAGAAGCAATTTCTACAAATATATATATATATATATGCATAAAATCATGATGTAGCTGCTGATTCAACCTTCAGATACAATATGTGTGAGAAAAGTCTGATGATAAGCACTATTTGGATAATGAGTACAAGAATCTGAGGATATAAGTTAATAGTAGTAGATCATGACAAAATATTAGTATTTTTAAATTAATTTACTTGATTTTATGCATCATGAAATGCGAAATTTCAAGTTTTACGATGCATGCAGTTTTATTGAATGACTTTATGGCTCTACTAAAATGGCTTTATGACGACTAAATGGTTTTATGACTCTACTATAACTACATGTAATTAAATTTTCCTAAAAGTAGGTCATGATAAGTTGGCAGGGTGAGGGGTTCTTGGAAATAACCTAATAAGAAAACAAGAGAGCATGATATTAAAAACTTAAATTAGGTAAATATCACCTTTTATTTTTTTTTTATTATTTTTTTTTGTTTTTAACCTCTACCATATTAAACATACACGGTTATTAAAACATTGCTCAACAGTAGTGAGAAATATGAAGTATCTACCAGGGTTTAATATAACATAAATATTACATCAATTTTTATGCGAATCACATTCAAATATTGGATAATTTTATTTTTCGTAATTGAAATTGAAAATGACAGCAAACACAAGTAACATTTTATAGAAAACCGATAAAGAGATAGGACTGGAAATAAATACGAAATACACTTACTCAAAAAAGTTTCCTTATACCCATAAATAAATTCTTAGTTTTGAAAGCCGAGGTTAAATAACTCTACACTTTTGACCTTCCATTTGGCCTAAAAACATTAAATTTGATTTCCTAAGAGAATATTACCCGTTACCAGAAATTTTTGGGTTTATTTACAAACTCCATATTATCCTAGCGAATTATAGCCGCTTCTCTAGTTAACTTACTGAAGAAGGGCTTTCTTCTTGCGACTCGACCACTGTAGCGTTCCCTTTTTAGAATATTTTTGACTGTTTCTGAGTGGGCTTAAATCCCATAGTACTTATTTATTATGATGGTCATTGAGTTGTAGGTTGTTTGAGGATTTGCATGGACTACAGCAAGGATGGCTCGCCTCTGGAGATTCTCCTGTCTTCTGTCTCCCAGCACGTGTTCTGACCCTTCAAAATATTTTAACTCTGTATGTATTTGTAGTCCATACTGTACAGTAGCATGTGACTTATTCAACAGATATTCATTTTTTCTTACAGATAAGCCTTGAGAACCATAATAACTAGTTTTTAAATATAATACCATTATTTGATGTGCTTCCAAATTTTCAAAATTTTGAAAATTTTTAGTGTGTATATAATATACCTTCGACGTTATGAGTCATAAATTTAATACAATGATGATTTTGATTTGTGGGTTGGAAATATAAGGAATTACTAACTTTAGTTTATTGTTTTTTTTTTTACCGTTTTCCTTATAGATTTTTATGTTCTAACGAAACAGAAGACAACAATGGATGTACTTATTACTCCTAAATGTTTGTTTTATTTGGCTTGGAAGAAGAGAAATTAAAAAATAGTAAATGTTTCCATTTTAATGTTAGTTACAAAAATAGGAATAATTTATATTTTTTTAAACAAAATGAAGAAAAAAAATATTCGTATGATGAATCCAAATCGCTATTAGGTATCATTTATATACACGTGTGCTTAATATTTAAAAAAATATGAACTGAATGGCACTAACAACCACCAGACATTAGAAGTTGAAGATCTAAAAACCAGGGTGCGTCAGCTGGTATATCTGGCTGGAAGCCAGTTCGAAAATCTATATTCGCCATGTCTTTATTTAGGACAAATAGAGAAAATATCTGCTCTTTCCGCTGGGAAGGAATAGGATCTTCACCTCCCAGCCTCCGGAACACATGACGCTCAATACAATACCAAGTCCCTTACATTTATCCCAACAAAAAAAATAAAAATTCAATACTATCTGATATCACATAATCAGAACTACCACCCCTATTTAATAAAGCAAATAATTAATTATTAAACTGGTTTCCTTGTTATATTGATTAAATTATTAAATGTTAATATTTAACTGGACTCAATTATGATCGTATACATTTGTTTTAATTTAATAGGGATTTCCACCTGATTCAGAAAGGTTCGACAAATACAATTATATATATTGGATTACATTTAATTAATAAAATCAAAGAACTGGACAAAGTTCAAAAGATCCTTGTTGTTCAATGGATACAGTTACAAAGGCGTTCGAATAAATGGAAAAATACTTTATTACGAAATAAAATACATTACCTCTTGACCTACCGTGTGTAAGTGAACATTAACTGTTTACATAGTTGTTTTAAGATTTTCTAGTAGTTGATTTTATAATTATAATATACACTTTAAACATTATAAAATTTGTTGCTTTTTTTATTAAAAAATTGCAATTCTTTATTCATGATACCAAACTCTACAACTGTTAAACACTCAAGGGAACGATTCCAACAATACTTTGAGTGCTGATAGTAGCTACAAAGGTAGTAGGAGATAAGGAAGATATGATCATTTTGATAAAAGCTTATTATTTTTTTTTTTAACTAAAAATTAATGAATGAAAAATAAATTATTCTGGGACAAATAGACCTCTAAGAATAACAAAAAAAATACAAATTAAGTTACATTTGTCTGGTCTATATAAGACCTCAGTATAGAATCGGATCGGATTTGGTAACAATGACTTGTTTTCATCTATGGCTTTAAATTTTAGATATGTTGGGAAGATTGATGGTCAAGGAAGTGGAGAAATAACTGATGTTTCAAAGAGGTTAATGATAAGGCTTTATGAATGGATATAGGCAAGATATTCCAAAATACGATAGCACGAATGGCAAAAGATTTAAAAGAAAGGATTCGGATCTGTGAGAAGGGACATACAAGTTTGAATGGTTAGGATCTTCTGTTTTCTGAACAGATAGAGGAACACAATTTAATTTTCCCTATCAAAGGAAAACTTAATTGCAATGTATTTTACTTATAAACCTTCAGAAAAGAATGCCCTAAATGGTAGTGAAAACCGTATGAAAATCCGTCCTATGGAGCTCGGAAAAACAAGAATCGTGTTATAATTTTATTATAGAGATAGTATTTAAATAATACCATTTGAATTTATAGGAAAAAAGCCTATCTCTATAAACTGTTTTTTTGCATTTGATTGATATTTTATCAAGTTTATTTGTATTTTATCTTAATACTCGTATTCCACTCACCGCACTATTAGTGTTGAAAATCATTGGGAGTGGGAAAAGAATGAAGAGAAAAGGAAAGGGGTTGATATATATAATAATAATAATAATAGGCTTACCGAACCCGAAGGTTCGATGCCGATACCACCAAACTTCGCCTGCACAGACTCGTCCAATGTTCACCGGTCAAGCCCAAGCCCCCGAGATCAGCCTTAATGCAATCCTCCCATCGACGCTTCGGCCTACCTTTCGGACGCCTACCAGTCGGTTCAGCGAATACCAACTTTCTTGGAATCAGTTCCTCACTAAGCCCAACAACTTTACGCGCCCATTTGAGTCTCCGTGATGGGTTGATAATGCAAATTATTTTTTTCAAACAAGTGGTTGTAAAAACTACTAATTACAACTTTCATCCTAATACCCCATTTTATTTATTTAATTGTTCCAATAATTTTTTTGAGGGAAAGCAGCGGTCTCCTCTGCAAATGCCCGTCCATCAAATTTTACTAAACAGACGAATAAGAAACATTAGCACAACTGTATTTAGTAATCTCACTGTAATAAATCTATATCATTGTTACCGCCGTGCTGCGGGTTTCTCTTAATAATAAATAAACAATCCATCAAAAAATTATTAATTACTTAGTAAGATCTTCAAGTTAAATCTAAATTTTTGGCTCAAGCACTACAAATTTGAAATACAAATTCTTTCTGATAAGATCACAAGTTTAATCTTTTATTTTAATTGAGTGTTGAAATATTAAGGTGAAGGTCATATTGCAATATTAAAATTTGTTTTCGCTTTATTACTTGTAGGAAATATTAATACCAGATTTTAAAAGGTAAAACTTCCTCCCTCAGTATCGTAGTTGTCCCCATTTTGTAAGGTCTCCTCTTCCCCGTAAACTACAGGACCTTTTCCAATGAAACTTTGGAGATAAATAGCGGTTACTTCAAAGCAGGGCTGAAACAGGGAGGGAGAGGTGGGAGCAGAGAGGAAGGAACTTGTCCACGTTGGCAAAATTTAGAGGCGGCCGATTTCGACGTTAAGTAAAAAATACTTTTTGATTGCTTTAATATTAATTTACAATCTTTATTAACTTATTTCAAAATATTACTTAAGATATAGTACAAAAATAATTAATTTACATAAAAAGGGATATCAAAGGAAAAAGAGGGAGTGAAAAAGAAGGGGATGGAAATTAAGAATGCCCTTCATGGCAAAATTCCTAGTCACGGCTATCCTTCAAAGTTTTCCTAGAGGAAAGCAAAGTTATAAAAAAATAAATAAATAAGTTCTCGTTTTCTTAAATCTTTTATGGCGGTAGTTCCCGAATAAAATTTTAGATACATTTTTTGATATATATTTTCTATTTTTACAAACCTGTATATTAAATACTAGTGACCCGTCTTGCTTCGCAAATGTGCAATTTAAATGTAGTGTAATTTATGTTTAAAAACTTAATTTTGACCAATTAAAAGTTCATTACTTTGGGATTATGAGTTCATCGTAACAAAAGGTACACTTAGCAAGAAAATATTATGTTCATTATATAAAGTCTATAATCCTTATATTATTAGAAATTAGAAACATAAATTGGTCAAAAATCAAATATTGGTTTAGTTTATTTGTGTTTTATGTTTAACAGTTCGTATTTTATTCGGTTTTTCCTATTTTATTACAATTTGAATTCCATAACAACTTTTTCTAAATACACATTAATGTATTAAAGTATTAAAGTTAATTTTGTTTCCATGTGTGTCAGATTTAGTTTACAGTGGAACTACTTATTTTTGTGAAAAGATCTGGAAGTATAAATAATTATAACCATTATTATTTTATGACAACTTTTCCTTTATTTTAGCAACTTGCGTACGATTTAGTACCTAAAATTTTTATGAACTATTTGTCATAAGTTTATGCGGTTATAACATCTTTGTATTAAATCCCTCAACTTTTCTGAAATTTTGTGTTTGTCCAACAGTATATTATACGTCAATGTTACTACTTATATTTCAGGAATAATTTTTTTATGACGGTCACAGAAAATGTATTTTTCTCGTTTAAAGAAAAGCTAAATTGCAATGGATTTTACTTATAAACCTTTAGGAAACAATGCCCTTAACGATAGTGAAAATCGCATAAAAATCCTTCCAGTCGTTTAGAAGGAGTTAGCGGAAACCAAAATCCCGTTATCATTTTATATATATATACATACATATGACAGAGATTAATAGTAATGTAAACGCAGGCAAATTTTTGAATTCTAGTTTTCAACGGAAATAAACACTGGATTTAATAGTTTTCGTACTTACAAATATTCCTTATAGTGTGGTAAGTCTAGCTGAAAAACGAAAAGTCTTACAAAAATTTCATATTTTAGACTATAACATAACTTCAATGTTAAAGCAATTTTTTAACCTATATCGTTTAAAGCGTCCAAAATTTACCATCTGCTTATGCAATAAACAAATATGCTAACAATGGAGTAGAAATAAGATTTCTTTTGAGATACGAATAAGACAAAGAAAAAAACAAAACAATTAAAATGAAGATTAAATAACTCAGATCGTAAAAACAAATGGCTATCAATATAATTAGTCTCTTGGCCAGAACCACAACTGTTTCCTGGGCGAATTATAAGGGTTTATGTTGTTGGATAGGGCCTGGATCAGCGGGTTTGAATTAGGATCAATCTTCACGAAAGACGTATTGTAACAATCTGTTGCAGTTCCATGACGAACGGAATGTCAAATTCAGTATGTAGCGTATCATATCATTAAATACTTCAAAAGGGACATTTGCGATTTCTGTAAGTAATTAAGATTGAAAAGATTGGATGATTTTGAAATTGAACCCATTTCAATTTCATATTTGACCCCATGATTCATTTTCATAGGTCCTAATTGTTTTTTTTTTAGTATTTTGTAAATATTTAATTCTTTTTTCAATGAATAATTTGAACGTTTGCCAAGTAATATCAAAAGAAGTTCATATCTTTGATTGTTTTCTTGAGGTGGCTGGCCCATTTCGGTCTTTTGTCTAGGTTTTGCCACAATTTGGTGCTTGGGTTTTTCTTCGAGTATTATGTGGGTTCCACGACGCAATTCAACGGAAAATTCATTCTTTTTAACTGTTCAACAATGAAAAAAGCGAAAATTACTCTTGCAGTGAACTTTTTACAACTTTTGCAGGTGAGAAATCAATAAATCAAACTAAGAATAAAATTTATCATCTCAATTCCCCTTAGAGGATTACTTTACTGTAAATAAATCTAGAAAAAATAAGCACATTATTTTTGTTATTTGCGATAGTCAAAAACCTACCTTACACCTAAATAGCCAATATTCAAGAAGACCTTGATAGAATCTGTGCCAGGGCATCTTTGAATAAACTAATACTAAAATGATGAAAACCCAGGCCATTCTAATTGGTTCCAATTCCCTCCTCAGATCCATTACCACATTTCCAAATCTCACCTTAAATATCATCCTATCACCTTCACATCCTCTGTCAAAAACCTGGGTATTACCATTGACCAAATCCTTTCCTGGAAATCCCATATTGCCCAATTTCCCGAAGAACAATAAGTACTCTTAAATATTTCCAACGCTCCCGCCATCTTCTCCCACTATCCACCCGTAATCTCCTTGTATCCGCCCTTATTTTCCCATACTTTGACTATTGCTGCTTAGTACATGGTGGCCCCCCGACGGTTCTTGAGGACAGGCTAAAACGAATCATGAACATATTTTTGAGATTCGTCCTCAGCACTCCGAAGAGGTCTCATGTGACCCATTTTTACGGCGAGTTAAAGTGGCTCCTTCCCCCAATCCGCAGACAATATTTTTTTAAGGATCATACCTTTACCAAATCACTAACTCCCAACATCCTCCATATATTCAGTCTCCTAAAATTTAAATCTTCAGCCCACTCACTTGAAACAAGATCCCGCCATTCCGATCTTTACTTTTCTACCCATAGGACTAAAACGTTTGATCGTTCCTTCCTTGTCCGCTCCTTTACTTTCTGGAATTCTCTACCTACTCATATCCGCCATGCTGCCTCTCTTTCCTCATTTTAATCCCAACTTTTCCAACACCTTTCACTATCCCAAAAAGACGCTTAAAACCCGTGATATTTATATCCCTGACATCACATTATGAAAGAAGATATTTGTTTATTGTCTATATTTAAAAGTTGTTATTATTAATTTATTTTTAACTCTGTTCAACACAATATTTTTGAAGATTTGTTTTTATTTTATTTGATTTTATCATAGTATATATATATTTTTTTTGTGAGTAATTAGTAATTAATTATGTTACTTCTGTCTGTTGGCCAGACATGTATGCCTCAACTGTACAAAGCTGTTATTCTTAGGGGACCCAGTCCCAGAATAAAAATTATTTCTATTCTATTCTAAAAACACGTTCTCCAGGTTCTCCTGCTTTTATTAGATTTATTCCAGAGAACACTGAGCCTACCCTTACTCAGAAAAAAAATATATAACTTTTAAGTATGATTGTAAAATAAAGTAATATATTGAAAGAAGAAATGTTTTAAGTTTAGCGAACCAACCCTCGTTCCATATAATATTAAAGGCTTTACATATGTCCAAAAATACACCTGGATAATAATATTTTTATTCCAACAAATAAAAAATATAATCCACTAATCCATAACACTGCTAAGTAAATCCAGCGGGCATGTTCATCAAAGAGCTGATTTGGCCAAGTTCAAGTTCAGCCACCAGGTTTTCCTGTCCAATTTCGGTAACCCATTTTAGAGAAGCTGATTGAGCCCATCGCTATATTTAGGTAGCATCAAATAGGCTTTAACATCACTGAAACAGGCGAATAGGACTCAAATGTCGATTTTTTTAATTTTCGTTTATATTTCTTCCTCTGTACCTTTAAAGTTCCTCTAACTATGTTGTAAATATATTGTATTTATTGTTTATTAGATAAATGTGATATACCGATGTCAATCGTTTGTTTTGATATCAATGAGATGGATAACCCCACTGACCTAGGCTTTTGTAAAAACAAAAAATAAACAGTCATAGGATGCCATTCGTTGTTATTATTTTATTTATTTTATTTATTCGTTTAACGCCACTTTTACTCCAATTTGGGCAATCGGATGATGCAAAGTTGATAGTCCAAAATTTCGCCAATCTAGGTTTAAAAAGGATAGGGATTTTTAACGAGAACCTAACATCGCACAGACCTGGGACCATCTTTTTACGTCCCCTTGGAAGGACGGCATAACTGAGGGTTTTGAAATAAATATCATAGCCTCACACACAATATTAAATCATCTCACTCCCTGGATTGAGATTAAACTACAGATTTGATTTTCTCTCTTAATTTGAATATAAAATTTCGTGGGACAAACAACGACAATTTTCCACCCTACATAACCTCAATCATTGTTTGTTTGTTTATTTATTTATTTAACGTCACTTTATGCTACTGTGGCTAATCGGACGATACTATAGTGGGTGTCCAAAATTTTGCCAATGTAGGTTTATAAAGGATAGGGATTTTTAACGAGTACCTGACATATCATAGGCTCGGGACCACCTTTTTACGACTTCTAGGAAGGACGGTATAACCGAGGAATTTGTACTCCCTTTAAAAAATCCCAGGGCCATATGCCAATTCTGCCTTGATCATAGAAGGCTGTTCTGCTAGCCACTACACCATACGTGACCCCATATGCTATTCTTTTAGTGTACAATATATTACGTATTACATATCAACTCAGAATTAAGAAGAATTAAATTTAAGTCACTAAGGAAATTCCGTAGTATTAACACATAGAAAATAAATGGGTATAGACTAGTGTTTGTTTTTCAGTAATGAATTAAGGAAAAATACAGACTTAAGTTGCAAGCCCTAAGGTAGAGAGGAGCACCGAAGGAGTTAGTATTCTGTTTCGGGCTCAGGGGAAGTTTTAAAGTCGACCTGGGAAGGGAGCATCACGTAGCAGCCCAAGCACCTGATACTGCCCAAAATTTAATTACCTTGCAACATCGGTTCATTATCTTCATCCCTTGCAATCACCTTCGAAATTAATCATCTCTCGTTTCCTATGAAGGCCTTTTATTGGTTTACAGATAGAGCTAATTTCTTCTTTTGTTAATTATTAAAGTTTTCAGTTAAATTTCTTCGTCAATTGGTAGAAATATCTACGGAACGTAGGATGTAATCAGACCTATTTTTATACGCGTTATTAAGTCCAAATTCAACTTTAACAGATCACAACTTTTTGAACCTTTTAACTGCGACCATTCAAAAGGATGTGGTTCCACGCTTCTACTACTATTATAAGAATGAACAAAAAAAATGAGATTTTGTAAATAATTTAAATTTTTGAAGATTACATTTCTAGAAGATTTAAGTTTAAGAAGATTAAAAGTTTATTAAACCATTCGATTTTACGATGACAATTAAAAAGCAAGAATAACTATCCCCACGCCAAGGATAAATACATTTTAAAAAATCTTTTGATTGTACGACCACAAGATTATTTTAAGTGATATTCCAACTCATTGAATTGTGTTCAGATTTCACTAGAGAGCCCACCTTCTCGCACCGAAGAAAATAAAAATTCATAAATCTAACACAAGATTAATACTTCATTTACAAGATTTCCCCGAGTCGCATATATAATATTGGGTTGTAAAATAAGTTCGTTCGTTTTCATTTCCTCTGTGTTTATAAAATCATGTTTACTTAGTCAATAATGTTTACATACTCTAAAAAAATGATTAGTTAAGGAGCTTTAATGCATCAGTTTCAAACGAGATTCCTTATCTTTAAGTTGGATTTTGCTTACTCTGAATAAAAAAAAAAAACACCTTCCCCATTTGATGATTTTTTATTTCTAAAAAGTAAAATCCGCTGCACAGATTGTTAAAAAATTTGCAGTGTTTATGGCGATGGTGCTTTAGGAGAAAGCACCGCCCTTAAGTGGTTTGCTCGGCTTATAAACAGAAATTTTGACTTGGAATACTCCGGTCATCTTCAATTATTGATTATGACCAAATTCAAGCATTGCTCACAAACAACACTCACTCTACAACAAGGGATATTGCAGAAACGCTAGCATATCTCATGCAAGCATCTCAAATTATTTGTAAGTTTCATGATATGTTTTTTTTTATTAACAATCATCAGTAAAAAATGCTATAATAATTTTACAATCCTATAAAATAATGATCCACTTTCCACTTCAGAGTTTGAAAGCAGCCTGACCAGGAAAACACCACTAAATAAAAATCATATAACATTACTATTAATCAGGGAATCATAATAATTAAAACTAAAATGCAGGAAACTTGAACTTCAAGAATAGATTTAATATTTGAAAAACTTCAATATTTAAGAGCCTTAAATGCAGATATTACAAGGTGTTTTTAAATGTAAATATATGAAATATAATTTATTTGATGTCATATGGAAAGTATCTACTTTTCATGCGTTGAATTATCACATTTTTCATCAGTCTCCCAATAAAGACATATTAAGCAGAAAAAAAAATATATATAAGTGTGTAAACGAGGAAAGGTAAGTTACTTAACGCTCATAACATTTATAATGAAATATAAGTTGTATTCTCATTATTATTTAACATTTCATTAAGATTATTATTAATTATTTGATAAATTAGTTTACGAACAACTTATTGCACTATACAGAGTCAAATAAAGAAAGTAAAACTACATAGTTCGATGGTACGCCTTTCTTTATAGGCCTGAATATATTTAACTCAAATCAGTTTATTTTAAAGCCCTTAGACCATTTAATGTTGAGTAAAAGTAAGACCCTTCATGTGCTGAAGTCTTCATTTTTTTTTTCACCCCATATTATTCTTATATATACTTGTATATTTTTTAGGAAGTTAGTTGCAGAATCAAATATACACCTAGGGATCACTTGAAGCTGGGTGGTTAGCATAACAGCTTCCTATGCCAAAGACCACGGGTTTAAACCAAAGATGGTCCTAGGATTTTTTAATGGGAGTAAAAAATCCTTAGTTATGCCGTCCTTCGAAGGGGACGTTAAAAGGTGGTCCCGAGCCTGTGCGAATTCAGGTACTCGTTAAAGATCCCTATCCTAATAAAACCTGGATAGGCAAAATTTATGACTCTTACTGTAGCATCGTCCGATTAGCCATAGTAGCATAAAGTGACGTTAAATAAATAAACACACATAAATATACACCTATAAGTATATAAAATGATAATGCGACTTTGGTTCCCGCTAACTCATTCAAAACAACAAGACGGATTTTGATACGGTTTTCACCATAATTTAGGGCATTACTTCCTGAAGGTTTATAAATAAAATACTCTGCAATTTAGCTGTTCTTTAAACAGGAAAGATAAATTTTCTGTAACCAAGTACATATAAGTTACATTATATCAGTTTTAATTATATACGTTACATATAATAATAATAATAATAATGAAACTCATGAAACTCATACGTTACATATATAAATATAAAATAGTTATAAACCTAATAGGATAGGAACGTTTGTTATTTCTATATTTTTTTTTTATACATACATACCTATCAAGTATATTTATATGGGAAAATTAAATTTTCCGTTATCACTGCTTCCCTTAAAAAATAACAAACAAATAAACTTAACCAACTGTACTTTTCGTTACGGTAAATTAAAACTCCTAAAACGGTAAAGTCTAAATCAGTCAGAAAGAGGTTTTTTAAACATTAATGACACCTCATTCAA
Source organism: Piezodorus guildinii (assembly GCA_023052935.1). Lineage (NCBI taxonomy): Eukaryota > Metazoa > Arthropoda > Insecta > Hemiptera > Pentatomidae > Piezodorus > Piezodorus guildinii. Next base: position 111,479,375 of record CM041294.1, read on the forward strand.
ATTGCACCCGTACGAAGCATGTGCGGTTCCCCTAATAATTCATAAATGAATTAGAAATGAATATTAAACGATAAATCAATCTAATATAACCAAGAACAAATTGTTATTCTGAAATATTTAGATTTGAGGATTATTGAATCATTCGAAAGGAAGAAAAATTATTTGCTAGAAATGGTGGGACTTATTGCTTATTGGAATTATTGGGGAGAGAAATAAAAAATTAAATTAAATAAATTTAAAAACAAAATATAATTTTAGAGCCTTCTAAATTTAAAACATTTACATGAGAAAATTATTCCCGTGATATATAATATTACTGGCTATATTATTGACTACATACATATAAAAACGCAGATAAGTAAATATAACTTACATGCACTATTTTTTTTAATCATAGAAAAAAAAACATTTTTTGACATTCAGAAATGAACAACTTTACTGAAAGTTATGATGTTTTAATTTTTTAACACTTTTAGAAATTGAATCTTACCTACCTGTCAAGATAGAAAAGAAACCAATGAAATAGTATATTTATTTTTACTTCAATAAAGATCATCGTTTAATCCGATTTAAAAATAAAATCTATTTAATTGAACGGCGTAGTTTTCTACATATCTCCCAGTATTGCATGACATTCGGCCAAGCAATGAAACAGCTTATTCTACGACTATGAAGTTAAAATAGTTAAATCAAAGGTAATAGAACTCAATCACACTAACATACTTATCAAAGTATAATATAGACTCATTGACATCATATATTCTCTGTCACACACAAAACGGTCCAACATACATGTAACTGCATCCAAGAAAATATTACCTGAAATCACATCGGCCATTATAAAACTACACCATAGAGCGATACAGAAGGTCCGATACCGACACCACACTGATGCCAACATATTAATCCCCACCTAAAAGAAAACCCCACTTGGACAAGATGTGATTTTCGATTAACCTCTAATAGTAATGGACGCCACCAAAAAAGTTTTCATAGCCTCCTTTGTTTGAAGTTCTTCCCCGTACCTTCGGATTTCTCAGATCCATTTTAATCTCATTGACTTTATAATTCCTCAAGAATCACCAGAAAGCAGTCTGCATTTATATTTAAGAAGCTTCTTATAATATCAAGAAATTCCGATAAGTTTTATTTTATAATAATTCAGCTAAATTTTAATACATATTTGTACAATAATATTTTTTTATCTCATAGTTTTAAAACATCTGTGTGCTTATCTACATTTATAAAAGAAAGTGCCATTTTACTCGATTTCTAGCCATCGCAGTATCTCAAATATGACTATGGTTGTGAAGCTGAAATTTTTCATTTCATTATTCCTCAAGGCGTATAAGTTAATATTTATCTAAAATACCGTGTTACATGATTCTCACTTGGTTAATTACCTTTGTATTTATTTTAAAATTTCCTAACAAATCGAACGGTACATATGATAGATGGAATTAGTTTTCGCAAATATTTTACAATCTGAGATTTATAGAAATTTAAAAAAAAATAATCAATAAATAAAAAACGATTCTTTAGATACGTTTTCAGAGATTAACGAACGAAATCACAAACAAAAAATTTGCTCCAAGCAAAACACGACTTTCGCTTACCTCCATTGCTAAAATCAATTTAAGACTTTTTAAATACATTTAGAGATGAAAATAAATTGTTAAAGAATCTATTATATTATAATCTACGACAACCAGTTAGTTTTATCGGCTTTTCATCACTATCCGTTACTTTCACAATTTCGTATATTAGATAATAATTTTTCAAAATTCTTATTTTCCAACCGTATATGCTACATCTATATTACTGTTTTTATGTTATAAAACACAAAAATTGCACAAAAATACTTTTGCTCTTTCCTTCTTTAGTTTTATATCTAATTCGTTCGACTTACGCCATTCAACATACAAAATTACAAAGTTTAATCGAGAAAAGGCCACTGAGATAGCATAGACACTTTTTACGAATGTATAAAACACAGTAGAACATAACGAAAACATAGTAGAATTACAAGTATGACTATCGAACCAAAGTAGAGTGAAAGCGAGGAAGAGAACGGCAAAGATCTAAATGGGAAGATAAAGTAAAGAAATACTTTCAGGAAAGAGGACTTCAATGGAATAAAAGAAGGCAACAAGTGGAAGACCGACAGGCCTGGAAAAGGCTCCAAAGAGTTCTCACCTCGTGCTGCTTCAAAGATTAGATATGCTGATGATATATTATTTATTCTCTATTTCTAAAAGCTTAGATATTTATCAATATCAATTTAAAAATAAAATAATTAAAAGAAAAATTACAGTAAAAAAACACTGCAAATCATATCACAATGGTTTATTATTTCCAAATAACCATATTGGACTATAAAAGTTTATATTGCTGTTTACAGGCAGTTAACTAATATAAAAAGCGATAAGTTTGTTTGTTTGTTTATTTATTTAACGTCACTTTATGCTACTATGGCTAATCGGACGATGCTACAGTGGGAGTCCTAAATTTTGCCTATCCAGGTTTTATTAGGATAGGGATCTTTAACGAGTACCTGACATCGCACAGGCTCGGGACCACCTTTTAACGTCCCCTCTGAAGGACGGCGTAACTAAGGATTTTTTACTCCCATTAAAAAATCCTAGGACCACCTGCGGGTTTGAACCCGTGACCTTCTGTAAAGCGATAAGTTAATCAATAGAAAATGGCCAATCCCCACTGCTAATTTCAAAACGCTATATCTCTGTTATTTCTTGACTGATTCCAATACTTTTTTTTTTATCCACAAAACTAACTGAGGTATGAAGTTATGGACGTAGATATCAGCCTCCAATGTCAGACGGAAATATGTTGTATTTTTTTGTTTTATTTTTAGTAATTAATTACGGTGTCATGATTAGAAATATATATATATATATATATATATATATATATATATATATATATATATATTGTTGGGGCCAGCGAGGTCGTCCTACGGATTTCCTTACGCTGTGCCTGTTAGCTTCACAGATTTGTATCTTGATATTAATTTATGTATAGCCGAATAGATAAGTTGATGATCGCAGAAATAAATAAATGAGTAATTTCTAGAATGCTTTATAGGTAAACCTGGTACAAGGTATAAGGTAAAGATGAAAAAACAAAGTAAAAGGTATAATGGTTAGGTAATAACAAATAGGTAATAATCACTTTTTAACGCACTCCATTCCAACTGTTATAAAAAAACCATATGTTTTTCTTTTTGATAGAAATAATCAGGAACACTTGATAAGAAATATAAATAGTTATTAAAGAAAGTTTCTGAGGAATTTAAATACATAATAAAAATGAAGACAAATGAAATAAGTGGCGTAAACAATATATATATATATATATTTACCTATTTTCAAAAAGAGGTAAGGAATTAAAACATTTTTAATCGACTGCTATTTAAAAACTAATCGGCTGATATCTACGTCGAGTTGTTAGGGTCATCGTTGGTATTTTGTGCCAAATTTCAAGAAGAAAAAAACAGTAGAGAAGTATTGGAAGGAAACCAAGATGGCGAATGGCGGATGGGGGACAGACGGATATTCTTTATTCGTTATTCGGATTCTTGTATTTTGAAATGTAAGACTTCAAATTTTGAAGGGTAGGATGTAGTTATTTTAGTGGATTACAAAGGTTTATTTTATTTAAAATAATAAACCCAAACATATTGCTTTACCGTTCATTGTATGCTTTCTAAGCATTTATTTTGCAATAAAAAATTTGTAAATAAAAAAGGTAGGACAGATCATTGTTGTATAATACAGTTTTAAACTAACGTAGAAGAATTATTTAGAGACCACAGACAAAATATGATGAAAATTCGAGGAAGTATTCCATCTGGAATGAATTTACTGGGAACCAATATGGATTCTGATTGAACGCTCAAAGGGATGTGAAGATATCTTGCTATCACAGAGAAGCCTAAACCCTTTATTTAAAAAATAACAATAAAAACAAAAACCTTGCGGCGTTGGTAAATCCATTCGAAATTCTACATGCGATGTAGTGCTAAAGAATATTTTTATAATTATATATAGTAAGATAAAGAATTGCGACCTGGAAAATTTACGAATTTCATTCTTCAACGGAAATATACGTTTTAGGGTCTCACAAAAAGGTCTTTGTGAGTTTGTCTGTGTGTCCGTGGGTGTGGTTAGTCTAGCACGAAGACGAAAAATCGTACGAAACTGAATTTCATATTTAAGACAAAAAGATGCCCGATATGTTACAACTTTTTTTACGATTTCCTTAAGAACGGCTCAAACAATTTTGATTTAACTCGCTATTCGATGTAAAATTTAATGTGCTTTAATATCCTGTAGGTTTAATTCCGATTGAAATAGTCTGACAGGGCTTAAATGTCGATATTTAAAATTATCTACCACTAAAGTACCTTTAATTTTGTAGATCAAAAAAAAAAAAAAAAAAAAAAAAAAAATCCATCATCTTATTAGCATCGATAAAAACAGACTAATATACAAGTTGAACGGAAGAAGAAATGGGGAAAAAAATTCTGGATGTATAATATACCGTCGGAAAACTAAATATTTTTGAAAAAAAAAAAAAAATGTTATCTTATATACAACGCTGTTAAACGTAATGCAGAATGATGAAAAGTGCATACATTTGGGTGATTATTGAAGATAATAATTTATTGTAATGCGTGGGTTTTTTTGTATAATTTTTGCTACAATCGCAATATAACCTCAATTTCATTTCACCATATGTTTGCCATTTAGGCTAATGTACTATAATCACAAAAAAACAAACATGTTTTCTGATTGTAAGGATGACTCATCCAAAATCATTGTTAACATTTTGTCAAAATGTAAATATGTGAATAAAGTTTATTTATTTTTATTTTATAATTTATTGTTAGATTATTTAATCTTAAACACATGTTTCCATCGAAACTTAATTTAATTCTTAAACGTTTTTTCAAGTCTAAACTAATATAAAAATTCTTTAATCAATTTAACAAGGAGGATGAAAAGCCCGAAATCTTAAATAATTTATAATATTATACTTAACACTTTTTAATAATTCGGTAACTCCGTAATTCATTGCTCATATTTATTATTAATACAGAGTTATTGGATGTTTAAAACCCAAACATGTTAATTTATACGTGCCCTGGCCAAAACATTTTGAGCAAATATATGGCGATGACATCTACCCTTTTATGCTTTGAATCCAATGAGTTGTCACAGAACAAACCAGGACCAATTGAGAAAAAATATAATTTGGTTCTACCTTTTTTCTAACCTCCCAGTATGCTTAATTAAGTATAACTCTTTTACAACAGTATTTCAGGTAATTTATTTCAAAATAAATACCTCACACAGGACATTAAGTCTTTTTACTCGCTGAATTGAGATTAAGCCCCAGATTTTTTTTTCTCAATTTGAATATAGAATTTCGTAGAAAAACAACGACAATTTTCTATCCTTCGTAGATAACCTCAGTCATTGTTTGTTTATTTATTTACCGTAACTTTATGCTACTGTGGCTAATCGGATGCTACGGTGGGAGTCCCAAATTTTGCCTATCCATGTTTCATTAGGATAGGGATCTTTAAGGAGTATGTGACATAGCACAGGCACGGAACCACCTTTTCACGTCTCCTCCGGAGGACGGCATAACTAAGGATTTTTTACTCCAACTAAAAAATCCTACGACCATCTGTGCGTTTGAACCTGCTACGTTTAGCATAAAAAGGATATTATGCTGACCACTATGCCACAGGCGACCCTAACCTCAAACAAATTGTGTAAAAACAAATTCCGAAATGCTAGTTTATATGATACTGAGTTCACTAATATGTTTAAACATTCTAAAATAAAACAAAATTCCATTGATCAAAATGACTTTTTCCTATATAATTTAGAATGTACGAAATATACTTAAAATTTATAGAGAAAAATATTCTAAGTTAAGGAGAATCCAAAATAAATACGAAATTTCATCTCTCAAACTGGGTAATGATTTATAACCACATCAACCTTCGGATTAATTATTTCTTCCATATTGAAAACTTGATAAAACCACTATTTATCTTCAAACCAGAAATGCCAGAAATTAGAAAACATTAACAATTAAAAATTGTGGATAATGAGTTAAGACTGTTCTTAAAATCGACATTTTATAAAAAACAACACTGTAACAGTTCTATTCTCCGTTCAATGAGAGTGATTCATTTTACACTTCATAATTTTTTCTTCATATTTTTTTTTTGGAGAGGGAGGAGGAAGGATGATGGAAATTGCCGAGTAGCACCCTTTTTTCGGTTTTAATTTAGCAGAGGATGTCTATTACCCAGCTTCTTTTCGGCTGAAGAAGGCTTTCTTTTAACTTGCACTTCAGCTATTGACGTGCCCATGAGGTTTGCTAGAGAAACGCGAATAAAGATTTCGTATGTGTCGGTTGCAAAATTTATTATTAAATAACTATACTAGATAAAACTAACAACAACAAAAGACGTGAAATTAATAAAAACCCACAACATGTCAAAAATAATGGCATAGATAACCAATGTAAATCATAAAAATAAAAAAGTTTTGCATTCAACCTATTTGACTCAAGTTCAATAGTTTTTTTTTTTTTTTTTTTTTTGCCCTGACCATTGATTTCTTTGTAAATTGTGGTGGAACCCTCACGAAACTAAATAGAGGGTTTTCATATAGTTAAGGTGACCAGGCGTTCCGCTTTTGGCGGGGCAGTCCCGATTTTTCACAATTTGTCCCGCGTCCCGCGACGTTTTCAGAAGTCCCGGCTTTTAGAATTAAGTTAAATTATATACTTATGAATATCATTGTTTTGCGTTCTAAGCATCCTACGGATTACGACGACTAACAAATTGCTATTGCTACCCAGTTACATTGTATTTGTCTCTCAGATGATACACTTCGTGTTCGTACTGCGTGCTAGCAATCTTATTAAACAAATAAATATTACAAATCTGCTACATAGCATAGAAAATTAAGGTAAATAATTAATTAATACATACATTTTCTCAAGCTTAGCTTGAAATACTCGTAGTCTTCATATTTTATATTGATGACAAAAAGTATATCAACGACCTTAACCTTAAAAGAAATTTTAGAAAGAATATACGAATAAAATTTTGCAAATATTTTAAGTCAATCAAACTAATTTCGAAACAAAAAAACAATAAAATATGTTCATGTAAATTATGTTAGGGCAAATCAATTCGGCCAAATTTTGCCGATTTAAAATGAATATTTCTACTTTATGTGTTTATAAAATTTTAGTATTTTTTTTTTAATTCTCATAGACATATAATATTGTAGTTCAGTGAAGAACAATAAGATAATCACAAATTAATTTAAAATTTGAATTTATCTTTAAGAATCAAAACATAAAATTATACGTTTTTTTCTACAGTAAATCAAGTTTGGACATCAGAAAAATCAAAATTAAGTGTTGAAACTTTGAAAGCCCTTTTATGTGTCAAATATAATTTGACAAATTCTTGTGAAGATTTTTTACAATATTTTAAAAAAATGACAACAATCTACTGAAACAAATTCACTCACAAATTTAGGATATTATATTTATTCTTTATGAAAATTTTTTGTTGACACCCCCCCTCCTAGAGTTTTCTCGCTTTGCCCATCTAAAAATCTGGTCACCTAACATATAGACGACCACCGGTATGCTATGCTATATCCACGTCACGTCTGTAGACATGTATGATGTTTAGCTGTTTGCGAAATGAGCGCCATATAAATTAATAATAATTCAGTTACGTGAATCAGACTATCTAAATACAAATAGATAATCAATTCTACCCTTTTCATAATTACAGACTAAGGCTAGTAATTATGGAGTAATCATTAAAGGAGTGACCTAAGGTTTCGTGACGGTGTCTGCTAAGGTCAACGGGACATTACTCCTACTTCAAGCAGGGATTAAACCTTCTTTGGTGTGATGGATAGTTTGAATACCGTACAATCAATACCTTTTTTTTTTTTATTTATTTATTTAAAGAAATTTACAACTTTATTAAATAAATACAACAAGTAAATAGGCTGTATATATGATTAGTACACATGGTAGTCCTGAGAAGAAACTACCCATTGGTAGCACTCCAATGTCTTATGTTAGGAGGTCTCTTGGCCATCTTCTTTTAAGGCGCCTCGTGGTGGGTTGTCGGAATAGATATGGAGGAGAGGTCACGGATAAGCGGTTTTGAGTGGGCAGGGAGTTTGGAATGAAAAGAGGTATATCTGTAACGGGCCAAGTCTTCAACTAATGGGTATATTTAGGTCTTTATGATGATTTCATTAGTAACAAAGTAAGGAGCATTGAGGATTTTACGAAGGATTTTGGACTGCAAGGATTGGATGCGAGAGGAATCCGATGGTTTAGTAGACCCCCATAGCTCAAGGCCATAGGTCCAAATAGGCCTGATAACAATCAATACCTAAAACAGTTAAATACTACTTATTGTTGGAACATTTAAGCGAGCACTCATCCGTAATAAACTATAATTTAGCTACAAATGTGGTAGATGGAGGAAACCCGCGTTCAAGACGAAGCAAATTATTAATCACCGTAATTACAAATCAATATCTCAAACACTAATATCAATAGTATGTCAGAAAATTCAACAGACATTTTTATGACATTAATAAAAAAAATCTGGTGCGGGCAACACACGACTTTCACTTACCTCCGTTTTTAAAATCGATTAAAGAATTTTCAAAAACAGTAAGAGATCAAAATGAGTGAAACCATTTAAGAATTAGTTAAATGGAATTTCTATAGAAACGTGTGTTTCATTAAAAATCTATTATTATTATCTAAAATAATCAGTTAGTTTTATGTTTATTTCATCACTCTCTATTAACTTTTAAAAGCTTGTGTATGAGATAATATTTTTTCTAAAATCATTAGCTTCCCAACGGTATATCATACATGCATATTACTGCTCTTATGTTCAAAAACGAAAAATTGCATTAAAAAATATTTTTTTCTGTTTTCTCCTTTAGTTGGGTATCGAATTTATTCAATTTATATATTTACCTGGTAAGCTCATATAAGCTCATAGCCTCTTCTGGTAAGCTCATTTTGATGAAAAAAGTTTTGTCACGTCTCGGGCGTATAGTTGTCTTAAATATGAAATTTCAGTTTCATAGGACTTACCGTTTCCGCCCGGGAGTTACCACACACACACACAGACCTTTTTGCGGGACTTTGTTATTTGGACTCAGGGGACCCTAAAACGTGTATTTCCGTTGAAAACTGGAATTCGAAAATCTTCACGATCGCAATACTTCCCCTTACTATATATAGTAAGTGAAAGTAAAAATTGTTTTTCATATTTTTATATTCGCACCGGTCATAAGCTACCTGACAATAAGCAAATGTGTTGTACAAAACTTCAGCAGCAGACATGATAGGCATAGGTAAGAAAAGTGCCCATCAGTACCCGCCCCTAGTGTTTAATTTAGCAGAGCAGGTTTCTCATCCAGCTTCTCTTCAGCCTCCTTTTAACAGGTATTTCTATTAGGCTATTGACATGTCGTTTATAAGTCTATTGTCGTATCCCTGCTGTTTATTAAGAAAGCGAGAATAGAAAGTTCGTATGTGTTGATGAACATTTAGCAAAAAGGGTTGTTTTAGTCCGTATGTAGGGTTTTATTTTTTACGTACCAATGATTGTCGTTATGAGTCTTGAAATTTTTGATTGAAATTATTGCAGTTTATTTATTTTTTATTTTATTATTTTTTTTTTTTTTTGCTGAGCCTAAGTCCATATGGGTTTAGGTAGGTATGTGTATGCATTCAGTTTCTGCCTAACTTTTAGTTTTCATGATATGATGTGAAGAGAATAGCACTTTCAGTCGCTGGTTGAGGGTCTTTCTTTTCATTTCGACATTTAGACCACGGTCATCCTTCGTGTGTAATTTAATAAAACTAAATTATAATCACCAATAAGTAAATACGAGACGGTTCAGCAAATAGTTTATCTCGGCTACCAAGAAACGCAGACAACGTTGGATCAGAAGCAATGATCTATGCTGCAAACAAATATTGTTTTGGGCCTTCCGCGGTATATTAGCAATCGCTAAATAAGTAGAAAAACAAGAGCGATAATTGACAAGACGATGATTCGCCCTACCCTCAAATATAGGTAAGAAACATGGAGCTTTTCCGAAAACAATCTAAGTAAGCCCTTGGTCTTAGAAAGTAAAGTGCTACGTCGCATTTATGGAGCAGTATGCTCAGATAAAGAGTGTATCTATCTACAACGCTTGAAATGGGTAGATCATGTAAGCGATGGATGGGAGTAACCCAACCAGCAAAATTGTGCTGACAAACAGGAACAGAAGATTCAGAAGGCCTAGATGGTGTAGAATCTGGTAGCAGAGCTTTCGTTGGACTGGATAACTGGAGGCAAGCTTCAAAAGAGAAGGACCAATAGGCAAAACTAATTGAGGATACCAGGCCTCATCAATTGTTCTTAGCGCCAATAAAGAAGAAAAAAAAAGAGAATAATAGACGTATTAGTTTAGATTTTCCTATATTTGAAATACAAAGTAAGGGAAGCATTTCAAATTCGTAGTTTCAATGGCATAACACATTTTAAACTCTTCTGGACTCAAATATCCTAGACAGGGTATTTTTGCATGGGAACAGTCAATTTAAACAAGGTGAAATTGTAAGAAATCTATTTAAGCCAACTATATGCCAGTGATTTCACAGCATATGTTATCTGCCAGTCATTTTGATATATTATTTTCAATAATGAACCTTTGTAATCGACCAATCAAATAAAAAATCAACGGATAAATCAACTTACTTAAAATGTTATTAACAGGTTCAATTATGCGATTTTCATTAAGCGGGGATTAATTCGACTCAAATAAAAAGAAGATAGTGAACGATCTTAACAAAATTACAGTCGAAATAAACAAGAGAGCAGCTTTAAAACGGACCCTAAAACATCACAAAGGAATTGAACAGAGCCAAGCAGACATAAACTCCAGAAATATTTTACGATCTCCTTTTCGTTTACAAACAACTTTAACTCAAATCTATTTCGTAGCTAAAGATACTTCACCAGGCGGATGAAAAGACAACAGAAGATATTTCTAACAAAAGAAAATGTTTCAATCTAACGAGAACAACAGTCGGAGACGAAGCCCGAGATATATCACCGAGGGGGACCACTCAACGAAATTGGATCCCATCCGTCCAAAAGGTGAATGTAAAAATACTTTAAAATATGAAATGGTTGAAAATTTAAAATTATTTATAATTTTTATCTTATTTTTGTTTTCGTGGAATACAGCCACGAAACATGCAGTCAAATTTAGTCAACGCAAGAATAGAATAGAAGAAGAAACTTTATTCTGGGACAATGACCCTTAAGAATAATATTAATGAACAAAATACAAAATTATTATATCTGTCCAAAAACAATATATAACTACATTTAAATAACAAACGAAAGAAGAAAAAAAAAAGAAAAGGTCATAGTGAATATCAATGCATATATTCGATAAATAAATAAATAAGAATTAACATAAAATATAACTTTTACATCTCATTAAAGTAGATACACAGATCAGCTCACATAAATTGGCATAATAAAAATTAGCTTACACCGGACTGGAGATAATGGAAGTATTTAAAGAGGAGGGATTTAAACGATGATAGGAAAGGAGCATGACGGATGTTTGACGGGAGAGTATTCCATAAGGCAGAGGAACGGGCTAAAAAGGAGTAATCATATTTTTAGGTACTATGGAAAGGAGCGTGGCGGTCGGACAGATGGAATCTTGTTTCCTGGTGATGGTGATGATAAATAAAAAAAATAAAATATATATATATATATATATATATATATATATATATATATATATATATATATTATTTATGATTTTTTTTTTTAATAGTTTAATATTATAAGTTTGGTTTAATATCTTAAAACCTCCACTCCACTAAAGTTACAAAGATAATTGTAAAAAAAAAAGTTGTGGGCTAAGTTTTATCCTTGAGCTGTAATTAAATTAACAGAAGTTATGTTTCACCCTGGACCCTCCCTCTTGGCCACACTAGTAACGCCACTAATTAATTTTGAGTCGCTGTTTTTAGAAACAATACAAAAAAAACTGTACTAATTGTAGATAGCTACGAATGGGAGGTAATAAAGTTTTCACTTCCAAAAAGCTTTTATAAATACCCTATATCATTTATTACTTTCATAGAAAGTAGTTTTGTTAATAATTTCACTAAAGTCGCTGACAAATATCAATACTACTGACGAACAAAAATTCATAATTGAAAATATTTTTATGGTCTGCACTGACGAACACTCATTCATTTTTACTTCCGCTTACTTATAAAATAAAGTGTATAATTATATGTGATATATACTTTTATCCCACCGAATCTATCTCAGCGAGGAGATGTCTCCGATGAATAGACATCTTTATTGGCTCGCCAGGCAGAAGAGATCAGAGAAAATAATCAAGTACGTTTGGTTCGCTGGCGGTAGAGTGCGCTGCCGGAAGGAAGATGGACACCCCGTCATCTTTATTGACAAACATCAGGATCTGGACGTCTTCAACTGACTCTTACGGACCCGTCTACCTGCTGGATACGAACTAGAAAAGATCACGACATCGAACACTCTATTGTTTTCCTTCAGTCATATTTATATAAATAATTTTCTTTTTTTTAAGTTTTATTTTTTATTTTACAAGAAATTCTCCTTTTTTCACATTTTTTGTTCAAATCACCTTTGTATTAATTTTATTTCATTATTTTATTTATATTCATGTTTTCTTTATATTTGTTCATATCGTTGCTTATTAAGTTGTGACTTTAGCATCCTGCCTTTACCTTCTGTTTGCTCTTCCACCTCCTTCCTATATGACTAATGCCCTAAAAACCTGTCATGTCAACGCCCAGTCCTTACTAGCCCACATTGACGAATTCCTTAATTACTTTACCTACAATTTCTACCACATTATTGCAGTCTCCGAAACATGGCTAAAACCCTATATTCCTTCCTCCTCTGTTTCCCTTCCTAATTATTCCTTTATCCGCCATGACCGGATTGGCCGGACTGGCGGAGGTGTGGGACTTTATATCCATAATAGCCTGAAGTCCCATGTCCTAGATATTTCTTTCAATTCCGACTCTCCTCACATTGAATTCCTTTTCGTTAGAATCACCTGCAACACTCATCCTCTCCTGTATGCTGTGGTGTATCGTCCTCCTTCGGTCCCTTTTGACCCATCCCTTGAGTCTCTCCTTTACAAATATATTCCCTTTTATAATAACATTATTATCTGTGGTGATTTCAACACCAACCTCCTTATTGACTCCAGCGACAAACTGTATCTAGAAAACCTGTTCTTCTCACTTCACCTATTTGTCGTCCCATATGAACCTACTCACCATACCTGCAGATCCGACACCTGGCTGGACCTGCATGTCATTGACTCAGGACATAAGCTTCTTTCCGCTTCCCAACTACCTGTTCCGTTCTTATCATCCCATGATCTCATCCAAATGACATATGATTTCCAAACTACAGTGTTCCTACCTAAATCCATTACTTTCCGCAACCTAGATGGTCTAACCCGAGAAAATATTTTACCCGATCTTGAATCCCTAAACTGGTCTGAAATCTATTCCTGCTCCTCAATCGATCAGATGGTAGACATCCTCACCTCCAACTTACTCAGTATCCTTGATACCCATGCCCCTCTTAAAACCGCTACCTTTAGACGTCGACCTGCTCCTTGGATGTGTCAAGAGATAAAAGAACTACATAAGAGGCGTGAGGCAGCCCGTAGACGTTTTAGACGTACTAGACTGACAGAGGACTACCAAACGTTCAGGGCACTCCGCAATCTGACACAGACAGCAATTAGACAAGCAAAATCAAACTACTTCCGTGAAGCCCTTTCCTCAGCATCTGATTCCAAATCAAAATGGCAAATCCTCCGCAAACTCTCGCTTTGTGAATCCTCTTCCTCTCAGGTATTTCAGGTCTCACCTGACGAATTAAATACTTATTTCTCATCGATTTCCTCAAAGGATTCTCCACAACCAACCCCCGACTTTCCTTTAGTCCCTTCATTCAACTCTAGCAACTTTTATTTTTCCGATATCTCTCCATCTGACCTAATTTCCTCAGTCATGAAATCACACACTAACTCCGTAGGTTTTGACGGTATACCCGTCAAATTGATAAAACTATGCCTTCCTGAAATTTTACCAATCCTACTCTTCATATATAACTTTTCTCTCCAAAATTCTGTATTCCCTACCTCCTGGAAAAAAGCTATTGTACTTCCTATTAATAAAACCTTTAATCCTACTTCCCCCAAAGACTATCGCCCTATATCTATTCTCTCAAACCTTTCTAAACCACTTGAAAGAATAGTCCAATCACAACTGTCCAATTTCCTCGAAAAGTCCAAACTGCTCGATCCACTCCAATCTGGTTTCCGACCCGGCTTTTCCACACAATCAGCCCTTCTAAAAATCACGAGCGACATACATGCCGCTATGGACGAAAAAAAGCTAACAGTACTAATACTTCTGGACTTTTCAAAAGCTTTTGATTCTCTTGATCATTCTATTCTTTTTTCCAAACTAAAATCTTTATCATTTTCCAATAGTACTATTCGATGGTTTCAATCTTTCCTTTGTAACAGGACCCAAGCAGTTACCATTCCCAATCATCCTCTATCTTCTTTCCTTACCCTCTCGGCAGGTGTGGCCCAGGGCTCAAGTATCTCCCCCCTCCTTTTCAACTCCTTTATCAACGATCTTCCAAATTCAATCCATCACTGCTCCTATCATTTATATGCTGACGACTTTCAGATCTACCTATCCTCCTCTCCTTCTGAGTTATTCGTAGCATTTGCCAATATTCAGGAAGACCTAGATAGAATCTGTGCCTGGGCAACTCTGAATAAACTTAGGCTTAATGCTGAGAAAACGCAGGCCATTGTTATAGGTTCCAATTCCCTCCTCAGATCCAATACTTCCTTTCCGAATCTAATCCTAAATGGTCATCCAATCACCTTTAGCTCCTCTGTCAAAAACCTTGGTATTACCATTGATCAAACCCTTTCTTGGAAACCCCATATTGCTAATATTTCCCGACGAACGATAAGCACTCTAAAGTTTTTTCATCGTTCCCGCCATCTTCTCCCTCTTCCTACCCGTAAGCTTCTCGTCTCCTCATTAATATTCCCCCACTTCGATTATTGCTGTGTGGTATATGGTGGCCTCCCAAAGGTGCTCGAAGACAGACTCAAGCGTATCATGAACATGTTCATAAGATTTATCTTCGGCACCTCGAAGAGGTCTTCAGTGACCCACTTATACAGCGAGTTGAAGTGGCTCCTACCTGTTACACGGAGGAAATATTTTCTCGGATCATACCTTTACCAAATCATAAACTCCCAGCACCCTCCATACATTCACAGCATCCTTAAATTTAAATCCTCAGTCCACTCTCTCGAAACTAGATCCCGCCATTCCGACCTTTACTTTCCCACCCATAGAACTAAATCTTTTGATCACTCCTTTTACATCCGTTCTGCAACCCTCTGGAATTCCCTACCTACTCATATTCGCCATGCATCTTCCTTTCTCTCATTCAAATCTGACCTATTCCAACATCTTTTGGCATCCCAAATAGATGCACAACAAATCTGCAACTGACTTATTTCTATTTTAACACAAGTTATAATTATCTATTTTATCCTAAAGCTAGTGTGGAATAATTAGTTTGTTTTGTTTTTTATAATTCCCTCAACCCTATCAGTAGCCTTTAGGAGATTTATCTTCTTTCTTTCTTTCTTTTTCTAATCTTGTGTGTTCATTATCCATACTTTTTGTACATGAATGTATATAAGTCTAAGTAGTGTTTAATTTTTCCTTTTGCTCATTTGTAAATAAAAATTAATTTTATTGTTTTCTTGACCAGACATATATGAATATCTACTGTTCAATTCTGTTATTCTTAAGGGACATAGTCCCAGAATAAAGTTTTTTTTTATTATTATTATTATTATTATATATATATATATATATATATATTATATATATATATATATATATATATTATATAGTAAATTTTATCCAAACCGATTAAATTTTTCTAAAAACTGTACATTCTACACATGTATCGTATAAAATCCATTTTATTGGATTTGTATTCATTAGGTCCCAATAAAATCGACATAAAACATAATATTTATAAACAATAATAATAAATGAAAAATTAATAACAACAAAATCCTGTAAAACCCTATTTTATTCATTAGGAATATTAGGAAGCCAAGGCTGCGTGCACTGATGTAAACACAGGCTTCTTGTTACAGGGGTTTCTGATTTCACCGGTTGAAAACACAAGACTTTATATAACATTTAAATTTTCTTTTAGCCTATTCTAAAGGCATTTTTAGGTACACCTTCTACGTATTAACAAAGGATGTTTGCTAAAAATGCAAACAATTAATATAATAGTCACGAAATTAATTTTTTTAAATACCTAAATGCGCCATTTTTAGAAAAAGAAATTTGACGATAATCAATAAAGCTGTTCTATCAAAATTTATCCTGACACTTGCATTATAATTTTTTAAATAATAAATAAATAACAAATGGATAAATAATTGGAAACTAGATAAGAAAATAACTAGGTAAGAATAATAAACAGATGTGGACATATTATAATGGTCTGCCATCAATAATTCTCAAAACTATGATATAATCCTTAAATAATGTTTAATGTTATAAGTAATACTTTCCTATATAGCAGAACTTTTGTGGTTATACATAGGCTTTAAACGAACAAGTTCAACTTTGTTTATTTCATCAAACAATACGGAAATATAGAAAATAGAAACATTTATATAACACTTGTCTAGTTGAATTCCAACTAATTCTTTAGTAGACAAAATTAGAAAGGTCATTCTTTCAAAGCAATAGTCAACAATTATGCGTCATGAAGTTCAACATGGTCCTTTAACTTTAATTTTAGTTTCGTGCAACCTTTGTAATTAAAACTAAAATAGCCATATATAAAAATCTAAGAAAATGCGTATCAAGATACGTAGAATCCAAACATCCAATATATATATTTTTTTTTAATCCGTCCGTGCCCACAATGATACTCCGAATACGATATAACCATATGTCGTCTATCTAATTTTACTAAAAGGCCAGCGAAGAAATTCTCCATAATCAAACCAGTAATACTAGAGACATGTTTTTCAACAACATGGAACTCGCTTGCAGTGGTTTAGTTATTTAATAAATATACAAAACATTCCTGATAAGAACAAATGAACATTATTATGTGTGTGTGTGTGTATATATATATATTTTTTTTATTTTATTTATAGTAATTTACAACTGTATTAAAGAACACAATAAAGTAAATATGTAGAATGAAAATAAAAAGTCACGAAAATGTCTTGAGAAAGAACTACCCAATAGTAGCACTTCACTAACTATTTTAAGGCAGTAGGTCCCGAGGCCACCTTCTTTTCAGTCGCCTTGGAGGGTTATAAGGGATATCTAAGGAAGATAAATTATGGACAAGTGGGTTCTGTATGGGCAGGGAGTTTAGAATGAAAAGAGGAGTGTCTATCACGGGCTATGTCTGCAACAAATGGGATGTTTAGGTCATTATGGAGGAGTTGATTTGTGACAAAATAACGGGCATTCAGGATTTTGGATTGAAAAGGACTGGATGCGGGAGGAATTAAATGGTTTCGTAGATCCCAAAAGCTTGATTCCATATGTCCAAATAGGTCAGATAATAGTGATGTAAACGAGTCTTTTGTAATATACTGGAAGTTTTGAACGTTTGTCTAGTAAGTGTTGTAGTAATCGATATCTTCGAGCAGTTTCTTGTCGTTTCAGTCTTGTGTGAGGATAAACGGTATATTTAAAAAAACCTAATAACAAAAATGTAGCTAAGATATTTTTTATTGGATTCGAACCCAAAGCGATAAAACAAATGGTTCAAATAGAAACAACCTTTATTCTTAAATTAAAACCGAAAAAAAGGGTGCTACTTAGCAATTTCCATCCTACTTCCTCCCCCCTCCAAAAAAAAAAAAAAATATATGAAGAAAAAATAATGAAGTGTAAAATGAATCGCTCTCATTTAACGGAGAATAGAACTGTTACAGTGTTGTTTTTTATAAAATGTCGATTTTAAGAACAGTCTTAACTCATTATCCACAATTTTTAATTGTTAATGTTTTCTAATTTCTGGCATTTCCGGTTTGAAGATAAATAGTGGTTCTATCAAGTTTTCAATATGGAAGAAATAATTAATCCGAAGGTTGATGTGGTTATAAATCATTACCGAGTTTGAGAGATGAAATTTCGTATTTATTTTGGATTCTCCTTTACTTAGAATATTTTTCTCTATAAATTTTAAGTATATTTCGTACATTCTAAATTATATAGGAAAAAGTCATTTTGATCAATGGAATTTTGTTTTATTTTAGAATGTTTAAACATTTTAGTGAACTCAGTATCATATAAACTAGCGTTTCGGCATTTGTTTTTACACAACCGATTGAGGTTAGGGATCACCTGTGGCATAGTGGTCAGCATAATATCCTTTTTATGCCAAACGTAGCAGGTTCAAACGCACAGGTGGCCCTAGGATTTTTTAATGGGAGTAAAAAATCCTTAGTTACACCGTCCTTCGGAGGGGATGTTAAAAGGTGGTCCCGAGCCTGTGCGATGTCAGGTACTCGTTAAAGATCCCTATCCTAATAAAACCTGGATAGGCAAAATTCAGGACTCCCGCTGTAGCATCGTCCGATTAGCCATAGTAGCATAAAGTGACGTTAAATAAATAAACAAACAAAGAATTTAACTCTGGTGTTCACAACACATGACTTTCACTTACCTCTGTTGTTAAGAATTTTTAAATTCATTTAGAGATAAAAATAGATTGTCAAAGAATTAATTAAATTGAATTTCAATAGAAAAATGTGTTTTATTATATAATATATCATATTTTTATCTACAACAATAATTTAGCTTCATCGACTTTTTATCACTCTCCATTAACTTTTACGATTCCGTTTATTAGATAATAGTTTTTCTAAAATCGTTAGCTATCCAACGGTATATTATACTTCTATATTACGATTCTTGTATTCAAAAACACTAAATCCCATAAAATAAATACTTTTCTCCTCTCTCCTTTTGTTGGATATCGTATTCGTTCAAATTATATATTTTTCTTTTTTTTATCAGTGCTAAAAAGATGTATAGTTATTTTTATAGAATCTACAAAATTAAAGGTACTTTAGAGGAAGAAAATTTAAAATATCGACATTTAAGCCAGTCAGAATATTTTAATCAGAATGAAATTTACATTATATTAAAGCCCATTAAATTTTACATCCATATAGCAAGTTTAATTAAAATAGTTAAAGCTTTTTTGGAGAAAATCGTAAAAATGTCCAAAATGGATGGTATAAAGTGGTTCTGATTTTGATGAAAAAGTTGCTGTAACATCTAGGGCGAATAGTTGTCTTAAATATGAAATTTCAGTTTCGTACGGCGTTTACCGACTTCTAGTTTTTGTGCTAGATTTATCACACACATCTTTTTGCGGGACTTGGTCATTTGGACTCAGGGGACCTTAATACGTGTATTTCCGGTGAAAACTGGAATTCGAAAATTTTTAAGATTGCAATTATTAGACAAATAGAATTAAGAGTAGGAATATTCAATACTAACTTTCATGGATAACCTTACATTCAAAAGAATCATAAGTTTAAATTTGGATTAAAGTGAAACATCTGTTTTCATGAAATAATCTTTAAAATATAAATAATTAATAACAATGTCAGTTTATGGATTCTCCATGACTCTCCATTTATTTTAACAACTTAAGGTTCATAACGTAATCTTGTTTTTAAGATCTTGAGAGCTGTATGGAAGAATATAACATGAACGATACTGTACGGTCACAACACTGAATATCATAACTTCCCTCATTACAAAATTTGCGAATAACACATTTTCGTAAGTTTATTGGCTTATAACGACATTCTGTTAACTTGTAAAACTTATTTTATTGCATATTAACTTTTCTGAAATGTTGCTCTTTCCAACGTTATATTATATGTCTGTATTACAACTCATAGTTCAGGAAAGGTTTTGTTGATGCCTTGATTGCAGGAAATTTCATTTTCCCATCTAAAGAAGAACTTAATCGTAATGTATTTTCCTTATAAACCTTCAGGAAAGAATGCCCTAAATTTTAATGAAATCCGAATCAAAATTCGTCTCTTGATTAAGGAGTTCGAAGGAACCAAGAATCGCTTTATCATTTTATACATTAATAGATGAAAATGCTATCAAGGTTCCATGGCAAATAAAATGGGTGTCTGATTAGGATAAAATTAAATTGATATTGCTGAAATATTTTATTCTTAACTGTTTAGGTACATCATATAAGAAACCTTAGGTTGTCCTGAACGTGGTCAGTACTGAGCTACCTCAGTTTAGGGGAGAATGGACCCAGAAAGAGCCATCGAATCACCACTTCCGAAAAACACCATTAAATTTCTGTCATGTTCAATACTGGGAGTCCGTCCCGAAATATTACATTTTGACAAAGTACTGTTTAATTGTTACGAAATAACACCTAAATGATTCTGCTTTCTTCTTTTTACTATCATTTGAGAATTTTTCCAGATACGGAAAAAATGATATTACATTTATTTTCTCTAAAAAAAATAGTATTTTCGATTTTTTTTTAAGTTAATACTCCATGTAACTAACAATAGGATCGTAGTTCCGTCATCGCTTACAAAAATGCATTGAGAATCATAATATGATATGTAACAGATTTCACTTATGAGGAAGACCAGGCGAAAGCATGACATAGTAAACGAATATATTCAATCTTGCTTTATATTTTCTTTCTTAAAGATAAATGCTTTATTTTATTAACCAACAAAACACAAACACACACAGGCCTTTTTGCAGAACTTAAAAACGTCATCTGGGCCAAAAACGTGCATTTCCGGAGAAAACTCGAATTCGAAAATTTTACGATCGCAATACTTTATCTTACAATATGTTTCATCTATAGGTAAGTGGTAGTAAAAAATTAATCTGACGCCAAAAAAAAAAATGAATGGAATGTTTTTCTTTTTAATAATCATTAATTTTTAACAAATTTACTTGATTCATTTTAAATTTGTAAAAATTGTGTTTTTTAATTCATAAAAAAAAAAAACTAATAAAAATAAACTTTCAAGTTATTTTGATTTCGTAAAATATTATTCCAAAATTCAACCCTTAATGAAAATCTTTCAATTTAATTACTAAAATCTAATTTTTTTGTTGTTACATTACAAAAACGAATCCCTTTTTTCCTTACAAACTCAATACTTGACAACCAACAAGTATAATTTATTTGCAATGTGTTTTTTTTCTAATGATCCTCTCTTTAAACTAATAAGTAGATGATCTTATCAATTTATTCCTATTTTTTACCGAGGTTTTTGGGAGTAGTGGCAAGCCCAACGGCCTTCTATGCCAAGATCGCGGTTTTAAACCCGGGAGATGACTAGGATTTTTTTGAAAAATCCTTGGTTATGAACGTCCTTAAAGGAGGCACAAAAGGTCTCGAGACTGTGCGATTCAGGTACTCGTTAAAGATCCCTATCCTAATTAAACTAATTCAGAAGATTGCACCGCGGATTGCGGCTTGTACCCTGTGAGTATAATTGAGTTGATAGCTCCGCGGAGGCTCAAATGGGACAGTAAAGTTGTAGGTCTCAGTGAAGAAAGAATTCCTAAAAGGTTGGTATTCGCTAAATCGACTGGTAGGCGTTCGAGAGGTAAGCCGAAGCGTCGATGGGAGGATTGTGTTAAGTCTGTTGTCGGCGGCTTGGTCTTAAACGGTGTTCGTGGGACAATCTGTGTAGGCAATATTTAGTGGTATCGACAATATTTAGCCTATAAGTGGGCCTATTATTATTAAAACTTGGATAAACAAATTTTAGGACTCCACCTATTAGCCATAATAGCGTGAAGTGACCTAAATGAATAAACCAGCCTACCTATTATTATATAACCATAGACTGGAAAAATAAACGTATTTACTGACTTTTAGGTATCAGAGGACCTGATGGAAATTTAAAAAATAAACTAGTTTTATTTTAATTAATAATATAAATCGATTTGACTTATTATTATTTTTTTATTAACCGAACCAACGCTAACGGGTCATCAGCAGTTATTCTAATTTGATTAAATTAACTTTTGACATCTATCTTATTTAGGATAAAAATGGATTATAATATACGACGATTTTTTTTTTATTATTGGATATTTTTTTTTAATTTTAAATTACATAGTTTCTACACTTAGCAAAATTCTTTCTGAAAAAATATTTTGCATGATATGAAATATTCAACTAAAAACCTTGAAAACCCACACTGGGCCAACAGGTTCCTCTTGAGAGAGCTCAAATCCTTCAACCTTAATTAAAGAATAGAGCTCTTTTATGAAATGTCTAAATGAAGAACTCCTTCCAAAAAATTATTTTTGGTCCTGATCATATCTTGCTCCAAGTTTATTACAAATATTCATTAAAATTCATTAAATTGTTCAATTATTAATATTATTCTATCTTACTAATTGAAAATGTATTCATAATTTTTGCCAATCTATCTGACAGAAAAAAAAATTATAAACCACACTTTTTTCCAAATTTTAAATGGTAAAACAAAATTCATGAATAGACACAAATCTATGTATCTTTTAAACTTAAAATTGTTATCATACACATATAAAATTTATTTTTTAGTGACATTTATGACATTCCTTAAAAAAGTAAAAAAAAAAAAAAAATGCATTATTGAATATATTTAAAATGAAATAAAATGTCTAGAAGAAAAGAAAATTAATCAATTCAATAAATTCTTGTCTAATAAATCAATCAAATAATTCTAAAAAAATATAAAATGGTGGTTTAACATTAAAATTTACTGTCCAAAGCATATATAAATTAAATTCATAACCCCACATTTCATATAATGCTTTATTAAATTTAACAAACATTTAGAACGAAAAGCAATGCAATAAATATTTAATATCTATCATAACAAAGAAATATTTTAAGCTTTTTTTCAAAGCTATACTTGGCCACATCACATATTTGTCCCATTCGTAAGGCCTGCATAAGCTCAAAAAACTATCTCATAGAATACATACTACACTTGCTAATCTACCCGCAAGGTTAAAATAACACTCATGACACAAATAAAAACTAATATAATATTAGAGATTTAGTCAAAAATAAAAGGAGCAGGGACTCACAATGTTTATATAAAATATAAGTACTTCTAAAAAAAGAAAAGAGGCACTGACAGCTTTCTAAAATAGGCTTTAAGATTAATTATTAACAAATTCAAAATGAAATAATATTTAAAACAAATTAGAACACAAATACTATCTACTAAACACAGGTTAACATTCCATACTGAACTGTATTAAATCAAATATTCATAAATCATAAAGGTAAAAGGTTATAATTAAAATGAAAAAAACTCATAGTAAACAAAAAATGTATATTCAACATAAAATATACAGAAGGAATAGGATAATGCATGGAACTGTTATTACATTTAAAACGAATATGAACCTTTATCACAAAACAAGAAAAAAAAAGTTTAATTTAAAAAAAAACCGTGACATGCTGTTATTAAAGAACTGAAACTGAAAGTATTCTTGTTAAATGTTGAAAAGAATACTTTTCATAAGTTAACAGTCCGGCTAAGTTGCAATAACATCTGTACATAACCTCCACAAAGGTAACCAACATGTTTTCAAAACAAAAGTCAAGGGGTAAAAACAAAAGAAAACTTTCTCATTATGCCAGAAATAGATAATAAAATACAATTATTTTAGTGCAAAACAAAGCAAGCGAAAAGAATCCACAGCCTTTAAAGTAATCAAATAAAAAATAGAGATGCTGTGCAGTTAAGAACCAATCTTGAAATCACCTTGTTTTCGGACGGGCATATCTGGCTTTGTTAGGGTGAACAATGACTTGAAGACAATAAATAATTTCGAAAAGGAGTTCTCTTGAGATTGACAATACAGGAGTGAGGTGGTGACACAGGCACTGCACTCGCACAAAGGTGCTACGATTACACCAGATAATGTAAAAAACAAATCAAACCGGCCCGCACTTGTTATCAATAGGGCTAAAACTGACGAACATAACGAAAAGTCGAATGTTACCAAGGTAGAGAAACGGTTGAACGTCACAACGGGTGAACGGTCAACAGCAGACTGATTCTATTGGTCGATCCCCCACGTTGCCTTCAATCTCTCAAAATTTGAATCACATTTGATTTTAAATTTTTAAAAAACACCAAAGTGAACCTATTATATTACATAACCAGCAAATCCTCTAAAAATGCTAAATTTTATTAAATTAATAATTTATTCTATCTGAAACATACCAACTTTACTATCAAAGTGAAAAGTCTATAAGGAGATATTACAGGCAAATTGTGTCTAATCATTCTATTACTTCCCCACTTCCTTCCACCTCAATGTTTTAATTATTTATTATCACGGCAGAATATTATTGAAGTGAAAATTCATTTAATTCAGTTTTCACTGAAAGAGAATATTGTAACCTGATCTTCTTTAAACCCTACTAGTCTATAAACACATTTTCAAACTTCAGAATTAACTTTTCAATACTTCCTTTTTTTTTTTTTTTTCTACAGTCAAAATGTCTGTCAAAATTCAAAAAGGTGACCTTAACAATATTCCCGAGGGTGCAGTTATTATTTCTAAACAAAACGCACTGGACATGCAATGGAAAGTCTTGAGTAACTGGAATCCCAAAGTGAGGTGTAGGTTTCAAATAATTTTGCCAGTAAAACATAATTTTTGTTAATGAGTAGAATATCCTTGACTAGGCAGTTACAAATACTGAATTTTCATTCTTGTTTGCCCTTATTTTTCTACAAATTATGATGATCGAAATAATTTGGTTAAACCTAGACATATCACAGTTCAAATTCTTTATTACTATGATTTTCTCTACTTCTACTGCGTGTTTAGGTTTAACCCTTGATCAGGAAACAGTGGCAGATTTTTGAGCAACCGGTGTGTTTAACTGATTTAATATAGATCATACTTTACCACCAAGTTTGTTTTTTTTATATTGAAGAATCACCGAGACTATTTTTAGAGGCTGGGTCCTACATGAGGACTGACAAAACCAAGTAATGATCTAACACAGTCTCTCTCTCGAACCAAGATCTAGGAAATATCTATTCCTCTCCTGAGGTATAAGATCTATTAATGGTATTTCCTATGCTTATATATTGTGATTACAATATTTATTTTATTAACAAAAGTGTTTTATAATATTACTTTTAAGTATTGAAATGACATTTTTTGGTTAATATACTTTTTTACTTTTTATACCACCTACTAATGGTCCCTTTGACGTCATTTATTTATATAAAGAATATATATTTAGGGAGAATATTGAAACTGAAAACATTTCAATTTTGAATTTTAAACAGTAATACGGATTATAAAATTACGGGGTCCAAATAACTCCATGACTAAATAGACCATATCTGTCGTATGCCCTGCTCTAAAATAGAAATTTATATTAAACAGAACTACCAATGAACAATATTAGAACAATCCTCTTCTTTCATGTCTAAAGGCTAATAGCATAATTTTACTGTCCCAATGTTTCAAGACTATGCTTCATCTTCAAGGTTAGATTAATATCACATCTAAAATTGTATACATATTTCTACATTTTCTATATCCATTTTTGATTAGTGCAAAACTTTTCTTTTTCCTTATTCAATAGAAAACAATTTCATAATCAAATTTATGGTTAAACTATTTGTACTGAGGCAGAGTATTTCAAATCTCAATTAAAATAACAGTATGATTTACTATTAACCGAGCTTCTTTCATTTGATTTAATTTTCTATGAAGCTAAAGGGTGATAGATGGCTAATGGCAGGTTAGCTAATAGTAATTACTTGGAAAGGTAAATTCTTTTTTCCGTCAAATAGCGAATAACTCAGTTATTACCACGGATGGAATATGAACATACTATAGTTACTATTACTACTAGCTACCGAGTGAACCACAAAGTGTTCTGAAGAATTTATAAGTTGTATTATAAAAACAAAATTTAATAAGATTAGTAACTGACAAAGAAAAGTAGCAATAATGATAAATCTAATCATAATAATTTTAACTTAACTTAATTTTAACTTAACTTTATCAAACATTTTTTTTTAATCTCATAATTTATTTTCTAGATATCTTTTGTTCTGTTCATAATCAGTGTTGTTTGAGCTATATAGGAACAAGTAAAATCTTATAATTAAATGATGAATAAAATTAAAAGTGATTATTCATCTATTGCTTTCTAATGTCTAACATAGCCATTATAGAGACATCCAAGTTGAATGAGGTACATTTCTTCCCACAGTTAGTACATGACTTATTAAACAAGTTAATTACCGACCAAGAGAATCCAGTGATATTTATAAATATGTTTACATGATAACAGTGCATAAATTCTTTGGTACAAACTCATATTATATACAGCTGCATTAATGATTCTATTCGATTATTAGTTCCGGAATTAGTTTCTTACTAACACCAGTAGAGACTAGTTCAGAGAATGGGCCTTTTAAAAAAAACGCAACTACTAAGTAACTGTTTGCAATAATCAGCATGTGAATCCATATTGGGAATCCATGGAAAATAGGCATTGACTGAGAAAGGTATGAATCGAACTCAGGTTAAAACTGAGCACTCTGAGACCCTCACACTTTATCACCACCTCTTGATATGGTCTAAAAATGAAGTGGGTTTTAGCCTGATTAATACCAATGACAACTCTGCTGCTTACTATGTACAATCTTGACTATCGGCAAGATAATTTTGTTAATAAGGAAGAAAATTTCTATTTTCTACACATATGAATTTCAGATTTAATTCTGATTAATAAATTACATCCGAAGGTAGTTTTAATAGTTAGGTATGTTTTAGGTTCTTCTTCAGATATGGACCGGGATTATTGGCAGCTAGTTCCATAATATCGTCTTCACTTATCATGCAACATTATCGAAACAAACTCAGACTTCTTAGTATAGGAAAGCCAATAATGTTTATTCCTGGAGTTGTTTTTCCAGCCTTGATGATAGCACCTATTTATGTGAAGGTATTGATAATAATCTGAATAAATTATTTGTCTTTTATTTCTGCAGTTTTCAGGAAGTCTTAAGTTTTTGATAGGCTCAGGTTTTAAGTCCTAATAAACTTAAACTTTATTAGTTTGAAGTATTCAATTAGAAACACTGTTAAAAAGTTAATTATTCAACTTACTCTCTAAATTGCTATGTTTACCTATATATCTCTTGGATTATGCTTAATTTTTTTCAGTATGTCTAAAGTTTTTCAAGTTTATGTCATCTGAAGCTTTTAATCTAGAACATAAAACTTAATATTGTGTAGAAAATATATATTCTTCACTGTCTTCAAGATTATTAATATACTCCATTAAATTAATCCTGCAGCATGTGCAGCATCCACTGACTATTATATAATTTATTTTGTTAGGCAGTGACAGAGCCAATTGTGCTTCAAGACCATTGCCCTGTCTGTATTCAGATGAGAAGTGTTACGATCCAGTCAATGATATCAATTTCATATCCAATATTCGTTAATTCAGTGGGATCACTTCTAGTAAGTATCAGCTATATCTTAATATGTATATTTGTTTTAATATTTAAAAACAATTTGTTCTAAAAAAAATCATACTTAAATAACTAATAATAAGCATTACTTAATTTAATGATATGGTGCTATTTTTAAGTGGTATTGAAACCTAGGCAAGTTAAAATATTTTTTGTAACGGTCCTTGCACGGAGTGAAAGAAGAATCTTGATCTTTCTAGTGCGGTTAAAACGGTTGGTTGCCCATAGAATCACCCATTCTATTTGCAATGATCAAAGCAGATAAGGTCATTAAACACGGAGAAGATGTAATAAAAAAAGTCGATCATCTCATCAATCAATTTCAGCTAATATAACTTTTAGACACATCCAAAGTAGAATTTTTTAAAATTATTTTAGTTAGCTTTATGATTACTCCTATTTCTTTTAGTTATGGTTAATTTATTTTTGATAGTCAAAGCTGTTTGTTTAGACTCAGGGGACCTTAAAACATGTATATCAGCTAAAAAATTTAAATATTTTCACGATGAGAATTACCTTCATTACTATTTCATATAAACTGAAAGTAATTGACATGAATTTAATTTAATTTATATTACTCAACTAATTTTGGAGAAAAAAAATTGAGTACAATTAACACACACACACACATCATCATCATTAATGTGCAGCAACCCAATCCACTGATAGGGGCCCTCACTTGTCAGGATCTTCTCTAGAAGCTTTTTCCATCTCTCCCTATCTTGGGCTGCCCCAAGCATGCTTCTGGAATCATACATGAATTTGCCCCTTCTCCGCAGTTTCGGTCTTCGGATGCCTCTTGATCCATAAAGTTGATAAGACAACATTCTTTGGAACTCTTTGTTCTAACATTCTGGCATTATGCCCACCCTATTTAGGCCTTCTGATGCGGACTAACTACTCTCATAATGTCTGTGCATAGAGCATGTAGAGCTTCAGTTCTTACCTACCTTCAATGGGCCATAGATTTGCCACAGAATTTTCCTTTCAAAAACAATTAATCGTTTCTCATCTGACTGTGAGATGGTCCATATCTGAGAGCCATTGAGCAAAACAGGGGGAATAAGGGTTTATAATCTTATTTTTGTTCCCATTGTGAGATGATGGCTTCTGGAGAGGTTTCCAATCCGAAGAAACTTTTGTTGGCCTCCAGTGATCCATTCCTTCAGGTCTTGATACCATGACTTTGTTGTTTTCTTCATATTATTTTTAGATCGTCTTCTTGCCAAGGGTCCTAGACCCATAAATGCATTCTTGGTCGCTTGAAAGGTTTGTCCAATGATTTCAATGTCATTGGAATAGGCCAGGATTCGGATAGTTCTATTGAAGATAGCACTCGTCATCTGAATGCCCAATTTTCTTACCACATTTTCCAATGCAAGATTAGAAAGGAGGCATGGTAATCACCCTGCATCACCTCTCTTGTGGGAAAAAACACTTTTGAGAATCCTTCATGGACACCATTTTATACTTGTCATTGTCAGTTTGTTGAGTTGGATAAGCTTCCTTGGGATACTGAGTTCTTCCATCGCCTTGAATAGCACTGATCTATTGAGATCACCATAAGCTGCTTTAAAGTATACAAACAGTTGTAATATTAAACACACATTTTATGTTTTGTTATTCATATATTGTTTCGCCCATTATGGGCAAAATTCTTGAAAAACTTCTCCTAAAACGGTTATACCCGATCCTAGATTCAAATCACATCATTCCTGACCACCAGTTTGGATTTCGATCATCCCATTTACTATTCAACAGTGCCATCGTGTGGTGGATGTGGTATCCTCTACATTGGAGCGCAGAATGTACTGCACTGGATCCTTTCTCAACGTGGAACAGGCTTTTGATCGAGTTTGGCATCCAGGACTGCTCTACAAACTCGGCAAATTCTTCTCCCCGACATATTTCCTAATAATCCACTCCTACCTGACAGATTGAACTTTTAAAGTTAATCATAACCTCTCCTACTCCTCAGTATTCAATCAGTCAGCCGGTGTACCTCAAGGTAGTATCCTAGGCAAAATTCTCTACACGGTGTATACAGCTGATATAACTATCCATCCAAGCACAGTCCACTCTACTTACGCTGATGACACCTGTGTGCTATCCGTGAATAATGATCCTATTGTTGCTTCCCAAATCCTACAGAGCCGTGTATCCGCCATTGCAGAATGGTGTTACAATTGGAGAATCAAAATAAATCCTAATAAATCCCACCAAATCACTTTCACTCTACGACGTAAACCTATGACTTCCTGTCCCGTTGTTTCCTTTAATCATACCCCACTCATCACTGTAGAACAAATACGATACCTTGGACTTCACCTTGACAAACATCTTACATGGAATCCTCATATAAGACTTAAACGACAAGAAACTGCTCGTAGATATCGACTATTATAACACTTACTTGACAAATGATCAAAACTCCCTCTTTACTTTAAAAAACTCATTTACACTACGATTATTAGACCTATTTGGACTTATGGTATTGAGCTATGGGGGTTCACTAAACCATCGAATTCCTCCCGCATCCAATCCTTGCAACCCAAAATCCTTCGACAAATCCTCGACGCTCCTTACTTTGTTACCAACAACCTCATCCATAGAGACCTGAATATCCCACTAGTTACAGAAATTGCCCAAAATAGATTAGATACATCTCCTTTCATTCCAAATTACCCGCCCATTCAAACCCGCTTGTCCGTATCCTCTCAACGACTTCTATTCCCGATAATCCTCCAAGGCGTTTGAAAATTTTTTAAAAAAATATATTGTTTCCAAAATTATAAAATAAATAAAACATTAAAATCAGTTACTTTCATTTACCTGTATATGATATATAGGAAAATGAATAAATAAGAGAAAGTATTTTGATCATGAAAATGTTTCATAATAATAACCAAATATTATGAAATGGTGAGTGTCAGTGTGCTTGGTAAGTCAAGCTAAAAAAACAAAAGTCGTTATAAACATAGTTCATATTTAAGATTGATATAAATAGAATTAGATAATAAATAGAATATAATAGAATATAAGTAAATAGAATAGAAATAGAAAAGAGTTGTAATATAGATGTACACAATACTGTTCGAAAGCTCCAAATTTTAGTAAAATGAATATGTTACCTGTACCCTGTGAATATAATTGAGTTGATAGCATCGCGGAGACTCAAATGGGTGCGTAAAGTTGTTGGGCTCAGTGAGGAGGGATTCCGAGAAAGTTGGTATTTGCTGAACCGACTGGTAGGCGTCCGAAAGGTAGGCCAAAGCGTCGATGGGAGGATCGCATTAAAGCTGATCTCGGAGGCTTTGGCTTGACCGGCAAACATTGGACGAGTCTGTGAAGGCGAAGTTTGGTAGTATCGGCATCGAACCTTCGGGTTCGGCAAGCCTATTATTTATTTATTTAATATGTTACCAGCTATGTGATTAAAGTGAATTGAAAGTAACAATAATCCATAAATTTAAGTTTAGTAATAATTTATACTGTTTGACCATTTATGAAAACAGATATCTCCTTGGAAAGTAAAGGGAATATATGTATATGTATGATATAAATTTTCTAGTTATTATGTATTCACAATTAATTTTATGATCACTTGAATCAAATACTGTAACAATGTTCTTCCAATTACTCTATGGTGGAAATTTCCTCCTAAATAAATAGAAACAGTGTAAAATAGCTGGGTTTTTTTTATATTAATAGATACATATACCTAAAATATAATAAAATTTTCACGGGCAATCATATTATATCATCATATCATATCACTGAGAGACATATTATTTCTCTCCATGGATTGCCTGTGAGTAGGCCTAGGATTTTTATGTAAATACTCATTCTTTACTGACTGAAATATCAATAACTCATACTTCATATTTTTCACATTTTTGTATATTGCATTTATAGTTCATTATCCACTCCATATTTGTTATTTATCATTTTTATTTACATCAGAACTACAATAAGGATGGGTTTAAAAAATTTCTTCAAAGTGTTATGCTATATGAGGGAGCGTGGTCTAGTGGATAGAGCACTAGTCTACTGTTCTCTAGGTCCTGGGTTCGAATTCCGCTGTGGCAGAATATTGTTTATTCTGTTAATTTAGTCTGAGAGCGACCCTAGGGTATAGAGACCCTCCTGGGGTAGGGTAGGGGCAGTACCAAAAATATTGGGGAAAAAACCTGGAGGCTGATGGGCCCAATCACCTTATTGCATAGCTATTGGCCTAAAAACAGTACAAATCACTATATGCATTGAGCCCAAGACCCTTCATGGTTTTCGGGGTATGATTGTAAACACCTGTAACGAGTACGACACATCTTCAAAACTTCAAATGCAATTACCCAAATCAGTCATGATTATCTTCCTACCACAGTCTTTGAATTGAAAACTCATACTATTATTCAGCTACATGTCTTCCACCTGTCATTATTTTATATATTATAATTATTAATATTGGATATAACTAGTTTACTGTTGAGCTTTACTAGAAGGTATTAGTCCGGGTGGCGGTCAGTGAATGAAACAATTGAGTTGTTTCAACCATTTATTTTCTGCCGTTTCGATCCCCATTGTGGGTCATCATCAGAGGGAGTGGAAACCCTACAATATGCCCTGATGATGACCCACAATGGGGATCGAAACGTTGGCAGAAAATAAATGGTTGAAACTGCTCAATTGTTTCATTCACTAACTGCCACCCGGACTAATCCTTCTAGTTATAATTATTAATACTTAATTTTTTATTAATATTAATATTATGAAACATGAGATTGTTCAGTTCGTCAACAGCTACTAAGTTTTATCCATATCCTCAGAATGACAATCTCTGATGAAGGCCTGTAAAGTCGGTCGAAACCTTAGTTTTGCAATAATGTTAACATTTAGCTGAATAAATGTATATTAAAAGTTTGAAAATGACCAAAACTAAATAATGAAAAAAAATTTATGATTGTTTAAAATGTAATATAAGTAAAATTTGAATTGAATATTATAAATATATGATGCATTTATATGTAAATATAATTGAGAAGCAATTTAATCTTATAATGATACTAGGTTTTGTTAATCTCTAGTTTTCTTACATGAATGTATTTCTAAGAAACATATAATTACTTTATGAATATTGGAAAAACTTGAAAAAAGTTATGAAAAATCTTACCTTTGAGTAGAGTGCACAGTACATACTTCAGCTATTCAGAATCAGAATTAAAAAAAAATCGTTTAAAATTCGGGACCCGTTACGTTTCTCACTAATTTATATGTAATTGAATAAAACACTAAGTTAGTTTACAAAGTTGATTATCTTGATAGGGTCGTAAAAAAATAAAAAAATCCACTGAATAACTACAACTTAAGACATTTTAACCGTTTCCTAAAACTTTTTATTTAATCGCACATAATTACCGATTGAAGGCTACCCCGAAAAGAGTATTTTTTTACGCGGATAAAGTAATGCTGCTGCCAACCCCGGAAAAAAAAATACTTATATTATTATTTATATATGTATATAATAAATTATATCAAGTAACGGCGGCATGATTATTAATAATTGTTTATTAATACGCATGTATATTTGTACTTTGTAATACTCGCATGTTTTAAAATAGTTTTAATTTCACTGTCTTTATACTTTCAGCTTATTTGAAAAACATTTTTATCATCAGCTTTTTTATGCAACAATTTATTAAAAATTTTATGCAGCTTATTTTTCAAACAATTTGATTTAATTATCGTTTCAATTAAGAGGTAAAGTGATCAACTGACGAATTTGCAATAGTCAAATTGTTGTTGCTATGCACTAATGCCATCATACAATTTACGCTCCAATGACAAACATTATTATTTAATTGTTAAAAATTAAAAGTAAAATTTAACACCTATTTTACATATTTAGGATCCATGGTGACCCTGGATAATCGTGCGGAAGCTGAGATAGCAAGAAAAAATAATTCCTGGTAACCAGTGATAATATGGTCTACGAATATAATTTAGCGGTCATATCCTCTCCTGTCAGATGGACTTTAGGCCTTATTCCTCCGTAGGCAACCATAATATACGTCTTCTGCGACAGTATAAAATATCGAATAAAACATCCTCGTGTTTGAACGGAAAATCCTTCGAAGGATATTTGGAGGAGTTTTAGTTCATTGGTCCTGGAGACGTCCAAACCGAGATTAGATGATTTACGAGCTGGATATAGTTGAGGTCATCACACTGAGCCCATTATGATGGGCAGAGTATGTGGCGCTTATGAGTGAAAAGGAACTACCCAAAAACAATCCTCTAACACATCAAAAAGAAGAGGAAGGCAGAAATGTAGATGGTAGGAGAGGAGGGAGAGTTCTGCTAACGGAAGCATTCTAGGGGTAACAACTGGATGATGTGCACTGAACCATGCCAGAAGTTGCTGGCGGACGGTTGTAGTGCCAGGTTGATGATAATTCATCACAGGTAAATAACAACAAACTTCGCAACAATGTCAGTTGATCACTTTTAAACCTTACTTTCTTTTATAACTTTAATTGCCTTATATTATCAGTTTCGAAAGTTTTTTTTTATGTATTTATATTATTTTTTCCTGACTGGAAATTGCTATTGAACTAAAGTTTTCAAGGCATCCTTAGGTATCTTCTCTGAACTCCTAAGTTCGTTTTAACAGTTGAAAAACAGTAACTTTCTTGTTTAAAAATTGTAATTAAACCTGACAACATATTATGTATTCATTTCTTATAGTATGATATTATGAAGTAGGAAGATTCTCCTGCTAGTGCATATGGACGTTTAGCTGTATTAGGAATGGAATGAGCTCTCATATAGATCTATGTTTTCTTGACATTGTTAATTTTTATTCTGTACTTATCTCGTTTATTTACTGATAATGTATAGCTATTAAATATTGCACATACAACTCAATTCAATTCACCACAAAACTCTAATAGAGCTGCTGCAAATAATTTAGGAACTTAGCAACTGAATTGATGGATAAGGATAAGCGATCCTATATTCCAAATAATTTACTAACAAATAAAGCATTTAAATTCGTGTTATTAATTATATACATTTATTAATGCATCAACTTTTATAATGAGCTGTAATTGAAGTTAAAGGCCTGAGCACATACCTGAAAACTTAAACAATAAATGTAATCATCTATGATGAAATAAAGTTATGGAAAAATATTTCTTCATTAATCATCAATAAGTATTAATAATTTATACTAATATATATTCATATATTAGTAATACACTCACACATATATATATTATTTATTTATTTTATTGATACAGGCAATCCACAACATAGGTGATGTTTGCCAACGTAAAATATTGCTATTTCAAATATATTACCAATAACAGTTCATAGTTATATAGATTGAGAAGGTAGGTAGGAATATGGAGAAGGTTAATTAATTGAGTGATAAACATAATATAATTGCAATAAAAATACAACTGGAAGAAAAAATCAAAATATTAAGCAAATTATTCATCATAAAATAAAAATCAGTATACTTCGGGGCATTAGATGGATTCATATAATTTATTTCTTTTTAAATGATCAAATAAATGTGGGATGTGTGTACTGTTGTCATTTAATAGAGTATTCAAATGATATGGAAGGTCGACACCTATCAGTTGCCTGCAGTCTGTCAGTAAGTGTTTTATAGTGATGGGTACGTTACACTGTTCACAGTAAAGTCTTGGTGTTCTAGTCAGTAAATGTTGGTGCGTTAGTCGTGAGTGTCCTATTCTGAGTCTTGTTAATATTACTTTCTCTCTTCTATTGTTTTGTACAGATGATTTCCACGGAAATACTGTTTCTTTTATTTCCCTGAGTTTATTATCCCTTTCTTTAGTCCAATCCAAAATTTTATAAGCCTATAGAGATCATTATGTGGAGTGTCCAAGCAATCGGACGGAGGAACCAACGACGCCGCCTTCGCCGCCTCATCTGCTTGACAATTGCCATATATTCCTGCGTGGCTTGGGATCCAAACAAATAGAATTGATCTATTTGACCAATTTAACATGTAAACGAATTGCAGAATGAGAATACCGATGGGATGTGTTGTATACACGTTCTTCAGGAAAAGTAAGGAGCTCAATGAGTCAGTGAAGAGAACAATGTCAGTTTTACCCTCTCTGTAATAAGCTTCCTTAAGTCCCAGGTATATCGCAGTTAGCTCAGCTGTAAAGGAACTACATTCAGGAGGAAGGCTAGTTTGAACCGAGAAATCATCAGCTATTGCTGCGGATCCAACACTATTGGCGCTTTTCGACCCATCAGTAAAAACAATAGTATATCCTGTATATCTTTCTAAGAATTCATAAAAGTATTTTTTTATGGTGCTACTTTCTCTCGAATAATGACGGAATTTATAATTAATATCAATCGAGGGAATGTGCCAAGGTGGAATTTTTAAGAAGGATTGCTGGAAAATTCGCGGAATTACAAAATTGTTTTCGAGTAATAGAATTTTTAGGCGTACATTAAAAGATTTTGGAAATTTTTTCTTGCCTAGATATTTGTGGAATAATGGGTTTTCGTCTGGTATGCTTGAGCATTCTGTTCCGGATAATGCTTTCATATTTACGGCTTGTTTTAATATCAAAATATATATATCAAATAGCATATATATATTAGTAATTTGTGAAGAGTTTGCTTTATTATATAAACCTATGCTTTTATTCATTTATTTGTTTATTTTTAGTTGGCAAATAATTTTGGAACCTACAGAATGCCAGAGTTTTCTTTTTTTTCTCTCAAAAAACTCAGTGAGTTCTTCTTATTTTGGAACAAGATCAGCAAGAAACTGTTTAGTAATCTACCTCTGCACTTTCTCCTACAATTTGTAATGGCTATCTTTATTACTGAGATGACAGCAAAAGAAGTGTTTAAGGTCAATGCAGAGCTTGAATTTAAGGAACAATCCTCCACATAGTTCAATAAATAGCCATTTTATGTAAATATGTACATATTATTTTGTAATTTAAAGAAGCAATCAATTACATATACTAGCATTGTTCGTAGATGTTTAAAATAATTTATTTATTTGCATTTTTGTTTTATTTTATGTTCCTACCTATTTCATCCAAATGTGTTGATAGCTGACTGCTATTTTGATATTTGTGCTTTACCGAAGGTATGTATTAATCATGATTCTTTTCTGGTGAGAATGAAAGTATGAAGATTTACAAAGGACCTCACCTGTATTATGACCCTTAACCTCACATTATTTATCATTCATATCCTTCCTCCATGTCATGATTCATAAATAATGGCTTAAATCATACCTAGAGGTACAATTATGATGTGAAGCTTTAACAATAGTCAATTTATTCACTGACAAAATGTCTCTTTTCATCTACTATTACTAACTTTAATTAAATTGACCTAAACATTAGCCCTGGAAGTACAGCCAAGCTTGTGCAATGCATTACTATACTTTTGTGAGACACATTTAGGGTCATAGTAATCTCTCACACTGATTGGATGGGATTTTGTTCAACAATTGCTCATTTCAATTTCATGTGGGAGACCAGACCGTTTAACATCGTTGATGTCTAAATTTTTCTGAATGAAATTTGGCAAACCAATTTCAAAAGGTGCATTCGGTTAAGGCGCCATCCCCATAAACACTGCAAATATTCTATGAGCTTCTGCAGCATGCTCACATTTTTAAAAAAATATACCAATAGTGAATGATATTTTCATTCATATTCACAGTGTAATAACAAACACAATACTGAGCTAGTTTCAACAGAATAAACAATCCACACTAGAGATTAATTTATCAGATAAGAAGTGTATCATAATAAAATAAAAATAAAGAGAAAAACTGAAAGGACTAATTTGCCAACCCCCTAATTAGCAGTATCTTTTTACTAACAAATTATAGTATAGTATCACTCATGAGCTTATAAACTATGGCAATCATGTAATTTTTACTTTCACTTACTAACATATGAAGTAAGAGAATGTAGTAAGAGAAAACATTGGTCATGAAAATTTTCTAATTCAATTTTCATTGGAAATACACATGTTTGTCTAAATAACTAAGTCTCACAAAATGGTCTCCATGTGTGGCAAATCTAGCTCAAAATACAAGTCCTTCAGAACTGAATTTCATATTTAACTCGGTTTTACCACATTATATATGTTATCGCAACTTCTTTGCCAAAATCAGCTTCATTGAAGGCCTGTTTATACTATTCATTTTACTCCTCTTTATAATTTTATGGAATACTCTCACATTTCTGATTAAAATGTTCGTTCAAATCTATCTATAATTAAATGTTTCCTAATATTACATGAGGAGACCCTGTGGCTGAATGGCTAGCGTGCTAGTCTCTCATGCTAAAGTTGTGAGTTCGAATCCTAGTCCGCCGGAGATTTTATAAGAATGCAATTAAATGGGGATTCACTCACAGCCGCTCTCCCAGGTATGTGAGACCCGTCAGCTAAATGGTGGCCACTCACAAATTAGGTGTAAGGAGTGATGAGCTTACCCTTCAAATTGCATCGAGAAACATGAGTGTAATCTCCCAGGAGATTACACCGCAAGGCCCAGGGCCTGCACGGCCTGTCGCACCACTGAAGAATATTACATAGGTTTTATTCTCATTGAAATTGTTTGAAAGGGCTTAAAATGTTAAATTATTTCCCCTAAAGAACCTTTGTTAACCATTAGTAGGCTTGTAAAACAAGAATATAAATCCATGGGTCTTGCCTTGGTAGGGCACTGAAAACTATTCCAATAATTAGAAAATGACTGAGTGTTCTCTATGTACTCTGAAATTATAATTAATAGATGTATGGATTGTAATTTTATTGTCAATATCAACAAGTTCAGAAGCACTGTCCGGTGCTGGAATTTGAAAGAAAGATAGACCTCATTGTGGTTTATCTATCATCTATGAAGATACAACACAGTATTTCACAATTTACCAGTATCTTAAACATAATCACAATACTTTCCCTAACTATATGGATAAGTGAAAGTAATATACTGTATATATGCTTCTGTGCTTGCACTTTTGGAAGAGGAGATGAAAGGCATAAAAATGCTATCTATACTGAAATGCGGCTTACTATTGGTGCATAGATTAATTTCATCAAAAGATTACAAGTTGTTGATAACTATGTAGGAGCACAAAATAATATTGACATTGAATGTGTACCAGGGCCCTCAAGTATTCTGGACAATGAAGAATCTGAGACTGGCCAGTAAAGGTTCTGAGTGCACTCCTGTTATCCCAGTTTGTAGTTATGTCAAAATCAAGATTGCTTTGACTTACTAAAAAGAGTCAAAACTTCTGCTGGAACAAAAGGCATCTACAATCTAAAATATTCTTAAGTAGTTCCTGTACCAACAGAGGTAACAATGTATTGGAAATAAATAGTGAAACATTACGAAAAATAACAAGAGATAATGTGGGTTACTGTAGACCTAATGAACAGATATACCAAAAATAGCAAGTGTGATCTTTCTATTTCAGTTAGTACATCTATGCATATAATTTAATATGTTGGATGAATCAGCATGTCACATCATCTGCGTATGTGACAGATTTTCAAGCCTGAGGTTCACAGTATTATATATAGTATAGTATAGTATATATCAAATAATGAACCAGACCCTAAGCAGCTAAGCTTGTTAATATCATAAGATTCCTGGAGTGAGAAAAATATTATATTCATCTTAATAGAACTAAGAGGCATAGTAGGCCAATGAATAGTATGTTGTTTAGGCCAACAAAAAAATATATATCTGTTTGTCTTATAGAAATTATGCTTCAAATGTCAAAATTATGTTCCATTTCCAATGAAGTTGTATTTTTTCGTTGTCAATTGCCCAACAATTAACCTTTTGATTTGGGCTGGAAACAAACAAGTGTTTTACCTTTTATCATGTTTACAATATACTATATATTAGCCACTAGTCATGAGATTTCTTTAGTTTTGACAGTACACACTTAATTAGACATAACAACAAATTAATAAATCCTCGTTTTCTACATACTTGCAATGTCGCTAATCAATTATAAAGGTTTACATTGATTTTATAGTAAATAAATTACCTAATGAAATTGTTTTAAATTGATGATCAATTACACAGATTATTCTTAAACCTAGTCAGTGCCACCATTAATCTTTATTTCATAATTGTTTAAATCAGAACTCTCTTCATATTTACCTTCCTTCTTATGCCTCTCAATGTGGAGATACATTTATCACGGTCTCAAGTGAGTATCTTCATCCAAGCCTGAAAATATAGTCTTCATATGATAGTCAGTCTATCCTTAGGCCTTTTTCCTGTTGCTTTCACTACCATGGAACAACCCAAGTTAAAAGGTACAGTGCTTTATACAGCCTCAATTTTTCATTCCTTTCAACTTATCTCTTTCCAACAATAGAGCTACAGATCTTGAAGTAAATATTACTTGCTTTCTTGGTTCTGTTGTTCCATTCCTGCCTGATAATGATATAACATCCAAGTATGTATGATCATCTGTTTGTCCAAGTGGCTAGCCATTAAATATTATATTATATTGGTTACTCTCGCCTCTTTTTTCACACTTTACACATATATTAATTCAAGTATACCTTTCTATAATTTAAGCTGCAATTCAGCCTTGAGGACTAAGTATTCTGTGAACAGTCTAGATTGGATGTCTCAAAATTCTATAATCCCTCTACATTTCTGGCCACTCTCTTTTTAAAGATATCATGTAAAATTCGGGATTCTCACAGGTGCAAAACTTTCTATAAATCTCTAGCCTCAGTGTTGCATAAAAAGGCCTGAGAATTAAGGCAGTGAGAGTGTAGCCTTGAAGGGTGTCTTCTATAGACCTCGATACCCCAGCTCAAAAGACTTGACCCTAATGAACTGTAACTAACTTGGGACTATTTTGAGGTAAACAAATATAGGAGAATCAGCATAGTGGACTAATACAAGAATCAACATACAGTTTTCCTCAGAATTTCCATTAACTTTTCCAGCTCTCTCATGAACGAATCAAGGGATATTCATTGCACAATATTTAAAAAAAAAATTACAAAAGTCAATCTCCCAAGAGAAACACTACACCAAGATTTGAATTTTCTAAATTTGCAGGTAAAATAAACTTTTAAGAGTAATGCAGTTTTACTAATAAATAGAGACAATTCTTATATACCATGATCAAAACCTATAACAGTCTGTTTTTCATTATTAGAATAAATTCTTAGATGATTCTAAAACTTATTTTTTAATTAATTTTTTTAAGTTAATTTTTGTAATTTCATTGTTTTATGAGAACGATTTTGTCATGAAAAAAATGTCTTTAAAATCTTAGATGTAAAACTAGGTTACAATGCAGTCACCTGAAAGCACATGCAATATGTTAGACATAACTAAGTAATAATTTACTAACCAATAATCTTGGTCTGAGAAAACACAAAGTTTGAATTTCTTCTTTTTCTTTCAATTAACAAAATCAGGAACTATCTACTTACTACTTATGGCTCAGATGTTAGGAAAACTACAAAAGGATCAAGACAGGAAGCTCCTTATGCTTAAAATTGATATAACAGTGATTGAATGTTAATTAAGTTCTGTAGGCATGAACAGAAATGTATCCCGGCAGCCATGGAGCATGTAATAGCACATAATGTATTAGAAATCAGGATTTTCATTATAAGGCAGTTGTGATAAGTGGCAACTATAACCATTAGTTAGATGTTTCAATACTTACATAATATCTGATACCATATCCTATGCAAAACTAACTTTTCATCATGACTTGAGTAATTTCTTATTAAGCTACAATAGAATAAGGTATTCATGTAGATCTATAAAAATCTAGAACAACTTGTTTAAAAAAAAAAACTTTATTTATACAATTGGTCGCAGTTTACTTCAGAGGAATAAACCTAGAAGAGTGAGTGGCACCAATACCGGGACGACCATGCTTGACAGGCTTTGTAGGTCAAGCTGAATTCACCAAGATAGTGACCAATCATCTCAGGCTGAAAAAGTAAAAAATAGTATTATACATCAATGTTAAATATTCCATGTAAAAGAAACAAGTAACAATTTGAAATAATAAAGCACAGATACCAATATGTATTTCATTTCACCCTCTAATAGAAATAATGTGTTGAATGTCCAAGTTTATGAAATGAACAAGGGGCAAAGAAGGATTAAATAAATTAAGTACAGCAACCCATCTGTAACGAAGTGAATTTCTTGTGGAAGAAAGACAAAAAGAGGTGATTGAAATAAAAATAAAAAAAAAGTATAGAAATTACACATCTCTTAGTGATCAAAAGATTACATGCCAGTTATCCAAATTAAACTTATCTATTTTTAAGTTATTTCGAGAATAACCCTATTTCCTTCCTTATCCTCCCTGAGAAACAAAAATGAGTGCAGTCATCTGTGACCTTTCAGTCTACTGACTAATGATCATAATGAAAGAAAAAAATAGTGGAGTTGGTTTGCAACCTCCTTTCCTTTACTGGAGATTGGATTGGAAGATACATAGGACCATTAGAATGACTGCATATATGTGTAAAACAAGGTTCCTATACTTAGTGAACTTGCCTAACAAAAATTTAATTCGTAAAAAGCCTACACTAGGAGGAAAGAGGATTCATCAGCATTGCAGAACTTCTCAATTAAATGGAACATGATGCACATATGTTGGTTTTAATCCATTTCTAGTGATTTTGAGAAAAAGCCATAAACGTTTTTCCATAATGCTTCATTTTCCATTCCCCACAATTAACCAATTGGTTCTTATAATAACAAAATTTTGATTTTAAGTAATGACAGTTAACCACATGGTACTGTAAATTTGAAGAAAAACAAAAAAAAATGAGCAAACACGTGAAAAGTTTAGAATATATTATATATAGATGTCGATACAATCAAGTTGTGGATTTCTGTCCTAAGAAAGCCTCCCCACAAACCTAAAATTCATAATAAAATTAGCAGGGAAAAGTCTAAGGTCATTTAGCTAAAACCATTTTAATAATTGCATTTTAATCATTACCTTCAAATAGGACTAATTTATATTTATTAAATATAACTTATATTTCTTCTGACACAAAGTAATCAGAATCTGAGAAAGAGGAATGGGTCAGATACAAGTTACTCCTACTTGCTTTCTTCCTGTGAAGATGGGGAGTAACAAAACTTTTGAAAAATATACCAATACAGCCCTGGAGGGCAATAAATGGTTCTTAAACAGCCCAAGCTATCTTTGTTGGAGTAAATGTTTAAAAAAAAGAGATGACGAGCAGTTTGTTGTTAAGGTCACAAAATTTAAAGATCAAGTTTGAAATTAATAGGATAGTGATGAAGGGACAAGATTTTATTTCCTGTAAGTTCTTGGTATAGATTTACTGGATGTACAAAACATGTAGCAATTAACAGACTTTCTATAGAATTAAACCAGGGGGAAAGTTATCATTTCTCTTGAAAACGTCAGATGAACTATTTGAGAGGGTGTGATCGACTGTTGATAAGTTATTAAGAAGAATATCCATGTCACAAGTATTGTAAGGAAGCCTGAAAACAAATTAATTTTCTCTGATGTAATGGCTAATAGGTATGTCCGATTCAGACAGATTTATAATACAAACAAAGGATAATCCCAAGTCTATAATCCTGTAAGGATGTATTGAGGGCAGTAACACTTTTAGGCTTACCAGCTTACAAACACATGATCCTAAATTCCATTAGACCTGGACATGGCATGATCATTGGGAATTGCTAAGTGAGCAATAGAAATACAAAACTTAGCAGACACATTTACAACTATTGAAATATATAATTAATTTTTAAATACCTTAATTTCAACTTGATTGAATGCCTTTCCATTGTAGACACCAACAATGCTTCCAACCATCTCAGGTAAGATGATCATATTTCTAAGATGGGTTTTCACAACTTCTGGCTTTTCATTTGGAGGTGCAAGCTTCTTAACTTTACGCAGCTTCTTGATTAATGCATTAGGTTTCCTCTTGAGACCTCTGACAGAAATCCTCCTTCTTGCACGGCAGTGCATAAGCTTAGTCAGTTGTTCCCTGTAATAAATGAAATCATTACTTTAAGAAGCTTTACAGATTAAACACGATTTGACTAATAAACAATAATGAAACCAAGATAATGATCAATAAAATTAGTTTACAAATCAAAAACAGGTAGGCTACCATTTAAGGTAATAATTCTGCTTGGATTAATCATAATTTCTTAAGTACCACCATTCCCCTGAACTATGTCAATTCTCTTTAATTATGTTTTTCTTACCAACAACAAAAATAATAATAACGTATAATTATAAATAAAATGAAGCACACTGTAAGGAAACATCCCATTATTTTACAATAAATTAGGTACACTAAGCGTTTCATTGAAATTTGAGTTCATACAAACATACAAAACAAAAAAATTATTCTATTGCAAACCACATTAAGCCAAATTATCATATTTAAGATAATTAGTTGAATAGTTTAGGAACAACGACTACACATGTAACTTCAGAGAAAAGACAAACCACTAGATAGGTTATAAAATTCTTTAAGAGAATATATGGTACATCTATATCCTAGTCAGAATGTATAAGTCACTAGTTAATATGCCAGCATGCTCCTAGAAGTGGAGCTAAAAGGAAAACAAATTAAGCTATAAAATGAGCAAGGCAACAATAGGAGAATCTAAAATCCATTTAACACCACATTATGGATTTTGGGCACCAGTAATACTATAGTCTGGAGCATTGTAATTAAATAGACATTAAATAAATGGAACAATAACGTAACCCAAGCAAAAAATATGCTAAAACAGGAAAGAATCAAACAGTGAAGAGACAAACTTTGGCTGAAGGCGATGCTCCCATGTTGTTTAAAAAAAAAAAAAAGAGCCTCCTCAAATAGAAGCAAATCACAGCAAGATTTTGATAGGAAGCCATTATAGAAAGTTACAAAGATGTATTC
This sequence comes from Piezodorus guildinii, assembly GCA_023052935.1. NCBI lineage: Eukaryota > Metazoa > Arthropoda > Insecta > Hemiptera > Pentatomidae > Piezodorus > Piezodorus guildinii. Next base: position 111,524,227 of record CM041294.1, read on the forward strand.
CGCCCTGATTTGAATATGGATAAAGTTTTAGAATCCAGTGGAACATCGCTACTTGAACCAGCATGACCATACAAGCCTATTCAGTTAGCCACCAACTTAAGAATATAACTATAACATTACAGACCTCCAAAATTAGAGCTGCCAATGAGTTATTCAACATCAATACTAGATACTCCATACTTAATGACAGGAAATAACCCTATCAATTACATGAAGTTAGCAGAAAAAAAAAGTAATACAACTACCTTCTTTCTTTGAATTTATCTCTTGGGTCACTAAATAATCAAAAAATAACTAAATACTAACAAAAGCAATACATAAAATATCTGATTACTTACATTGGCATGTCAAGAAGTTGATCCAGATCTACACCTCTGAAAGTAAACTTCCTGAACGCCCTCTTCTTCTTTTGTACTTCTTCTTGCTGAAAATAGAGATAAAGTTATAATAAGGAGAAATTGAAAGTTTAAACATTTAAAAAAAGGGGTTAGATTTATATAGTACTACAGAAATGTTAATACATGAGAATTGGTAATAACAATACAAAATCTAATGATCATCAATATAAAGAAAGAGAATACTTATCGCGGTATGAAATACCATATTCCAAATAAACAAAAATTTAATAGAATTTAATTACAACACATACGATCCCGGAAAACCGAATATTGGCTAACTTATGATATAATCACAAAAAATTAAGTAAAAATATTTCATAATACCATAATTTATAACATTTTAGGAAATAATTTAGAGATGTGTTGGATAAATAAAGATATTACTTACTTCGGCCATGGTATGAGAGTTCAGCACGGGCACACGAGCACTAGAGGTTAATTCAACATGGCCGATTCCAGTGCTAAACAGTTCTCGGTGATATATATCAGAACTTTCACTACACATTTTTTAGCTTTCTAAAATTTATTGATATTGATTTTTAATTAAGCATGAATAATTTAAAATATTTAAGTCAACTCAAAATTTAGATAAAATATATTTCAAGAGTCAGAAGAGGGAGGGGGGGGCATAAGTTGTTAAAAATGTATTACTATTTTAAGAATATTGATCTTTATCTTTCGAAAGTGATACAGCATATTGAAATTTATTTATGTAGTTTTTAAAGTCAAACTGCTATTATTTGGAGTATTTTTTTTTCATTTGAGTATATTATGCAGGGAGTAGTTTTTCTTTTTTTTAATGCGGCTCTTAACGTTCTGATTAAGATTTTTTTAATTTATTTAAAATTAGCTTAGTACCCAATTAAAGTATCCTTCAAATGAGCGTCTGAAGAGTTTTATGAGATGTATAGCTGTCGAATTTTCATTGGAAACGCGTGTAGAATAATTTATACAACGTTTACTAAGGTCAATACATTGTGTGTACATAATTAGTATTTGGTATTATTTTTCAAAATGTAATAATTTGTTTAAAACGATATTTAATTATCTTTATATTGATTATAACTAAATCTAAAATGAGTTATTGTGAGCACAATTTTCGTTTCCAATAAGAATATTTTAAATTTATACTAGTTTACATGAAGAAGTAGGTTGGGGGTACGGTTATTAAGAAATCGCTCTAATAAGACAAAGTTATTTTATTTGTGTGCCAATAGGCATTAAATATTTAATTATATTTCAAATGGGGATACAAAAATAGCTACTTTCGTGAGAAAAAAAACCTAAGAAAATAACTCCAATCCCGTTTGCAAGCTGATGGAGGCGACCATGATGCCGAACATCTTCTCTAGACTTACGAGTTTCTTCCAGAGCGGAACAGTTCGATTTGGCCATCCCTGACTGAGTTGCTAAGAAATCACTATCGAAGTCTAAAGTCCTCACTTTAATCTCTGACCTAGACATCTAAAGAATGTCGCAGAAAAAGAGGTTAGAATCCCTTGTCACCGATGCTAAAATAAAGTTTCATAGCGAAGTAGTAGATAAAACAAGGAGGGAATGTTTTTGGAATGACATGGTAATATTAGAGCTGAATGGGCGAGAACCTGTAGGACTAACAAATTAGATGCTGTATGCCAGATAGTCTCATAGATCACCCGAGGAAACCGATATAAAAACAGGAGGAAAGAAGAGTAATTAAGAACCTCCTATTCCAAAAAAATAGAAGGAGTAGGGAGGCAAAGAGGAAAGACTTGGAGATATGAGAAACCTTACAAGTGCATCAATGCCTAGAAGCGTTCTCCCGCTGTAAGGCAAATCTATAGAAAAAAGGAAGAACATTCCAGACATAAGCCTTAAAAAGTTATTTAATTTTCGTTTAACTCTCCATGACAGATCTAACCTGTTCACACCTATACACGTGTAAATGTTTAGATTACTCACAAATATTCGCCACATTCGCACCTAGCTACCAAACTTATGATCATTAATGGGATAATGTCGTTTGGTTAAACTTGTAAATGGTTGCATCGGTTTGTCCTATTTTAGCTTAAAGCGTCCTTGCCATACATTTGTTAATTTAAATAATATATTGAAATACTTTCAATTATTTCTATTCGACATCGAAATAGTTTAAACTAAAAATAACAGCTTATGGAGAAATTGGTTGGGCATAGAAGACTGTACCCCTAACTTCTCCTCGATTTATATTGCAGTCAACCACTCTTTTATCTTTAAAATTAACAGCCTACAAAAGTTTGAATGCTCGAACCAAGGGCGTATGCATGTCGGCGGGTGTTGGAACAAACCTATTATAATTGCTTTTTTTTTTTTTTTTTGGTCTCATTGTTATAAACGTATCTGGTGTTGTCATAGTTTCTTTGTAATTTGTTAATTTAACACTGGTATAAACCTTTATATTGTTGCCATGGCATCTACATAATTTCCATTTTAAGTTAGTTTGATAGCTTCGATATTTTACTTTGAAAAGCTTATAAAGCCATACAATACTATTGTACTTATTAAAACGGCTATATTAACCTGGAATCCTAGCAAAAAATGATATTTTATGTTAAAAGAATATCTCAGAAGATTTGAAAGAATATCTTACCCAATCAATCTGGTAATTTTATCGCTTCCTTGGAGCTAAAAAAGTTGTTAGCCAAGTGATGCAAAAGTCGAAAATTTTAAAACAACTATTGTTAAATCAGTTTCTTTGAAGTAATCAAAATATTCAATGCTAATTGTATTGTGATTTAATAAAATTCAAGTCATCCGAGCATCTGAGTTTGTCACTGTTTAACGTTTTGGAGAATTATCAGCAAATTGCCATGAAAAGGAGGGTAAGTACTTTGACTACTAAAATTATTTTTATTATATTTAATTATTTTATAAATTTGAATGGCGAAAATATTTTGAAAACGAATGGCGATATACATATTTTAATTTATTTGCCTTCAATATTTAAGCTTAAGATTCTTAGATAAGAAGTGAAATCATTTTTTGAGAATTTTGATGTTTTTCACTCCTCTTTTCCCTCTCAATATAGTGTGTTAACGTCGATACGCACACATATTTCCTGATGCATTAGTTCTGTCAGCTATATAATATATACCTGGATAAGAATAGCTATTTCCAACTAAAAGACTCACCTTTATAATTTACAAACGTCTGCCATGTGGGCCAGTGCAGGTTCCTCAAGGGTGTTAAATTCGTTCAAAAAACGTCTTTAACCATAGTCGGGTTCAGATTATTGGTACTGAATATTAGATAGATATTATCTTCTTCGTCTCAGACATAGTTTTTTTTGTTTTTTTATTTATTTAACGTAACTTTATGCTACTGTGGCTAATCGGACGATGCTACAGTGGGTGTCCAAAATTTTGCCAATGTAGGTTTATAAAGGATAGGGATTTTTAACGAGTACCTGACATCGCACAGGCTCGGGACCACCTTTTAACGTCCCCTCCGAAGGACGGCATAAGTAAGGATTTTTATTCCCATTAAAAAACCCTAGGGCCACCCGCAGGTTTGAACCCGCGACCTCATACATAGTAGAGCATACGATAAAATGTATTTTCAATATCAGGGAAACCATGTTACAGTTTTAAATAAAATATTTAAATGTGAAAGATAATCAACTTCTTGCGTCATAATGATAAATATATTTGCTTAGCTAGACTAGATAATACAAGAAAAGGATAAAGTGTGGCACTAGCCCATTCTAATAGGACAAAAGCAACAATAACAAAGGCTGAGCGACGAAATCAAAACTGGCGCGAATGAGTGCTGCTCTCTCTCGGTGGTAGTGTTTACTAATTTTGTAGCCTTATATGTATTTTATGTTCATATCGTTTTGTTTTTAGTGTAGGTTATTTTTAATTTTAATCAGTGGTGTTAATTAAATACATATTAAGCCACAAGTTTTATCTCGAGGATTAATTATTAGGTGAATGATCCATCATATTTAAGGACTACTTTTTAGTGGGTTACTTTGCTGTTGTGTGGGAAACAGCTGATTGCTGATGAATGTCTGAAGTTTGCTTTAGTTCCAGGATAGTAATGAAAATATGGCTTCTGGCTGTTGTGGCACGAAAAAACAAAAACTAAACAACAATTCTAGTGTACCCTGTAATGGGACAGCAGTTATTCCTAATGGGATAAGGAACAATGGAATGGTGGCTCACCCAGATATGTGTTTTTATTGTTTCGACGTTTTGTATTGTCATCTACACAGTTTGGAACCACCGAAATCCCCCGATTTTTGCAATGATCCTTAGTAAGTCTAAGTTTATTTTGACTAGTGTGTCTTTTTTTTTAAATATAATTATATTCTCTTAATTTTTGAATTACAAAATTAGTTCAATTGAATCTTTTGTGTGAACTTTTCTCTCCCTTTGTTATTTACTCAATCTAAATATAAACAAACTATTTTGCAGCCCATTATTTGTAACTTGGGAAATAGGTAGGGATCGAAGGCTTAGGGGCTGCATTGGAACATTTAATGCGATCAATCTTCACAGTGGTATAAGAGAATATGCTGTTACCAGGTAATGTGATTTGTTTTAATTTCACTTATTCATTTGCTTATAGTCATAACATTACTTGTTTGTGGTATTGTGTAGATACTTCTGTTATGTAAAGATTTTCTAGACTGATAAGTATTATACTGGTTATCTCCTACTGTATTTAATTATAATGAGGTATTTATGACTCTCATTTGCATAGTCAGTAATCTTGTATTCGTTATTTTAAATATAATTAAAGGCGTTTTCATCAAAATCTATATGCTGTATGGTAATTGATTTGGGTAAGGTATGTTTAAAATAAATCATTCAGTAATAATGTATCAAGTTTGACATATATTGAGTCATATAAGTATATTCTTGATTTAAAAGTTGCACTGATTTCTTCTCATTAAATAAATATGTTATGTTCACTTTAAGTTAAATTTTCGTGTACCTATATTAAGTTAACTATAATATCCATTCTTTAAGTTCAAGTCAGTTTTATTATCATCGAGTTAATAAATGATTATATCATTTTTGTTTTCTCTTGGTACTATAAATTTAAATAAGTATTTCTAGAAAAAAAAAAAATAGCAAATAATTTTATTGTCGGGCTAACCAAAGTATTTTCTGAACATATTTGGCACTAAGATAAAATAACTTACTTGAAACCTTGGCCATATTTACTACTTTAAAATTAATTTCTAGATAATTCCTATTTCATTATTTTGTAACTACCTTTTGAGAAGTGTTTCACAAAATTAATAGTTTGTTTCAAAATTATAAAGATTAAATTTCATTTAATATTGCAGAATGATTTAATCATTTGAATCATACATTTTCAAAATGGAGTACTAATCTCAATATTTTATTTGATATGTATTTAAATGATGTTTTGTTGAGTTTCATTGCCTTTTTCTTATCTACCAATATGTTCTATCTAATTATAGGTTATGAAATGCACAATGTTTTCTATACAAATTTACTTTTATTAAGGTTGATTTTGGGCTGAATAATTCTTCCATTAATACTCATTCTTTTATTTCATGACGTTTTAATGCCTCCTTATGATTTTAAAATTTGTTATTTAATAGTTTTAAAATTTTTGTTATCGATTGACTCCTAATTTATAAATTTTTTAAACCATTCACTTCATTATAGTGATTTTAATGTGATGGTACATTGCTTTATATAATTTTTGTAGACTTCTGAAGATGGGAGAATATCCCGAAACGTCATGAAATAAAAGAATGAGTATTAATGGAAGAATTATTCAGCCCAAAATGAACCTTAATAATTAAATGAGCTCTTCCTTGTTTAGAATATATTGATATAATAAATTTAACCTTTGTTTCAACTTATCTTAAGATTTGTTGGATATATTTTTTCCAATAAAATAATAAATATAATAAAACTATATTTCAGTCTCATTTATTTATTGTAAAACACTATTCTCTTTAATTGCTTTTTATAGATTACTTTCTTTCAGAATAGATTACTACGTATCTAGTATGCAATAGATATATGATTATAGTATAGTCAAGAATAAAATTCTGCATAGCTCTGAAAATTGATTCCATAAAGATTAAGATTAGATTACAATATGGAATCAGGAAAATGTTGTATTTAGTGCAAAGATAGATATTTTAAGTATGCGGTACTATTAACTTATCTTTTTATTTATTTTTATTAGCAATATATTTATTGGAAAATGAAACCTGTGTTTAATGTCTACATCAGTGGTTTGGACAAAAAATGTTTGCAGACACCTCCATACAATCATTTCAATTACAAGGACCCTTTAAATCCTTAATATTCGTTATATAATTAGATTTTTACTGGGCTACACCGTATTGCGTACATTGCATGCCAAATACATCTACTTAAACTCAGTATCCTAGAAATTTCTTAGTTAAAAAGATACAAATGAAGAAAAAAGAAAAAAAAACAGGCATTGGGTGTTTCCTTTAATCTGCGAAACATTGAATAACGTAAAGTTAATATTAAACCTGGCAGATGGTACTAGAATTTTTTGAAGAATGAAAAATCCTATGTTATGATGTCCTTTAGAGGAAACATAAAATGGTGGTCTAGAGCTTGTGCTAAGTCAGATACTCGTGTAAGATAACCATCCTAAAAAAACCTGGATAGGCAAAATTTAGGACTGCCATTTTAATACCGTCCGATAGCCACAGAATCAATAAATAATGTTTACTTAATAAATATAAAACTAAAATTTAAAACTTATACCATAAGGTATTTATTTAAATACTCATAACAAAATCAAGCATTGTTCATTATCTTCTGCGATTCATTTGTTCTTTAAGTTCATTATTTGCGAAATGTTAGAAAATGCTCAGTTTTAAGGTTGTGATTATGCTGTAGTAGGCACCTGTCAGTAAACACAAACATTATATCAATTAGTGTAGAGCATTTGATTCTTATTAAAAGTCAAGGGCTCTCAAATATTTATTTTACGTTAAGGTAATTTAAAATTATTTGCCAATGACACTCACGAACCCCTGGATGGAAACCACTGGTGTACATCATTACTTGCTTAATCTAATAACATAGGGTTCTAAGCTATAAACTTGGTGAAGAAAATAATTTTAAATAATGCGATGCATCTAAGTCAACTTGGTGTTCTATAAGTATGAATTATAAGCTTTCTTTCTGAGCTTACTTAACTGGAAGATTGCCAGAAATGATAAAAATTAAGAATAATTTGTTTTTCATGACTTCAGCATGACTCCTCACTGTTTTATTATGTTCTTCTTTCAAAATAATTGAACTAAAGATTGTAAGTAATTTATTTGATTAAAATTTTTCATATTGATCCCCAGTATAATTATTTTTGTTTTCTAATTTTCAGTTTAATCACAATATTAAATTGTTAATGATTATGCTTGAAGAAAGTTCTTATTGTAGTTGTGCTTTTCTTTGATTTTTTCCTGTTAGTTAAATATTCATAAAATAAAGTTTAATTTATCAACTTAAATTATAGTTAATTTTAGCAATGCAGAACCAAAGGGGATTTTGTTTTAATGTGCTAAATAGTTGTAAGTATTTGGAGTCCAAAATATTTGCTTACAATGAAACTTTAAGAGAAATAAAGGAAGGTTCTTTGCAGTAAGACTTAATTTGTGCTTACTATCCTTTAAATTTGAAAAAGAAATAATAATAACTAGACCGATATCTTTCTGTTCTTTACGTATGAAAAACACTACTCACGAAGAAAGAACTATGCCTCATGGTTTTAAAAGATAAAACTTTGCATTATATATTTGTCCTGAGAAAAAATAAGACAGCTGGAAAATCTATAAGATGGAATGGAAAAAGGTGCTCTAGGTAAATTAGAGTCGGCATTAAATATTGGGTTTTGTTCAGGTTCAGTGAAGGAGAGGTATGTAGATATCATTAACTACCTCTACCTCTCATTCCTACATATCTACTACTACATACTACGTACCTCCCTTCATCTATGATCATGTACCTAATATTATTATATTATGATAATTATAGGTGGAATAATCAGGAGTCAGTCTTTTTCTAAATATTTTAATTTTGCCGACGTTATGGCTCAAGCTTGTAAGCCATCACCAGGGCTACAAACATCAGAACAAAAGAGATACATATTAATGTGATAATGAATTTTTTTTTTTTTTTAATGTAGTGACAATGATAACATTTAAAATAAAATAGAAAATATACCAACATACTTAAATATTATAGATACAAGTAATGATGATATGATAAACAATATGATGATGATAAGCATAAAGACAAAACTTTAGACTTTAATATAGAAGTAAAAAATTATATATAAATGTACTATTACTGAGTCATGTCCAAGCATTAAATGAGGAAAACCGAAAACATAGGTGGTATGGGGAGAGGTTCATGTAAAAACACCTGACGGTTTTCCCCTCTAAAGGTAAATACTACAGCTTGTCTTTGTTTTAAAGTCTTACAAAATTATACAATGGAAAAACAAAATATGTACAATAAGGCTAAACATTTTTAACAGAAAATTATAAACACTAGAATCTGAGGTAGGTAAAAGATCCATGAGGTAATTACATTTTTTTATTTATTTTTCAAATACACCTCAATATACACCTCATGGATCTTTTATATACCTCAGATTCTAGGGTTTATAATTTTCTGTTAAAAACCGTCAGGGGTTTTTACATGAACAAAATTTGTTTCATTATCACATTAATATGTATCTCTTTTGTTCTGATCTTTGTAGCCCTGACGATGGCTCACAAGCTTGAGCCGAAACATCGCCAAAATTAAAATATTTAGAAAAAGACTGACTCCTGATTATCCCACCTATAATAGTTTCTACAATATACTATACATCCTCAATAATATATTATGATAACTTTCTCTGGAGTCACTATTAACCCACCTTCCTATAGTGTGGTCTGTAAATGGTCTCACTATGCTCAGCAATGCTTTGCTAAGCTGAGTGATGGTTCTCGAACATAAAAGTTTTCAGTCCACTATACCAGAAATCTAAACATGTGTAGACCAACCTCATCTCCGACTGGATGTTTTAGTAATTTATATACGTTTAAGTGTGAAAGGGGAGCGGCGTGGTCTAATGGATAGATCACTAGTCTGCTGTGCTCCGGGTCCTGGGTTCGAATCCCGGCTATGGCAGAATATTATTTATTCTGTTAATTCAGTCGGGGGGCGACCCTAGGGTATGGAGACCCTCCTGGGGCAGACCCAGCCTCTTTAAATTTGGTACACAAAATAATTAGGGAAAAACCTGGCGGCTGAGCGCGATTAAGGTCTCATCACCTCATTGCACTGCCGTTGGCCTAGAAACAGTACGAATCTCTATATGTACTGAGCCCAAGACCAATCATGGGTTGTAGTGGTACAGATTTTTAAGTGTTAAAGGCAAACATTTATATGTTTACCTTTTAAAAATTTTCAATTAACTCATAAATATAGAATATTCTACGGACCTCTTCTGGCTTATCATGGAACTACAAATGATTGTATGATTTATAGTTCTTTTTTCCTTCTATCTAGAATTTCAGAGTTTGTGCTATAGGGTCTACTTTTGAAAGTAGGCCTATATGCAAAACTTAAATATTTGGGTTTAGCCATTATCTTCTTATTTAAAATGTTTACTAGATTATTTATGCAATGATTGGAAAGAAAGTTACCATACAGAGGAAAACCTTAAGAAATATTTGAGCAATGAAAGTCTGTGATTTTTTTATATTTCTAGAGGATATGATATTTACAATTAAATTATTCTTATCTTAAAAAAAAAAAAAAAAAAAAAAAAACCTGTGCCACTACAACTCTAGAAGAGTCCTGGGCTCAGTACATATAGAGATAAGTACTGTTTCTAGGCCAAAGGCCGTGCAATGAGGTGATTTGGCCGAGATCACGCTCAGCCACCAGGTTTTTTCCCCAATGTTATTGGGTATCCATTTTATAGAGGAGGCTGGGTCTGCCCCAGGAGGGTCTCCATACCGGGGTGGCGAACCCAGGACACGGAGCACAGTAGACTAGTGCTCTATCCACTAGACCACGCCCCTCCCATTCTTATCTTAGTATTTCATTATTTCCTGTTGTTTTATTTTCAATGTGTATAAGGTCTTACGTTCCTTATATGTTATGGTTTTAATACTTCTTTGGTCCTGATGAGTCCTATTATATATATATATATATATATATATATATATATATATATATATATATATATATATATATATATATATATATATATATACCCATTCCTAAAAAAAAGTATAGTTTTAGGCTGGATTAGATAAATAGATATGTCAAAGCTGATCTCAATTAACCAAATTTTTAATTCGTTGCTGAACATCAATGTAATGAGTAGTTAATACTGTAATGAGCATATGAGGCTGTTCTTGAAAATTTAAATATGTTTGAAGTAATTATTTAGTTTTCCCTTTCTCATATGTATATTTTTATTTATGTGTAATTTAATGTAGCATACAATACACTTTTAAAATATATTTTACAACAATTCTAATTTTATTTTATTAAAATTTGTGTTTAACACAATTATTTTTTCTCCAGTAATAGCATTTAGGAATGGTTATCCTATAGGTAACCAGCTTATTCTAATCAGAGTGGGTTGGTCAAGACTTGTATCATGAAACTGCCACCAACCAGTCAACTTGTTACAGCCCAGTGGCTGGAATTGAACCAGCACCGTATAGCTACCACTCGTGTATGAACGCTTGTTCATTCTCTCCTGGGAGAGGGAGATATCAGTTTCAATTCAAATTTTTTAATATCCTCAAGACATTTTCATAACAGATTTTTACAATATGAATGAATACCTGAAAGTTTTTAGCCATACTGTCCTTTAAAATAATAGGATTTTTTGAAAATCATTTTGATTTGTTATTTTCAATGATGATTTATGTAATCATCCCTAACAAGAGGAAGGCATTAGGGCCAGATATGCCAAATGGCTGAAGATAGAAATGAGTAGCAGAAGTGGACGTAGAGCTCAGCTTGAACATAAAGGGCAACATGTGAAAGAGAAAAGAGTAATAAATAAATGGAAGATATTTGTTACCCTTTTAAATTTGTGATTTTACATTTGAAGGTATTTAGAATCTGTAAATCAAATATAAAAAAAATTGGCCATCCTTTTCTTCAAGACTGCTTGCTCGTTTGATTTTTAAATTTTTTTATTTGTTTCCTAAGCAATACGTTACCCCTTAATGATTCCCATAATTACTGTCAACTGTTTTGTTTTGAAAGGACAAAAAATTATGTTTCATAATTCACATGTCCATATAAAGGTAAAAAAATAAAAAATAAGAAGTTATGGATTTATTATTCCAAATCCAGTAATTTTTTCAATGTTTTGTTTCAATTATTAATTTTTTTAATTGTACTGAGTGAGTCCGGATGAATGAGCCAAATTGCAGGAGAAGATTTCACACAGGAAAGTAATTTTAAAAACTTCCATTCTTATAAAAATTTCATAAAAAGACGTATTAGCATTTTAAGTCCTTTGATGAATTTCTAAAGTACTACTATTGAGGTCTAAGGGCTCATGATGAAACTTTATCTGTTATTAACCAATAAAATCTAAACAAATGATAATCAGATAAGAGCATATTATTGGAAAAAATCTATTTTTTGTGTATAGTCCATTCCTGGAGTTTGGCCCAACTCTATAATAATTAGAATTGTTTAAAATGTTATATGTATGCATTTTTAAACTAAAATTTCATATTTAATACAACTACAAGCCCAAAATGTTACAGCAACTTTTTCATCGAAATCGGGAAACCAGAAGTGATGTGCCACTTTATACAGCACCTTTTTACAATTTTCTCAAAAACAGCTCGTAATGATTTTAATTAAATTGATCTGACTGGGCTTAAATGGTGATATTTTAAATTTTCTTCCTCATAAGTACCTTTCATTTTGTACATTACAAAAATTGACCATATCATCTTGTTAGCATTGATAAAAAACAGGTGAATATGTTAGTTAAACGAATTTTAAATCCAACTTAGGGAGAAAAGATCAAAAAAATGTTTTTTTATGTGATGTCTGTGTTTTTAACATAAGAGTTTTAATATAGATGTATATTATTCCATTGGAAAGCTAAATATTAAAAAAAAAATATTAACTTATACACAAAATTGTAAAATTTATATGAGAGAAATGAAAAGCCCATAAAACTGTTTGTTGCAGATAATAATATATTAGACTAGCGACTCCCCTTGCTTCGCATGGTTGCACTTTAAATGTGGTGTAGTTTATGTTCACAAACTTCAGGGTGACCAATTAAAAGTTTATTACTTTGGTAGTTTTAGTTTATCATAAAGAAAAGTGCACTTAGCAAGAAAATATTAATTTTATTATATAATGTCTATTCATTATTCATTCATTATTTAACGCATATTCATAATTTAATCATCTGAAGAAATCAGAATCATAAATTGGTCAAAAAATCAAAAATTGGTTTATTTTATTTGTTTGTTATGTTTAACAGTTCTTATTTTATTCGGTTTATTACAATTTTAAATTTTATAAGAACTTTTTCTACATATATTTCAGTGCATTAAAGTTAATTTAGTTTCCATGGGAGTCCCATTTAGTTAACAACTACTATTTTTTGTGAAATGATCTAAAAGTAGAAATAATTATTAACAGTATTAGTTTACAACCACTTTCCCTTTATTTTAACAACTTATGTACGATTTGGTACATAATATTTTTTCTAAAATGTTGACTACTGTATGGAAGTATATAATCTGTATGACCTCCATGAATCACCATAATCCCCCTAATCCAAACATAACAAATAACATTTGTGAACAAGTTAATGCGCTTATAACATCTTTCTATTAACTTGTCCGACTTATTTTATTGCATATTAACTTTTCCAAAATCTTGCGCTTTCCAACGGCATATTCTACGTCTATATATCAGAAATATATAGGAATACTACTTATATGTCAGGAATAATTTTTTGATGATATGGTTACAGAAAACTTATTTTTCATGTTTAAAAAAAAGCTAAATTGTAATGTATTTTACTTATAAACCTTCAGGAAAGAAAGCCTTAAATGATGGGGAAAACCATATCAAAGTCAGTATTTTTGTTTAGAAGGAGTTATTGGAAATCTAAATAGCATTATAATTTTATGTATATAGATATAATTTAATGAAACATATGTTTCTACCAAAACTAAATTTAATTAATTCCTTAACCTTTTTACTTTCACTTACCTATTTATTTCATCTCTAATTGTATTTAAAAATCCTTGAATCAATTTTAATAACGATGGTAAGTGAAAGTCGTGTGTAGCTAGCATCAGATTTTTATTTTTTATATATGTATTATATTTCTAACTTTTGACAATTTTTATAAATTTTTTTTAAACGATTGTGTTAATTTATGATAATAATCATTTTCAGCCTTAGAATTGTTTCTACCTGATAATATCATCCAATCATTCTCTGTTTAGTGCTGTGAAGGATTCCCGCTTCTCTCCGATTTCTCGAGAGGAATTGACTAAGCTCCATGTCTCGGTTTCTATACTTCGCCATTTTGAGGATGGTGCTGACTACACAGATTGGGAAGTTGGTGTTCATGGCATTCGCATCGAGTTTCACAATGAAAAGGAAACAAAAGAACTGCTACATATTTACCTGAAGTTGCTACTGAACAAGGTATTACTTTTGTGCCTGATAAATTTCTTCTAAACTTCTGATTATTTAAGTTGATTGTATAAATTATTATGGATTAGGATGGTTTGAAAAACTTTAAACTAGACCTGAAAAACTTGCTCGCAATAATTAAGGGTCCTCACGCTGCAAGGCCCGACATAAACTTAAAAGAGCTACTCGTACTTTCTCAAATGAAAGTTCTCTTAACATTGTTAGTCCATTGACCGCCTAGTGGGGGCTGCTTCAAAATTCCCCTAACACAAGTTGAAAACTAGAACCTCAGATGCAGGCATGTATTGACAATATGTATTAATATATTTTATATTGGGAGCACTAGTCTGCTATTTTCCAGGACCCAGGTTTGAAGCCCTACCATAGCAGAGTAATTATTTATTCTATTTCTCATGGAGACTCTTCTGGGGAATACTCAGCCTCGTTAAGGTGAGTACCCAAAAATTGTTACAAAACAAGTTTAAACTCATCTGGAATGGGGCATAAATGGCCAGGAACATCAACAAAGTGTGGGACGATAATAGTGTTTGTTTGTGCAACATACAATGGGGGTCCGAAAATTTTGAGAAGGAGACTTTTGCCTGGAAGGCAGAGAAGTCCATGGAAGGAAAAATCGAGAAGCTCGGTGTAAGCAACACCAAAAAAAAAAAAAAAAAGAAAAAAAAAATCAGCATTACAATTTGTGCCTCCTTCTTTGCCAAATAACGATGATCCATCTGTCTCCAGAATTGTTACATGTTATGAAAAGTGGATCTTGTACAATAACTTGTGGTTCTGGACTGGGCAGTGGCTCTACAAAGGAAAAACAGCAAAATATTATCCAAAGTTCCTTCCTCCTCAATCGGCATGACAACCCATCATTAGGTCTTGACCTCCTCAAGTAGTTTCCTCCAGTTTAATCGTTGAAGTGCAGCTATCCCTCCAGTTCCGAACTCCGAGTAGGATCCTTGCATCGTCTCGACCTTTATGGGTCCATGGATTTTTTATAGGATTGTTCCTCTCGAAAATCAGGAGTCTTTTCATCATTTGCCTTTTTATAGTCCACGCTTCTGAGCCATTATTAACACTGGTCGGTTGAGTGTTCTATAGAGCATAACTTTTGTCTCCTTTGAGAGAAACTCACTCATAAATTGCCTCCTTGGGCTGTAGTAGCATCTGTTGGCAGCATTAGTTCTCCTACTGATCCCTTATGAGATGTCGTTTTTCCTGTTGATCTCTGTTCCCAGGTAGACAAAGCTATCAACACATTAAAACCTGAATGGACCAACTTCGAAGTATACTTCCTACCATTCAGTTCCTCCCACTTGCATATACACTATCTTGCTTACATTGACAGCAAGGCTGTTTCTTGGCTGCCTCTTCAAGCGAAAGGAATGCTTCCAACAACACAGTTTTTAAGAAACCTTATTAAAAGTACTGTTTTTTAGGTTTATTACCAAGCATAAAACTTAAATAATTTAATGGCTTTTTCATTGAATTATTTCCCTGTGAAATCAGCTAATTTTGACCCCAAACTTAATTTTCTACCTTCACTAGAATCAGATATAATAAATAAAATGTGTTTTTTTGCTCACAGACTTTCCGATTTGTTGACGCGACTTGTGGAGAGTATTAACCTTTAATATTTGCTGAGTCTTAATCATTTAATGTCTACTTTTACCTTTGAAAAAAAACATCAAAATCTGTGAGACACATTTGGGATCCTCTCCCAGTTAATGAGTTGAGTATAAACACTAAAATTAAATACTCATATCTCGTCATATTGTTGTCTTCATGGGAAAACACCTAATATACTATTAAATTCTGTGAGATTTATATATTTAAGTCACTGCCTAAACATTTGTTTCTACTTCACTAACAAGGACTTCATAATTCATTGGGTTGTTCAGAAAATAAAGTAGGATTAGGATTTGAAAAGAAAAAAAAATCAATTTTTTTAGTAATCAAAATAGCCACCATTATTTTCAATACATTTCTTCCATGTTCGGAGCCTTGGCTAGTGACGAAAATAATAAAGGCATTGCACAGACACGTAAATAGCGCGCAGTAAATTATAGTGAATACGTAGGTACCTTTTGTATTTCTAAATTGTGGTAATTCACAGACAATGAAAATAATATTTTGCGGATCACGGTTAGTTCTTAGAGGTTGAGTCTAGCATATAGCATATTGGGTTATCTTCACAATTTATTTCAATTGTGGTCACTTAATCCTTAATCCATTATTTCAACAACAAAAGGTTTCTGTTAGTCGGATGCTTCTTAAAATTAATACAATGATTTGGAATAGGTACTATTCTTTATAATTTTAGAAAGTATTTAGATCTTTTAACCAATTTATTTTAAATTGAAATCTAGAATTTGATTTAACATTATGTAAGGAGATTTTTTAATATGCTTTGCATTTAAATTAAATATTAACGTAGTAACTTTTGAAAAGAAGTACAAATTTAACATGTGATTTTTTTAATTTAGGGGGTCCTTGCCATTGTACTGATTTGATGAAAGGGTCTGCGAATTTTTTTTGTTGGGAACCACTGCTCTAGATAATAAGTAGCGCATTGTATATTCCTATCAATGTATTATAAATATGCAAATGTATTCTATGCGAATATAGATATCATATATTTAAAAATAAATAAATTATTTATTCGAACTTATGATAATGTTTCAGGCTGGGACCAGATACAGACTATCGATTCTCTTTTAAGGAAGGGGGATTTCGTGGGGTGGTGACACCTGATATCCGACGTGGGATCAAGTTGACCCGTTACACTTCAGAGAAGGTGACAGCCGGCTACGCAGAGTACGCTACAGCCTGGAGGCGGGGATCCTAGCGTCGGAGGTCCGGGGGGGCCCGCCCGTGGGGTACTGGCCAGCCTTCATAATGTCATTATAGACTGTCTCACTTGCGGCCTCCATCAAATTGCCGCCTACCTCGTTTCCACATTCAAACTTTCACTCTTATCATCAGTTATACCCACACTCAAGAAGTTTGTCGGCAAAGCGGATAATTGATAGCTTTGCCCCCCAACCCCGCCTCTCATACAGTGTTCCATTAATGGCTGAAGATAGTCGAAATATGCAAGAACTGTTCTAATAGGTGCTGGTTTTATTCTTATACTTTTTTACTGCATTGATTCCAAATTATTTATCTTCTTCGAGAGATTTTATAATTAAATCTTTACATAAAAGTATAAACTTTCCAGCAACTTGGCTTTCATAGTATACGAAGAAATCAGTTTCTTATTCTATCAGCTCTTGTATATGAAAAACCTAACTTTGTAAAGTACAATCACATGGTTATTGCTTAAGTGAAAGAGGTAAATCGATTTCTTCGGAAATTTTTAATACATTTATATGGTTTTAAGACCTTCAATTCACTATTTTAAACATAGTAATGTACTTATTTCAAATGGTATTTTACTTAATTTTTAGTTTTAAAATTAAGTTTAATTTTTAGTTAAGTATTTTCTAATTCTTATTTTTCTCTCTGCAGTTAGTTTTTGTCTATTAAATTTAGAAATTTTACTTATTCTAGTAGTTTTTAAACAAAAGTTTTATGTTTAGTTAAAAAAATAAAAGGAATCGTTAAAATTAAGTTAGTATTGAGATTTTCTAATGATTTTGACTTTTTTTTTTAATTTTATTGTTTTATCTATTTTTTGGTTTTGCTGCTTTCTCATGGAACTTGAATTGTTCCTTTTTTAATATGTTTTTATTTTTTATTATAAGTAATATAATAACACCTGTTAAACACCAATTACAGCAAAATTGTCAGTAATAATTTAATCATGAAAAGAAATGATCAATGGTTACTAAAAATAAATCGGTTTTCCAATAATTAATTAACATTCCTTTGATAACTTGCTCTTAGAGATTAAAGACTTGGTTTGGAAATGTCAGTCGGTTTTTTCTAAATATTTAAGGCTTGTCTAATTGCAGTTGAAAAGAAATTATATCGACTAAGAACCCCTCCATCTCTCCCCTATAACATTTAAAAAATATGTAAAAATAAATGACATTTATCTTTCTGTTTTTAGGAAGTTCATTTTGTACGAATATTACACTTGTATTGTAATATAAATATGTCATTGTCGACATTTACTAATGTAGGTTTTTCATCGTTTTCCGAAATGTATTTTCAAGATAAAATCTAGTATATATTATTATAACTGGTTTAAAATTTTAATCTTGTCCTCTGCACTATGCCATGATAGCGCTTAGTGTCAAACATCGAAATTAATAGAAGGAAAAATAATAATAATTTTACAATAAATCACAAAAGGTCAGAGGATCGTTAATCCTCAGATAAGTCTGAGCTCAATCCAGTTATAAATACCTCAAAGACTAGACAGTCATTTAATAATCAGATATTTGTCTAGCAAATTATAGGTAGGTTTAAGAAAACTATTGGGTTTCTGGAGTGGCCTCATGATTAGTGATTTTCTCATTATGTTTGGAATTGAAATGATTAAAAAAATATCACAATTTTATATAAACTTTGTTGGGGTTATATTTCCTGGGAACCGATGTTCCTTTTGAAAAATAAATCTGAGGTCGACTTTTATTAATTTCTATCGGAGGCCTAAACATTTTTTTTCATTTTGCTTCAGGGGTAATTTCTTAATTTTGTATGTAACAAAAGGAGAATGCCACTTCAGACATTATCCCAAAAATATAATGCTGTGACAAAAATAGTATGATTACTAAAGCAGCATTAATTATATAATTAATTAAGCATTTGTATATGCTGTTAAGCGTATGTGTGATAAAAGAATTTGATGATTAAAATCAAATTTTTTCCTATTTTTCATCGTAATGTGTTCACTCACATCCAGACACTTTTCACATTGAAAAAAAATATATAGTGTTATCTAATTGTATGTATAAATATAAATATATAGCTCAAATGATGAAAAAATTGAATGCAAATCTTTACTATCACCTGTCTTACTTAAACACATCGTGTTTATTTGACGAGCCTAATTTTTTCTTTTCTCTTAAATGATCTAGGAATTCATTTAACAATTATTCCTATTTCAATTTCTAATGTGAAGAATCAGTTATTTGATTATAAATTAATTATATACGTACCTTACATTCTGAAGCATCACATTTGAGTCCTCAATTTTGCTGAGGATCTCTAAAGGTACACAAATAACCAATTTTTTTTTAGTTTTATATGTCTAGATTGAATTTCTCATTGTTAGGTTAAGTAAATTTTACAATTATTTATTAGGTGTAATGAAAAGATGTTTATTCCTCATCCAAATCCATTTCCATCCTATTATAAGTGTGTGCAATTGTTCATTCATGTAAATAAATACACTTTTCATCAAACAGATATCAATTGAAAAATGTGGTCTGTGATTTTAGCTCTTTATAACTAGTCATAAATATGGTGGTAATAAACATTTTATGATTAGTGCTGTGATAAGCAATTTTTTTTTCCCTCCATATTAAATTTTTTTTTTTTTTTTGTTAAATGACCACACAGTTGGATTGTTTTCATTGACTTAAAAACTGTTTAATAATTTTGATGATTATGTTAAATATTGTTTAAATTTGACAAGTGGCTTTATTATTGATTAGTTGTATACTAATTTGTTAACCTGCACCATATTATAAAATTGTCTTAATCTCTTGTTTGAAATTGCATAGATTCAGTGTATTTATTTTTTTTAAATTGTTTTGGTTATAGACAAGCTTTTTAATGAAATTTTTTTCTGTCATAGTATGAATAAGTTGGATTTTATTCTTTGACTGGAATAAGTTATTTTATTTTAATTAAAAATGATTCTATGTGTGTAAATATTATCACTCAAATTTTAAATGTTTTAGATAATTTGGTTGTATGGAGCAGGCTTTTTTAAAAATTTTGTTGGACTATCTAATTGACATTTTTCAGGGCTGATATTCTCAAAACAATTATTTAAAAAAATATATATTAAGTACTAGCAGTAAATATGCTTCCATTTGTTTAAATAAATGCATCTCAATTCTTATAAATATTTACATAACCTCGATTATTTGGTGTCAGCCCATCTTGTTTATTTACTTTTTTTTTTAACAGTGAGAAATTAAATCAAAGTGTAATAGGCAATTATATATTTAGGAGAATTGGATGTTTTCTACGCTAGGCTACTCTTTTTAAAACTAGATTGATACAGATAAATTGTTTCCTAAAAATAATGAAAAAATTAAACTGAAAAAAATGCCTTTATATATGATGAGGTTATATGATGAAAATAAATTTTAAAGAAGTAAGCATGACTCATTGTGCATGTGAAATAGTTTTGTACTAGAATGCAAATTAATAAATAATTTATTATTATTGTACTTGTATATATTATATTAAGGCATAGAAATAATGGATTTTATAAGGCGTGAATAGTTAAAGTTCGGATACCCGAACCTAGCGTCCATGTGAAAAAATTAAATGCCAAATAGGGATGTTATTTCAGGGTATCAGTTATAAAAACAATTATGTATGTATGCCTAAACATCAATTATGTCTTAATGCTATTCACTGCCAAAACAAAAAAACTACAAAAAAGAAAAAAAAAAATTGTATTTCATTTAGTGTCTTGTATCATTACCCTTTTTTTTCTAACCAATTTTTCAGATAATTTGTAAACTAAGTGTAAATTGGTATAATCATTGGAACAACTTAATTGGTTAATACTATTATTGTAAATAACAAATCCGAGAAGTGTTATAACTTAAAATCTTTTCTGCTTGGTGTAATTCCCTGCTTCTATAAAAGAAATAAATTGATGGCATGAAATTATATAAATAAATATGAGTAAAGAGTTTGTTTTTCAAAAATATGATTTGAATTATTTATTATCTAGTTATGATAAATTATCCTCCCTCTATTTTTTTTCAGGTTGAGAAAAATTTTATTACGAATCTTAGGTGAACTGTAGTTTTCATCTATGTTTACTAAGTTTATGGATTTGTTTCTTATTACTTACTTTTCTAAATTATGTGCCTAGTTTCTAGATTATTTATTTTCTTGAAAGCAGATGTTAGCACGAGTGTTTATTATGTTTTGAACATTTTGTAAAATTTAAGTCCCTTTTTTTGAATTTCATATTTGCAGAGTTTTGTCGAGCTTGTTATGAAATTGTTTAATAGGATAAAAGACAAACTCACTCTACTACATGTACGTTACCGGTTTAAATTTAAACAAAAATAAAGGGAGTAATAATGACTTCCGTTAATGATTCACTCCGGATTTGCTAGATTTCTTTATCACTAAAAGACTTAAAACTGAATCACACACTGTCAATACTAGCTCTGATCATTCTCTTGTAAACTTGATGTTGATTTGAGACATTGAATGAAACTACCATCTCTCATTGATGGGATCATAGATAGGGATTCCTATAGAAATAAGTTGGATCACATTTTCTCAATCCCAATGTCTAGACACAGGAAGAATTGGAGAAAGCAGTGGAGACTTTCACAAGAAGTGTTCAAAATGCAGCCTGGTCTTCTTCAATTCCTGCCCCAAAAATCTGAAAATCTACCCATCTACATAAGGGATTTAAACAGAGCTAAGAGAAAAGCAAGGAAAGTATGACAGAAAGACTCCGTTCATATAAAGGTTCACATAACAAACTAAACAATGAATTGAAACGACAAATAAGAAATTTCAATCAGGAAAATTATCACACCTACATTCAAAACTGCTGCATTGATGATGGAAGGTTGTGGAGACACACAAATGGAGTTCTGAAGCGTCGGGTGTTGTCAACACTACTTCGTAAAAGAAGATGGTTCCTGGGCCGTGTTGGACAGAGCAAAATCAGTAATGTTTGCTAGTCGCCTTTCTTTAGTTTTTTTACTCCACAATATCAACTCGAACTCTGAGGACAATGACCTATTACTCAATTCTCTGAACAAATTAAAATGTTAAAATGAAAGAAACCCTTGGGTATGACAGTGTTAGAAAGCTATAGTGTTTCTTATTACCATTTATAACGCTATACTAAGGACTACTAAATTACCTATTCAATGGAAGTATTCCTATATCTCCTCCATGATTCACAAGGCTAGAAAAGAAAAATACTCACCTTCATCATACAGACCTATTAGCTTACTCCCCGTCTGTGCCAAAATTTTTGAAAAGCTGCTGTATAAAACAATTTTCACCATACTAACAGAAATTTTACCAAATCAATTCGATTTCCGTGCTCTAAGCTCCACCATACAACAATTACACCGAGTTACTGACTATATAGCTGCTGCAATGGAAGAAAAGAAATATGCTACTAGAGTATTTCTGGATGTTTCAGAGGCTTTTGATAGATTCTGGCACCAGGGTATTCTCTTTAAATTAGGCACTCCCTTCTATCTATTACCTCATTATGCAATCATTCTCTCTGAAAGATTTTTCTCTATTCGGCAAGGCTCCGAAATCTCATCTATCGAACCAATCAAGGCCGGAGTGCCCCGAGGATCAATTCTTGCATCTCTAATCTACATAACATACACCGACGACATTATTTATTACCCTCCCCTGCTTTGAGGCAATACGGGTACTTGCAGCTGTGTGAAGTACCATAAATACAACCCACAGCTGCTATGAAACTAATCACACAGCATGAGCATGCTATTGGGTCTATGGATGTTCGGTGGCCTTCTTCAATCTTCCCTCCTGCCCAAGGTGAAGTGGCTTGGACCAACTTGTTCCTTCCACCCGTACTCAAATGCTTTGTAGTACGGGTAGTTTTGTTTAGTTATGAGATGAGGGATATCGCCCTCTGTCAGGACATAGAGTCCTGTGTCCCTCTGAAGCTTCATTCTTAGTGCCTCATAAGCGGTACAGGCAAGGAGAACATGCTCGGTGGTCTCCGGAACACCATAACTAGGGCATAGGGGACTGATGTTTTTGCCATGCTTAGCGAGCTTTGCTCGGAAACCTTGAACCATGTCTTGTGAAGAACTATGTAACCCAGTAGTCCGGGAGGATCCATGTATTTTTCTGTCTTGACCCGATGGTGGGGAAATACTTCCTTAAATTAGCATCCTTCGGAGTCGTCACCCACTGACCATTCCATTCTTCTATGGTATCTCCTGAAGAATTCTCTTCCATCTCCTGGGTTCTTCACTGATCCTCACTCTAATGGTGTCCGGTAAAGCCTCCAGACCTTCTCTCTTGAATTTATGCCCATAATAATCTTCTAGTAGGAGAAGGTCTATAGGTATTTCTTCTGCTAATACCTGCACCGCCTCATGAGACCTCTGACCCTGAGTAGAGCTATTCGCTGAATCGTGGCCAACCTACTTTTCTGTCGGTGGGAGAGGTTTTGACTCCAAGCTGGGGATGCATACCTCAGGCTACCCAAAACCACTCCTTTGTAAACAGCTAATGTTCCTCGGTACCTGAGACCCCAAAAAGCGCCCACTATACGGCTGAGCCCATTAAGAGTCAAGCCCACCCTGCTTCTTAAGTGAGGCATAACATTGAACTTTGGTCCAATTCTAATACCAAGGTAGGTAACAACCTTACTTGGACAGATATTAACACCTTGTATGTTTAATGTTATAGGGTGGACCCTGTCAGTTGCACCTCGCAAGAGAATCCTCTGTGTCTTGGCTGTGGCCATCTTTAACTATTTCCTCTCACACCATCTGCTCACTAGGTTGCACCTTTCACCTGATTCTTTCAATCTAGCTCTACTATTCGAGGCCACCAAAACTGCCCGAGAGTCAACATATGCAGTTGCGGGGAACTGATTTTCTTCGAGTACTCCCAGCAACTCGTCAAATACCAATTTCCACAATGCAGGAGCAAGAACAGAGCCTTGCAGGCAGCCCCTTTCCACTTTATCTTCCACTTCATGGAAGTTGCCTCTTATCCTCAAGGCCCTGTCCTGCAGATAGCTCCTCAAGAGATCGTACAAGTTGCTGGGAGCTTCATACTTATGCAACTGCTGAAGTACACTCGGCCACCACACGCTGTCGAATGCGGATGATATGTCAAAAAGCATGAGCAAGACATATTTCTCTGCGCTTCCTTCGACGTCACGGCATATGTTCAGCAGGGCATCTGCAGTTCCCCTTCCTTTAGTCGATACATACTGCCTTGGTTGGGCAGCTCGTAACAGAACCGGTCATAGGCTTAAGGCAATTAAAGTTTCCAAAACTTGGCTTAGCACTGGAAGAAGACATATCGGGCTGTATGATTTAGATATTTGCTTGTCTTTGTCCCCTCCTTTGTACAGGAGACGTAGGTCAGCAATTTTCCAGCTTTTTGGAAAGTATCCCCTATCCAAGCAAACATTGAACAATGATAGCAATCTATCTTCGATATAGGGACACTGTTCTTTATAGTTGCCAAGTCAATGGAATCTAATCCTCGACCAGTCTTTTGCCCATCCACAGCAGCACGGAGGTCCCATATGTCCCCTGGTGGGCACAAGTCCGTACCAGGTGGGCATATCGTAGTGCGTCTTATGAAACAATCATCCTCATCATCCTGAGAAGGATCATCCCTGGGTAGGTCTCTGAAATAAATATCTTGGCAGCCTCTTCTAGAGTGGTTGCTTGGGCAGTATTATGCTTCAACGCTTACCCAAGGCCACTCTGTAAGGGATACCCCAAGGATTCTTAGAGGACTCTTCGACAATAAAGTAGTCCCAAGATTTTTGCTTTCTCACCGCATTTCGGTATGCTCTGGCTTGTGACCTATACTCGTCTCAAAGTGTAGCATGAGTCACGTCACATCTACACCTCTGATACGATCGCTGGTCCTTGTAGAGCTCTCTCTTCATAACGGTTAAGGCCGGCATCTACCATGGGACAGGTCGAGCTTTCACCTTCTGGTGCGAGAGGGTCTCCTCAGCGGCATCTCGGATGACCTGATTCTGGATTCTCTGTAATCCAAATCATCAGTAAGGTCCGTCTCGGCCGCATCCCATTCTTCATCTACCAGCTTTCAACAAAACTCTTATCGATACTGTGGGAACATTCCAAATTTTCCAAAAGTCTAAAGACTATTGCTTGGTGGTCGGAACTCACAACATACCTACCACTCATGATACCCTTACTGCCACATGTGCAGATGATACTACTATTATTACAAAACACAAAGATCCCACTCTAGCCTCCCTTATTTTACAAAATCACCTTACAACACTACATGACTGGTGTAAACACTGGAAAAAAAAACAACCAGGACAAAACCACATTCTCCCTTAGACACGAAATCTGTCCTTTATATCTTGAAAATGAACATATTCCTCTAACTGAGAGTATGCTACCTAGGATTAACATTTGACAAAAGGATGTCATTGGGACATCGCATAACAGCAAAACGAAAGATCCTAAACCAATGATATCAACTCATATATTTTCTGCTTGGATGATGCTTTAAACTTGACCTTAGACAAAAACTCAGCACTTACTTTATCCCTAATTACTTCCTTACTAAAACCCATTTGGACTCATGTTTCACAAATGTTAGGTATTGTGGAAAAAAAAAAAAAAACATTAAAAAATTACAGATATTTCAGAATAATCACACAAGCCCCCTTGCATGTAAGTAACATGACACTACACAAAGATTTATGCATGCCAACTGTTAAAGTACAAATAGGCTCACTACAATTGCTACAAAAAACTTCACAGCAAGCTCCAAGGACATCCCAATAAACTCATAAAAGACATGGTCACAGGGTTAATGCCTAATAACATCTGCAGCTGGCTGAGAAGGAGTTTGATGGGAGACCTCCATGAATAAGAAATCAAGACTGAAGAATAAGAATAGCCGCTGGATAGTTCTCTTACTCATGCCTGACATGCTCTTTTATTGTTGTACTATATTATTTCATATCTCATTCGCTGGTAGTCTAAATTTATTGACAGTTGTGAACTAAACAATATAACAAAAAAAAAAAAAAAAAAATATATATAATATATATTTATATATATATATTTATTAGGAGCATAGGGAGTTCAAAAGTTACTGTCATTACCTTAAGTCCGATGGAATTGGGTGTATTATTAGCTTTTGTAAGGTGCTGAACAGATAAAAACAATCAATTTTCAGATTGCTAGGTCAATCAATTTATTTTAACATATAGAATATTATGATATCGGGTATATAATTAGGTTCTAATTTAATCATGTGACTTGTTTGTTTATTTATTTAATGTCACTATATGCTACTATGGCTAATCTGACGATGCTGCAGTGGGAGTCCTAAATTTTGTCTATCCAGGTTTTATCAGGATAGGGATCTTAGCTCAGGACCACCTTTTAACGTCCCCTCTGAAGGATGGTATAACTAAGGATTTTTTACTCCCATTAAAAAATCCTAGGACCATAATCATGTGACTAATATTTTCCAGTTCAGTTCCCCACTGCTCCATTCCATGTACATTTAACAAGGTAGAAAACTAAGGCTGATATATTATTTCTTCCAAAAACTTTTAATATTATTTTTCATAACATCAACGTTTCAGGATCTCACTCCCAACCTCAGGACCCTTTATGGTATGTAACATAATATAATTTTGCAGTAATCTATTTAGTTGTTCACTAAAATTATTATTAATCAGCTTCATATGGTTGCCGCTTTATTAAAAATCAAATAGAGCATTTCAAGTCATCTGTTTCATTTATTTGTGCATTTATAGGTAAAGGTAAAATAATAAGTAAAATCAGCAACAATTTAATAACATTTAATATTTATACAAATTCTACAATGATTTAGTAATTATCAACACCTTGTTAAAATTCAATATAAATTAATAAAAACATATTAACAATGGTAGTAAACTGTGCAATCCATCAGTTCATATATATAAGACAAAACTTAACAATTATTATTATTCATTTGATAACATATAATACATTGAAAAATATCAACACCTTTATATATTTGTATATAATTAAATACTAAAATTATGGAACTATAAAAGATATTAAAACAAAATAAAAAAAAGTTGTAGAGTTGATAAAAAAAAAAAAATAAAAAAAAATCTTGTGAGGGAGCTAACCAAAACTAGCTTTCTTAAACAATAATAAAGCCCTGATTCAGTCTTGTACTCAGAAGGGAATTCCGGTACCTATTACTATGCCAACTCTTGTTTTAACAAACTACTCAAGAGGAAACCACTGCCGTCTCAAAGAACATAAAACTATAACAGACTAATTCATTAGGTCGTAATAAATTCTAAATGGATAACATTAAAAACATCTAAGGTTTATCTGCCTAACATTTAACTAGAAATAGGTTTAGATTTTGTGGTTTTGGTTATTAATTTTTGATAACGAGAAAAGCACTTTTTTATTGTTGTTAAAACACATTTTGTATCATGCACTTGTCACTTTTATATAGTACACTTGTCAAGTGTTCATTCTTTATAAGCCATTTTTATAAGTGATGTAAGTCCAGTTCTTTAAAGATTCAAGGTAATCATCATTTAAATCAAGGTTATAATAATTTATAACACTATTTGAATTATTTCTTGGTAATTTTAAACAAAAATTAATATTGATTTTGTTTTAATTAATTTGTTAAAGAAATAAACATATTATTTTCATTTTTAATTTATTATTAATTTGATCAATAAATAATTTTCTAAAATAGTACAAACTATTTATTGTGAGAAAATGCACAACCTACATTGCTAGTCCTCATCATAAATAATAAAATTTCTTTCTGAACTTGCAGAAACAATCACATAGTTTATAATTTACTTGATAGAATGAAACATTTTTGAAAATTATTTAACGTCAACTAAACTCCCTCATCCATCATTTATAATATATTTCACAATTTTATATTTTTATAGTGTTTCAGAGTTAAAGATGGACTTATATCACTTATAAAAAAAAGTAAAAGAGAGAGCATATGGTAATAATTCAAAAGATAAACATCAGAACACACCAAAACCTAAACCTTGACATACATAGTGAGTGGCAGAATAAATAGTAATAGTAAAAGACTCATCTAATTTAAACACCCATTTCCTATCAACTACACAATGATGGGGTTGAAGGTTATCATAATACAAATACATATTAAATTTTAAAATACATTACAAGTCCATAAGTTCTTTCCTTTTAATTTGATATGTATCTTCTACAATAGGCCTTGTTATTTGGTTAAAACTGAATCAGTAAATTAACTAAATTAAACAGGACTTTTTTGTTGGCTATATGAGAATAAATCTTCACCACTGTGTGAATATAGATACTTTTCAGAGGAACAAAAAAGAACTGAATGTCTTTTCTTTAACTTGCACATTTCAAATAATTTTTTTTTTTTTACCCTTTTTATACTCCTCTCAATTCTAAATCTCTATTTAGAAGATTTCGTTTTACAAAAATGCTTCTGGTAAATTAATAAAAGTAAAGAATTCAAAAATTAATTTTAAGTCCGTTATTTAGAAGTTGTGGCTATGATATCTTCAGTATGAGATAAAAAATAATTCAGATAAAAAAACAAAATAATTGTCTTCTCATTTTGAAGACATTAGTATTCAGATTAGATTAGAAGAACCAACGCTACGATGCCACAGCACAATCACTATTTTTAACTATACATGTATTTCAATGAATTTCTAACAACATTACTATAGGATATTGGACAACAGGAGAGAACATCTAACATTTAAACAGGAAAATATTAATTATATTAAAATGGCAGCATGATTTTTTTTCTCAATAATTTCTTTATTGCGTCTTTCAACATTATGTATTTGATATATTTTCTCTTTTTTGAATTACATATCAATATCAAATTTCTAAATTCACTTCAAATATATTTTTTTTTATTTTTTAAATTTTCTTAAAAAAAAAAAACAATCAGTTTTACACTTTTCAATATTATTTTTTCACATGTTCCCAGATTCCAGTCACACAGCACTTATGGCCACCAAATGTGGTTTCTACTTCAAATAATTAATATTTGCAGTGACCACTGCGGTGTTTAACTAGTCATTACTGATATAATAAAATCATAAAATACTGGTTTCATAGTTCAATTGATAAAAAAATATATACAACTTTACAGGAAAGTTGACCTCCAAAGAGATATCAATAAATTATTTATCAGTAATGACTTGGTTACAATAAAAGAACCGTCTTCTCCTTTTCCTTCCAATTATCACCACTCTTACAGATTTCACAATTATTAAATCTAATATGAGATT
This sequence comes from Piezodorus guildinii, assembly GCA_023052935.1. Lineage (NCBI taxonomy): Eukaryota > Metazoa > Arthropoda > Insecta > Hemiptera > Pentatomidae > Piezodorus > Piezodorus guildinii. The sequence goes on from CM041294.1 coordinate 111,553,521, forward strand.
TAATACTGGAATCAGTTCCCGTAGGACGGGCCTACATCTAATGAACGATCTGGGTCATACCCTGACGACCGTTTCAGAAAGACACGCAGCATTGCACGCAGTAACGGGTGCAGTGACGGAACTTCAGACCCATGCCTGGACCGTCACCTGGAGTTTGCCTCATGAGGGGAAAACATGTTTCCTCCCACCGAGTCTGAACCATCGACCAACCTCACGCTGCTTGCCTCTTTTCTTCGATCTCTGTTTACCTCCACCTGTAACGAAATATTAAAATATTACTAATTGGAAAGAAACTTTGTAGCATAATATGAAATTATACATTAAAATATATTTACTAGCTGACCATATAATCAGCAAATGTGTTTTCTGTATAAATTATTTCGCACTTTTTTACGATTGTATCAAAAATAATGTAAAATTTTATGGGTTTTAATATCATGTAGGTTTCATTCCAATTCAAATAGTCTGGCAGGGCTTAAATGCTAATACGTATAATATACCGTTGAAAAGCTGTAGATTTAGAAAAAATATGATATTTTAAACAAATTTCTATAAGGTAATGTAAACTGACAAATAGGGCTTAAACTTATTACTGACTATTATACATGATAATTTTATATGTTATATAATTTAATCTAAATCATATGTTTCCAACGAAGTTGAATACAATTTTTAGGCTAAGTGAGCAATATGGCTAAAATAACAGAATAAATAATCATTTTGCCACAGCTGGGTTCAAGAATGGGACTTGGAAGAACAATAGTCACTAGACCACACCTCTCCTCCAACATGAATAGGAACCATCTGTGATTTATTTCAATTTCAAAGGTGATGCTAGAATTACATTCCTTAAAGGTGGTTGGAATTTACAATTACCGGAATGGTTCTGATGCCTGCGAAGAGCTGCAGCCCTCGCCAAGTCTCGAGCAGAATCTGGAAGCGTAAGATCACCATTTTGAGCTGAAGTATTGCGCTCACTATCCAGTGCTGCCAACCACACATTCTTCTCTTCCCCAGACCGAACTGTAAATACCAACCACTTGTCTCCGGTGGAGAGTTTGATACCGTGCCTGATGTTGCAGTTCAGAGAAGAGTCTGTCAATTTAAAAAAATGATTATTGCAAACGCAAAAATAATAACACAAAATTATGTTTCCACTAGTATTTATAATATAATTAAGTAGATGAAATGGTTGAAAAAAGTAATAATTCGGAAATGTTAAAAAAACTTACCCTTGCCATCTTGAAGATTTTTCACTTCACATGAATCTAAAGAAATCCTTCCTTTGTAAACGTATGTTCTCCTCTTTAGAATGTCCTGAACAATTAAAGAATGAATGATAAAAACTGAGTATAATAGTATTTCAAATTTTAATTTTTTTAATTATGTATTGATATTTCTAGGTAATCCAAGTATTTCTATACCATATACTTCATATTAAATTTTTATGGACTAATTAAAACAAAAAACTAAATAAGTATTGTATAATTAAATTTTAATAAATATTTGATGAAAAAATAAATAAATTACCTTCTTGCAGTATATTAGCTGTCCGTCAAAGAGAAATAGACTGACTCCATGACTCCACTTTCCTGGCATCGTGCTGACTTTAAGCTGTACTGCTTCTCCTTGGTGCAGTAACTGACAACTCCTTTCGATGAGATCTTCACCCTATGATCAAAATAATTGATTACAAAACCATCAAAATATATTACTGAAATCCAAATTATTGCATTATATTTTGGTAACTAGGCTTCACAATTCGTAGGAATATATCAGGCACCAACAGATATCTATGATAATGAATAAAGATGTTTTTTACTACACAAATGGAATTTATAGTTTGAATATTTTCATATTTCAAGTACCAGTTCATATTACTTTTTTTTTTTTTATTCTAACATCAATTTAACATTGTTGTTGAAAAGATTCTAAACAATAGATATAACCACCATTTTTTATTTTTAAAAAAATATGAATCGAAATATTTTAGTGGTAACTAGAATTACCACACTAAAAAGGTACAAATTAGCATAAGGCTAACTGCCTATATTAGGGAGGAAGGGTGGATTACACACAGAAAAAAATATGTTTACTATTTGGAAGGATATGACCGATGTTAAATGTTAAAAGTTGCCGTTCTTGTAGGAAAGATTCTAAACAATAGACATATCTTGTCACTAAGATACGATTCAAAATGGAAGAGACCCAACATTTTAAACTCGATACTCTTTTAAAAAGGATATGAATTGAAATATTTCAGTGGCATTTTTTATTGCAGTTGAGAATCTTAACAGGTTTTGCAATAATTACTATTTTGATTTATCATTAAAAAAAAAAGGAATTGTTTAATTATTTCAAAACTCACCTCCCAAGCATCAACTCTTCTTTGCCAAAGAGCAACTTTCTCAAGGCTTTCCATTCGCCTCTTTCTCTCATTTATCAGAAAAGCTACTCCCTTCATACCTTCTACTGCTTCTTTCAGCTGCGTATAATCTTCATGATCAGTCTATCAAAAGAACAAAACAGTTATTAAACATATAAAAAAAAAAAAAAAGTAAAAAGTTATAAGATACAATAATTCATAGCATACTAATTATTATAATTTTTATAATAATACCTTAGTATATTTCAACAGTTCTGCCAACTGCAGCGGGTACTTGCAGATCCTTTGAACAGGTGTCAAGAGGTATCCAGACAGAGGTAACTCCATGAGACCACGCATAAGCCTGCAAGCTTCCCAAAACCTAGCAACACCATTCCGTCTGGAAACTTCCTCAAGGGTGGCAACAGCTGCTGCATGGCAGTTGCAGTACTCTGAGTACAGCCGGAATCCTGGGAGCTAAAAAAGAAGTTTCCTAATTAAATATAATAATATTTTTGAAAATAAGAATCATTATGAAAACAGATCCTATATTGTAACATTAAAAATTGTTATTTCAAGATCAAACTTACATGTTTCAAGAATACAGGTGCAATTTTGGACCGTGCTGTATTTTTAGAATCTATACTGGCTTCTAAATCTGCTAGGAATGAACGCTGGAATTCTAATATTTGAGACAGGTTAGAAAAAATACTCGTGACCTCCTCTTCGTTCAGGAGATCTGGCCTTTTCCTCGCTTCTACAAGGTAACCATCGTTGAGGTGAGTCAGCACACTGACAAAATCCCGTTCTGTTGCTATCAACTCCGTGATGACCCTTGTCCGGAATTCTGTCTCTGAGAGCCTCCTGCTTAGGGCTGTTTGTTCTCTACAGTCTGTCCGACCTTCAACTAGAGAAAAAAAAAATCGGTTAGGCAAACAATATAATATAATAAAATTAAAAAAATTATCATAAATCTATGAATTAAGTTGCAAAATATGATAGATGGTGATCAGTCAGTCAGAAGTGCAGTAAAAAAAGCAGCATAATGAATTTATTACAATAAAATCAAGCATGAGCATCTTCATACTTTTCCAACCTATGCATATCAGCAGTTCATTTTGTACCTATAAAAAAACATGCTTGTGTCCTGACGAATTATTTTATACTGAACATGCATGCAAAAGAAGAGATGGGAACCAATACAAGTGATAAATGACTTGATCACTATGAATATGTACAGTAAAAGTCTATGATAACTGGTCTCAAGTTATTCCAACATAATATTTTGCAGAGCAAGAAATTTTTCTCTAAAATATTTGAACATTGATAAATATAAATTATAATTAATTAACAAGTCTGAAAATATTTTATCAGATCTCATGAGCTTAAATTTTTTTACATAAACTATCTAAATTAAGCAACTGGCACAGCTTCGGAAAATACGGACTCAACTGCTCGCTTAAACTTTATTGACATTCTAGCTGCTAAAAAGTTCTAGTTAAAGAATAATGGCTTATTAAACAGCTTAATACAAGAACTTTAATAAGCACAAACCTGTGTCTATAAAAGAAATGGAGTTTTACTTAAAAATACTCTAAATAAAGAAAATAAAAAAATAATGATAGAATCGCTACATTAATCAATTAACACTTTATGACAGTGTTAAACAATAGATAAGTTTTCAAACATTAAAAAGAATTTTGACAAACTCCACATTTTACAGACACCAGCAATACTGCAGTTTGTCAACTTAATAGGCAATAATTGAAGAAATAAAAAAAAATAAAATAGAAAAAAAAAAAAATGAAGCTAGGGTTACCCTAACAAACAGCGAAGGAAACCAACCAGCCCGGCCTGCACTCTCTCCCCACCACCAGTCTCGATCTTGGTTGTCTATCACGGTCACCACATCTCCTGCTCTGAAACCGAGCTCTTCAGATTCCATGGCAACATGGTCCCAAACGGCCTCAGCTAAAACTCCTCCTTTCTTTTTAATAATCTGCAAATAAACATTATATTTAATGGTAAATTAAAAAGAAATTGGGTTTCAAGTAAAAAAATTAATAAGTAATATAAGATAAATAATTATTCTAAATTCTTTACCAAAACATTATTACACAACAATAATTATTAAGAGTCTACGTTTCGGGGATTTTCCCATTCAGGATCACGACAGCAACAATGCTTACTAATAATAGTTATGTAGGTATCTAAAATTTTGTCGATAATAAAAAAATAAAAAATTCAATACATAAAATATCAACACTGCAATAATATGCTTACAGTCAAACATATTTTCAAAAATGCCCCTTTTAAATTACGAGTTTGACGACATTGGGACTTACTCCAGACATTTCAATTATTCTGGGTGATGATATAGCCAAAATATCAAAAGTTCTAATTTTTTCAAATGTAAATAGCATATAAAATAAACTTTAATACTTATCATAATAAGTAATTATTAGTGATATTTTTCTGTTTTTATACATTTTTTTTTCATTTCTTCAATTTTTTTCCATTAAATCTTTATTAATATTCATGTATTTTCCTACAATTTATGACAATAATTTTATTTCATTTAATTATTTTTCCAAATATTCTATTTTTATGTATATCTTTTCTTTTCTAATATCTCTGTAGCGATTAAAAATTAAAGATACAAAGGCGTTGATGACCTTGAGGTTTTTACTCCTTAAAGCCCAACAAACAAACATAAAATCTACTTATCACAGCCAACATATTCTTTGGCTTCCTAATTGTATAATGTTGGCTATAATGAGTACATTTCATGATTTGAATTTTTAATGACTTTTTATATTTATTTTATTATTGAGAATATTTGAGATAATGGATACCTACATAACTGATATTAGTAAAAATTGGTTGCTTTCATTGAGGCTTGAAGAAGGGGAAAACCCCGAAAACATAGACTACAAATAATTATTAGTTTATAATAAACTTTTTGATAAGAACTAAGAACCAATTATTTATAATTAATATATGTTTCTTCCAAATAATTAACATCATTAGTAATATAACATTAAAAACTGAATAGCGCTGTACCTGATCAAATGATTTCTTCTTATCAGTCAGAGATGCTAATGAAGATTCTGAGTCAGAGAGGGCTTCGTCTTCAGATGTTCCTATACATCTTTCGTCTTCGCTGTTAGTGCGGAAACCTACAGAAAGAAATACAAAGTTGAAAATTATTGAAATGAGTTTTTTAGAATATGTCATATATTCAAATAAATTCAAAGAAAAGAGACTAAGGTAGGCATTATTTAAGATAATCAATATTATATTTCATAAGGCTGTAATATGTTTTATTTAATAACCAAGTAGGGATGATTATATTACTTTTTGATACAGTACTACATTTGATAAGGTGTTGATTGTGATTTAAATACAACAGATCAAATATTACAATAATTAAAACAGACAATTCAGATGATGAATTCCAAAAGCTACTATATCCACTTAGGAAATTTTACAGGGAGCTAAAAAATCTGTGATACAATTCTTATTAAACCATTTTGTAATAAAACTTTAAAAAAATTTAATTATAAAAATAATATTATTTTTAATTAATGGAAGGAAATGTTATAGGATGATTTGGTATGAAATTAAATATGCACTAACATTTTAAAAGGTAGTTGCATTTCTTAAATGCGTTCTTTAAAGAACTTAGTTGTTTTTTTTTTACACAAAATCTGATGACAGAGAATCAATTTCATAAAAATTTCCTTTAGTAGTTTGGGAAATGAACATCTCAATTAGTCCACAATAAATTTAAAAATAAATAAATATAAGGAATATTCACTGAATAATTACCTTGAGCTTTTCTGACTAGAACAGGTGATAGTTCATTGAGACCAAGAGGTTGGCTAACAGACCTCCTAAGTTTTCCATATTGTCCTTTGGCTCTGAAATAATGAAAAAAAAAATGATTAACTATTCTTATAAACAATAAAATTATTGGGGAAAATAAGAAAAGGTTTGTAAATAGTAATTACCCTCTAAAGACTGGCCTATTGGGTCTGGAACGGATTGGCGACGGGTGAGAACACATTCTCCTATAGCCTCTCCGAACTTCCCATTGGTACAGTCGTTGGCCACCCAAATCAGAATGGGTTCTACGTACTCCTGGACTACGTCTAACCACTAATTCAGCCTATGATAAAAACATTATACATAAGAAATGAATAACAATCAATAAAAATTATAAAATACAAAATATAATAATGGTCTTTCTTACTGTGGTATTATTTAATTATATATTAAACATTTTAAGGAAAATAATGCATCCAGAAATAACTTAAACCAAAGAAAAAAAAACTTATAGTTTCCTTTACAATGTTGATGGACATCTATTGAATTCTAATGGAAACTTACTGTTAACCTAAAGTGACTTCTAATGGAAACTTACTGTGAACCAAAAGCTAGTTTTTTTTACAGAAAATGTATATACCAGGCTAAGTATTTTACAGGCAATAGATTTGTCTTTATATTAAAATTTGTAATTAAAGTATTTGGATACTATAAGAAATATGGTATACTAATAAGTAATAATCATAATACGCAAAAATTACCTTAAGTCTGTCAACTAAAAACTGGTTAATGAAATCAGACGTTGGTCTTGATGGCCTGCTGTCGGTTGAGCTTCCAGTACATCTTCTTCGGACCTTTAGAACATATAAAAATCTATTTTAAGAAAAATTAAGTAAGTTTTATACATTATAAAGTTTATTTCGTAAATATAGATAAAACAATTTAATTAATAACAACCCGTGAAAGCAGGAGGAAGGAGAAAAAGAGAGGAATAGTTATGTTATATCAATATCAATTAGTCCAGTGGTTTTTTACATAGTAAAATAAAATAAAAAACACTGCTGACATTAATTAGATAACAATTCAGCTCATATACTTAAATATACATACCAACTAAAAGAAAACATTGGAAAAACAACTATGCATTGCACTAACTAAAAACTATACCATTGGAGAGAGTATTTTGATGAACCTCTGATCTAACCCAATCAAGAGAACAAATATCAGAAGCAAAGCAAAACAATGTTTAAATAGTTTAACTTGTCATTATTCATTGAATGGGTAAGCAATTAAACATAATAGCTCTATGTATCTTATTTGCACAAAAAGAGGTTTAATATATACTCAAATATCTGGGGGAATAAGCACTACAAATGTATTCATCAAAGATAATGGTAAAACTATAAGTAAAATAACTTAATAAGTAAACTAAGGCATTCAGTTTTAAATTATTCTAGGACAAATTTTGACAGGTGAAAATGGTTTGCTATCTTCTTTTTATATAAAGTGATTTTTTTTAAATTTAGGATTAACTGAATTTTTCCTACAATACGATGTATACGAAAAAAAAGGTAACTTAAAACCTAAGTAGAGAATAATTTAAGTCAAATTTATAATGCTAGATACAACAGTAACTTCTTTGGAATTCATGCATATACATATGAATAAAAGTGGTTAGTTCTTCTTTTAAATATCAGCTCCTCCCATTAATTTTTAATCCAAAGCAAATTATGAGTACTTGGAGTGAAAACTAGGGAAGGTTAAAATGATAATTTAAATAAACAAAACTGGAATTTCTTGCCAAAACAACGTTAACGTTGTAAATGATCACCTTCAGAAAACGAAAATCATGGAAGTCGATAATATGGAATCGTTAATTAATGAATTTTAATTTGTAGTTAATAATAATGAACTCGGTGCCACACACTATTTTCATGGAATTTACAAAGCTGTAGTAGCCGTTTAAAAGAATGTAATCAAAATAGAAAACAGTATTAACTATCGCCCCCTCCCCTTTCCTCTCCAAAACGTAAACAAATCTCTGATCCATCCCACAATATTTATGTAAGCAGTTAATTTAAAAAATAAAATCTTATTTGTGAAATCCTTAAGAATTATCGGTAATCTTGTAAGGGAATTGAAACGTTTTATGGAGTAAATTAATCTATAAGTGCGGAGAATAAGTACCTATTTCGGGCTAGACTTGCAACTTATCCAATGTTCAAGCCCCTAAGTATATTTTTATTTTGCAAAATAGTGAATATCATAAAATATATATATTTTTTATTATGTTCGATAACAAAAAAATCGTAAAAATATGGAAGGACCACAGTGTATCTGACATGGACAGGTGGATGATGTACGTGTGCTTCGGAGGAATGATGAGTTAGAGAGAAAATAATTAATAATTATTTAGATATCAAGCGGGTAATTGTATTGTATTGGCACATACATGTGATGAGATCTTTTTGGATAATATTCAATAAACAAAGCTATAAACACGATTAAATAATCAACCAATTGTAGTTTACTAATAGCCATCATGACAGAAAAAGATTCCAAATGATGAATTTAGACTAGGGGTGGAAGAGAGGGGGAGGATCAGGAATGGTTAATCAATTGGTTATTCTTTTGAAAATATATTTTCAGCCGCAGCTCCCCACCCTACCTAAGCGCCATAGGTTTAGCTATACAAACAATCAGTTTCATTGGATTTTCATCACTCTCCATTAAATTTTATAATTCCGTGTATTAGATAATATTTTGTCTTAAATCAGTAAGCAACGGTATATTATACATCTATATTACTATTCTTGTGTTAAAAAAAAAAAAAAAAAAGGCATAAACAAGTTTTTTTGCACTTTTCTCCATTAGTTGTGTATAAAATTCGCTCAACTTGCATATTTATCTGTTACTTATAAATGCAAACAAGATGATATCCTAACCTTTTTATATCTACAAAATTTTAAGCCCTTTTTAAAGCATTTAAGCCCTGTCAGACTCTTTTTAACCAGAATGAAACCTACATTATATTTAAATCCCATTAAATTTTACACGCAAACAGCGAGTTTAATCGTAAAGCATGGGATAAAGTAACATTTTTGGTGAGCCGATTTCAGTCAAAATGTTGCTGTAACATCTCGGGCGTAAGTTGTCTTAAATATGAAATTTCAGTTTCTTACGTTTTTTCGTTTTCGCGCTAGACTTACCAACACACAGACACACCGACCTTCTTTCGGAACTAGGTTATTTGAACTCGGGGGACGTAAAACGTATATTTCCGATGAATACTGTAATTCGAAAATTTTCACGATCGCAATATTTTCCCATAAATATATTTCATGAATAGGTGAGTGAAAGTAATATAAATTATTGAGAACTTGTACTTACAATTGGCGGGCTTTCATCGGTATCAGCGGGCTGGTCGGTTGATTCGCTGCTACCAGCCATCTCGATGTGGATGCCACTGTCACCGGAATTACATTTCGTACTCCGTGCGGCCTTCTTCCTCCTTTCCTTGCTAGATCTCCATACTAGAGGCCCGATCCTGCTCCGAAAAAAATAAATTTATTTTTCAACCAATTCGTATTCGAAAACCATCTCAAATTGCTTTTTAAGAAAGATTTCTAATCACCTGAACTTCTCGTGTTCCTCTTTTGGAGGCGTACTAGGCGGAGAAATATCTCCATCCTTCTTGTTCAGCCTCAGCGAGAAACTCTTGCGGAATTTTTGCAGGACACTCTCTGCAATCATAAGTATAATATTAGTTTCACAACAAATAAGAAGCGATACAATGTTTAAACGCAATAAGCACTAATTAGAAGACTATACTTTAGTCAACTATTATGACCCACAAACTCCTAAGACCACTTAAACTGTTTACAAACTATCTGTACTAAATAAACATCAAGAGTTGTTTTTCTAATGATATAAACAAACCAAGAAATACACAATAGTCATGGTATATAAATAATGCTCAACTGTATATACCATAATACAATGATTATTAATGCCGTAGTTAAATTTAAATTGTTTATACATACTTAAATTATTCATGGTTAAACAACACAAGATATCCTAGGACAATAAACAAAGGTGATGTCACCGTAAATGACAACTCTATTACCTTGAGATGTCTGTGTGATTTATTTTAGAGGACGAAGAAGGATTTCATTCATACTCATTTCTATGTCAAGTGAACATAACCATAAGGACTTGAGAATAAAATGATCGTGTAGTGAAAGTATTAATTTGAATTTCAAAAATTTAAATTAGAGGAAATCAACGCACCAAATAAAAATTTAAATAATATACTATGGACGATAATTAAAAAAAGTAAATGGAATAACTTAATTTTAGAGAAGTTTCGGCCTACTTTAAACACGGTCATAAACGTAAAAGTATAAATGCATTATGTAAAAAAAAAAATAATAATAAAATAAAGAAATAAAAAGTTCAAGAAATGAATCATAGAAAAATAATCGAGAGTTAGTGATTTTTTAAAATAATAAAAGCCCAAGTTTCGAATAAAGTATGTGGAATTGAATGAGAGATATAATATCATATAAAATAATGTTTGTATAATATAAATTTAATTTATGTAACTTTTTTTAATCATTGTCTGAATTCAGATATTTTTTTTTAAAGATAAATACTACAATCTCCCAACGATAATTGCTTAACTATGTATTCATGTATTCACACCCAATAATTTATTAATTACACACTTCTAATTTTTTCTTTACGTAATTCTTCCTTTTTTTTTTACATTTTCTTCATTTTTTAAAATGATTCCTTTCATATTGTTAACTTCAATGCCATATTTAACCATCTTTAACCAATTATCTAGATTTAATGACGTAAACCACTTTTATACGGAATAATGCATATCATAGTCGACAGAGACAGATTTATTAAATCACACAGAATAAATAAAGAGTTTTTAAGAACCACAACACATCCTTTCCTACTAGGAAAAAAATCAGAAACTACAAAAAACATAATGCATATTACAAAAGACCAGAAGAAGAAAAAAAAAAAGTTAGTGCATTAAAGCTTTATACTAAACATGAGAATGCCATATAGGCAGGCACAAAAAATGAACGGTTAAGACTAATCCGGCTCAAGCATTTTATAGCATGAGGGTTTGTTGAAGCCAAGTACTACGTTCTGTAAGTCTAGATTGTACTTACGCAGCTTCTCATATACACATAAAATATGTTTATTGTCTGTTTAACACCAGCATACACGAAAATGATATTACAAAAAAAATATTAATAAAATATAACATTTGAAACCGCGCGACTGTACTCAAATTCCTATGCTACTAGCAGAAAAAAAAAAAAAAAATTAAATTTTCTTCTAATTATAAAAAAACTTAATCAAATTGTTTTGTAGTTGTATGGTTTCACATTGAGACACAGTGTTTTAAATTATTTTTCAATATTAATCTTTAGTTAAAAAAAAAAAAAAAAAAAAAATGATTCTGGGTATTTTTCCACAGCTATCACAATAACATTTGGCTATAAGATAATAGTCGAAATTAAAAAAATATCTGCTTTATCGTCTATATTTGAAGTCAATTTCAAATTTTGTTTCCGTGTTTATTCAATATCGAGATAGGATTCCGAAACAGAAACAATATGATGAAACACATCTATGTAAAAAAAGATTTTCTTTTCAAATATCTGAGCCAACCAATCAAACATAAATACTAGATAAATCAGATAAACCCCCAAAAAATATATGCAATAAATTGCTTCCATATAATAAACCTAAAGAAATCAGAATGTATTGCCATAATGTGACTATCCTTTCTTATCAAAAAATAACTGATTAACAAAAAACTAATTAACAATACCACTATAAATATTTATTCTGGGACGTCACTTAAGTAAACATAGAAAAAGAAAAGAACAAAAAAAATCTAGGATATAATAAATCAATATGTAACTTATTATACGAATGATAAAAAGAAAATATAGAAATTTAAATAATAAGTTAATAAAATAAACAATAATCATTACGTGCATGTACACAACTTAGCCAAAAAGGAAAATACAGTGTTTATCTAATTTACAAAAACTAAACAAAACATTCTTTGATTTTTTTTTCTCTTATATTTCCAAAGTTTGATTAAATACTAGATTAAATTGAATGAACTAAGTACAAAGCTTTTGTTCGATGGAGAATTATATACAAGGCCATGCACGGGCCTTATTCAACATATCCTATTCTGTTTATTCTAATTTCCTTCTTGTACCTGTACTCACGAGCTACTGCAATAAATTTTATTTATAAGGCGTCACTTTAGCAACGCAGCGTTAAACGGCGGCGGGTCGTATTAGGTCTGGGGGACGAGAAAAATGTATTTCGCGATGGTGCCGCAGGTCGAATCCTGACCTTCCGTCCTGTTCGTTTTGGAGGTGGTAAAGACTTTAAATTGTCTTTCTTTACCTACTCTTCCACCTTTCAAAAAAAAAAAAATAATAATAAAAAAAAAATAATAATAAAAATAAATAAATAAAAAAAAAATAAAATAAAATAAAAAAACTCGCAACAACAATTCCTGGAAATATAATAATTTACAGAAATGACGAACAAGTGGATAGAAAGCGTTATACATAGGAAAATGAAATAAACTAAGAGAAAGCACGATAATGTTCACAAGGAAGAGTAAAGATAAGTGAAGAGTCATTCCCAATTAGGGTTAAGGGCCAACGCCCCGAAGGTAGATTGGACAAGGAATGATTCCACCCACAGACAAAAGACATTGTACAATAGGGTTGCGAAGGATTGTCTTCTCGACAAATGGCTAGCCTGAGTTTGTATGGGATCGAGACATCCTTAGCTCTGCAAACCAGTTAAAACTTTATTGTTAGCTAACTCGAGTTTCGGAGCATGAGACCATCTTGGAAACAATCACCTAGCAATTAGAGACTCGTAACGGAACAAACCATTTATCGGTTAAGAAACAAATCGAAATAACAATAGGGGTGTAAAATAAAAACGCTGCTAATTATTACACAACCGTTTATTTTCTCCAAATAACTATAATAGGGTATATCAGTTTATATAGCTGTTTAAAGGCAATTAATTAATATGTTATATCAATATTTTCTAAACAAGGAAGAGCTCATTAATTAATATGAAAATATATAATACAATATATATATATATATATATATATATATATATATATATCCACACACAAAGTTTTCACTATCTTCAAAAATAAATGTTATTGAATTAAATAATTTTTAATCGGCCGCCATTTTAAAATTAATTGGCTGATATACAAAGGATGCCCTGGTATTTATGTGCCAAATTAAAAAAAAATGGTCCAATAGTTTCAGAGGAAAGCCGCGGACGACGTAGGGTTTACAAATTTTTTAAATTCATTATTGGATTTTTACGTATCTTGAAACGTTAGACCACAAATTTTGAGGGGAGAAGAGAATTTTTTTTGTGGTCGATTACAAAGGTTTATTATTTAAAAATTATAAAATCCAAAATTGTTAATTGTACGTGCTTCCAAAACTACCTCCTAACTCAAATCATTACTTCATAATCTTAGGTAATTATAAGTATTACTTTGACTTTTAATAGATTATGTTATTAACTGTGTATCAAGCAACCCGATGTATTCGGGCAGCATTGCCAATAAATAAAACATTCCTCTCTTCTCATCATTCTTTCTTTTGTCAAGTTTATCAGAATACCTCAATTTTTTTAAAGTAATTTATATTTTTTAAGAAAATTATTAATGGAAACGCGATATTTTGAAGGCATAATTAATAAATTGTGGCACGGCTACCATTTAAGGAATATTTGCTGATGCTGCAGATTTTATGAAAACTAGATTTAGAGCCATTTTTAGATTTTTTGACGTTTGAAAAGAGTTGAATCAAACATTTAAAAATAAAAACAATTAAAATGGTATCAGGATATTTTTCCGCTTTAATTATTAAACAGTGCAAACAGAAATTTGCTGTCACACTTTTTTTTTTTACATAAGATTTCTACATAAGTTGATATACATACCCATGTATCGCATACATAGGACAATTTAACATATACCAAATATGGAAGGATTAACACGAACATAGCTCACGAACGGTGGCTGGATTTGTTAGGGGAAGAGGGGACTACTGTTTTTTACCTGAGGCTATCAGTGACCCGATCTAACCCCAACAACGGGCCCCGAAATAACGGGGGCATACAGCACAGATGGCGGACTGGGGAGATGGTATCTTCGGGTACAGTTAGTGCCATGTTTGGGAGAGATACGAATGCATGCGGACCAGATGGATAAAACTATGCATAATTGAGAAAGATAACAAACTTGTAGAAAATAATTTTTAATGTAGATATATACTTGTACTGCGATTTGAAAAAAAAAAAAAAAAAAATCTGGTGCGCGCAACACACGATTTTCACTTACCTCTGTTATTAATATCAATTTAAGAATTTTTAAACACATTTAGAAACAAAAATAAATTGTTAAAGAATTATTTACATCTGATTTTTATAGAAAGGTGTGTTTTAATAATAATAATAATAATAATAATAATAGATTCTTTATTTATTCTGGGACAAGTCCCTTTTGAATAATTTTACAAAACATACAAAAAGAACTTTAGTGTCTTAGAGTACAAACATGAAACAAACAAATAATAATATAAATAAAAATAAAATAAAAAGTGAACAATAGTGATAAATTAAAAGGTAGCTTCTAATAATAATAATTAATAACAAAACTCCAGGTTGGGGGAACAGTACACTGACACTCACACATATAAACTAAATCCAGCACTCTACACACAAGGTCACATACAGTATACACCCTAGGGCCACCTTCCCTAGGAAGCCGCCCCGGATGGGGATGTAGGTCTGCATGCATTGAGATGGCAGCCCCGTCAGCAGACTAGGGTACGGAGAGAGGGTGGATAGCCCCACTACCTGAAATAGTAATTATCGTGAAACCTACACCAGCCTCGGATCTGATCAGTCTTAAAGGTAAACGACCCGGCACCCCCCATAGGATTTTCAACTTTGGATACTGGAATGCATTGTCTCTATATAGACCCGGAGCATTAAAGTTGCTACTAGAACAATTTGACAGGTATAAGATTGACATAGGCGCTGTCCAGGAGATCAGATGGACTGGTCAAGGAATTCTTGAAAAAAGGCACCACTCCATCTACTACAGCTGTCATGAGAGTCGCCATGAATTCGGCACAGGATTTGTTGTGAGGGGAAAGTATAGGCAGACGATAATTGGATTTAAACCAGTGAGTCCGCGAATTTGTCTCTTAAGAATGCGGGGAAAGTTTTATAACTACAGTTTGTTAAGTGTACATGCCCTACAGAGGTGTCAAATGAAGAAGAAAAGGATACTTTCTATGAACTTTTGGAAAGGACTCTGGATGCCTGCCCTAGGTATGACATGAAAGTAATCGCTGGAGATTTCAATGCAAAGTTGGGAAAAGAAGCAATATACCAGCGAATCATAGGAAAACATAGCCTTCATGACACAACCAACGACAATGGACAAAGGCTCATTAACTTCGCTGAATCCAGGAATCTCGTGGTAGGAAGTACACTGTATCCGCACAAGAATATACACAAGGGCACATGGACGTCACCGGACCGGTCAGTTGTCAATCAGATCGATCATATTTTGATAGGTAGACGCCATAGAAGCAATCTGAGAAATGTTAGAACATTCAGAGGAGCAAATGTCGATTCGGACCACTACTTGAGCATAGCACATGTGACGGCGAAGATCTGCTCAGTGAGGAAATTAAAAGCTGCCGAGAAGCCCCGACGTTTTAATCTAAAAAAACTGAAAGACCCGCAAATCCAGCATAAATACACTGAAGCACTTGACATTAAAGTGCGCCAGAGAAGCAGCGATGCTGAGCTGGACATTGAAAAGTTCTGGTCGCACTGTTACGGAGCGATAATGGAAACAGCTGATGAAGTACTAGGGCCATATGAGAAGGAACCAAGGTCACCCTGGTTCGATGAAGAATGCAGTATAGCCACGAACCGGAAAAACAGTGCGTACCAAGGAATGATTAGGGCAACCACAAGGAGGTCTGTTGATGAATATCGACAGAGAAGAAAAGAAGAGAAGCATTTACACCGGAAGAAGAAACGACAGAAAGAGAGCGAGGAAATGAAAACGATTGAAATGCTCCACTGCAGCAAAGAAAGTAGGGATTTCTTCAGATTGGTCAATAAGGGAAGAAAGCAATACCTTAGTAAAGTGATGTCTTGTAAGGATAAACATGGAAACTTGTTGACCAACAAGTCTGAAGTTCTTGACGAATGGAGGGATTATTTCAATGATCTTCTCAATCCAAGAGAAGGAGACTTTCATGATGAATTAGACAAACAAGAGACTGATGAAATCAACAGAATACAAGTGGGAGAACAAGGGTTAGACATTGAACCTCCTGATGAAGAAGAGGTTATAGATGCCATCAGCAAACTGAAAAATAACAA
Source organism: Piezodorus guildinii (assembly GCA_023052935.1). Taxonomy (NCBI): domain Eukaryota; kingdom Metazoa; phylum Arthropoda; class Insecta; order Hemiptera; family Pentatomidae; genus Piezodorus; species Piezodorus guildinii. The sequence continues at coordinate 111,570,226 of CM041294.1, forward strand.
AACCCCTGGCATTGACGCACTCCCTGCTGAACTCTTGAAATACGGTGGAAATGAGCTCAACAAAGCATTACAAGATCTTCTCCTTGTGATATGGACAGATGAGGTGATGCCCTCCGATTGGAACAGATCAGTTATCTGCCCTATACATAAAAAGGGTGATAGATTACTTTGCAGCAATTATCGAGGCATCTCACTACTATCCTGTGCCTATAAAATACTATCTAATATTCTTTTTAGACGTCTCTTACCATTTGCTGAGCGCGAACTTGGTCCCTACCAGAGTGGATTCAGGAAAGGAAGATCCACCTCAGACCAGATGTTCTGTGTGCGAACAATTCTTGAAAGAGGCCATGAGTATAAAACCAAAACTCACCATCTTTTCATAGATTTCAAAGCAGCGTATGACAGCATAATACGAGAAGAACTGTACATTGCCCTCAGAGAATTTAATATACCTGAGAAACTTATACGCTTGATAAAGCTTACCATGAAGGAGGTGAGATGTATGGTAAGAGTAAATGGTGACAGGTCCAAGGAATTTCGTGCAGATAAAGGACTCCGACAAGGGGATGCACTAGCCTGTTTGCTGTTTAATCTAGCACTTGAGAAGGCCGTAAGAGATGCTGGTTTACGCGAAAGAGAAGGGAATATATTTACCCGACTTGTCCAGCTGTTCGCTTACGCAGACGACATCGACATTGTGGGACGCTCTCTACAGTCCGTGACTGATGCCTTTCTGGCTTTGATGGGTCCTGCCAGCAGACTTGGACTGAACGTTAATGAGTCCAAAACAAAATATATGGTAGCAGAAGAAATCCCAATGCTAGGCGAGACAGTCACTATCGGGGTTCATAAGTTTGAGAAGGTCTCAGAGTTCACATACCTGGGATCAGTGGTCACCCAAGATAATAACCCCGATATTGAGATAAGGAGAAGAATAACTGCAGCCAACAAATGCTACTTTGGGTTAGGCAAGCAGCTAACCAAGCGGATACTCTCTAGACAGACCAAGCTCCACCTCTATAAGACATTGGTGCGTCCCGTACTGCTCTATGGATCAGAGTGTTGGGCGACTTCAAAGGCGACCGAGAAGGAACTCCTAATTTTTGAAAGAAAAGTTCTCCGCCGTATTTTTGGAGGAGTGAAAGTTGGAGAGGAGTGGAAGCGGCGCACAAATCAGGACCTCTACAATGCTTTTGGAGAAGGTGATGTGGTCCGAGCTATGAAGTTAAGACGCCTAAGATATGCAGGGCATATTGCCAGGATGGAAAATGGAGAAATGCCCAAAATATTGCTCACTCAGCCGATCCATGGGATAAGAAGAAGAGGAAGACCAAGGTTGAGATGGTCGGATGGTGTGGCGGCGGACGCTCGCATGTTGCTGGGAGTTAGGAGCTGGATGACATCGGCTCAAGACCGTGATGATTGGAGGAGGCGGTTGGAGGAGGCCAAGACCCGTGACCGGGTTGTAGCGCCGTGAAATAATAATAATAACAAAACTAGACAAAAGATAGAACAGAAAGATATGTGCATATACATAAAATTTTAATTAATAGTGCTTTACTGTATTGATGTAAAATTAATGAAATAATAAAGTTAAATATATAAGTGCACCATAATGTAAGATATTATATTTAATTAATTGTTTCTATATGTTTTATTTAACTAATTTAAATTGAATTGGCATATCTGATAACATATCTGAGATGGGCGGCGGGATTGGAGAACTTGGAAGAGGAAGGTTGCCAGGAAGTATTTACAACGGTAGGAAGGGTAAAGCCACTTCAACTCTTTTATTAAATAATATGTCATAATATTACCTACCTAGGAAATTCCGGCGATGATAGCGCCATCTTGTGGCCAAGCGGTGTAACAATTGCATTAAAAAAATATTTTTTCAGTTTTCTCCTTTGGTTGGATATATAATTCGTTCAACTTATATATGTACCTGTTTTTTATCAATGGTAATAATATGATACGGCTATTATTATAGAATATACAAAATTTAAGATACTTTAGAGGAAGATAAGCCCTGAACGTTTATTTACGAAAAAATTAGAAATAGTGTATGTTAATGGTGTCAAAAGTATTCGGAATTTCGTGTTTCCTAATTATACTAAGGCAGTGATCATAAATAAAATTCCTGTTCGTATAATTGATTATTGAATTGATCTTACTAATTAATTAATTGTTTAGTGTGAAATATTATCCCACTCGAGCACTTATTGTATCTTGGGGCCATTTTAATTTTGAATATAGTATTTCCTGATTTTCCTTTTTAGTAAGACCCAAAAATAGTTAATTAAATTTGAAAGAAATAATGGAAGAGGGATTTCGAGAACTTTTTGAAAATTTTGCACCAACTAAATATGAATAGATAACTTATATATGTCCAGAGTCATGGTCGCGCGTATGTTAATAATTTGATTTCTTCCTTATTTTTCTTCTACTTTTAATTGTGGCTTTTCATACTTAAAAAATACACAAACCTATCAATAATTCTGTCCATGAATCCAATGTGATCGAACTATATATATATATATATATATATATATATATATATATATATATATAGAGAGAGAGAGAGAGAGAGAGATTATAACGTAGGTATACTTTCAATGATTTTTTTCAAGTTACGTACAGAGAGAGCCTTACAAAAACTATAAATACATAGACATAACTGTACAGGAAAACCAAACGTAAAGCATAAGGTCCAATATAGCGGTCAGGAAACATGAGCTGTACTGAATACTAAACAGTAGGAATCTTTAACATTTTTTGGAATGACTTAACCACAGAGGAGAGCACTGAACAACATTGTACTGTACACTAATAACATTTTATCCGTGACTTGTTTTCATGATTTGAACCTGGACTAAAGCTGATAATCCACGGAGGCAATTTAGTACCGTATGTTGCGTACGACCTAGTCCTACTCTGGGATTCCGAAGGTGCACCAATCACCAGAAGTGGGTGAACCTTTCACCGATTTGAGGGAATTCCAGGCATCTCGGAAGACCTCGTTTACGCATACCTCATGTTGGGGGAAGGGAATATTACTTTTATTAAATAATAATTAAACTTGTTTATAACATTCTCGAAAAACTTCATCATAAAATAAACCTTTTCGTCTTAAGGTAAAAATTTATACTTGTGAAAATATACAGTAAAGTCCCTATCATGAAAGGGTAAAAGGGAAGAACGTGATAAGTAACTATTCGATTTTTTCCATGAGAGCATTTTTAAAATTTCAACTCTTCCCCATCATGTACTTGAAGTGTTTTTTTGCCATTTGGTGGTACTCTTCCATTATGATTTGTTTTCCTTTTCTAATCTCCTTTATTATACAAAAAAACAAGAATAAATTTTTTTTTTTTTTTAAAACATTTTATTAAAATTTACATTGTACGTATAATAAATACAAGTGAATGGGCTAATTTAGTCATGGGCTTGAAAATGTCTTGTGAAGAACTACCCTCTGGTAGCACTTCAATGTCAATTTAATTTAGTAGATCTCGAGGCCATAGTCTTTTCAATCGCCTCGGAGGGATGTCAGGAATAAATGTAATAGATTTCAAGTTGAACATTTTTAAGTCCACTGTATGCGGTGGTTGCCATTTTGACTCATATGATAGTTACAAGGTATGTCAATTTGTTAACAATCCTTTCAACGAAAATGGCGACTTTAACTTAAAATTAAAAAAATAAAATAAAAACGTCCTTAAAATATGAAAATCGGGCATATCCTTCGAAATAGTAAAAATAAGTCCTTTTGTTGGTTTTTTTTTTTTTTTTTTTTTTTTTACCTAGCAACCACAGATGACTAGAAACTTGAAACCAAATAATTAAGTGTTCGCGTCAAGGTCACAGGAGGCTTTTATCGCTTCATTTATTCCCCGCCCTCACCCTTTGGCCCGAGAAAACCCTTATACCTTGTTATATAGCTTTCAAAGGAGAGGCAGGGTTTAAAAAAAAAAAAAAAAAATTAAAAAATTTCCCTATTTCTGTAATATTTTAAAAGCACTGAAATAACTGTTACTAAGATTTTAGGTTTGAAAATGGACTTATAGTCAAATTTTTTTAAAACAGCATAGACTTCTAACGATATAACCGTGAAAGAAAGTTAATTTAATAAACAAAGACACCATTGTTGATGGATTATTGATTGATAGGTTAGATAAAAAAAACTTATATATATTTAACTTATATATTATATATAACTAATGTATATAGATATAAGGGTACCTATATACCCTAAAATAGGTAATTTTAGGTTCTTAAAAATTACTTTCCGATCTACACTCACCACGCAAACACACTCAAATATAATAAAAAGTAGCTAAAAATTTTGAAAACTACTAATCATATTGTCATGCAAATAAATTATGGATTAATTGTGGTATAGATGTATGATTAGAAATATATTATAGAGTTATTTAAAGTAATGTTATAAATAATTGTACCTATTATCTTACCGTACGGTAATCTTTAAAATAATCTGAAACTTAAATGTGGTTATATAATGCGATTTTACACATACAACCCTTTCATACGTACGAGAGATTGCCTGTCAGTCATTTACTAATTTCTACCGACTTCGACGTCATTCAGGAATTGACGATCATTTCTTGCATAACCAATAATTTCGATCCATACAGAAAACATATTTCGGTTTCTCAATAATTAGGACGTCAACTAAATTACAAGGCAAAACCAGAGATAGTGAAAGCTCGCTTATCTCAAATTTTATAAGTCCGAAAAAAAAAGAAGAAAATTGATGAAACTTGTTTAATCAACTACTTAATTCCAGTCCTGTCTTGTAGGTGCATTTCTGACTATATGGCGACGAAACAGGAGAGTTTTCGGAACATTTGAGAAAGTAGCCAGACTGTGAAATCGTTGTTCAGTACTTTCGTCTGGTTAATGCATTTCTTCAGTCTGATCAGTCTAGTCTTTCAGAGATAATTTTTCGTCCATGGAACCTTTGACGTGCTTTAGATACAAAAATCAGTGCGGGTAAAAAGCAAATCAAAAACAATTAACTATACTTCATTTTGAAAAATATTTTGAGTTGATTTTAATAGAACGTATATCCATTTCGTAGGAAACATATGATTTAGATTAAATAAGAGAAAATGTTAACCAGTAATAAGTTTATTCCCTGTTCGTCACTTAATGTCGCGTTTTACAACTTTGTGTATCAGATAATACTTTTCCTAAAATCTTTCTCTTTCCAACGGTATGTTATACGTCTATATTACTGTTCTTATTATTAAAAAAAAATAGTTTTCCTGTTTTATCCTTTAGTTGGTCATCAAATTCGTCCAACCTGTATATTTAGACGTCCTTCGTCAATGCCATCAGGATGATATGGTAAACATTTTGGAATGTACAAAATTAAAGGTAGTTTAGAGGAAGAAAATTTAAAATATCGGCATTTAAGCCCTGTCAGACTGTTTCAATCAGAATTAAACTTACATGATATTAATAAAGCCCATAAAAATTTATTTCGATATATCGAGTTATATAAAAATCGTTTTTGAATAAGAGCCGTTTTTGAAAAAATCGTAAAAAGGTGCAAAATGCATAGTATAAAGTGGCTCAACTTTTCGCTTTTGCCTTAGACTTACCACACACACACACGGACACACAGACCACTTTTCGGGACTTGGTTATTTGGACTATACTATAGGTAAGTGAAATTAAAAATAAGCAGAACCTTGTTTTTGAGGCCCGAAGGAAGTAAGTAATTTACGAAAAAAATCGAACATTAAAGGAACATAACACAGGAGGGAAAAAAAAATTACATTTTTTTAATAGTCTGTTATCAGAGGTTGAACAGAGTTCTAATTCTTAAAGAAGGAAAAATAGTACTAATTAAAAATATTTGCCTTCCAATGATTCATCCGATCTCCATAAATAGGAATTGAGCACCAAATAGTAATGAAATTATGACTTTTATGAATATTACCTGGGCTATAAAATAGTCAAGGTAATAACTTTATGAATCATCGCACAGCTACTTCTACTATTTAGGCCATGGGTATTCAGCGCACTCTGTCAGAACCCTCTGATCTTAGACTAAGCTTTCGAAGTCCATATATGCCTACTTATAAATATATTTATTTATTTAATTCACATAATTCAAAATTAATAATTATTATTTTTAATATTTTCAATGGTGATTGCTCAGATATATTTAAAAAAAATAATAATACAAAATTTATTGAACTGTTTCTTCATTATTTATTTTTTTAATATTGTCTCAATTTTTTAACATAATATTCCTTTTAAAATAAATAAGAGCTGTTATAAACCTGTATATATTTAACCTTAAAGGAGAACATCTAGATGGAAAAAGAAATAAAATCAAGTCCCAGAGATCAAATGTCGCAAGGGAAAAAGAAATACGTATGCATTATAAGCAATGACTGTAAGATAGTATTTCATTTTATATTCTACCTGACGCCCACATGCCAGAATAAATACATTTTTAAAAATAAAATATGCATAATATCCTTTTATTTAATCAGGTTTGTTATATATATATATATATATATATATATATATATATATATATATATATATATATATATATTTTTTTTTTTTTTTTAACATAGTACATATATAATTAAATAAAAAGGAATTGAAAGAAAATATACAGAATATGAATTTGTATATATTTACAAAATAAATATCAGTGATTGCTATTAATATGATAAAAATATAATTATTTTTAAGAAAGGATTTATTGATATATTTCAATGTCAGTATTAATAAATATTTACATATTTTAAGAATCGGTAGGTGATAAATATCCATGTTATCCAATCCCGCCGTCCATCGTATATTTTCGACCTCCTACAATTCAAATCCTATGTTCATTCACGCACTATGCCATCAGATTTATACGCTATGGACCATCGTTCCGCACAGTTCGACAGATCGTTCCTTATCCGATTCTCAATCCTATGGAATTCTATTCCTCTTTCTATCCGTTACTCCAACTCTCTTCCTACCTTCAAATCACGCTTTTTTACTTTCACTTACTATATATAGTAAGGGGAAGTATTGCGATCGTGAAAATTTTCGAATTCCAGTTTTCAACGGAAATACACGTTTTAGGGTCCCCTGAGTCCAAATAACCAAGTCCCGCAAAAAGGTCTCTGTGTGTGTGGTAGCTCCCGGGCGGAAACGGTAAGTCCTATGAAACTGAAATTTCATATTTAAGACAACTATACGCCCGAGACGTGACAAAACTTTTTTCATCAAAATAAGCCTACCAGAAGAGGCACTTTATACCATGCATTTTGCACCTTTTTTCGATTTTCTCAAAAACGGTTCCGACGATTTTGATTAAACTCGCTATATCGATGTAAAATTTAATGGGCTTTAATTTCATGTAGGTTTTATTTAGATAAAAATGGTCTGACAGGGCTTAAAGGCCGATATTTTAAATTTTCTTCTTCTAAAGTACCTTTAATTTTGTAGATTCAATAATAATAACTAGATTATCTTGTTAACGCTGATGAAAAACTGGTAAATATATAAATTGAATAAACTCGATACCCTACTAAAGGAGAAAAAAGAAAAAATATTTTTTTAATGCAATTTTTCGTTTTTGAACATAAGAGCAGTAATATACATGTATGATATACCGTTGGAAAGCTAAAGATTTTAGAAAAATTATCATCTCATACACAAGCTTTTAAAAGTTAATAGAGAGTGATGAAATGAACATAAAACTAATTATTTTAGATAATAATATAATAGATTTTTGAATCAAACACATGTTTCTATATAAATTCAATTTAATTAATTCTTTAATAGTTGCACGTATTTTTATCGTTTAGTGTATTTGAAAATTCTTTCATTGAGTTTAAAAATGGTGGTAAGTGAAAGTCGTGTGTTGCCCGCACCAGATTTTTATTCATCTCCTGACCAACCAGTCATGACAGAATGTTAAATAAGGCTCTATTTATTTTCTACTTATTTGCTTATGTCTATGTACTATTAGTTTTAGGTAACTTGTTTATATTACTCTAAGACTCTGAAGCCTATTTATATAATTTGTTAATTTTATTCAAAAGGGACTTGTCCCAGGATAATAAAGAATTTATTAAATTAAAAAAAAAAATTATAAATCACATTTAAAATATATCATCAGATTAATACGAAAAATCAACTTGGACGAATAAACTATTCCAAAACCACTTATTCATAATGATAAAAAAATAATAATTAATTTACCTGAAATCTGATTTGAGCAGTCCACGTTTTCCTCGTGAAATTCTTCCCCAGTTCCCTCCTCTGATCTCCAATCTCTAAAAACAAAAAAAAATAATTATAAATATGATTAATCTTACATATTAAGCGGTGTAGAATTGGTAGTGAATTTCCATGAGAAAATGACGCGGGCTGAATTGTAACCGAATATTTATTTGATAAAATTACAATATTTATCATAAATATCAAGGCTTTCACTAACCTATACATGAGATATATAATAGAGGAAAGTATTTCAAACTTGAAAATTTTCAAATTCGAGTTTTCACCAGAAATACATGTTTTAGGGTCCTAAAATTACCAAGTCACTCACTCAAAAGGTCTGTGTGTGTGGTAAGTTATAAACGATAAGTGATATAAAAATTAAATTTTATATTTTAGAATAGTATATGTTCTTATAAGATATTGAAGTAGCGTTTTCAACAAATTGGACGAACCATAGGAACCGTTTAATACCATACATTTTGCACCTTTTTACGATTTTCTCAAAAATCTCAACAACTATTTTGATTAAACTAAATTTATCGGTGTAAAATTTAATAGGCTCTAATATCATGTAGGATTCATCCTGGTTGAAATAGTCTGACATGGCTTAAACCTCGATATTTAAAATCTTCCTCTAAAGTACCTTTAATTTTTATTAAAAAAATTGACCATTTCATGTTACCATTGCTGAAAAACAGGTAAATATACAAAATGAAAGAATATGATAACTAAGTAAAGGAGAAAAGAACAAATATGTTTTTTGTATAAAATTTATTTTTTGGAACATAAGAGCAGTAATATAGAAGTAATATATACTGTTAACACTTTTAGAAACAAATATTTTCTTTCACACAAAGTTAATGGAGAGTTATGAAAATCGGATAAATTTTAGCAATATGTGATTGTTGTCGATACGGTATCACAATTGAGACGTTGAATTCCAAAAGGTACTAAAGGACATTTTTTACGAAATTGATTTTTTGACATATTTATATTCTCCTTATTTATTTTTATCAAAATCTTGAATTTGATTGAATTTAATGAACACTCATGTTCTTTAATAACGTGATTTAGAAATGCTATTAATTTCTTAAGATACTTATTACACATTTATTTTCATTCCAAATCATAACAGAACATTTCATTTCATAACTTTAATATGGTTTTATTAATATAGTAAAGAAATAATTATAGATTTTAATGCCAAAAGAATCAAATCAGCTTGTTTAATAATATAGTAATGAGAGATTTTCGCGCTTCCTGTAAAATTCCCCAGAATGGATATAGTACCTTTTGGAAATCAACGTCTCAATTGATTATTTAATGAAACACGGGTTTCTAACGAACCTCAATGTAATTTTTTAAACCTTTTTTTCAACTCTAACTTAACTTAAAAAATCATAAATTGATTTTAATAACGAATGTAAGTGAATTCGTGATTTTTTTTTTAAATATTTTTTCTCTCTACTCTTTACAAAGTAAATAATTAAGTATTTTTTAATGCATTTTGGTCTGAAATGTTGTCTTTATTATTTTATCATGTTTATTATACTTTAGATACTAAGTCTTAGAATAAAATTATTTTTGTATCTATCTAAGGTTTAACCTTTTCCAGAAACGATGATATTTTACGAAAATGGCTTTCATTTTTGAGGCATGAGAAAATAAGTGGCGTAGACAGTATCGTATGTTTCTATAATGTATAGAGGAACAATCGAAACGTCAACTCCAGATTACAAAGCTTATCAAGGAGAAAACTTAATTAAGATTGAAGTTCATTCCCAGACTGAGCTGATAGCAACGTTTGTCGGCATCAACCAGAGCTGACTTATCTCTTGAAGATGAATCGAAGGCGTTTTGTATTTGTCAAGGTTCAGCTGTGAACAGGAATGGAGATAATGACTACTAAGAGGTAGCAACTCCATTCCATCTGCTTCCAAGATGGATGGGATGGGAAGCATTTAAGATGATAAAAGCACATTTCAAAATAAACGACCAAAAAGAAAAGAAGCAAACGTGTGAAACGTTTAAGAGTTATTTATTTGTGGTACGACGCCCCTATGTTTCCTCAAAAAACAATTAAAATATTTTTCTACCAAATTATTATATCAGGGAACAAAGGTTTATTTTTATTTGTTTCGGATTCAAGAAAAAACAAAAACAATATCTTAAACTATAATAATTGATGAACGTCTACATACTATAAAATAGATGAGGAAGACGGTTGGGTGAACGGTTTTATCAAAAAAATTACACCCTAATAAACAACACTTATTGTAATGGCATGCCGACCAATTCTGTTTGCCCTGATGAAGGCCCACAATACAGTAGGCCGAAACGTTAGCACACAATTAGTGTTTCACAAATCGTTTCTCGTTGGCATCTCATCCTTTTGGAATTCGCTGTTTGACTCTATCCGTAAATCCACCTTTCTTTCTTCTTGCAAACATCAACTCTTCCACTACCTACTCGAATCTCAATATCCCGTTCCATTGTACAATATAGGTATATGTAGGATAAAGTATGTATTTATAAGAATGCAAATATTTATAGCTATATTAAATAGTTGATCATTTTGTTTTTTTAAAGAGTAACTAGAACATAAGGATTTTTTTTTTGTGTATTGGCTTTATTCTAAGGTGACTTGGTCCCGGAAAAAAATATTTTTCTTTTCATTTTAATGAATTTATTTTAGGTGTTACTTATCAGTAAGAAATATTTTTGTTGACCGTAACTCCAACCGTCTTCCTCAACTAAATATTCTCAACGGTCAACTAAAAAAATTAAGAAATGTTTAGTTATTTTGGGTACATAATTTATATATCAGATCAAATCAGGGTTATTATAATTTCTATAATTAAATCCTACCTAACACAATATTATTGAACGTTATAATATTAATATTAGTGTCATAATATTGTTATTGTACGACGGAATACAATAATATATGATACACCATAATACATCTTAGGAACATGACCAAAAATCTGTATACCTTATTTTTTAATAAATGACAATAAAAATACCATTTAAAATGATACAATTTATATTATGTATGGATTGAAATGGTTAGCATCAAAAACTACTTAACAAAAAAAAAAAATCTCACAAGAATAAATACTGATAATTTTAAATTTCATAAGGTACTTCTAATGTATTCTTCATATAATTTTATATGAGCTATTTGTCTATTTTCTAAACTTAAGGAAGTTTCATTTATGTTTTTTAAAATTGATTTAGCATTTTTTTCTTTCAATTATATTTTATTCTGTTAACAACTTCATAATTATATATAGTTAACGTTTCTGGGTTTTTGCCCTATTTTCAAGAGTTTTAATTTATGTGTTATATTTATTAAAAACATTATTATAGCAAACTGATACGTGTCCATTCTAGAAGGATTCTATTGACTCGCTGAGTGATATTGGGCAAATCCCGAAACGTTGACTTAAAATAATTATGAAATTGTTATAGAAAAAAAAAAAATCATAATTGGAAGAGAAAAGTGCTTAATTTAACAACAGAAGAGGTTTGAACTTTCGCAAAAAAAAAAAAGAAAAAAAAAGTCAAATAAATAAATTAACTTGAGGTTTTTAAAATTATCTATAAGGCCTCAACAGTCCGTAGTTGGCACTATGTGAATTACATAAAATAAAAAATCTAAAAGCTAATTGATTGAGGGACAAATCATAATTAAATTAGAGGGTAGATATATAAGGCATTACCAAATTAGTTAACTCACGATTAACAATCAATTTTCTGAAATAACAAGTAAAATCATTAAATTTTACTCTTCGTGTAATTTATGTTTTGATTATTAAAATCTTTAGATTCAAGAGAATCCCCTTAAAAATTTAAATTTTTATCCCACTTACTTAATTTTACACTATAGTATAAGATGAATCAATCTAAGGGAAGACAAGAAAAATGAAGAGACAGTCATACAAGAAGAAACAAACTTAAAAGCTTTAGTATTTTTCAAATAACCGCCAAAAACGCACTGTACGCTGGAGGCAGTGAACCGTACAACAATGGTGGTTCCAGTACAGGGCATTTGGACTCTCCAGGAGGGTCGTCCAGAGACTAGGGTTAGGGTATTACAACGGGCCTGGTTGCTATTATCTTGTCATACATGACATGCATACAATGCACCATCATTAATTTTACATAGAAAGAATTAAGAATAAAGTCATTAGCATAAATGAATATGCTCGTACTTCAGTTAGGTCTTAAAGTAAGATTATGACGCCTTACCATTTGTTTGCACTTGGTCCAAGGTGCTAAATAACCATTCCAAACTAACAAATAATGACTAATGTACTGATTATTTTTATAATTAACACCGAAGTTGCTAATAAATACCAAACAAAGTTAATATCATGAAAGAAAACCGAAACCCGTGGATGAAATCTAGTATGAATTTCATATTACCACCTATAATATGATTAAAATGTAAATTATAACAATTTATATAGCTGGTTAGGCAATCAGCTATATAAATAGCTATATGTATAGCGATAAATTTATCAAAGAGCTAGAGAAAGACAACACTTTATATTCAAGGAAAATGGGCAACCACCACTTTTTCAAACTGTTACATCTTTGCTGTTTCTTAACTGATTCCAATGATTTATTTTTTTGTTTTTAAGGAATTTAATTCTCTTTCGAATAATAATATTAAGCTAAAAATATACGTAAATTCGAGTTTATAAATTCGTACGAGGGACAGACGGATTTATTTGTATTCGTTATTTGGGATTTATGTATCCTGATAATTAAATGTAGAGGGAAAGGGGTATATTTATTTTTCCTTGTTCGATTCAATGGTTCATTCTTGAAAATTGTAAACCAAAATACGATTACTAATAATGATTAATATTATATGCATGAACAAACTGTAAAAACATGTATTTTTTAATTTCGTTAAGGAGGGTATTGTAAAATGTTAACAATATGGAATATTGAAATCTAGTAATAATATTTAATATAGGAATCATTTTTAAAAGTGCTCAGCTTAACAGTAAATTTTGAATCTACTTCATTTTTTTTTCTCTATAAAATGTTTATTGTCTTATTTTCAAAAGGAATTTAATAGTGATTACTTCCTTACATGATATAAATATCCTGAATATTCACACCTTCATATTTTTTTTTTAATTATTTTTTTTTAATGATTTGTCAAACTGTTATTTGTTTAATATATTAATAAATTTAGATGTTAGATATATGTTTCTTATCCAGAACCGATCTAACCAAGGTCCTAAGTCGTCGTTATGAAGAGAGTCAGACTAAACAAACCAGAAGTGACATGATCCCTGATAACACAAGTGTCCCAGCTGAAACAACATTTCTGTATGGAGCCAGCCAAAGGGACATTTAGGTATGGTGTCAGTATTTAGAAAGATGTCAACTGATATGATTCATTACATTAACATTACAACAGCTATATAAATTATTTTTTGAGCGCATCGGTATCTGATATAAATATTCATTTATTTACAGCCTCATTTTTAAGTTCTTTATCATTAAAAAAAGTTAACTGTTATTTATTAAATTGAAAAAAAAATAATTACACAGAAATGGCCTGTGTAAGAAAAAAAAATGTTAAAGCATAACTAAGAATGTTTTACTCCCGTTACAAAATTCTTAGTTATGCGTCCTTCGGAGGGAACGTAAACAGGTGGTCCCGAGCCTGTGCGATGTCAGATACTCTTTAAAGATCCCTATCCTAATAAAACTTGGGTAGGCAAAATATAGGACTCCCACCGTAGGTAGCATCTTACGATTAGCCATAGTAGAATAAAGTGACGTTAAATGAATAAACGAAACAGGTAATAACAATATTTAAAGCTTTTGTGTTTTAATTAGTTTTATACATTTAGTTATTTTAAAAATATTACTAATTTAAAAATGTAAACGTACAACTTTTAGATTTATAAAGGCATAACAGTCTAAAATATTTTGCAAAAAAAAAAAAAAAAAAAAAAAAAAACAGAAAAAAAAAATGAAACTATTTTTAAAATTGAACATTATTCCAATTTTAGTTGAATGAAAATTTTTAGGATTTATTCATTTGTTAAGAAATTCAATTTTTAAATTCAATCCTTTTTCTATGCTGTCTTCTTATGTCTATAAGTTACGCATAAATAAATAAATTGCATGTTCATCGTTACTGTTTCATAAAAAATACATATATTTAACTGCCTACTTTATGACCATGAATGTATATTTCATTTCATATTAATATCAAAACAATCAATAACGAAATTCAAATTTTGCACTTAATTATTTATAAGAATATGTACTGCATACTTAGTAATATATCACTCTTGGGATAACAAAAGTATAATAAATTAAGAATAAAAAAAAAATTATAAAATAGGATTATACATAAAAAAAAAATTATCAAAAGACATTTATAAGCAGACTGCACATATAATTCAAGCGATTGAAAATTAACTTACTATTTATTTTTTGATTGGTTAAAAAAAAATACATATCACGATGAGAAGAAAAATAATGAAACGCTGTAGGTTAATAATTAACACAATTTATTAATACTATATCGTTTTAAAACAATAGTTGAAGAGAACAAAGTGAACTTATCAGCAGAAACAATGCACGCGATAACAGCACTCGCACATCCCGGCATAAAGGTCTAACTAAAAACTTAAGAAAAAAAAAAAAAAAAAAACCTGTACCACTACAACCCATGAAGGGTCTTGGGCTCAGTACATATAGAGATTCGTACTGTTTCTAGGCCAACGGCAGTGCAATGAGGTGATTAGGCCTTAATCACGCTCAACCGCCAGGTTTTTCCCCAATTAATTTGGGTACCCACTTTATAGAGGCTGGGTCTGCCCCAGGAGGGTCTCCATACCCTAGGGTCGCCCTCCGACTGAATTAACAGAATAAATAATATTTCTGCCACAGCAGGATTCGAACCCAGGAACCGGAGTACAGCAGACTAGTGCAAAAACTTAAGACAAAAAATAAATTATAATTGATTTATAATAAATCAATTAATAACATAATATTTTTTTATATCTTTGATAACACAATTAGGATTAATTTTTTTTTAAGGTAGGTTTAAAAAAAGTGCCTGATGTTTTTTTTAATTTATTTATGTTTTACATAATATTGATACTGCATAATAATATTGTTGTACTCACCCTTGAACTGGAGGCCAGTCGCTAGGTGCCGGGTCGAGTAGCGGAGTGCTCGAGTATCTCGCCTGCTCTCCATCCTTGTCCGATAGCTCCCGGACCGGCTGTGGGCAGAGCAAGATATCACAACCTTATCTCAACTGCACTATCATATCTATTATGTATATGTAAATATATAAAGGCAAATAGCATGAAATTATAATATTTTTTAATTTAATAAGATAAATGCCATTCGAGAGATAATTTCTCAAATGTTTGGGCGCCAAAAAAAAAAAAAAAAAAAGAAAATCATTAAAAAAAATTATATTAAAGAAATATATAGTAAATATACAATATGACTTTATATTTATATATCTATGCATAGATTACAAAGTGTAAAATTATAAATACTAGAAACAGTGAGCCAATAGAGATCAATCAGGACGAATAGCAGTAAGCTATGTAATAAAATGTATGTGTGTGTGTAGAAAGTGATAATAAAAGGTAAATCATATTAATGGGTTTTTAATTAAAATTTATAAAGATAATTTTCAAATTGTACTAATTTAAACTATGTAAATTGTTTTAGTCTTGGGACAAAACCCTGAAACGTTGAAAAACTATGTGATAGATATCGAAGAAAAAAAAAAATAAAAAAATAAGAAAAGGAAGTTATTGAGAGCTTATTTAAATATGCATATATTACGTTTTAAAGATAAAGATATACTAATGAAAAGTAAAATATATTGCCTGATCTAAGCCTTTGAAGAATTATTTAAATTGAAAAAAAAAAAAAAATGTAATAGTACAAAATAACCTTAAAACAAGTTGTGTAACATATATGAGGTAAATAAAATTTTGGAAAAACTAACTACATAGCTTATAAAGTTACGAAACCTTTACCATTGTGACTTTATTTTTTATTGTTATTATTATTTTTATGATTAAAATGTTTAAAAATAAAAAAGACTTCCGATAGTTTGGCGGAAATTATTTCTAGAAGCTTAAAAACCATTCTATAAAATGAAATTTAAAAAAAAAATAAAATAAAAATAAGTGTTAATAAATGAAAAAAAAATTCCTCAAGACATTTTTTAATAAAAAAAAAAAAAAAATAGTTTCGCCATCTTCATTGCCAGTTGAAAACACTATAAAGATGTAAAAACAAGATTATTTTATATATTAGAACAGTTTAATGTATAAAACTTATACAGGTTGCATAAATTGCAGAGTTTGTAACAACACACAAACTTTTTGTCTGTTATTTTATTAAGGTAGTTAAAAGCATGTCTTAATCTTGAATATGGTTGAAGATGAATTTTTCATTAAATTCTATTCAAGAGGTTTATGGAACACTGAAGACCTCGATGACAACAAGAGTTCTTCCAAATATGGCACTTTAATTTTGTAATGAATTTTTAAAGCAATATACATTAATTGATTGTAGCAGAAACGCCTAAAATTTTTATTATCTCTCAGTAATTATTTTTATTGAGCAGTGATTTTAATTAAAGTATAAGTTTATACTTTTTATAACGTACATAAAAAACTCCAGCGTAAAGTATATTCTCACAAAACCACAAAGAAAACAGGAGTGGTTTAAATTTGAATTTCTTTTCTTTTTCTTTGAGAACAGGTAAGGAAAAGCACTCAGGCACAATTTATAATCTCATTCTTTTTTTCAACCCTTCTTTAATTCATATCCTTTTTGCCTTTCTTTTTTACAATTTAAAAAACAAATTGTTTTTAATTAGTTCGTTGCCTGTTTTATCCTTCTAAACAGACTCCTCGTTTTTTTCTTTGTTTTATAAAAAATATTCACTAAGTAAAAACATGATGCAGCTAAATTTGCAATCTGAGCAATTGATCGCATATAATAACATACGATTATAACCTTTGAACTTGAATAGTTAATTTAATTCGAGTTGGAATTTATTAATTAATTATTTTTGTATCATAAATTCTAAAAAAGAATATTATTAAAAAAAACAAACAAAAAAAAAAACGATGACTCAGGCTGCACTAATTTAACCTCCTCGATATGTGTGCCAGTATGTCAGTTGCGTCATAGAACGTTGGTTTCTTAAACCCAACTTGATCAAACATCTGTTCACCTGGACATTCACATTAACATAAATCTGCAAGTTTATTTGTGATGAATTTAATTTAAAGAAAACATAAATCATTCAATTGAAATAATTAATGTGCAATTAAGATGAGAGACAATTAAAAAAAATGTTAAGTGTCATTTTGAAAAATTAATAACTTTAAGTAAGTTACAAAAAAAAAAAAAAAAAAAAAAAAAAATTAATGATAGTAGAAACATGATAAAAATGATTTTGGATTAAAAGAGTATTTATTTATTTAAAATAAAAATATTCAAAGGACAAAGTAAAGTCGAAAAAACAATTTTTTACAAAACAAAAAATTATTTTATTATCAAAATATATGTATATAAGTTTAGTCCCCCAAAAACTTAAAAAAAAATTCTAGGTTAAAATAAGAAACAATAATTTTATTCTACAACTGAATAATTTTATTCTACACCCATACTGCCCACAAGGAGTTTAAAAATCTTTGTTTTGTTCCGGATTGTTTCAGATAAAGGAACTTAAGTAACTAATTCTCTAGGAACTTTCTAAATTCCTGACTCAACCCTAGAGATCGAAAAATTCTTTTAAAACTCAGTGCTAGAAAATATAACTCCAATAATCATCGGATGAGATAATAACATATTGAGCATCTCAGAACTTGGGAAATATAGTAAAATTTATTTTTTGTTATATCACTCTCGGATAGACTAAATAATGAAACTTGGCGATCTGATATGTCATGCTGGCTTAGTAACTGTAATTAAATATTCAGTGGTAGCGGCGTGGTCTAGTCGATAGAGCACTAGTCTACTGATCTCCGGGTCCTGGGTTCAAATCTCGGCTGTGGCAGAATATTATTTATTCTGTTAATTCAGCCAGGGGGTGACACTAGAGTATGGAGACCCTCTCGGGGCACAGACCCAGCCTCTTTAAAGTGAGTACCCGAAATTGGGTAAAAACCTGTCGGGTGAGCGTGTTCTCGGCCTAGTCACCTCATTTGCACGGCCGTTGGCCTAGAAACAGTACGAATCTCTATATGTACTGAGCCCAAGACTCTTCATGGGTAGTAGAAGTACGGGATTTTAAATATTCAGTAATCAAGAATACCAGATAAAAATTATCATTTAAAAAAATAATTTTAATTAGTTTTTGGAAACTTTACAGTAAATAAATAAATTTCAATAAATGTTTTTCACAATTGGAAGATATTCCTCCACTATGTATTTCGTACTTACATAGGTGAAGGAAAGTAAAAATTTTGAGTGGCACATTGTTTATTTGAAAATAAATGCTTGTAGAAAACATAATTTTATGCAATATTTAATGGAAACAAATAAATAAGCTTTAAAGCATAACGTAAAGTTAAAAAAAAAAAAAAAAAAAAAAAAAAAAAACTACTATAAAAGCCCATAATCATTCTTAATGTTACTATTTCTTACTTAAAACATGTAATGCCTCAACAAACAACCAAATCACCTTCATCTTACTTTTCTACTCCATAATTGATAAGAGTGAACACAGACATTTAGTAAACTTTCGACTTAACATATTACATTTCGGAGAAATTATGATTATGCAATTTCGAAACTTTCCCTAATTCGACTTAACCACAGGCTGTATTTGGAATTTTACTTTCTTTCCTTTTTGGGATCGATCGGTTATGATCGGAATTGCTTTTCAAGAAACTGAAAGATCCCATAACTGCTCTTTCAGACCTCTCGGTAGAGAGAAAACCATAAATAATGAATCTTGGACCGGATTTAAATGCTTTCTTGAATGTCCGATTGGATGCGAGCAATGTCATCAGATACACACTGTTTACCTTATGGAGAAAAAGGACCACATTTTTATATTTATATAAGTGTATCTTTATAAATAATACCGCTTTGTTAAATCAGATAAACTCTATCGTGAATTTGTAATTGTTCGACGGAAATTTTCATGTCCATAGTGTTCTGTCACTAAAGAAATATGGAGTTTGTAAAGATGCGATTGATTGCCTACTTTGTTTGACGTACTTTTTTGCAGGTGTTACATTCGGTCCAAAATATTTTTATCATATACTATGTATGCAATTATGTAAATATGCGGATAAAACACTTACGAATTACCTGATCAGAAACAAACAAAGAAAACCTATACGCAAGTCATGCGTGGATCCCCTATTTACTTGTTCGATGTCCCAAGGTTTGGTGAAGTTGTAAACGTACCTTTATTATATATGATGAAAACTCGGAATATATGAAATATAAATTAAATTACTTCTTAAAAGGCTTAATTTGTAGACCTAGATTAAGCCTTTTAAGAAGTAATTGAATTTATATTTTATTTATTGCAAGTTTTCATCATATATAGTCATAAAGGCAAAACTTCCAATATATGAAATATAAATTAAATTACTTCTAAAAAAAAAAAAACTAGATTACCTTTTTCAAAATAACTATTAGAAAAATATTCCATAAGTATCTAGAAGAGATCTTGGAACATTATTCCCTTCCTGTTGAGTTGATATTCAACGTGGATAGAAGTAATTTTGCAACTATTTCACAAATAAATAAAATCAAGACATCAATGATGGATAGGAATCTACAACAAAGAGAAATGGGAAGCATCCTGGTATTCTATGAAGCGAACAGCGCGACCGTCCAAACTTTTTCTTGTTCCCTTCCCTTTCGAATTCAGGTTTCTTTTAGGGGACAAGACACCTGAGAACCATCACGCGAGATCCGAAGACGATCCGGGGAGAATGACCGCGGAGTCCTTTGTAATTAACGACTATTCTTCAAGAGAACGAAAGCACTCCATAATGAACCCTTGTCTCCTCCAGTCCTTGAACTCCTGGAGCCTCAGAACATGCCCTTATTAATCACACAGGCATTCAAAAATCCCTTAGCAGTTTAAGCTCATGGATTATCCCTACGGGTTGAGTAATCATCCAATCAAACGGAACTATGAGTATTGAATAGCCTGAAAGATAATAGGATGATGTGGGGGGTAATAACTTTCATGAACATTAATCAATGTTATAAAGATATTAGAATCCCTGAATTCAAAGTTTAGATGTGTTGCTTAGCGACTGCTAAGACCTCGTTTAAATTGTAATTGAAATCATATATTTATGTTCTTTCATGCTCTTTTGTTCATATGAAACCTATTACGAAACAGCTACAATGGAAACGAACCTTTGTTATCCAGATTAGTTGGCTTGATTTAGGAAGGTACGTTTCTTTGTTAAGAAGGGTAAAGAAAAGAAATCGATGAGTGCATAGGGCCGTTCAAAATGCACATACCTCAGGGGACACACCGTGGCTCGCCCAGGATATTGCTCAATGATTGTCCAAGGATAATATTGCGCGCAAGCTGCGTAGGAGGCTCCGCAATACAGCCGGGTGTGAACAAACTCTCCTCGTGCCGACCTTGCGAGCTCACCTTTCGCGCCATTTTTCCGCCTCGTTCCCGCCGTTTTAACTGTTTCTGGTGTTCATCTCTTGACGGGTTCGGCAAAGGAGCTTCTCCTTGGGGTGTTGGACTTGGGTGTTCTGGGTATGAGATATAGCAGCATAACGGGCTGTAATTGGACCTTTCATCCGATGTCTTGGAAGCGTGGGTTTTTTCGAAAGAAATCTACTAATATATAAGCTATTTTAAAGTTAATAAGTGAAAACTCACTTAACAGGATAAAAATACGGCAAAAACCTTTTTAAAATCAATATGGAGAGATCACTATAGGTGTAGTGACTAGCATAACAGCCCTTTTGTCACCAAGGAAGTGGGTATAAACCCAGCAGATAGCTCAAGGGTTTTTAAAGGTAGTAAAATACTTGGTTATATCGTTCTTCAGAGAGAACGTAAAATAGTGGTCGCGAGTCTGGATCATCATCCAAGTACTCGTTAAAGACCCCTATCCTAATTAAGCATGGATATCCAAATTTAGAACTCCCAGTGTAGATCATCATAGATTAGTCACATCAGTATGAAGTGATGTTAAATGAACTTTAAAAAAATCGATATGGAAAATAAAATAAAACTCAATACTAAAATACGGAATAACAAAAGAAAAAACAATGCCAAATAATTAATAAAGTAGCCTTCTGACCATTAAAAAAACAAAAAATTAATTAATGACTGGATAATCATTTATTCTATAGAAGATGTGATTTTCTACATTATATGTGACACAAATTTGGTTATACTAACACACATCACAATGTTCTCAAAGAACGTAATTAAGATGTAAATTAAATCCCAATTAGTTAGCAGTCTTTTTCAACAACGCGGTATAAATGAAAGCTTACCAACAAAAGGTACAAAAAAAATAAAATAAAATAAAATAAAAAATCTCCTTCTCAAGCCATGACTTAATTTTATTTTTTGTATTCATAATTTTTTAAATACTGGCCTACTCATAACCTGATATAAACTTAATTTTCACTGTTCTTTCTAAATGACGAAATTAACTGACTAAATTTGATTAGATTCCCTTAATCAGATTCAGAAGTTGACGGAGGATGAATGAAAACCAACATTGACACGAAACGTGCCAGATAAAATAATGACTGACGATTAAAGATTGAGTGTAAGCCACTCAAATGAAACAAGACTCTCCATTGATCTGTCGACATCATGTTCCTTCAAGACATTCCAGGCCTGAGGAGCTTGACACACTAAAACAAAGCTTTCACGACCTTTTATTTTCTTCACAATGTTTTACAAGGGGAAAATAGAGGAAACACGGTTCCTGGAAGTAGATAACGGGAAATAGCAGAGTGCTGTACAATTATCCTTGTGCAATTCCACTCCTTAGAAAGGTCGTTACTTCTTAGTTTTTCAAAATCTCTTGTTGAGAACCTTATGGTATTTCTATTTGACCTATATAAGAGATATTAAAAAAATGACTTCTACATGTTAATCGGGATATATATCTATTGATTTTTACTTTTTTAATTATTATAACAAAAAAAAAAAATCAACTTGACGAATTAACATTTGAAATGGAACTAAATCCCTGAAACCAGTTTATATAAAGACATCTGTGAATTAAAATAAAATTAATTAAGTATGTAAAATCTCAGTGATTTCTCCGCCTTAACCTAGAGACCTGATTCCCCACGGCATTACCATAAAGTACTCTAGAGTGCCTAGGAAAGGAAGAGTTTAAGAAGTTTAAGTTTTCAAGTTTTATTCATCCATCAGACCAATTTGAATCTTCAAGACACAAACGACTAGTTTCTCAAGATTAAATCTGATTTTACCATCTCATAAAAATGAGTCTTATCATCTATTAAACTATGAAGATTTCGAAATGTACTTTCATGTCTTTTAATAGGCTAATTTGTACTTTTATAACTGTTTTGCATTAAGCTATAATATAATTATATATATATATATATATATATATATATATATATATATATATATATATATATATTAATTTGTTTGCGATGATTTCCCCTCAGAAGAGCGTGTGAACTAGAGCCAATATCAACCTCATTCCTTTTCTTCCCTTCCATTCTTCCCAAGACCTCTTCATCAGTTCACTGTGTTTTTTCTTCCTTTCCTCTGTCCACCTCCTCCCTGTTGTTTCCTTTTTTGACTCCTGCACTATTTTTTTGTCTCGGAATTTATTTCTGAAGTGTCCGCTATTCTTAATTTCTTCTTCCGAGATCTTCAAACGTTCCAGGTCTTCTCGCACTTCTTTTATCCAATTCGTCTTTAATTTGCTAGCATTAACAATGTTAAAATTCTCTTGGTGATCCTGTTTTAATCCATCCTACTTAAGTTTCAGTAGAATTGTAGGATGCAACTATATATCATAATTGATATATGATAAGAACACTATATCATAACAGGACATTGAAAAAAGATTACTTGAAATTTAACTATAAAAATAACATGTATTCATTTTCGATTATCATAAATTTGTATTCTTTATTTTAGATTTTGTGAAAATCTGGCTTACTACAGTTTTAATCAATTTATAGGTTATGGCTTAATTAATTAAAATCGTTAATATATTTTTTTAACGACTTCCCAAAAACTATAAAATATTTTTTGTTTTATCAAACATTTCGCTGTTTTAAAGATCAAACTATTTAAAAAATTACGAGTTAAAATAGACCACCTTAATGTCGAAGAGCTTAGAAAATAAAGTACAAGCACGTTCTCAATATTGATAATATAAAAAAAAAAAACACGCATCCGAAAACGTAATAGTGGACCTTATAAAAACAGAAGATTTTAATTCTGATGTAAACCAGAAACAGTCGAAGAAATTATAAACTATAAAAGATTAAACTATTGTGAACCAATTAAAATAAACGAACACTCAAGACACTTTTGTTCTTGAAAATTGCCTTATGGTCATTATTTGTTATAGTTTAATTTAAAAAATATATAACATACCGACATAGAGTAAAAAAATATCAAATTCCACAAGTATGATCAATAGTAGAGGAAACAAACTTTTTAAACATAAAGTATATTATAAACTCTTTTTATAAGTATTGGATATTTTTTTTGAAGATACTAACTTTAACTAACGTAAGAATAAGACTGGGTAAGAATAAAACACTCAATTATTCAAATAATTACCTGGGAGCAATTACTAGAATAATATTTTAATATATATATATATATATATATATATATATAAACCACACACACACTATCGACTCTTTTCATAAATAAACAATGTCTACCGTTGTTAGTGTTCATCAGAAAGTTGGTTAATTAAAAACCTTACCTTTTCAAATTATTCTGAAATTTCCATAACTTTAATATGTGCGGGATTTTTTATGACAAGATTAAAAAAATAAAATAAACGAAAATAAAAACCTTAGTCATCGGAGAAAAGTTGAACGAGGAATGTGCAAAAAGCTACATATCTAAGAAGCATGCATGCCAATGTTGCCAGAAAACCAATCACAAACGGCATATATTGTTATTTCCTTTATAATCTAAAAAAAGTTTAAACCAAAAGAAAAGTAAACAAAAAATTAAATAAACCGGGTGTAACTGAACAGAATGAAAAAAATAAAAACAAGAACGAAACCAAAATATTTTTTTTTTAAATAACATTAAATCTGAAAAATTACTCACCACAGTATCCAAAAGCAGCATCCCTAAAACATGCACTTTTTTTTTTTTTTTTATGATTAGACATGCGCTTTTCCCAACAACGGGAAAACAGCTTGGTGAAAAAAAAAGAAAGAAAAACAAAAAAAGAAAACTATACAGAGAAAGAAATTTTTATTCTGAACAAATTTCTGTTCAAAGTATCCATATTCTTATTCGAACACTTAAATATAATGTTAAAATATTCACAACACACACATTATAATTAGAACAAGCTCATTGGATGTCAATGTGTTGAGTGTGAGGTGTGGTATAGGGCCGGGTATAGCGGCTACAAAACCCTCACGACCCACCCAATCGAGAACAATCCAAGCTGCCATGTTAATTAATTATATCGTCCAATGAGGTTAATTGGGTACTACGATAAGTTGCGGCATAAATTATTATTACAATAAAAAATGTTCGAAAACGTTATTTGCTAACAGATATGTATGATTGTCATTATGATTAGTTATTATAATTAAAACCATTTGCATTTACACATTCAAGCGTTTATCGAAAAAATACGCTGTATCTTGCGAATCTGTTTTCTGAATTTTTCTTATGATCGAATACCTTCAAATAATATAGAAAATTTGTACTGTAACATTGTCGAGTGTAGAAAACACTTAATGAAATTTTTTTTTGAATCAAATTGACATGAGCGTTAATGTAACGAGTTCCACAATTAAAGTTTTAAAATAGAAGCTAAATTATCCTCAAAATTTATGCCAATTTCTGAGAAAAATAATTACTATGCTTATGTTAATCTCCAAATCGTCGACATCATGCTAACATTGGCTATAGAATATCATTACTAATTTTTTAATATCATTTAGAATTATATACATCTACTAGCTAGCATTCGAAAAACAATACATTACATATTAAAGCATATCATATACTCTAAAAACCTACATTCCATACAAATATCAAAGAGTTTCATAGTGAATAGAATTATTTTTAAAATGGAAGGATCATTGAATATGTATATTATATAATTTAGTATTGAAATGGATATGTTACAAAGATATATTTTAATGTGACCTCAATATATTACTAAATGGATGTAAAATGAGCTTTTTTAATGTTGTATTTGACGATTAACGATGATTTTCGATATGATGTTAATCAAATAATGACGGAATGGTTTGATAGAGCATAAAGATGTTTTTATTATGATAATGGGAAAAAAAAAATGGCGGAGATGATTTTAAAATAATGGATTATTTTAACCGTCGAATAACAAAAGATAAGGCGAAAAAATGGTCTGGTTCGGATGATTTTTTTTCAGGACTTCCTGTGGGAAAAATCAGGGCGGCGGTGAATCACCTGGCCGGAAATTAGGTTGTTAGTTACAGTTCCGATTTTCCACAGCCTTTTTATTTAAACCGACCCTACCAGATACAAAAAACGAGACTTTTCCCTCATATTAGATTTGCAAAGTGTCCGAAGTACGTTTAGGTTTCGCAATACTTTATCAATACCATATCCTTGGAACATGATAACAATGTAACAAAGTTTAGCACTTCAACAATTAGAAGCAATTACAATTAATGCTACATTAACGCCTTTCTAGGAAGAACATACGCGTTACGAATACATTAGATGAACAATGGATTAAATACCTTCCATACGTAGGAAAATCTGAAGATTGCCAGCATCTGCAGAGGTAGCAGCCATGTGTCCGGCGTTGGACGACCGATTGATATGAAAATGAAGAAAAAAACAGCATTTCTTAATTTTGAAAGGTGTAACCGGTCGAGCGAGTTAGCAAGTACAGACTTCTTGAGCAATGGGCCATGATTGATTTAGTTCTTAAGGAATCGAAGGTTCTTCAAAAGAATGTGATTTGCGACTTGTTGACCCAATGAGATTCCAACCCTAGCCAGTGCTCTGTTGGTAAATAGTGGATTAGGAGTATATTTTCTTGATTTGCTACTAAGTTCGATCCGATAAAAGGTACATTCCACCTTGAGGAACGCTGATTCGACGTGTCGTGATTGAGTTGTTGTCCGACGCTTCTGGAATATACAAGACTTCGATAATAGCTTACGTTTTCCCCAAGTTACGCATCCCTCATTCGTTATGAGAGATTTAAATCATTGAATGCATCCGTGAGCGGATTTGTAAAGTCGTAGTATTCTAAGAAAAAGTAAAGTAACCTTTAAACAAGCGAGGAAAGAATTGGGCTCAAAATCAAACAGTTTTAAAGTATCACACAAAAAGAATAGTCCCGTAATTAAATTAAAAAGAGAATAAAATAAGCAGTCATTATTTATTTTAAAAGAAAAAAAAAGTTGAACAACTCCTAACAACGAAAATGGAATTATTCAATATTAATCTCAAAATATTTATTTTGATAAAATATCAAGACATATACAATATATATCTACCACAATTCCTATTATATATTTGGTATTGACTAAAAATCATATTTCAACATTAAAAGTACGGAAAAAAATATTAAGCCATTTAAAATAATTTAAAAACCCATTCTTAAATAATAAAATGAAAATAATAATTAAATCCAAAAATATCCTTAAACGTTCTGTATAAATCAACAATAATAAGCGAATAACATTAGAATTAATATTATTTTTGGTCATCGATTCATATAAATTTCAATAAAATATTTTATTTACGTCCAAATACTACTGAGCTTTTATATGCAACATCATTATTAACTCTTAATAATACATATATTAATTAATATATAAAAATGATTTAATATTTATGTATAATCGTTGGTTTGGCTAGATTTATTTAAAACACGCGCAGAATCAATATTTCTGCCTATAACTTTTTTTTAGAAATTACTAAATTACTATCGTCATTATTTTATAAATTTAGTACATTTGGATTAGTTATTATACCGTTCAAAGTTTCTCTAGTTTTTGAAAGACAATAGAATAATTTTAAATAAATATTTTAATCGATATATCAATAAGTTACTCGTTTGATAGCCTACTTTTCGAAAATTCTTTTTAAAATCTTAAAAGTTTCTATAACGATTTATAACAACTTCTAAATTAATTTAAGTTCATTAAATGCAAATGTCTTTTCCAATGTAATTTTTAAAATATAAAAATATCGAATACCCGGCCCTATGGGATAAAAGTATATAGATGTTTAAATAGAAAGCCAACAGCAAACAACTTATCACCTAATTATTGTGCAGTCATTCAAGAATAATTCGTTTAGGTCACTATGTACACTGAAGAAATGAAACACAATGATTACACATTCCATAAAAATATATCATGTTGAATCAAATAATATTATATATATATAGTATAAATACTTGATACACAAAATGGATGTAGGTATATTTCATACGAGTCAACACAACTATGTACAGATAAATTGTCATTTCAATATAAATATACCAGTATATTTATATATATATAGAAGTTTGATTGGGAACACCAGTGAGAAAAACTATTTTTTTTTCTTTTTTTTTAGATGACAATTTTTTTTATACTACTATGGAAGAATATTTATAACATATATGTATATACATATATATATATAATTTTTATTCTACTGAATAATACTACATAATTAAAAGATATATTTTGAGCTTTTATACATTCCTACTCAGTAAAATACTCTGAACCATTGGGGTCCTCAATGTGAACTCCATCTTAAATATTCAATTTCTTTTTAACAATAACAATCAATATTAACAATGCAACAATCATATATTTATAACACCATTACCAAAACCTTTCCTTAATAATCCAAATATTACTAAAATTTTACTTAATTGAGTATTTTATAAAATACTGTCTTTTAATAGAAATACATTTTAGAATTTTAATTTATTCAACCTCAATGAGGTAGGTAATTAATACAAAGACAATAAATTAGGAACGTAAAGCTTAAGTTGAGCTTTAACAAGAACAGTTGTGGGCAATCACATAACAGGTGCAATTATTATTTAAATCTACATTTTGTGCGAAAAGTTGGTCACGAAGGTCGAATTCCGAGATGGCAGGGAGACACAATATGAAAATTACTAAATTCACTAAAAATTTTTTTTTTAATTTTATGAATTTAAAAACATGTTCCTACACAAAAAGATAACCCCGAGATCAATTCAAATACTTAAAATATAAATAAGTATATTTTTTGTTTTGGTATAGTCTTTTTTAATTTTTTTAAAACTTTTTTTTTTTATGAAAATTTTAATAAATTATCAAAGTTTAAGTATTGAAGAGGGCAAAGGTGCAGAGAAGGGTGTATGTGTGATTCCGGTGGCAGACAGCTGACAGGAGTTTGTTGTTTGTTGTTTGATGTTGTTAGATGTAGTATACCCATCCTTGCTGGAGGCGGTCCTTCTTTGTCTGGCAAGGCATGTGGAACAACAAGAAAATTTTATCAGACATTTCGCCTAACGATCCGGCGAACATCTTTAGGGCCAAGCAATCTTACAGATGTCAAAACAATTTATAACTTGACAAATAGGAGTGAGGAAAAGGCTTAATAGTTACAAAAATAATTAGCAAAAGGTAGCACCGAGCTCAATCGAATGTAAAACTAAGTCAAAAGCTAGATTTTTATTGTCAACACTATAGTTTCGAGCTATACCCTACCCATTCCATTTTACTTGGTGAGCTGTTACTTAATCTACAGTATGCTTCCTTCGTTATAAAAATAATAATAATTAATAAGATAAATAATGGCTTAAAAGAACTCGGGTGCCATGATTATGGTTGGCAAATGATTGCCTTTGAGCAATAGTTTTTTACTTTTTAAGTGATTCAGAGCAGTAACATTCTGATTTCGCCAAAAAAACAAACAAAAAAACAACAAAAAAACAACAAAAAAAACAAAAAAAACTATCCATCCATTTTCTTCAATATTTCGTTTAAGTTCCGTTAGCTACTTCCCATTAAAATGTCTCTGGGATATTATTGACTTTACGAATTTTAATACCCTGAAAATTCGAGTTAAAAAAAAACCCAGTTTGTTCCTCAATTCCGTCAGACATCCTACACGGACAAAAAAAAAAAACAGGACGGTCCCAGGAGTTGGCTGGACAGCTGGAAGGAGTCTGGAGGATACAGGCGGCTGGAAGGTAGGGCAGGATTGAGCCCAAGGCCAGCCGAGGCGCCACCTGCCTCCCCCCGGCAGAAGATTGCTTAGCCCTGCTGTACATAATGTCATCGGCATACTACATGGGATTCTACATAATGCATAATTGCACCACATGCAAGGATATGCAGCACGAATCACTACATCTTCCATTCATTGCTAAAAGATTCACAACATGCAGGCCATGTTCACAATGCCTTCAAAAGGCCCAGATATCAGGCGGTTTTGGTATTTTGTCGTGTGCGCAAAACTGGCGATTTAAGATCAAAAGTTAATCCAGTCCTAATGTTGCTGCATTTGACAATTGAACAAGATTTGTCCGCTAATTCTGCTTTCAGGCAACCAATCATTAGCCTCGGCATGCAATCGAAACTACATTGGCGCATTACTGCAGCAGAAGGCGCTGCATATCTAAAGTTTCATTTTCAAATAAAAATTATGCTATATGTTACAGTTAGAGCTTAATATCAACACAATTGAAATACCTTTAAAACAGATTGTTGTGATATTTTAAACGCCACCATACATAAAAAAAATCATTTAATCATCAAAGGTAATCAATCTACTGTGCTTGCTTTCAAAACTGTAATACGCAAGTGTCGGAGCTACAGTTGTAAAGGGAAAGAGGATCTTCTCGTCGATGGCGAGAACATTAGTAAGGTGTTGACAGCATTGGAGGTAACAGATTATGAGGGATATACAAGCGTATTTTAAAAAAATATCTTTAATAGAGGGATCATTGATAAAATTATAAAAAAATATATATTAGAATTGGGATCTACAATAACGATCAACAAAATGTGAGCTTTGTCGAATGAATTCTAGATAAGACACAGAAAAGGTAAGGTATGAAGAACGATCACAAGTGAAAAAAATTATAAAATCGACATAAGAAACTACAATGTTGGTGTAGATAAGAAATTTAAAAATATAAAATAAAAAAGGATTTTAATATAGTAAAAAAATAATAAAAAAAGGAAGAAGTTTACTTCCCAAGGATTAAAATAGAAACGGATAAATTGTTACGAGAGCAGCATTTATTTATATATTAAAACTTTTTAAAGGATTTGATAAGTCAGACTGATCAAAATGTCATTAAATCGGTTTTAGTGGATTGAAAACTGTGGATTACTTTTTTCCGAAAATGGGGATATGTATCTAAATTGGAAATTCAAATTGGCTTAGACATTAAGCAAAAAAAATATATATATTAAAGAAGTGGAAAAAAAATAAATAACAATTAGACGACTTGGATCGGAGCAATGAGTTCTCGTAAACATGGAGATTGTAAAGACAAGGTCTTATTAATATTCATGGAATTTTTGTAGTAATTACACGATTATTATATTGCAAATCACTTCTTTCAAGTGGATTATCGATCGTATAACAGCACTTGAAGGGACTCGATATCCGGAGAGCCTCAACAACCGACACCTAGCGACCCTAATCCATCCGGCCCGGAGGACCCTAAACAAGGGTGGCTTTATTTAAAACTGGTCGTATCCGGGAGGGCAGCTGTTCTGACTGATCAGTCTTTTGTTAGACCCAGACCGAAAGAAGGGTCTGCTATTGTGATCTCGGTGAGGGCGATAAAATGGATAGATCAAATTATATATCTTGTTCGAGATGGCGAGAGGTTCAATATTACACAATCTAAACAACGGATAATGAGAAAATGGGTAACCCATCCATCAATGGCTGCTCTCGCGACATCTAGAAACAGAGGGAGACTTACCGTGGGCGGCGCGGTCCTTGAGGTTTCGGGGGTAGGAGGTCTTAGCATCGGGCCGGGGCTTGTTCGTCTGGACCATGGCGTGTTCCTGCAACAGAAAAAAAAAAAAAATAAGAATATTGATTTATTTAAAAAAAAAAAAAAGAAAAAAAAGAAGGAGACAATTTCTAATAAAACCTAACATTAAAAAAAAAGATATTGTTTTAAAAAAGTGCGTAAAGTCTGTGTAGTCCTTGACTTTATTTTCTCCACTAATATAAAACTATCGATATAGACTGTAAAAACCAACTTAATGTCTGACAAATTTTGAAGGAATGCTCTTTTTACCTGTCATATCTAAACAGATAAGTAATAATACATAATACAGCAGCCCTATTAAGCACGATCAGTTGCTCAATAAAATATCGGGAATGTACATAAAAAAATAAAATAAAATGAATCATATATATATATATATATATATATATATATTATATATATATATATATATATATGTATATTTTAATTTATCAACATCCAAAATAAATAAAATCAAGGCATTGGTGACCCTGGGGTTATACTTCTCAAAACCCAAACAACAGCTATAACTATGGAAATAGATAAAAATAATACTTTCTAGGAATTGGAAATGCGAATTAGTGCTAGTTAAATTTTTAAATATTCATAAAACCATTAAGACGTATTTTCCTAAGTAACATAAACTAGAGTAAAGAGCAACGTGGGAAAATAAACGTTAATTATGCCGTATTTAAATACCAAGTACAGATACTAACGGACATAGCAAATTAAGGGAAACTATCAACTTTCTATTTCCATTCAATATCTCTTTCAAAAGTAGATCAGCCATTTACAGTTATAAAACTCGTGTTTCACTAAGATTTTTCATCTAGTTCAGGTTTTTAAAAACAAATGTTTTTATCTGGATTAAGCATTAATTTGAAGCAAAAATTTTGTACATTACAGTAAATAAAGTATTCAATAAATACGTAATCAGAGGACCGTATTGTTATGCCTAAATACTGTTGAGTAAAGAGACGAAACATACAGTTATTAAGTCATCAATACTAAAGCAACATTCAGAACAGAATCCCAACACTTGATAATGGTTATAATATTATCAAAAGTAATAATATATCATAATAATATATTATGATATAATAACAACATAATATATATATGTATAACATAATATAATATAACATAATAATATATCAAAACCTTGGAAAAATGCACTTCAAACCTAACTTAACATAACCTTGATTGATTGATTCATCCTATTTCTTAGACCTTCATGAATGACGCACCGGTTTTTTTTTGTTTTTTTTTAAGAAGACAAAAAGAATACTGAGTATAGTAGGAGAGAGCTAGCAGAGAAAATCAGAGCCTGCCGCTGAGAGAAACCCATTGGAAGTCGCTTCGTCAAAGAACCTTTATCTTGTCTGTATATTGGTCTAGTCTGCGTCGCATACTGCGGCTGACCTACACATGTGGATGGAGCCACCGATTTTCAACGGTGATTACAAGGGTTTTAGAGGATAAAGGGTTTGTATGATTCAACCCGGGATGACTCACTGAGCGAACAAAGTAACCAGCAAGCGAAAAATCTATTTACGAACAACATAGCTGGATAAAAAATAAAAAAAAAAAGTTAATAATAATAAAATTATTCTTTGACTTGCCGGGCTATCCATATTTTGTGTACTGTTGGAAATTCCAAATAAAAAAATATGGCAGAACCTATATTGTTTACAGATATTCTACAAGGAACAAAAAACCTGCTGACAAGTGTGGGAAAGTTTGAAGTACGACGTGATAAACAAGAAAAATTAAATGGGTTACATTTAATGAATTTAAAATAAAATAGTAACATGCAAGTAATTTGGGATATTTGGCAAAGATTTTAATTTCATAATTTAAAATCAAAGGTAGTCAGTTGGCTGATCAAACATAATAAACACCTGAAAGTATATTGTTTTTAATCAGTAATAAATACTAAATAAGACCATTAATTCATTATTATATAAAACCAAATAATAACACTTATATAAAATTCCAACTTAATGAGCACAGTACGGTGGGGTGAAAAAGCTAACAGTTCAAAACTGAGCAGACCTTTCCTCTGAAGAACCTTTTCCATCCCACTTAGGGTAACTAGCGTTTGACCTTCATTAAAATCTCTCACAGATACTTTCATTAAAGAACCCTTTTAATCTTTTTTTTTCTTTTAAATGCTATTTAATTCGAACCCCTAAAGTTTACTTTTAAAAACAAAGATGAGATATTTCCTTTGGAGGAGCAAAATAATAATAATTCTTTATTTATTCTGAGACAAGTCCCTTCAGAATAATATAACAGTTAATAAAAAGTGAATTTTGATCCATTCAAAGAATACACAATTTCGGTTGCTCTACCTTCTAAGAAACAGCCCAGGAATGGCAGGAGAAATATGACTGGGAGTCACAATAGTCAAAAGGTAAAGATTATTATCAAAACCAGCCAACCGTTAGCCTGATACCATGGTTCTCGAAGAACCAACAACTCGATAGAAAAGAAAAATATCTCAATTTAATGAAATTGAAAATGATAGCAATTGTGTAACATGCAAAGATCCTGAAGACTCGCGCCACATTCTATTCCGATGCAGAAAATATGGGGAGCAAAGAAAAGTGGTGGTTCTCCTAGAATCAGAAGCCAAGTTTTTAAAAAAGTTAGATAAACATAAGTTTATGATGGTCAAGCCCAAATTCTTCATTAACGCTCAGTGTAAAATATTTTTAAAAAAAATCACTTCACAGAATTTATTTTAATATTATTATTTCTTTTTTTCTAACGCTTTTGAGTCACCTTCCTCTCTCATTTACATTATTTTATTTTCTATTTAATTAATTTATTGAATTTTTTTTTTATTATAGTTGGTTCCGTAACTTAAGTTTTTACAAAATTATGGCAAATATGTATTGACCATATAGGATTTGCTGTCAAATCGTAACGGTCACTGGTATAAAAAAAAAAAAAAAAAACTGAAGTCTTAGGGTAAATTAATTGAATTAAACTAATAAAATAACTCAAAATATAAATTCAAGTAAATTTGTACAAACAACATAAAAAAACTGAATGTTAACATGAGAATAGAAAAATAAGCTATAATTTATTTATTTTTTAAAATATAATAAGATCTAAGAAAAAAACGTAATAGTATACAGTTTAAAAAAAAAGGAAATTACAATTCTACAGAACGTTTACAAAATCATATATAATTTATTCTTACATCTTTGAAAAGATAATCGTTTCGAATAATATTCGCTCTTGGATGTACACATGAAAATGAAAAATTGAATAAATAAAGAAACGTATCTGTGTGCTTTGTTTGTAGATTTCCCTGAAATAAGCATCTACTTGGGATTATTTGGGAATAGAATTGATAGGAAAGGGCTGAATAGACGGGATTTAAATGTCGAAAGGGTTTAAGAGTCCCGGATATTGGAAGAAATGAGTTCCAGAGAATGCAGATCGATTAAGAAGGATCTATCGAAGGCTGTGGAATAAAAATACGTTTATTCTTTCCATAAGCTAGGATTTATTTAAAGAAGTTTAAAATTACACTTATACTTATTGGAATATTTCAGTAAAAAAATCAAAGTTATTAAGAAAATTTATATGTATAAGACCCTATTGAAAAAAAATCCTATTTTTCTTTATTGCAATTTTTTTCTACTCAATATTTTCATTATAAATAAAATAATAAGTGAATAGAGTAATAAAATATCCATTAACCTTATTAAGATAACTGTTTCAAGTGAGTCGATACTGCAAGTAATCACGTCTAACGATATCTAATGGTCTCACATTGTCCCCAGCTTGTCTAATTATTTTTATTACGACTTCATTGCTGTCATTAAAATTGTAATTTATATTCATCACTTCAACGAGGAATCGACAATCATAACAACTGTTATTAGTAACATGATATAACAATTATGTAACAGTGCGACTTTCGATTACGTTTTGTTTTATTCTAGCTGAATAAAATACTGAATATATATGAATTATTGTACTAACTGAAAAATTTGTTTTAAAAATTCCCACTAAACATATATTTTAGAAATTTTAAATTTTTGTTGGAGAAGTTTCATCCGAAATCATTTGTAAATCGTTTGTCAATTTTTAAATTAAGTTTATTTTATTTATTATGAAAAATAAATGAAATTTAACTCCATAGAAATCATAATAAAATATTAATATAGGGTAAAAGTTGATCGAGGGTGCAGTCAAATAAACACTTAATGAAATGAAACTTCATTTAATATTGCCAACGTTTCGGCCTAAATTTCAGGCCTTCTTCAGGGCTATAAAACAAAAGATAACGACCAGTAGTATAATACAATATATAAAGATGATAGGTAAAAGCAATTATACTGATCATTAGTAACAAAATAAACAGTAGTTATGAAAATTGACGAGTATAATAATAATTAGAAACAAAAGGGCAAAAGAACATTAATAAAATGTGAATAATTAGATATGGTGTGAAAATATATAAAATTAAAAATTGAATAGATAAATAAATAAATTAAAATATGTAAAATTAATAAATAAATGAAAAAGTTATTGTGTGAAAAAAAAAAAAATGAGTTACATATGCATGATGTAAGAATAATGCCAATACTCTCATAAAATGTGAAACATAATATAAAATATAGTGAAACTATGTATATGTACTTATACATCTTTTGTTTTGCATATAGCCCTGAAGAAGGCCTGAAATTCGGGCCCAAACGTTGGCAATATTAAATTAATTTCCACTAAATAAAGTCTGTATTTGACAGCACCCTCAACTTCTCTACTATATACATTACATAGTCAACCATTCTCACTTTACTCAAATGTTAATGTAGGATTATGATTTAATTTTGTTCGGCATAAATTACTTATAATCGTATTAACCTTTATAAGATGGGAATATTCTTTCGACAATTTTTTTTTCAACGATTAATATACACCGTGGCAGGTAGCAAATCTTTATTTTTACAGCGCATGTAGAAGCTCTTATAGATCGAAGAGTAACAGTGAATTTTGTCTTTAGACTAAAGAAAATATTAGAAAGCGAAAGAACAAGTCTGGTTGACCTCAGTTATAGAAACTAAAAACCCGGACATTGAGAACTGCTGAGTACTCTGGGCAGAATGCCAACACTTTCGCTTGGCGGTTAATTCTCTTTACAGGTTTAATGTTTCAATGAGGCTTAGTTAAACGTAGCAATATAACCAAATATACAGCGAAACCATTTTACCTGCAAAGATATACCAACTATTCATCGCACTTTCACAGATATAAACAGGAGCAGACCGAGAAAATACATTTAAACGCTTTCGGACGACTCGTGAGCAGGATTCCACACCAGACATGGTCGAAGGACTACCGTACTCGCTATGGAATGATCCTTCCAGCCACTTGTGGAAGGTCCTTGGACGTTACCCAGGACAGCCCCACAGAAACCAGTAGTGGACAGTTATTAAAGAGAAAGCTGTAATAAGGTGACTCAGTGCGGACAGGTGCCGGCTACGGTTGTGTAACCAAGGCCTTTTTAGTTAATGGTGTCTTCAGCCTTCTTTCTGCCATTTGATTCCCCTCCCATCATCTACCGCTACTTACATTAGTTCACTCATTTCCTAATAGAGTCCTAAAAGGTATCAGATTATTAATGAAGGTTATATCAGGGGTGGGCATGGCAAAAAATAATGTTAGATAAACATAAATTTACTGTGTTGGAGGTCATCTGTGGTGCATCCCACAACATAGCATAACAGCCAACCTTGCCCAAGGTCGCGGGTTCAAACCTTCCTTTTACTGATACCTGTGCGATGTCAGGTACTCGTTAAGATCTCTATCCTAAATACAACTGGATAGGCTAACTTGAGGACTCTCACAGTAGCATCGTACGATTAGACATTTTTTAAATAAATAAACTGTTGTATCAAAAGAAAGAAAGAAAAAAAAAGAAGGCAATATGATTAAATATTTAGGTGCAATATTCGTCGACTGCTATTATACGGTTGAGATATGAGTAACTCTCCCCTTACATGCGGACTCTTTCAGCCTATTCTAGATCAGAATATTTAAAATTAGGTATATTTGGATATTTTTCCGAGAAGAAAAAAGCCAAATTTGAATAAATTACGATCTTGTGGAACAATTACATTGCTGTTGTTCGAGGTTTTAGAATGATCTGATCTCCATACCCCTTCCAACAGTTGACGATTTGGGTTTAATTCATCAAAATGAAGGATTTTTTTTTTCCTTCTTAAGTCATTGTCAGTAATTGTAAGGGTATACGATACAGAATTATTTTTATTTTTCTTTCACGCCTTTTAGATACATTCAATTTTATATTATAGAGAAAATACTTCCTTTGTAAAAGCATCGGTTCTTTTTCAGTATATACTTTATTATTTAAAAGTTTGTACCAAGCAATAAACAGCTCACCACATGCCACGATTTACATCATCATCACAACTTTCGGCCCATCTCTATCGTACTGCTGCGGGCGTGGCTGATGTACGGAAAGAATAAAAACATAACTAAAAAAACGTGTGACACTGCGCAGGGCAGTCCCCTTATTTAAATATTTAACAGCCCTGTAAGGGCACCATAAACTCCAAGTCGGATCTTCAACCCTTTATCATTCAATATTCAGGCATTCTCATGGCCTCCCTCAAAAGATGTGTATGGAGAAGTTAAACACAATTTTACAATTTACAAGAATTTCAAATTAGATGGATAAAAAAAAAAATACTATACATTCCTAACTATAAATCGATTAAATATATTGCAGATTTTAATCTATGAAATTAATCAAGATAAATATTTGGAAATAAAAAAAATGTATGTAATATGAAAGTGAACGAGAGTCTACAACTATATATAGAGTTAGATTTTTTCTTCTTAACTAGCTCGTCTTTCCAACACAAGACAGTAATTTATTAGTGCTGTATAAAGACCAAGCTCTCTCATTACATGAGAAGAATATGTATGAGAAAATTTCAAACGTCCTTTCCGAGTATTGAATAAATAAAGCGGAGTGTACTTTTTTGGAATTGTGAATTAAATTACTTCGTAAGAGACATTATATTTTCTAAAAAAGTCTGAAGGACTAAACCTTCATCCCAGTTAGGAAATATAAACCACCTAATTTCAAGAGGATTCTTGATAAGGTCTTTCGGCTTCTTTCATCTTAGTTTCCTAGTTTCTCTACTCCTGATGAGAGAGAGGTCCGTCAAAAGGTGATTCTGTTTATTTCAAGTCTAGGAGATCAGGAAGGATAAACGTCAGCTGATATTAACATGATACGGCGATTAATATGCGAGCCACGGTGTAACTTAGAAGTTTGAAAATAATTCTTTTTTTTTTATTATCATTTAGTCTTCGTAAGATGGATGGAAGGTTGAGACAGGTTTTGCATGAAATCCGAGCTGTTTGATCTAAAAAGCGCCAAACTAAAAACATGAGGGTTAGAGGTTCCAAGCAAGATCCAATCACATACTTTGGTTTATGCGGAAATCCATCAATAGTTACAACTCTTACACTTTTTGAGTCAAAGCTGCCTCAAAACCTAGGATGTACACTCACTTACAAAAGGTTTCTGTACAACATGCTATTAATTTGCAGGACTATTTATTTTCAACTTAACAATTTTCTAATTCACAAATTTGTAATACTAATATCAGATAAGAAAATGGATTTATTTATTTTCATTTTAACATTAATATCAAACGAAGTTGAGTGTCTTTTGTTAATTATAGGTCAAAAAGGTTTCCATACACTTTCAATATTAATCCTATCTGTTGTACTATGAGCGTCTATCCAGTTTTATCTATGTAAATCTTATCTCTACAATCAACTCTTAATTTAGTATTAGCTTTGCTTGTGCCTGAGAAAGTAATTTCTTTTCAAAATGCGTGTTACTCATAATTTGAGAGATCTTATGGTTCGTTACCTAATGCAGGGCTAACCTCTAAGAACAATTGCACATCTACTTAATAAGACATATTCTACTGTTTCTACTTAGGGTATATGTACTTAAGGTTAAAACCTCTGAAGGATAGACTACTTGCTGGAAGACCTAGAAAACTGGAGAATCACCACAGGCGAACCTTCCTAGCTGAAGTCTTTGCAAATCCTCTTACTACCGCAACCTCAATGGTCATCAGAATAAATAGGAACTATGGGATTCAAGTCCACCAAGAAATAGTCAGAAATATTGTAAGAAGGAAAGGATACAGAGGTCGAGTCGCAAGGAGAAAGCCCTTCATCAGTAAGATAAAACAGGAGAAGCGGATGCAATTTGCCAAGAAGTTAGTAAATAAACACTACAATTTCTGGTAAAGGGTCATATTCTCTGACGAATTCAAATTTAATATTTTTGGGCCAGATGGAAATTCAAAAGTTACATATTTCTGTAATTCCTTTATTTGCATTTATCCAATTATATTTGGGTGCATGAAAACTTTTTTAAGTAAGTGTACATCCGTCTAGTATAATGTTGCTATTATAGATTATTATATATACTATTATATATATGTATATTCACCATATATGTGTAAAGGTATTTTTTTTCTTTTGCTGTAAAGTCAAGGAAGGCAGAATTCAGAAGATTTAAATTTAGCATGCTATCCAGAATTTTTAATAGCCCAACCCCCGATCTTCTCACTTCCTGCGCTATTACCACCCCCTCTAATTAGTCAATGTTAAGCAGTGGATAGAGGTTGCCGGTTTCCATCCTGTTGACCCGTTTTCGATTCCAGTTTACAAACTGACATTTGAGCCCTAAGTAGGAGTTAAATGTAAATCGGGCAGGAATTACAATGCTATCCTTCAGGGTTGAACGAAATGGGGAAACTTGTCTCAGAAACATTCAAGAAACATCCTATTTGCGTAACCTGATTTCGGAGAAGCAATGAAAAGAGTTGTTTACTACATCCATATTTCTCACAATAGCTATGAAATAATTGAGTCTTTGAAACTAAACTAAAAACTAATAAGTGTAAATGGATTCTAGTAATTAAGAAAGGGTGGCTTTACCATCTCCCCCTTAACCTTCATTAGCTGAACTCTTACTCATCCACTAAACTTAGAACACAATTATAATCACCAACTTAATGAAATGGCTTAACGGTAATGATCCCTTTATAATCAGGATAAGTTATAGTGCTTTAAAATAGCTCAGGAATAATGGTTAGTCAAAGATATTTTTATCCATTATACCATAAGGTCACCTTATGGTTGGCCGTGGTTCTTTTCTCTCTTATTCTTTTTTACAGACTAAAAATAATCCTTACATCGTCATGATTTCTGTATTACGCAAGGGATAGCAATCAAAAGTGTAGTACCAATATTTGGAAATAGGTAAGAAAGCCTTGGAGATATTCCGGAGGAAATATATTACAGTCAAGGTGAGTGTACGAAACTGCGGAAGCCGCATTTATGTAAAGGAAATACGTGGTTTTGTATTGTAAAAAAAAGAAAAAAAAGGAGTATTCTGGTCAGAAAACGATTCCATTCACTATTCTTCTGAAGTTTATTTACGACTGGTTCAATCACGAAATAAGTGATCATTTTGGTATATGATTGCACGGACACTTACCTATAATTGTTTCGAGAAATAGGATGGAGTTGCAATATTTTGAGACGATGTGACCAGGTTAATTTTCGAAATATTCTACATCTGAGAGTTTAATAAATATATGATTTAAATAATGCAATACAATAAACAAAGTCTTTTTCACAAGAAACAACAATCCCGTGTTAACAAACTAACACCACTAGATGCAACCTTTAATAGCATCCTAAATTTTCACTAGGAATCGCGCAGAACACGATCCTTTTAGGAGGACTTAATTTCGCCGGCTTTGTTAGTCGAACCACGACATAAATTGGTTTTCATTCTCATTCCGCTCAGCTATGGAGAGAGCTTAGGTTTCGTTTACTTCCGCCCTATTTGATTAATAAGCTTTTCTTTTTTTTTTTTTTGTGTATGTGTTTATTTGAACTTCGAAAAGTCAGTTGAACAGGTGAATTATTAGATAAGCAAATCACGGATTAATTGGATAAAATAGTACAGAAACCACACACACACACACACACACACACACACAAAACACATATACTAATATATATATTATTTTTTCCTCTGGCGTGAAGCCCGTGTAGGCTCTTGGCCCCGTGGTTTAATCTCCTGCGAGAATGAACTCATGTTTCTCGATGAAATTTTTTTAGGGTAGGGTCATCACTCCCTAAACCTATTTTTGTGAGTGGCGTCCAGTAGGATGACGTGGTCTCACATGCACGGGGAAGAGGCTGTGAGTGAATCCCATTTAATTATATCATTTATAAAAGTCCCAGCGGAACTGGGATTCGAACTCACAACCTTTAGCAGTCGAGACAAGGCACTAGCCACGGATTCCTCACATATATATATAGATAATATATATAGTATAATATATATATAGATATATATATATAATATACCACATATTTATGAACTGAAATGCTAA
Organism: Piezodorus guildinii; assembly: GCA_023052935.1. Taxonomy (NCBI): domain Eukaryota; kingdom Metazoa; phylum Arthropoda; class Insecta; order Hemiptera; family Pentatomidae; genus Piezodorus; species Piezodorus guildinii. The sequence continues at coordinate 111,612,230 of CM041294.1, forward strand.
TAAATTATCTATGTTTTATGTATCATTTTGTAGTTTAGGTCAGAATCATAGATGGATTATATATTATAATCTATTATAAGATGGACAAGTTATTTTATATATAGACAATCGTTGAGTATATCTGATATCTTACGAGTCAAACGCGGAACATATATACAACCACTAAAAGAGAAACATTCATTCAATATCAAATATAACATTTCAACAAAAGCGATTTCACAAGAGAACCTATTAAATAATAATCGGTTCCGTAGTGCGGTCAGAGGGATTTGAGAGAGGTGAAATTTCATCGTTTTCTGCCAACACGCTTTGTGATTATGTTGGCTGGAGAGAAAAGAAAAAGTGACCGATAAAGACAAAACCAAACAAACCAGCACACATAAGCTGTCTCACTCCAAACTAAGTCTCGGATTCAGTACTAGCAAAGGAAAACTATCAGCTTCATCCCCTAAATCAATGTGTCATATTTAAAGTGACTGATATAACAGATAATAAGTAAATTAATTAATCAGAGTCGAATAAAACCCGGGATTGCTCATTTTTAGGTAAAAGGCCCTAAGCTACTAAAAGTATAAAATAAACAGGGAGAAACCAAGTGATGATGAAAAGATTAGCGTCGAATTATAACTGCATTGACGCAAGAGGGGTGTGTAATCCTCACTTATGTAAGTTCATAATAAGGTAAGGAGTCACCTGGACATCGCAATCATGCTCGTCAGCATATCAAAGTACGGGCTTGATACGTAACCGCGAGAAAATAATTGTTAATAAGGTAACATATATAAACGTTAACTCAAAAGAAAAGGATTGCTTCTTTTACATCCTTTGATACTATCTTTATAGATTATTTGATATTTTCCCCGCTTTAAAAAAGAGATTTATTTTCCAATTCGATCCAAATGTTTTTTACATATTGAACAAATGAATAATAAACTAAAGTAACAACTAAGAGAAATGATTTAAATTAAAAATGATAAAATAATGACAAGCAGATTATTATTAGAAGAGTGAAATAATTTTATCCTACGAATAATTTGTTTTTGTAAGTTTTCTATTGTATAGTATTTATAATATTGTGATTTGAATACAATGTTCAAAAATGTGTTAATTGGCACACAATATATTGGCCAAGTCCACAAATGTTACAAAAAAATTAGTTAACAAGAAAAATGGGTTAAGTGATACGGAGAAAAGTTACTTATGTGGAATTAATTTATGAGTAATCTTCCAACGATACACTTAAACGAAAAAAAACCCTCGGAGACCTTCGGTTACAGAACATATGGCTATTTACTTGCGATTAAATCTTAATATGGCATAATAACATAATGAGGCCTTAAAGCAGAATCATTTTTTTCAAAAGCATTCCATTCCTGACGGAACCTATATTGACTTTTATAATTGCAAAACAGAAACGGTTAAATCCTATCCTATGAATCCCTCACCGCACTCCGCATTCCAATGTAACCGCCAAGATCACATTAACCACCTATCGATAATAAAACGCCTTATTAAAAGTATAGATTAAAGATATGTTGCATTATTCTGTGGCTTAGCCGTTTAACGAGCGGATCAGGAATGAATGGCTCAGAACAATCGGCCAGGACGAAATCTGATCTTATCTGTAATTGATTTCGAAACCACTGATCGAATCCTAGCGGTCCTCAGGAATCGATACTGGAAGGATATTACTATCGATATCTGGCTATTCCTGTAGCGACTACCACAGAGATGCGGTTTCGTCTTTACTCCGTTTCCACAAAGGTTCTTCTGTTTTTCCTGTATAATTTATCTGTATCTGCCACTTTCACAAGTTGTGGTTCTAGGTTCTGGCAAATAATGAAAGCTCGCAGATGCTATAGTGTGTTGATCAGCAAGTGCTCAACTTGGATGTTTATTGTTAATCTTGAGGCTAAAATCCCATATATTGTGAAAAACGTTACTTTATTTCATTATCAGAATCGTAGCTTGTGGTCAAAAAGCAAATGAGGAAACGAGAAAATAGTACGTATGAACATATTAGACACTTCACAAGTGCGTTGGGTAATCTAAAGAAATATTATTAACTGAGAGTTTCAATATACTTCATGTTACTATCTCACGGAATGAATCTTTCTACTCTGGATGGTTTACGATAATAGATTACAGATGAAGACATTCCTGTTCTATTAAAAATACGTAGTCTATGAACCTAACCAACTGATCTTAGTTGCATAGAACCATGAAACAGTCAAATTATAAAAACTGAGGAAGTAAAATGAGATGAAACGTGTTTGTTTCACACATATTGATGGTAAGGCAATGTTTTGAATAAACAGACCAAATTATCAAGACCGAAGAGAAATCGGTTTGATTCTGAATTGCGGCAATTACTTATATTTCGCAGTAGATCGACGGAATAAATATAGCAAATTTATGCTCGCAATATCATAAAATGATAATGAGTTTCAAAAATAATATTCTTAATTGTTTAATGTTGGATGGGTATTTCTTATTAAAGAAGAAAGGGTAAGTAGAGTAAGTTCAAGACAGAGACCTTAAAAAAAAAACTTAAACCAGTTCTTGATCGTTGGGAAACTCTTCCAACACAAGAATCGAGACGAGTGGAAATAAAAAGCCAAGACAGTGATTGCTTAGAGTAGAAGAAAAGTTGCTTGATTGGAAGTGGGTTAGTGATGTAACTGGCGGCGCCGTTCACATCCAGGGAAGGATGGATGAACCCTGACATAACTTGGGAACAAAAACCAAACTAGAGATTTTTATAATAGCTCTTATATATGGTAACGATTGAAGAATCCCGGAGAGTCATTTCTTGCAGAAGAGAGTTTCAGACGGAACGACAGTGAAGGTTTCTGAAGCGGAATACGGAAATTAAATAGTGTAAAAATGATTCTGACAGAATCAAAAGTATTCAAGAAAATATCCATCTCTTATTATAAAGCCCCAACTGACTATAAATTAATTAAGGAGGACAGTCACAAAGAGTTTCATCTTATTAGCAAATTTCTGTGTTTAGATATCGGACTTATTTGTCAGCAGCCTGTGTATAAGTACAAGTTTTATAAAATGGATATTTAAGAAGTTACATTCAAACTTGACCTTGAGGAACGATTTTCGATTCCCCCTAGAGAAGCACCCTCCTCCGAGGGACTATATCCGTTGAAGACTTTTTGTCGCCCAACAAAGACCCCAGACAGCAGCTGATCCAGCACGTGCACCTTTAAACCACCCCCACGTCTTAAGGAAGTCCAGGAAGCCGTGATAGGAGGACCAGGTGGAGTACATCTGGAGCCATCTGCTCGGACCTGAGCAGGTAGGAGCAGCTGGGAGGCAGGTGCTGGCTGGATCACCACCTGGGCACGAGCGAGCAACAGATTGCGGCCGCTGATTTCTGTTAAAGTCTCCTCAACAAACTATTGCCTACGAGGATACAACCTCAATGTTTGTAGATCAACAGCTGCTTTGCAAGGTCGTTTCAAAAGTCTTTTTGAAGGGCGACTTCTGAGTTTCCGGAAAAATGACATGAATGCAGCTGAGTACAAGGACAGATAATAGGCAACAAACGTAAACGTAGCCGCTTCCTAATGGGGATTTAAATGTAATACCTATAGTCCATATAATACCTAAAATCGTCGAAAACATTCCTACATAAAATTAGGCAGTGAAAATACATGTGCAAACGCTATAATTCCTGTTATTCATTCACCTTCGAGTGCGTCATTAAAGCCGATTCAACACATCAGTTTATGAATGAAATGACGAATAAAAAAGGTTTAAAAAATTAATGAAGTACAATGGAAGGCACGTTTTCTCGGTTTTTATAGCTGTAATGGTTTTCCCCGAACTTATCATAACTGATAAGGGAACTGTCAAGTGATGAGTAACATGCATCACTGATTTTTATGGAGTTCCTTGAATTCTTTGAGTTATTAATGTTGCTGGGATAGTAAGATTATTTTTTTTTAGATTACGATTTAGATGTTATATATTTATAAAGAGATATAAACATTTTGATAGTACTAGCCTTATAATAATAATAATAATAATATATAAAATTTCATTACTGAAAGGGAAAATTTAATGTAATTTTTGGGATTCGTTCTTTTTCTGACGATTAAAATAATTTAATTTTTATCTTAGATATTTAAGATATCGTCAGCAATAGGGTGACATCACTATCGTCAATTAATGCCAACTTTTCAGAAAGGATAAAAAAATTTTTAAAATAAAGAGTGTTATTTTTTTAATTTGAATTGTATACACTGACCTACACACGGATTCTACCGTGTAATTTTCTATAATAGGTTCAATAATATAAGTATTTCTTATATTATATACAACTTTTCCTCTTTCATGTCTTATTTTTATAATGTAAGAATTTCACAAGATAGTCAATTTCAAGCAACCATAACTGTTAGTAATGCTAAATATTGGTCCTACGGGCCGTATTCATATTGAGAAAATGTTATGGTTGAATCAGAATATACTTATTTTCTCATAATATATATATAATAATACAATTGAATACCACATTGTCAAGGGGAGTTTGACATTCCCCTTCATACCTGTTACTTAATCGGATCATTGGCCTTATGATTTGGATTATTCAACGAGCCATCAATACCAGACTTCCAGACAAGCTAGACAACTAGACAATACTGACAAACAAGCCCGTGTTGTAGACAGACAAGAGCGGCTCCTGCCGACATACGTACAGCACATCCATTAGCTCAGATATTCTCCTACTAAAGCCTTGTGCCACCGCACTATACAGTCATCTATCCATCCAGAAATCGAAAGTAATGGTACTATATCAATCATTATCCATCAAATCAATGGCTCCCGTCTGAGGTTTCGGCTTTCTTTATATCCAACAATTTCTTATTGTTCAGTTGAGCAATCCTTCATTGAAGAGCAATGCAAGGTTCGTTTACCCCTGATAGATCTTGTAATATTAAATCTGTACTAAATCATTTTTGAATAGTAAAAATAACCGAAATCCGTGGACAGGTTTGGTGTCAGCAGGAATAAAGTGAAGGGAGAACTGACGAAATGGAGATTATTGAAACGGGATTGTATTGTTTATCTTTCGCATTAAAAATGAATCATGCTATAGATATTTTACATGAAATAATAACTTCAAAGCAACGTAAGAGTTTGCAACTTTTCGTCAAAAAATTAACGGACATTCTTCCGTTATTTTCAAAGAGCTAGAAGCTGAGAACATATAAACAATATAAAAACAGACTAAAACTGAATTACTTTATATCACAGAGTATAATAAAATAACAATAAATTTAGAAAATAACATCTTTTAAAGAGCTCAGTATCTCGCCTAAAGCTGATCCGAATTCCACATTCTTGGATAATTTAGAAAGAGGAATCGGACGATAAAAATAGTTGTTGATCTGCCAACACTTGAGGTGATGGATTATAAGGTCTCATTTATTACAGATAAAAAGAAAATGCAATTAAAAAGAAGAATGGATTTTTAAACTTTATAATTGGCTTCGAGTTCAAAGGAAGCCGATAAAGAGGATCGCAATTCTTGGACTTGCGACATACATAATAGAACTCTTCAGGACAGACGCCCTGCATTTCTTGACCTCGTCTGGACGGGTCTCGAAGGAGGTTGAAGCACGAACGTTTCGAACTGCATGATCCAACTATTATCAAAGCATGGGAAACGATGCCCTCATGCAATTCGACACAACGCTATTTTATGGCTTGCTGTTGAAACTTTCTTTCTTTCTATATATTTTTTTCGTCTGTCTTCATAAATTTTATCTTTTGGACAATCCGAGACACATACCATACGGTCTACAAGTAGGACAGGGGGGTCGGTCAAGTAAATTCCAGGAGTGGTACTATTTTAGACGGGTCCTGTGAAAATACCCCAGGGTAGTCATGGAGGACAATGGCCTCGACAAATTAGGGACTCGGAGATAATTTAGGACCAAAGGGCTACCTAAAAACAAACAATATTATTTTTAAAATTTTATTATTTATTAATTATTACTTTTACAGTTTTTAAATCAAGTCGAAAATGAGAGAATAAATGATTAATTAAATATTACATTAGCTTACGATATAAGATAAAGGTACATTAGATACGTTTAGTCTTAATAATTCATATAAAACATGTATATGAATTATTAAATACTGCCAAATCTTTTATAACAATAACAATTATATAGTGGGTCTATATAATAATATATAAACTTTTAAAAAAGCACATAATACCTTCCATTCATCATCTAATCCTTTTATTTCATTAGTCCTTTAACATTTTTTTATCCAAGTCGACGTTTCGGGGTTGTTTCCCCATTTTCAAGACTTATTCCTTGCTACAACATTTTTCACATCTCATAGCCACTGCTACTTGTCCTATATTGTATATACCAAGGAATAAGTCTTGAAAATGGGGAAACAACCCCGAAACGTCGACTTGGATAAAAAAATGTTAAAGGACTAATGAAATAAAAGGATTAGATGATGAATGGAAGGTATTATGTGCTTTTTTAAAAGTTCCAATTAAGAAAACTTCCAAAAAAATTAAAAAAGAAAAGTAAATAATATATAAAGTGATTATATATTATTTTATAACCTGCTTTATCGCTGTCTCCGAGTTAAATAAACTAAGGGTATATTTTTTTTTTAATTTTAGGGATAAAATAAATTTTACAGTCTTACCATATAAAAACAAAAGAACCATCAGAGACCGAACACGTTCTTCAAGCTTTATCTATTTTCCAATACGTCATTTATGAATACTATATATATATAATATAGAATAAATTTATTTATATTATATATCATAAATATATATGTATGAAAAAGTAAAGCGATAAAAAAAGGTAAAACGTATTTCCACAAAGGGTGATGATATAAACTGCGGCTTTTGAATAAAACATGAAGGATGGGTCTATACGGAGTCCCGCTGTGTCGGTAACTTTTCCCTTTAATTTATTTTTTATTTCTGACTGAACAGTTCAGTTTCATATTTTGTACCTTGTGGTAACTTTCGACATATGAGAAATGCAAATAAGGGAAGAAAACAAAAGCCATCAACCGACTACTAGAAACGTATATGAAGTATGAAAGTAAATGACAATAACTAATTATAAATACATACAGATACTCGTACTAAATTTTTCAAATGAATTCATAAAATTTACATTATCTAAACTAATTATTAAACAAAATGCAATTTTGCTAAATGATTTTTGTTAGTTTAAAAAATATAATTATTTTCACCCTAAATGTCGAATTGTCTTCAAATCATTTCATGTAAATTCAAGAGGAGGAAAAACATGTGAATATAAAAAGGTTTAATTTTTATTTTTTAGTAGTTCGTAAAATATTTTATTTTTTTGATAGATTAATTTGGGCCTACAATATTATAATTATGCTTTAAGCTTTATCAATGTTGTAATGACTGCTTCTATTAATAAACTTATTGTATTCGATTAATCAATGAAAATTAAGAAACATTGCAGAATTTAAATTATATACATTTATACGTAAAAACTAAAGGTAACATGCTGATAATTACATGGAAAAAAAAATTTGAATTTAGTACCAAAATATCAATGGTATTAACCGGGACTTCTGAAACGGATATTCGCGCATGCGCGAAATAGCCAACAGCTGACTCAACCGTTGGAAACGAATTCAAACATTTTTTTTTCCTTTTATTCCAGAACGAAACAAGTTTTCTGCAGCCAATGTCGTTTCGGACCAACCCTTCTTCTATTTGAAACACTTCAACCGTCACACTATTCAATGAAGTAATGTTTTGTTGAGTGTTTTTCTGGTAAACCTTCAACTAATATTATCGGGCAGCGATTAATATTCATCGATAAGGATTTTTATTTTTTTAAATTGAGTTATATAAATCCGATCAATTATATTCTAGTGTTTATGAGTAATATATAGTAGTTTTTCTCATTACTTGCCCACAATACTTTTTCAAAAATTATAATTACGTTTGGTATAAATATATTCTAATAATTTTTAATATAAAGGATAATTATCAATATTAATTAGGCTATTGGTAAATGGAATTTTAGACAAAATAAAATATATTATATTAATACTTTTCTAATGTTATTTCTATGCTAATTTGATAAATGTATTATGTACCTTTTAGTAGTTTGTGAAATAAATCTCTTCATAGTCATGTTGTGATCCGATAACGTTGCACAGATTGAAGACGTAATTTTGAAAAAATTAAAAAAACAGAAGAACAGATGTCAAAACTGGGTGTACTATCACCACCGAACTCAAGCACTGACTGAAGCCTGGACTGGGGTGGTCCACAAATCGGAGGGTGGAGTGGGGATACCCGAAGGTGCCGCCATCTGGGGTGAAGTTCCAAGAACTTGAGGCCTGTCTGCGGCTGATGGTTCCATTAGATGGATATTTTACTGTCAGTCAGTAAACCCCATTTAGAGAGCTCTTAACCTTAATGGCATATTATTGTTTTTGCCTTCCTCGATGCGTATTCATTAATGGCAGGATAGCTTGAGGGCGACTGATAGGGTGACAGTTTCAGTGGTGTTAGTCCTTTCAGGAAAGTAGTAGAAGGGAGGTAAGGGGCAAAATGTTTTTGTGCATCCTGATCGCGCTCTTGTCATATATATATATATAAATTGTTAATAACTAGATAAGCAGAGGTCACCTGTAGGATAGTCGCTAGCATAACAGCCCTCTGTGCCCAAGGTCACGGTTTCAAACCCGCATGCGGCCCGAGGATTTTTTAATAGGATTATGAAATTCTTGTTATACCGTCCTTCGGAGAGTACGTAAAAAGGTGGCCCCAAATCTGTGCGATGTCAGGTACTCGTTAAAGATCTCTATTACAATTAAACCTGAACAGAACAAATTTAGGACTCCCAATGTAGCATCGTCCGATTAGCCACAGTAGCATAAAGTAATGTTAAGTAATTAAATGAAAAAAAAAAAAAAAGAACGGGATAAGTTGGGGGTGAGGACAACAAACAAATCATACTTCATAGTAAACTTATCGCACTTGGGTGCCAACGTTTCGGTCTACGTTTTAGGCCTCCATCAGGGAAACTACCCTGTTATATCTGTACAAAGTTGTAAAAGTTAATAGAGTGATGAAATGCAGAATAAACTGATGATTGCTATAAATAATAATTTCTATTGTTAGATCATTTTATCTTAAATATATATTTCTACTGATATATTTCTATAACCATTTTACAGCTTTTATCTTTAATCTATTATTTAATTAAAAGTTGTACGTACTAGATTTTTTTTTTTTTTACAGCGAAACAGAGGCGGATTTTAGCTTCACATTAAAAAAAATATAACTTTCATGAGCTTTAAAAAATTCAAGCCACGAAATTACGGTTCGTTATGATGCTGAGCATCTCGTATTTCGTTTATCCGATTAAAACCTTTTTGATCTCGTTAGAAAAAGTGCTTCTTTCATATTTCTAAACATATAAAATAGTTGTAGGGTTATATTTTTAGCAAGGTCAATTCAAAAGTTATTGAATAAAAAAGATCTATAGATATACGGTTATGATCAAGGCATACGTTATGATTTTATATATTTTATTTTTATTACAGATTCATTACACACCGTAATGTGATTGGATTTTATGTAGGTGTGTAGAACTTACGAATGAGTCAATATAAATAGAAATTGTGTTTAATGAGGCGTTACAATATCAAATCCTCTCATAGCCAACCATATTAGAAATAAAAAAGGTCAACAATTTTACGGAACCAAATAAATCTGCTACAGATGTCGCTTCACCATCCTCAACCTAGCACCGGGTCCCAAAAATAAACTAATACTCGGATGCCATCTATTCCGAAAAGCTGTTTCAAACCACCCAAGAGGAAGGGCATCTGGGGTGAGTTGGGGGTCATATATCGTCGGATGGCACGTGACTCCTGCTAATGCGTCGTTAATTTGAACCATTTCTAAACATAGCCAGGTAATTAGTCTATTATAAGATTACCTTATAAATATTTAAGAAAAAATTATTAAGAGGGATTCACAGTAGAATTGTAATGGAAATTGAATTTTACAATAGAGAAAGTAAATTTGTCGTATTATTAAAACATAAGGTACTTGTGAAGGAATTACAAATTCGAAGTAATTAAATAACTTAAGTTATAAGAAACCTTGTTCATATTTTGTTTGCTTTGGAGGTTATAAGATATATAGAGATGATAAGTTTTGTCATATAGAGTATATCTGGAAGAGTAATTTGGAATTAAAATCTATTTCTTATTAAATCTTAAATTCATATTATTGCATTTATATGTATTCCTTAGGAACTGTTATGTCGTGACAAAAATATGATGTTATGTTTTATTTAACAATGTTCAGTTTACTGATAGTTCATCTTGAAATTAGGCATGTGTATCTGTTTTACACAAAAAGCTACTTATACGAAATTAATCGCAAATAGCGGATTTATCAGTATTGTATTTTTAATTACATCTCTAACATTCAATTCATTTGTTATAGGCCTATTTGATCATAAGTCGTGCATAAGTCAGATGCACTACAAAACTAAGGAATCATCGCTAGCAGGGTGGCTAGCATAACAGGCCAAAGATCACGGGTTCGAACCCGCTGGTGGTCCTAGGATTTTTTAATGGGAGTAAAAATAGGGAAGTTAAAAGGTGGTCTCGAGCCTGTGCGATGTCAAGTTCTAGTTAAAGATCCTTATCCTAAATAAACCTGAATAGGCAAAATTTAGGACTCCCACTTATCGTCCGATTAGCCTCAGTCTCATAAAGTGACGTTAAATAAATAAACAAACAAACAAAACTAAGGATTTAAAATACTTAATAGCATTATTATTTTAGAACCATTGGAAAGAACTGTGCAGCAGCATTATCACGTTAAAAATCTGGTGCGCTCAACATACGACTTTCACTTACCTCCGTCGTTAAAATCAATTTAAGAGTTTTTAATACACTTAGAGATAAAAATAAATTGTCAAAGAATTAATAAATTGAATTTCAATTGAAACATGTGTTTTATTAAATAATATATTATATTTTCTTACAACAATCAGTTAGTGTTATCAGCGTTTTATTACCCTCCATTAACTTTTACGATTCCTTGTATTAGATAGTATTTTTTCTAAAATCATTTAGCAATCCAACGGTATATTATATATCTGTATTACTATTCTTCTGTTCAAAAACGAAAATTGCTTTAAAAATATTTTTAGTTGGATATCGCATTCGTTCTAATTATATATTTATCCGTTTTTTATTAGAGCTAAAAAGATAATATAGTTATTTTAATAGAATATAGAAATTAAAGGTACATTAGAAAAGAAAATTGAAGATATCGGCATTTGAGCCCTGTCAGACTATTTCAATCAGGATGAAACCTACATCATATAATTCGTATAAATTTAAATTTAACATCGATACAGGGAGTTTAATCAAAATCATTATAACCGTTTTTGGGAAAATCGTAAAAAGGTGCTAAAGGGAAATCGTATAAAGTGGATCAGGTTATGTTATTTTGATGAAAAAAAATTTCACGATCGCAATTCTTTCCCTTACTATATATTTCATATATAGGTAAAACACCTGTACCACTACAACCCATGAAGAGTTTTGGGTTCAGTACATGTAGAGATTTGTACCGTTTCTAGGCCAACGGCCGTGAAATGAGGTGATTCGGCCGAGATCACGCTCAGCCGCCAGGTTTTTCCCCCATTTTTGGGTACCCACTTTATAGAGGCTGGGTGTGTCCCAGGAGGGTCTCCATACCTCAGTATCGCCCTCCGGCTGAAGTAGTAGAATAAATATTATTCCACCAGGGCCGGGATTCGAACCCAGGACCCGGAGCACAGTATACTAGCGCTCTACCCACTAGACCACGCCGCTCCTTTAGGTATATATAGGTAAGTGAAAGTAAAAATAGGTAAGTCAATAACATATATAGGTAAGTGAAATGAAATAATCCAACAGAATTTTTTTTCTTTAAAAAAAAAAAAAAAAGCTTGTACCATTACAACCCATGAAGGGTGTTGGGCTCAGTACATACAGAGATTCGTACTGTTTCTAGGCCCACGGCAGTGTAATGAGGTGATTAGGTCTTAATCACGCTCAGCCGCCAGGTTTTTCCCCAATTAATTTGGGTACCCACTTTACAGAGGCTGGGTCTGCCCCAAGAGGGTCTCCATACCCTAGGGTCGCCCCCCGACTGAATTAACAGAATAAATAATATTCTGCCACAGCCGGGATTTGAACCCAGGACCCGGAGAACAGTAGAGTCTATCCACTAGACCACGCCGCTCCCTTTTTTCTTTTAAGGAATATCTATTTTTTTTTAATTAATAAAATTAACAAAACATTGTAAATTAACTTCTTATTTTTTGAATGGAAACCGGGCAATTTAATATTTAAGTGGTAGAAATATGTGATTACTACTAGGCGAATATTGGAAACATGTATAACTAATCATGTGTGACAAATTGTTAGTTTTAATATTCCATATCATGCAAGTTTGAACAGAAATTGATATACTTTCTTTAATTACAATAATCATGTATACAAAACGACTAATATGTACCTATCCTATTTCCTGATACTTAAGAGGTCATTTCAGGAGCCACTGTTATGGGATTCTATCAAATAATAGAATAATCATAAAATTAATTTTTATTACCGATAATTTATATATATATATATATATATATATATATATATATATATATATATATATATATATATCTTTCCTTTAACTGAATGGAATAAGGGTTTTATTTCTATCCACCATTACCCTGTCATTATAATTCTTTAAGTATAAATCAGAATAACTTTACTTTAAACAAAAAATAATTTAGATAAATAAGCACTGATTTTGAGAAAATATTTCTGTACTCATATAAAAAGCAGAAAACTATTTTATGGTTAATTATTTCTTAATATTAATATTCTATAGGCAATTAACTTATATGCATAGTTTTCATGTAATTTTAAATTTAAGAATTATTTCCAGATTAAGAATTAATTATTATACGTTAAGCGTATATTTATTTTGGAAGAAAATCTATTCAAGAATAATGAAAAAAAATTTAATATTAATAACTGTATGAGAATCTTGATATTGAATTTACAAAAAAAAAAAATATTAGAACTTCATTGCTGCTTTCAGAATAGAAACTGCTTTAATAACTTTGTCCTTAATTTCTTTACTAACGTTTAAATTCTAAGAAAAGGGGAGATTAATTACTTTTTGGAAATATTTTCCATTAAGAACAGAATTAATTAAGAGCACTTAACCAATAACCTGCCGAAACACTTCATGAGAAAAATAGCAGGAAAACTAATGTATTTTAACATGGATACTTAAATTTTATATTTTATTATAATTAAAGTTAGCTCATTTAAGGAAAAATCATAAGCTCTTTAACAAACGAACTCGTTCTAAATATTTAAATATTAACTATTATAAATATAAATAAAAATCCAAAATAAATATAAATAAAAAATCCAATAATGGAAACATTAGATATTGAATGTCTGTTTGAAATGTGTTTGGTGAAATACATATCGTTGATTGGTTTTATAAATTAAAACCTTTTTCACCTTCTCTCTCTAGCCATTCATATTGTTAACAAAGAGAAATTGTTTCGTGGAAGTCCCAGATGTTTTGTTTTGTACGAGACAGATATATATTTGTAATTAACAATTGTAACTTCAAAACGAGATTATTGGTTTGTTTGAGGCATTGTATTAGTTAACTTAGTGGAAAAGTCCGATATTGAAAGCGGTTGGAAAAATAACAAAAATAAATAAATTTATTTAGCTTTTTTTTCTTTCTATTATTACTCTAAGGCATCTAAAACTTTATTTACTTTCACATGTATTATTTAAAGGGACTAGTCCCAGAATAATTAAATAAATAATTATTATATTATAGTTGTGAAAAGAAATGTTTTAGTATGGTTTGGATTGTGTAATTAGTATCTTTAGAAAATAATCGCATTTCTAAATCGAGTTTTTGAGGGACTTGAGTATTCATGAGATAAAATTACATTACAGATTTTAATAAAACTAAATGATGAGAATACGAGTATGTAAAAAAAAATCAATTTCCTGAAAAATTTTCTTTAGTACCTTTTGGAAATCAACGTCTCATATGTTAATAAAATAATGTTATCATCATTGAAATATATATTATATCCTAAAATAAATTTAGATAATCTTAACAGCCTTAGAAGACATCTTAAGCCCAAGGTTACGGGGTTCAAACCCGCAAGTGGGCCTAGGATTTTTTAATGGGAGTAAAAATCCTCAGTTATGCCGTCCTTCGGAGGGGACGTAAAAAAAGTAGTTCCAAGCCTGTGCGATGTCAGGTACTCGTTAAAGATCCATATCCTAATTAAACCTGGGTAGAAAAAAAATAGGACTCCCACTGTAGCATCGTTCGATTAGCCACAGTAGCATAAAGTAACGTTAAATAAATAGAAAAACAAGAAACATTTTAAAAAATCAATTTTTATATTTCATATATATATATAAAGATAATTCTATATAAATAATAAACATTTTTTTTTTTTATCTGGCGCGACAGGCCTTGTAGACCCTTGGTCGCGTGGTGTAATCTCCTGGTAGAATATTCTCTCCAAGTTTCTCGATGAAATTTTATATGGTAAGGTCATCAATAACTACGCCTATTTTTGTGAGTGGCCACCAGTAGACTAACGGGTCTCACATACCCGAGGGCAGTGTGTGGGTGAATCCCCATTTAATTATATCCTTTTGGGATTTGAACTCACAACCTTTGCCGTGCGAGACTAGCGCGCTAACCACTCATTTATGGGCTCTCCTAAAATAAGCATAATTATAGACAACAATTTAAATAAATAATGTTCAAGGCCAAAAATATTTTAGTGAAATAGTTGACTGAGAATGCGAGTTTTCAAATTATTTTGATAAATAAATTTTTTTTGTGTGACATGAGGTTTTTGAAATGAACGATTAAATTATAAAATATAATTTATTTAAAAAGATCGATTCAATCAAGCCCAAATCAATTATATAAAATTAAAAACGTCACTCCTCATCGTAATACAATGACCAAGTGATTTGGAAGGGATAATTGAAGCTTTATCAAAACCCTTACCAATTGAAACTGCCAATCACATCTACAATTACACCAACCTCATAGAAACCCTTTAAGTCTCGTTCTCTCAAATGGGTTTCAAATGGGCCATTAAATGGTACTGGTAGTAAAAAAGGAGGTGACCTATTCTGGCAAGAGGGCGCATTTTTTCATTTTTTTTTACTGGATTATCTCATTTATGAATAATGTAACATATTACAAATAAAATTTTATAGTTTCTAACTCGTTTGCAGTTCCTTGCAATCGATTGTTGATTTTAGGAAATTTAAATAATTAGATAGTAAGCCAAAGAACTTCTAATCAGTTATTAGATTTTATTGCAGGTAGGTTATTTTTAAGTCCGAACAAGCGAATCATCGTCACAAAAAAAAAAAAATAAATAAAAAAAAAATAGATTTTAGATGTTTAAATATTGGAGATATTTGCAAAATGGAAAACAAACAAAACAAAAAAATAAATACCATGAAATTATAAAAAAACTAATAATAACAATTTTCTTATTTACTTTTTGTTACTTTCTCTTACCTATATATGAAATATATAGGTAAGAAATATATATATGAAATATATAGTAAGGGAAAGTATTAGTAAGGGATCGTGAAAATTTTCGAATTCCAGTTTTTAACGGAAATACACGTTTTAGAGTCTCCTGAGTACAAATAACCAAGTATCGCAAAAAAGTGTGAGTGTGTGAGTGGTAACTCCAGCGCAAAAATGAAAAGTCCTGTGAAACTGAAATTTCACATTTGAGACTACTATGCGTCCGAGATGTTACAGAAACGTTTTCTTTAAAATCGGCTGACCTGAAGATCTACTTTACACCTAGCATTTTGCACTTTTTTACGATTTTCTGAAAAACGGCTCTAACGATTTTGATTAAACTCGCTGCGGATGTAAATTCGAATGAGTTTTTATACGATGTAGGTCTCATTCTGATTGAAATAGTATTAATTATTGAAATAATTAGAAATACGAATTCGTTACATTACTTTTAAGTGGCTACTTACAATGATTTAATCAAAATATACATTGGAATACATAAATAATTTTCTATTAAAACAAATGATTGATATGTTATCACCTGATGGCTGCGGTGTGCTGAATGGAAACGTTAAATTAATAGTTCATTTAAGTACAGTTTCCAGAATACACATGCCTATCTCAGGTCGTTCAGGCAGGATCGATATTAATGAACCCAATAATAATATTAGCTTTGGTCGTTTGTGCTAATATCCCAAGCATGTAGGGAATTCATACATATCAGATCGGAAACCAACACATGCGTGACAATGAAAGGTAAGCACAACAGAAAAATAGTAAAAGGTATTAAAATTTGGTTTTGATTTAATTTTACCAATATGCTTTCACATATATTTAGAGAAACTATTTCAATGGTCAAAAGTTTTGGACTTATATCCGTGTTTAAAGGTTCCACATACTTTTCTCCAAAATCGACTCACCAGATATTTTTTATCACAAATTTTACATATTAAAAAATCAGCCGGAACTGTTTTAATTAAATGCGTTATATTAAGTGGCATTTAACGGTATTTAATACCAAGTTGTTGTTTTTTCTCTGGCATCGACAGGCCGTGTAGGCCCTTGGACGCGTGGTGTAGTCTCCTGATAAAATGTACTCACCACGTTTTTCAATGAAATTTTATAGGGTAGAGTCATCACTCCCTACACCTATTTTTGTGAGTAGACCTCAGTAACCAGACGGATCTCACATACCCGGGAGAGAGGTTATTGAGAGAGGTTGTTTTGTATGGAAGAATATAACTTGTACTATACTATACGGTGGCACCACTGAATAACCTTTACATCCTTCATTACAACCTTACAAATATCATTGGTTCATAAGTTCGTAGTCTTATAAAAAATTTCTATTAACTTAGAGGACCTTAGTTATAGCATATTAACTTTTCTAAAAGGTCAAGCTTTCAAACGTTATATTATACGTCTATGTTACCTCTGATATTTCAGGAATTATTTTTGATGATTGATTACAAAAAACTAATTTTCTTTCTAAAAAACAAACAAAAAAACTTGATAACAATGTATTTTACTTATAAACCTCAAAAAAGAATGCTCTATATCATAGTGAAAATCAACCTAAATCTGTTGCGTGGAGTAGGAGTTCCTGGGAACCAAGAATCGCAACATCAATGTATATGTGTAGATTAGATATTTTATTCACACCATGATGCCAATTTAAGTACGAAAGAAATGAAAGTACCTGCGTTTATGCTATCATATAATAAAGAATTATTTTTTTTTTTTTTTTCCAAATGACCGTCAAGACTTGAATCCAAATCCTATATGGTCAAGAATTATTTGACTGAAATAATCAGTTCAGCAAAGAAACATTTCTTCAACAGGTCTTCGGCCACTAACAAAGCCGGAATCAGCTGTTGCCCATATCCAACGAAAGGCAGCTGTTTCAGTCAGCTGGCGCACGGCTCAGGTAGTCCGGGACATGAAAGACTACAAATAGGTCCTAGAACTAACGGGTAATTAATTGACAGAAAGTGATTTAGCAAGGTAATTGAAGTGATATTCTAGTAAAGAGATTTAAAAAATAACAAACTTATCTCTATACAGACTTTTAAAACCAATTTAACAGATCAATTTCACCATATAAATAAAAAAGACAAAAATTGGTGCGGGCAACACACGACTTTCTGTTACCTCGGCTGTTAAAATCAATTTAAGAACTATTAAATAAACCTAAAGTTGAAAAAGTTTTAAGTTAAATTAAACGAAAAGTTTTTTCAGTTTCTTTAGAACATAGGATTTAGATTGAATTGTTATGTAAGTGAAATATTAAATTGTAATACATGTAATTAAATAATCAGTAATACATTTATACCCTACTAGCTGTTTCTCGCGACTTCGTCAGCGTCACTTTATATTATTATGATCAATATTAAGACGTTATTAAAATAATGTATTGGGTTGTCCGGAATGTTCGTAGAAAAATTGGGACATAAATTAAAATTGATGAACTTGAGCTGTTTTAAAATTTATTTATTTAATCTAAAAAAATAGTTACCACCGTTAGCGATTACCTTTTCTAACGGCTTAAAAGGCCCATTATCGTTTTTATCCGAAAATCGCTGTTCCTTCTCTTGAAGAACAATAAAAGGTCCGTTTTGAAGTCATCTTCTAAAGAGTAGGAATTGCCCTTGAAGAAAATTTTTGAGGGAATAGAAAAGATGGAAATCCGAAGGAGCAATGTCAGGAGAGTACGGCGGGTGAGGTAAAACCTTCCATCTGAAGCTTAATAACTTTTCCTTAAAGACACATGGGGTCGAGCGTTGTGTTGGTGGAATAGCACTCCCTTCCGATTAGCCAACTCTGGCCGTTTCTCTTCAATTGCTGCCTTCAATCAATCTAAATCTGCGCCCAGTCCGTAAACGTAAAAATCCGTATGGTATGTATGGTTTTGTGGTAGGAGCTCAAAATGTATTATAATGTATCTATC
Source organism: Piezodorus guildinii (assembly GCA_023052935.1). Taxonomy (NCBI): domain Eukaryota; kingdom Metazoa; phylum Arthropoda; class Insecta; order Hemiptera; family Pentatomidae; genus Piezodorus; species Piezodorus guildinii. Next base: position 111,630,865 of record CM041294.1, read on the forward strand.
TCAAATCTCTACCAACTTTTCGGACAACCTAATATTTTAAAGTACTTCTACGTAAATGATATTTTTGGTTTTATTTTCTTGCGGCAGAACAACATGCTGATTTTCTCCGCAACCCGATCTTGATTCCTACGTGTTTAAATGTTTTGCCATGTGATTTATTAATTGTTACGACAAAAGATAACTTAACGGGAAATTGAATTATTTTAAAATTAAAAGGTAAATCATTTAGAATCGTTGGGATGCAAGGTTGATTTCACCCGTTTTTTCCCAGATTTTCCACTGATTCTTCGCTCCTATTGGTCGCAGCGTGATGTTATATAGCCTATAACCTTCCTCGATAAATGGACAATCCAACTCAAAAAGAATTTTTCAATTTGAACCAGTAGTTTCTGAGATTAGCGTTCAAACAAACTCTTCAGCTTTATAATATTAGTATAGATTCGTCATAACCTTTTACAGCATTGTGTATAAGATAATTTTTTTATAAATATTTTCTTTTTCCAACGGTATATTTTACGTCTATATGAGTATTTCTGCTCCTTTTTCCTTTAATTGGTCATCAAAGTCATTCAGCTTGTATATTTAGCATATCTTTATCAATGCTAATAAAATTATATGGCTAGTCTTTTGGAATGTACAAAATCAAAGTTACTTTAGAGGAAGAAAATACAAAAATTCGCTATTTAAGCTCTGTCAGACTATTTCAATCAAAATGAAACCTATATCTTATTAAAGTCTATTAAATTGTACATCGAAAAAGCGAGTTTAATCAAAATCTTTTCAGTTTTTTTTTTAGAAAACCGTAAAAAGGCGCAAAATGCATGGTATAAAGTTGCTTCTCTGGTTATGTGATTTTGATGAAAATGTTCGTGTAACATGCCGGTCATAAAGTTGTCTTATGTATGAAATTTTAGTTTTCGCACGTTTTTGTGCAAGAATTACCATACAGACTTTTTTTGGCGACTTGGTTTTTGGAATCACATGTCCTATTTCCGTCGCAATACTTTCTCTTACTATTTATTATATATATATATATATATATATATATTATATATATATATATATATATATATATATATATATATATATAGGGATTCAAAAGTAAAATATACTATTTTCAGTGAAATTACAAGTAAATTACGTTTCATTGCTAAAGAACTTTATCAGAATTTCATATAACCCGAACTTGTCCTTTGGGTGACCGGTGAGAGGAAGAGGTAATTCGGTTTGCTAAACTACGGTCAACTACGGGGTCTTTTATGGAAAAGTTGTGTTTTGTGAGTAAAGGGATTTTCCAACAACGTAAGTGCTTTTAAGAACATCTGACCTAATTCAAAATGTTATGCTATATATAGGTGGGATAGTCAGGAATCAGTCATTTTTTGAAAAGTTTTTAATTTTGCCAACGTTTTGGCTCAAGCTTGTGAGCCATCATCAGGGCATTACTGAGCCATGTCCAAGCATAAACTGCTGTCAGTTACAAAGATTTTATAACAAATATATTTAAGCATATTACTGTTGTTATCTGTTCGTTTAACGTCACTTTTATACCAGTATGGCTAATTGTATGATGACTAATTTTTTCCTCTCCAAGTTTAGTTAGGGTAGAGATCTTTAACGAGTTCATGAAATCGCAAAGGCTTGGGACCACCATTTTACGTCCCCTTCGAAGAAGGGCATAACTAAGGTTGTTTTTTACTCCCATTAAAAAATCATAAGGGCATTTGGCTTGTCACTACATACAGGTGACCGACCCTTTTAAGCATATTGCGTTTCATATCTGTTTCGAATGTAGATTCCTATGAAAATATATTAAATGAAAATAATTGTTATTTATTTTTTTAAAATGATTTGTGACGATTATTTTTACATATTAAGTGATTATGGGTATAACCACTTCTACTGGTTTGCTATTGTAAATTTGACAGGAAGAAGTCAAGATCGGGCTTTAAATGATAACAAAGAGTAGCTGATAGTTGATATTTATTATAGCCAATCTCACCATAAACGCTCATAAATTAATACGAAATGCAATATTCGCTAGCAAAGCTGCGTGACACAGCTAGTATAAAATAAAAAAGAGGTTTATCCTTCCAATTCGTATATTTAATATTTAAATAAAGTTTAATCCTAAGTAATCACAATGGATATTAAAGTAAAAGGGAAAATGGACGTTGAAGTGTATTCCAAAACGATTATAAACAGACCTGAATGTTGTCAAGTTCAGTTGTTTAAACAAGTCTACTAAATCATTACGTTCCTCGGACTTTGTTTGTTGTATTAATTCTGTTTACGTTTGGTTATCTCCGGGCAGGGACAATTTGTATTGTTTTTAATAAAACAATTATCCTTTTATTACTTTCCTCTCTTAGATCCAGCTATATTTTCTTCATGTTCTGTAATGGTTCGGATTTAAAATTTCACGTTATTAGATTCCATTAATATTTAGATAATATCAATTATTTTAATTTCTAAAAAAAAAAAATTAGCTGTTAACTACTTTCTTGTAAAGATTAAAATGTGTCTATCTATGTTTTCAAAAGCAATTCTATTATGTATATGTTACATATATTTTTTAAGCAACTGTTGACAAAGATATATTGCTACTTGTATATTATTATGTATTCTCTTAACAATGAAAATAAATATAATCATAGAATCCAGAAAGTATTGTGATCTGTGAAGTACAAATCTGCTTAGCTGAATAATTATGTTATTATTCACAGCCCATCAGTTCATTTAAATGCTTTAAAAATTCACAATGAGTTATAAAGTATAATGGGAAAAGTTTATTAAAAGGTAATTGTAATTTGTAATTGGGGAGCCCGTGGCTGAGTGTCTAGCGAGGCAGTCTCTCATGCTACAGGTTCTGAGTTCGAATCCAAGTCCCGGCGGGGCTTTTATAAGGATTTAAAAAAAAAGTGGATTCACTCACAACTTCTCCCCCGGGTATGTGAGACCCGCAGCCAAAGGGTGGCCACTCACAAAATTAGTCGTAGGGAGTGATGACCCTGCACTAAAAAAATTGCATCGTGAAACGTGAGTGTAAACTCGCAGGAGTTTACACCGCGACGCCCAGGGCCTACACGGCCTGTCGCGCCACTGGAATTTGTAATTACTATTTATGGTTAAGAAAAACTGAATGAATGAAAAACCGAAATTTCTTTGCCTATCTAATATTTTTTAACGATTGTTTAAAATTAGATGTCTTTGAAGGTGATCATAATAAACGTGGTCACAAAAAACTTAAATTCTATATCTAAACTTTTTTATTTATTTATTGATATTTACAACTAAATGAAGAAATACATGAAGGTAATGGAGATATAATACAATGAGATGAAATACATGTAGAGACACTCACTACCTATTTCCTGGCTGTATTCCAATAAGAATTCTAAATCAGAAGATCCACCAGGCGTCTTCTTTTCAGATACCTCGGAGGAATATCCTAGGAATCGAAGAGGAAGCAAGGATTGAAACTAATGAGTTAGAACGGGAATGGAGATTGTCGTAAAAGGAATGGTACCTAGTTTGGGCCATGACAGCAAGACATCGAACATTAAAGGTCTTTATGGGTGAGTTTATTGGCGAAAAATTAGAAAGCGTTAAGGATTGTGTATACAAAAAGAGTTATAAAGTCCTACTCCGTAAGTCTATATCAGTCTAATGAGGGTCATATGGATGAGCCGTTTGCAGCAAAGTGGAAGGATTGAGCGTTAGTCCTGTAAGTGTTAAAGTAGTCGAAAACGCCGGGCAGTTTTTGTCGATTTAGTCGTGTATGAAGATCCTAAGTAAGACGTTTGTCGAGGTGGTGTCCACGGATGGATGGAGGTACTGGATCTGTTTATGAGGGACTAGCGGAGTTTTATTAAAGGATACAGTAGGGTAGGAACTCATAGGTTTACGGAGAAGGATAAAGGTTATTTAGCGGGTCATGGAAACTAAATTTTAACTTTTATGTAATAATTCATTTAGAGTTGGGAGAGAAAAAAAAGATGATTGATGCCCGTACCATATATTTTTATTACTACTGTTTCTATTATAATATACTGGAATGTATTGTACACTTTTGGGTATCTAATATATAAAAATCTCTTGTCACAGTAATTGTGGTTATGCTCCACTGAAACGGTTCTACAGATTTTTATGTATATTTAGTAGAAATCTGAATCAGTCAGCTTTGGGTTTCCTTAAAATTTTTTTTTTTTCACAAAAATGTTTTGGGTATTTTTTTTTTTTATTCAAAAAATTAAAATAGCCCAAATATTCACTCTCCTTCTCCCCCCACCATTTTTCGATCGCGATTTTTGTATGAACAATATCTAAATAACTTAAATGTCGTTCGTATAAAAAAATTTGGTAAGTGCAACACACGACTAGAACATAAGCCAAGACGTTTGCTAGGTCAGCTAGTACATTTTCATATATTTTTTTCAAATAAACTTTGTTGATTTTTAAATATAACTCTTCCAATAATACCATCCCGTTTTCGCAAAATTGTAGTAATTTTAATAAAAATGTTGATTATACCGAACATTTGTGGATTCATTAAGTTAACATTTGGTACCGATTCATTGATTAATGTTTTTACCTGGCTTAGAAAGTTTTGTATCTAGCCTTTATGATCCTGATAAAGCCCAGGATGCAAACTAGGATGAAGGATTCTCTTTACCCGGATTTGCTACTCAGCACAGAGCAAAAGCGAAACTAGGGTCAAGCAATCCGATACCTGGGTTCGTTATACGTGACTGCTATCACCTGCCCATTTTATAGACAGACAGACCCTCAGGTGAATCTTCCTGATTTATACCTGGTGTGGTAGCATTAACAAAATTTCCTTTACTTTATATAGATTCAAGAAAAGGGTATGTTATAACTTAGATACCTCTGGAACTTTGATTAATGCAAAAGCAAATATAGAAATATCCACGAAACACTAAAAAATAACAATTATTACTATAAATTCAATTCGTTGGTCAAATATTCAGTAGAGTAACGGGTTGAAAAATCGGGTCAAAAAATCGCAAACGCGACAATTATTGACCTGATCGAGACGCTTAAGGTGCACAAAACGACACGTGACAAAACTGTTGGTCAACAATTTATTTCATTTTATTTTACAGCTACGCTAGCAGCTGAGCTCGGTGAAAAAAATGATGTCCTTATAAGAATAAAATGCTCATAAATAGATCAATTAGCTAACTATTATTCTGAATAACACTGTAGCATTGATTGGTTAGTTTGGAAATAGGTTTAGAATTATGCATAATGAAAAATGCTTTATTATATACATCTCTTAGCGATAAAACATATGTTAAACGATGTTGTTAAATAATACATGTGTTTTAAGTGTTGGGGTCTTGTTGGTTCTGTTGGTGTTGCTCGGATCGAAAATTTTCCTCGAATATCTTCATTATATGTTATGTTCAGAATATTTTTTGTTATATAACATTTGTCGATAGGACCTACCGTTTAGGAGCTTTATTGGTTTCAATGAAAAAAGTCTTTTTTAATACATTTTTTTTAAAGTGTTGGGGTCTTTTTGATATGCTCTAGTTCTGTTGGTGTTGCTCGCATCGAAAATTTTCCTGGAGTAACTTCAATATAAGAGCTGAATTTAATTTGTTATATAAAATTTGTCGCTAGGACCTACTGTTTAAGTGGGATAAAAAAAGTAAGGTTTGTAACCATTATTTTCTCTTAATTTGTTTTATTTCGAATAATCATTAATTGAAAAGAATTAATGCTTTAAGTAATTTGATCTCTTAAGCTTGAAAATTAACGAAAAGCAGTAGATTATTAGTATGAATATAGTTTTTTGCAGTCATGGAGAAATTTATATTTATTTGTCATTTAAATAACAATCGTTCGTACAATTATGTTTAATATTTTTTTATTTTATAATAAACTATCAAACATGTTATAGAAAATAAAGAGTATTTAAGAGAAACATGATAGATTTTAAAATATTTAATAAACCGTAAGAAAAAAAAAGATGAAGATAAAGCTATACTAATGACCAATCATAAAAAAATAATAAGGACACCCTGCTAAGTAGTAGAATGGTTATACCGCTGGACCAAAAGCTAAAGAAGATTACAGGCCACTATCATCAACAACAGCTGATGGCACAACTTGTCTGCAGCTGGCGTCGGGTTGTAAACTGAGCCTTCCTCTGTGTAGCCAACCCAGCCACCGATCTTAACTTCTATCTCCCACAATGATTACTTATGAGCAGAAATATTATAATATTTTTTTCAGAGGATAAGATTTTCATTAAATATAAAATATTGAATATTTTCAGCCATTGATCTGCCTTCAGCACCACAACTATCTCTAGAACGGGTGGGTCGTTTTTGTTTTGATTTTTGAGCCCTCCCGTACCTCTATTAGCTCCAAAAATATTTTTTTCATTGAGTAAAAACGGCTCTAAGAGATTTGATCAAACGTCCAATTACTTACTCTAGTATTTTTCTATCTAATGTGGTACTACTCGTTGAGCCTCAATTTCCTGTAACAACCTCCTCCAATTTTCACGGACTTTTGCCACTACCATCCAGTCATGGACCTATGGCATATCAGCAGCGACTCCATTCACCCATATTAATCTCGGTCTTCCCCGCCATCTTTTACCATAAACTGACTCTTTCTGGAGCTTTTTTGGGATCTCGTTCTCCTAGATTCTGGCCACATAGCTTGGCCATCTCAAACGATTCAATTTATAAAATAACACTACAATATAACCCATAAAATCCTTGAATTGTGCGCCTTAACCATTGACTTCCAACTTGCATTCCTTCTAATGTTCGATGCAGGATTTTCCTTTCAAAGATCCTGAGATCCTACACCTTTGTTTTAGTAATTACCAAGGATTCCGATGCATGCATTAAAATGGGTCTGATCAGAGCATTATAGAGACCCATTTTACTTTTTTTAGACAGGAATGTAATTCTGAAATGGCCTATTAATCCAAAATTAGCAACCTGAATCCTTTCCTCGGTCTCCAATTGTGGCATGTTATTTTGTGAGACCATTGATACCAGGTTGACACAGGCAGATACCTTCTCAAACTTGTATTCACCGAAGGTAACCCTTTCTTCTGGATTTGAATACTTCCTCTGCTAACATGTACTTGGTTTTCGTCACATTGACCTCAAGCACAGCACGATAACAGTGATCAACTATATCTAGGTCATCAGCATATATAGGATCATAGCAGATCTATTGAATATTGTTCCTCCGATTCGGATAGAGTACTTTTAAATATCTTAAATAGCACTTTTTTCGAGAAAAATACCTTTCTAAAGTTTCTTGAATAAATCGAAAACTAAACATCAATCCGAATCTTCAGATGCTCATCAGATATTTGAATTTTAAAAAATAATAAAGTTTTTACCAAGATAACTAAATTTATTATTGCGGAATTAAACCAAAAGAGTAGAAAAAATCAGTGTGTCTGGAAGCAGTAGCTATTTTTATTCGTTATAAAGCATATAGTATAAATGAATATCTGTATGCAATTAGTACAGATGCATACATATATACATAGCTACAACAAAAACACCTGCAAAGTATTCCTGTCAGGTTTTTGAATATGTACTCCTGACTGTTATGATAGCTGCAACGCAAGAAAATAGGTGCGAATTAAGACTCCTTCTCCACAAGAATAATAAAATCTCCAAAAATTATTGAAAATATCTTTGTATAAAAATTATTATTTTAAAAAATTCAAATATCTGATGAGCATCTCAGCCGTTGCTCTAGAATCATTAGGAATCCTCTTCATGTACTGAATCAAAACACTTTACAGAAAATAGCTATACTGCCTTTTTTTTAAGCTTTATTGCATTTCAAATAGTGAATTTCCCAAAGTTAATAGTGAAATTTTATTAGTGAGACATAAATTCAGTTTTATTTTTCTAGAAGAAGTACTATTTTAGAAAATTAAAAGTACTCTAAAGGTAGATTTTGGTAGTTATAGATAGGTAGATTTTTGGCACGTTTACTCAAAACTCTTAAAGCTGTTGGAGGAAAATAGTCCCCTATTCAACACTTTACATTAATTTTCATACATTTGTATGTAAGAAAATATGTTTTTCTAAAATCTTATATACAGTTCGTTTCTCCTTTAGTTCGTTATCAAATTCGTTCAACTTATATGTATATGTATATTTATCTTTTTTTTTTTTTTTTTTATTCGTATATAATACAATATTTACAATATAAACGTATACAATAACGAAATTAAGTAGACAAAATAAATACAAATAAATGAAGTTAACAAATAAATAAACAAAACATGTCACATTCATACCTATCATTTTTTAGAATCCACAAAATTTAAAGTACATCAGATTAAGAAAATTTAAAAATTCAGCATATAAGCCCTGATAGAATATTTCAATCAGAATGAAGCCTACATGCTATTAACGCCGATTAATATATCTATATCAATATAGCGAGTTTAATCAAAATAGTCGGAGCTGCTTTTGAGAAAATCGTATGCAGGTGAAAAATGCATAGTATAAAGTCGCACTCCAGGTTAGCTGATATCGGTGTCAAAGTTGGTGTAACATTTCAGATGTATAGTTTTCTTAAATATCAAATATTAGTTTCGCACGACGGACACAGAGGCCGTTTTGCTATCCAGAAACGTGCATTTCCGCTGAAAAATGAAATTTGAAATTTTCGCGATCGCCATACTTTCCCCTACATATGTATTTAACTGAAAGTAAAATCGGTTCATTGGATTAATAGATCCGTTAAAAACATTAAAATAACTTAAATGCTTCTTGGTCAAAAACGATGTAAGGAGATGATGTAGTCATAATACATTCTCAAAAATTAACCGTTTCTCCCAACTGAAAGTATAAGTAACCACTTATTGAGGCGGAAAGAACCGGAGGATGGGTTCCCTCGCAGTATAGAAACGACCATAAGCTACTTGATTTAGGAGGCTGGTATACGTTACTCCAACCTTATCAGAGTAACGAATCCTTACCAAGAGGACAGGGTTAGGTATTAAACGGATGAGAAAAACTGAGTAGATACTTGAGTGAAGCAACAGGCCAATCAGGAGGAATAAATAGAACATAAACAAAGAAAACAGGAAACTTCTGAGGAGTCAATCAACTGTTTAATCAGTTAGCTCATGGGCTGCACTTGCACCAAATATAGAACCCAGGACAAAGACTATTTCCGGCCTGACATTTGTCTACACGGCCGAGTGAGTCCTCTTGCTTGGGACAGGCCTTAAGAAGAAGGAAATAGAATTTTTAGGCTGTATCTAAACAAGACGGAATGAAAATATATTGAAAAACAAAAACCGTAAGGATTATCATAAAAAAATAAAGCAAACTTCGTCGTAAAGAAGAAAATTAATCAATTTCTATCCTCAATCAACCACAGAAAACAAATGCGTGAACTGTTCATAAAATGTTGAATTTTATAGCTATTAGCTTTTTATTTGTGATCAAATATAATTACTGATAAAAAAAGCGTTAGAATATCGAAAAAAAAAAACACAGAAAAAAAGGGAAGTTTGACTTTTATTCCATGAAATAGATATAACGGGTTCAGGCTGGATTCGAATCAGCGCCGGTTATTTGAGGACTTGAGAATGTTAAGGCAACAATACATTTTCGGCTACCTCGATCTCATTTTTCATACATACCTGATTTACACTTACATTAGGGGTGGGCATAATCGAATGATCGTCATAATCGGATGATCAGACTTCGATAATTTAAATAATCGAATGATTGAATGATTAGTATGCATTTTGAGAGACGATTTGCGTGATAAAAAAAAAAAATAAATAAAAAAAAAAAACTCAATTATCCGAGCTTCTTATCATCCCTCGATTATCGTTAAACAGTTCAGTTCGAATGATCATTCGCTTATCCAAACAGATTAATCCGAATGATTGTGATAATCGAATGATCCGATAATTGTCATTCGATTATGCCCACTCCTAAATTACATATTTATTATTTATTATTACGCAACAAAAAGGTGATGTGTACCGAGAAAGGCTTAAATATGGGTGACAAGATTCCGGTTTTGGAGTATGCCGATGATCTGGTACTGCTAGGTGAAGACACGGAAACCATACAACTAAATACAAGTATCTTAATAAAAACCGGTAAAGAAATAGGACTCGAATTAAAAGACGAAATATATGATTAGTAGCAGAAACGGTGTCGATCTTGGTGATATTGATGTATCAGGTCATACTTTTGAACACGTAGAGAAATTCAAGTATTTAGGTTCAATTATAACTAAAAAAAATAAAATCCAGGAAGAAATAAAGTCCCGGTTAAAGGCGGGAAATGCGTGTTATTATTCAGTTGATAGGTTACTTAGTTCGCGGCTTCTATCTAAAAACTTAAAGATTAGAATTTATAAAACTATTATTCTTCCAACGGTTCATTACGGATGTCAAACGTGGCAGCTTACTTTGAAGGATGAACAACGGTTCAAGGTTTTCGAAAATAAGGTATTGCGTAAAATATTTGGTCCGAAGAGAGATGAGGCCACTGGAGAGTTTAGAAGGTTGCACATCGCGGAATTGCGGAACTTGTATCCTGTGAATATGATTGAGCTGATTGCATCGCGGAGACTCTAATGGGCGAGTAAAGTTGTTGGGCTCGATGACGAGCGGATTCCGAGAAAGTTGGTATTTGCTGATCCGACTGGTAGGCGTCCGAAAGGTAGGCCGAAGCGGAGATGGGAGGATTGCGTTAAGGCTGATCTCGGGGGCTTGGGCTTGAATGGTGAACATTGGACGAGTCTGTGTAGGCGGAATTTGATGGTATCGGCATCGAACCTTCGGGTTCGCTAAGCCTATTATTATTATTATTACGCAACAAATGGTGATGACAAGAGGAACTTAAATTACTTCATATTTATATATTATTGAACTTGTATTTTTGCCTAAAACATTTATTTTTAGGAAACCGCTCGATACTAATTTTATTATACTTTTAACGTCTTCTAAATCATCCTATAAATTAATTTATTAGATCGATAAAAGAGGCTCTAGAGAAAATTAGATATAAAAAAAACAAGAACTCAGTAATTAGTAACAATAACTCTGTAATAATCGGTAATACATTTTAATTTAATGTAGGATTAAACATTTCCATTGAAGCTACAGGTATATTTACTTGATTTTTAATAGGTTAAAAAACAAAAACAATTTTGGTTTTAAAAAAAAGTTATTTCTACTAAAAGACCAGAGAAAATTTAATCTCTATATATTTGTTAGTACCAACTGATCCATTAATACAAAAATATTAGTGAATTAATTTTCAATAAGAGATGATTATAAGGTTTCTTTGAATATTTTCAAAATGAACGTACCCTATAATAATCGTTCTGAAGTGCAAAAAATACTAGTTACTTACTGTTCAGAGAAAATAAAGGATGATGGAGATAATTAACACTTACCTGAAACAAAAAAAAAAAAATGAAAATAATTATTACGAAAATTACTAATAGGTAAAAAATAAAAATAAAAATAAACTTCATGTTAATAAAATTAAAATAAATACTAATTATTCTTATTGAAAAGTTCTCATGATTCAAAACCGATAACCATGAGAGAAAAATAATTTTACAAAGAATAATTTTTTGAAAGAGACAAAACATTTCTATTTTATTATTATTATTTTTTGGAAATAAGCACAGAAACTTCATAATTTGATAGTCAGATACAGATAAAGCAAAAAGATAATGGACGGAAAAAGAGATGAAACATTTCTTACGGATAGATATTGAAAAAGTCATTCATAATATTTATTATTCCGTTCAAAGGATCCCTTCATTATAAATTCTAAAGTTCAATACATTTCTTTTTTGTTGTTTCAATTATAAAAAGTTATATAAATATTATTTCAGAAAATTATAATTTTATTCCCTCATTTCATCATTGATAACTGATATATATCTCACGCAATAAATATCGTTATTTAAAAAGAAAAAAAAAACCAACAACATCTGAGGCTTTAATAACAAGGAGTTTTGAAGTAAAGGAATTAAAAAGTTTGAAAGAAATTATGAAAAGAATTAAATTAAATAGAACTTTCCATTGTGTTACCTCGATTTCAAAATTAATGTTTTAATTTTTTTTTTTTTAATTTATTTATAGTAATTTACAACTGTACTAAAGAATACAATAAGTAAATATGTAGAATGAATATAAAAAGTCATGAAAATGTCTTGAGAAAGAACCACCCAGTGGTAGCACTTCACTAACTATTTTAATACAGTAGGTCCCGAGGCCACCTTCTTTTCAGTCGCCTTGGAGGTTTATCAGGGATATCTGAGGAAGATAAATTACGGACAAGTGGGTTTGTATGTGCAGGGAGTTTAGAATGGAAAGAGGAGTATCTATCACGGGCTATGTCTGCAACAAATGGGATGTTTAGGTCATTATGGAGGATTTGATTTGTGACAAAATAAGGAGCATTCAGGATTTTGCGAAGGATTTTGGATTGTAAGGACTGGATTTGGGAGGAATTAGATGGTTTCGTAGAGCCCCAAAGCTCGATTCCATATGTCCAAATAGGTCTGATAATTGTGATGTAGATGAGTCTTTTGTAATGTACTGGAAGTTTTGAACGTTTGTCTAGTAAGTGTTGTAGTAATCGATATCTTCGAGCAGTTTCTTGTTGTTTCAGTCTTGTGTGAGGATTCCAAGTAAGGCGCTTGTCAAGATGGAGACCTAGGTATCGGATTTGTTCTACAGAAGTAAGGGTAATGTTATTAAAGGATACTGGGGGGGGGCAGGAAGTTATCGGTTTGCGACGAAGGGTAAAGGTGATTTGGTGGGATTTGTTGGGATTTATTTTAATCCTCCAATTTTGACACCATTCTTCAATGGCTTTGATGTGGGACTGAAGGGTTTGGCATACAGTAGTTGGATCATTATGGACTGATAAGACACACGTGTCATCAGCATAAGTATTGAGGACAGTGCGAGGATGGAGTGGAATGTCAGCTGTATAAAGGGAGTAGAGGATAGGACCTAAGATACTACCTTGAGGCACTCCAGCAGAGGAAAAGTTGTGGTTTAACTTATAGGTTCTGCCAGTAAGGTAGGAACGCATTAATAGGAAATATGTAGGGGTGAGGAATTGACGGAGTTTGTAAAGCAGTCCCTGGTGCCAGGTTTTAATTTTAATCATGAAATGACTGAATAATATAAAATGATGAATAGAAGGAATTCCTACTATGTACGAAAGCAGAAGGGTGCGACCGAAGTCCCTTTGGCTAATTCAACACCTAGATCTTGTTCCTTACGTTCTGTTCGGAGTTATTAAAGGGTAGTACTTGGAAGTTGAACGATATATATACTAGGTTATACGAAAGCGTAAGACTATTAGCCATTAATATCTCTACCACTGGAAGAATTTCGATACGGTTTTCATCATCATTTAAGACTTTGTTACCTACCTTTTATTTTATTTTTTTTTTTGGGGGGGGGGATTAGCTGTCTTCGACAATTCGAATTAAGGAGTTCCGTCAGGAAATGAGTAAATCCTCAATTCTTTCGAATTCTATTGAAAGGTAGAGGATACTTTCTTTTAGATTTGTCTTGAATGGAAAAAAAATGGAAATGATTAGTATAAAAACAAAAATTAATATGTATATTAATAATTAATAATTTTCTAATCGTCGGAGACCTGGACAAAACAGAGAACCAGGCGAAGAAAATGCGGTGCCGGTAAGTATTGTATTATTACTAAAACTTGCTATGATTACCTCATTTTTGTCGAGAAATAATATTTTAATACGTACATTATTAACAATTTTAATACAAGAACGGAAATTCATAATGGTATCCACTGAGACTACAATGTTTCACGCCTAACCACTTTCTGCAAGTCGCAAACGTTAAGAAATGCTTGGCTGCTAAACAAAATTACCTCAGCAATACTCAGCAAGCCAATTAAAATACTCCAGATACAGGCTTGAGCTTGCGGTGTTTTGTTATTGTTTCGCAAAAGTATAAACCCTCCTTAACAGAAGTAAGAAAACAAACACAAAACCTAAAAACAATTTTACAGCTTTGTAACGGAGAGTATAGTTTCAACGCCCAGCAGATGTGTGTGTTTTTGTGGTGGGTGTCGATGCTTCAAGTTTTACGATTGTGGGAAGTACATGTAAGTGGAATTCTGTACTTGTACCGATAGCAACAGGTCATTTATTTATTTCTTTATTCGTTTAACGTCACTTTATGCTACTACGGCTAATCGGACGATGCTACAGTGGGAGTCCTCAATTTTGCCTATCCAGGTTTTATTAGGATAGGGATCTTTAACGAGTACCTGACATCGCACAGGCTCGGAACCACCTTTTAACGTCCCCTCCGAAGGACGGCATAACTAAGGATTTTTTACTCCTATTAAAAAATCCTAGGGCCACCCGCAGGTTTGAACCCGCGACCTTTGGTATAGAAAGCTGTTATGCTAGCAACTACGCTATGGGTGACCCCCAGCAACAGGTCATTCATTTACTAATTGATTTTATATTAGTTTAGAAAGGTTGTGACCTTATACCAATTTTCAATTCAATTATATATAAGTGTAAGAAATTGAGATCATTATCCATATCTTCAAATCACAAATTTATTGATTTTCACAATTATTTCACTTTCCCGATAACTGAAACAACATTCATTCAATATTTACACAGCAATAAATTTATAAAAGAATGAAATATTATAAAATTAAAATTTTAAAATTTATACAAAGTCTATAAATACACGTCATACATAGAGCACATTGAGTGGAGAATCTAGCCAGTGCTAGAACTCTAATATACATATTTACACGAAGTCTCGAGGCCACTTCCGTTTCAACCTTCTAGGGGGATAGTAAGGGTGTATGGAGCTGGATAGGGATTGAGCTAGAGGATTGGGGTGATGAATAAGGTTCTGATGGAAATTGCAGAATTTTGATGGTATAAGGTCTAGAATAAATGGAATATTAAGGTGTGGTTGGTGACATAATACGGAGCGTTAACTATTGTTTTTTTGTTTTTAAAGTTTATTATTGACCTGTTACATTTAGTACCAAACTGGTCCTCTCTTACACTGAACAGGAATTGTATATAGATTTATATTGTTCGGAAGACTTTGGAGTAAAAGGATTGAATGCGTTTGATGTGAGAAAATTTGGATGTTCCCCAAAGTTCAAGTCCGTAGGTCCAGATAGGTTTCAGTACTGTCTCGTAAATTAGCACTTTGTTTTCCATAGAAAAAAAAATAAAAAAGTAATACAGTATAAAAAAAAAAACCCATATTCAAATAATGAACTAATTAGCTTAGGAAATGATCGGTATAATGCAATATATTTAGAAATTTTTCGAACTGCCGTCAGCACACGTGGATGCCGAACAAGCAATGTTCTAGTTCATTGGCATAATGCTTGTTCATTCAATTCGAAAGATTTCTTTGATTAATTCCAATATTGAATAATTAAATGTAATATTATTTATTTGTTGTGTTAATGTTACATTTAAAAAATTAAATTTTAAAATCATTCACTTAGTTTCCAAGGAAAATTCATTCAGCAAGTACTTGCCATAAAAAAAGGATTTGTTATTTGGACTGTGAGTGAACCTAAAACATACATCTATTTCGAAAACAGATTAGAACTGTTTTTCATAAAGTTCATATATGGAATTGCTCCCTAGCATATATGGACTAGACATCTAAGCAACCGATAATATATATATATATATATATATATATATATATATATATATATATATATATATATATATATATATGTATGTATAATTGTAAAATATAATCTATAATTATATACAATAGCTTGTTTTGGAACTAGCTAAACAATAAGCCTCAGCTGACAATGACCCTTCAGGGATAGGCAAACAAAATAAAAAAGTTCATTTTTTTTATAAAGATTTAATTATTTTTAAATATATTTTTATTGATTTTTACAACTGTATATTATATTGGCTAAAATTAGAAATATGGCATGAAATGGTCTTGTGAAGATGCTACCTCGGGGTAGCACTTTAATCATTCTTTTAGGTAACACTGTAATGTTTATTTTATTAACAGGTCTCGAGGCCGCCGCCTTTTTAGGCGCCTCGGAGGATTATTAGGAAGATGGTGACGAGAGTTTACGGACATGCGGGTTTGTGTGAACTGGTAGTTTGGAATTAAAGGAGGTGTAGTGAATTTAGGCTAAGTCTGCAAATAGTGGGACATTGAAGTCTCTAAGGATGTTTTTATTGGTAACAAAATAAGGAACTTTGAGGATTTGTCGTAGGATTTCGAATTGCAAGGATTGGATGCAGGAGAAATTCGATGGTTTGGTAGAGTCCCATAGTTCAATGTCATATAACCAAATAGGTCTAAGAATGGTTGTATAAATCACTTTTTTGTAGTAAATAGGGACTTTTTATAGTTTGTTGAGCAGTTTCTCGTCGTTTAAATCTTGTATGAGGATTCCAACTAAGGCTTAAGTCAAGATGGAGTCCTAGGTATCGTATTTATTCTACAGGGATGAGTGGGGTGTTATTAGAGGAAACAGTAGGGCAGGAAGTAATAGGTTTACGACGTGGAGTAAAGGTGATTTGATGTCCTTTTTTTTTTTTATGCGTTTTATTTAATCTAGAATTTTATATAATAATAAAATCCACTAATCTTAGGCTGTAAAAATAAGCTGATTATTGTTTGTATCTTAAAAGTGATGATTGTTTAACTTATTTTTTGTTCTTATGACGAAAAAAATACTAAGGGGGAACATCTAAAACTTTTCGTTTTATACAGTTAAAAATGAATCTAAAATTATTAGAATTATGGATGATTTATTGGGGAAGAATGCTATATGTAAATTAAAATAACCAATTGATAAATGATCAAATACATCATTTAGTTATTCCAAATTATGTTTTTTAAAAAGGAGAACAATTTAAAGTTTCAATTTGTTGACAAAAAAGTATTTAATTGCATTGGAAAAATTGTTTGATAAAAGTCGAACTGAATAATAGATTTCACACTTCATTCAAAATCGTTTTTTCGTTTTCTGAAAATATGGCAAAAGTATAATCCGATGATGAAATGAAAAAGAGAAGTGTGTGGATGAATGACACGGGATTGTGGGCTCAACTCCCGGCCTCCAAAACCTGTTTATTGTCCCCGTATATGTCACTAACGCATTCCGATTATATGAGATATCTCCTTATTTGAACGCTCTATCCTCAATCTTATCTGTATGTATAGGGTTGTTGGATTTTTCTTCACTGCTAAAAACACAAATAAAAAAAAAAAAAGGCTCAGGTCTATCGCTATAAAAATATTTACGAAACACAATGACACGAACATTTTGGCTGAAACTACGTATTTCAACGATGAATTCCAAAGTTTTCAGGGTGTATACCCAGTGTATATATTTTTCGGATTAATCAATTGAGCTAAGTCTGTAATTGAACCACTGAAATAATAATCTGTTTAAAATAATCCTCTACATTTTATTTCCTCTATGTGAAAATATTTCACATAGAAAGAATTGTGAAAGGGAAAAAAAAATTGTGAATTTTTTTTAAAATATTGAATTTTAAAAATCATATATCTACCTAAACTTAAATTATTTTGAATTAGGTAATTTTGAAGGTTTGAACATTTGCCAATTTTCAAATAGATGCAAAATAGTAAGAAAACATTGTCGATTCGAAAGATAACGATTCATCCCCGTTTGCATCTCATCAACTAATTCTTGAGCAAGCTTATGACACCATATATATTTAAAATGATGGAGTTTTGTTGACCGTTGAGAAATTAGATGAGGAAGATGGTTGGGGGTGCGGTCATAAATTAGAAACACACATTTAAAATAAGTGATATTTTAATTATGTGCCGACGTTTCGGCCTACAATGTGGGCCTTCATCCTTAGACAGCGTCTCAGAGTCAACCCTGATGAAGGCCCACATTGTAGGCCGAAACGTCGACACATAATTAAAATAGCACTTATTTTAAATGTGTGTTTCTAATTTATGACCGCACTCCCAACCATCTCCCTCATCATATACATTTAACGTTATGGACTCAGTCATTTTCAAAATGATGGAAAAGAGGGTACAACTGCTCAAATATATTATTATCTCTTTTATTTCTCATACAGTTAATCTCTAATTATCAACCAAAAATCAGCATTATTAATGTTATAACTCACTCAATTTTGTTGTATTGATTTTTGACTCCACGGAACCATCTAATTTCTCCCGCTTCAATTTTAGCCAACCAAAATCTTCCGAAAAAACCCCAAATGTCCTTTACTTTGTCCAGAATAAAATCATCCATAAAAACCTTAATATCCATTAGTTGCAGACTTAGCCTGAAATATTGTAGATATACCTCCTGTAATTCCGAATTATCAGCCCACTTGTTCCTCTCATCTCCAACTATTCCTGATAATTCTCCAATATAAATTTTATATGAAGATAGATTACCAATCATGAATAACAATAATATGAGTTATTGGATTCTGATCACGCCGATCAGTGGGAGAGTTATTATGTTTGTCGTCATTCAAAAAGATATTCCATTTTTAAAGATTGGGGTTGAACACGATTCTGCGATTCGGGAGCCATACATTGCATTTTTAGTTTCCGACCAAAAACAATAGATAAATATTTGTATGCAAAGCTTTTCATTTTCAGTGTTATCGACTGCTAAGCTAAGTAAAATAATAATTAATGCTTTTTTTCTCAGAGATAAAAATCGCTTAAATAATTAACACTGGTTTTCCGTTCTTAAATCTATTTCAATCCATTGCATAAGCATTGAAATAAGATGGAGTTTTAAGAATTGATTATTGATCTTAGGCTTGCTAATTAATGGATCGCGATTTCAATTTGAAATTTTTCGATGACCTTTATTAAAAATTTAACTAAGCCGGAGTGTGGTAAAGTTCATGATGAAAGACCCAAGCGAGGAAAAAGCAAATAAATAACATTTTGAATAATTAATTGAATTTTATAACCGTATAAAGGAACGGGTACAAAGGAGCGGCGAATGGGGTAATAAGTTACCACAGGACAAATGCGGCCGAGATGTAGATAGTAGATTGTGTAAGCAGGTAAATAATAAAGATAAATTAGGGGAAGGATTACAGAACAAAGGAGATAAGGAACTGATAAGTCTCTTCGCGCCCTGTAAAGCCTCCTCACTTTCCAGAAGGTGTAGCGTCCTTCTTGAAATAATAATCTGTTAGCGATGTAAGTTATTTTTATTGCCCTCCCGGTAGGTGTGAAGTTTCTTTTCCATGTTCTCAAAGATGGTTCTTAGAAACTTGGGACGATTTATCTCAAGGCTACCTTCGCTCACGTAGCAAAGGCGGGATAATGGTCGGCCAGGGTAAAAGGAAGTCAGAGAGGAGAGAGTTTAGGCCCTATTTTACGGGGAATAAGGCAGAATGAAAAACTATTCTTCGTTTGTTTTTTTTTGTGTTTAATGTGTTGATTTCCATGAAAATAGGTTCGATTGTTAAATTATTTAAAGCAATTAAAAATATTTCAATATTAAAAATCTGGTACGGCCAACACACGACTTTCACTTACCTCCATTTTTAAAACCAATGAAAGAATTTTCAAATACAGTAAGAGATAAAACTACGTGAAACTATTAAAGAATTAATTTTTTTTATTTTTTTATTTATTTATTTAAAGAAATTTACAACTGTATTAAATAAATACAACAAGTAAATAGGCTTTATATATGATTAGTACACATGATAGTCCTGAGAAGAAACTACCCATTGGTAGCACTCCAATGTCTTATGTTAGAAGGTCTCTTGGCCATCTTCTTTTAAGGCGCCTCGGTGGGTTGTCGGGAATAGATATGGAGGAGAGGTCACGGATAAGCGGGTTTGAGTGGGCAGGGAGTTTGGAATGAAAAGAGGTATATCTGTAACGGGCCAAGTCTTCAACTAATGGGATATTTAGGTCTTTATGGATGATTTTATTAGTAACGAAGTAAGGAGCATTGAGGATTTTACGAAGGATTTTGGACTGCAAGGATTGGATGCGAGAGGAATTCGATGGTTTAGTAGACCCCCATAGCTCAATGCCATAGGTCCAAATAGGCCTGATAATTGTGATATAAATGAGTTTTTTGTAGTAAGTAGGAAGTTTTGAGCGTTTGTCAAGTAAGTGTTGTAGTAATCTGTATCTACGAGCAGTTTCCTGTCGTTTCAGTCTAGTATGAGGATTCCATGTTAGGCGTTTGTCGAGGTGGAGTCCTAAGTACCGAATCTGTTCAACAGGAGTAAGTAGGATATTGTTAAAGGATACGGTGGGGAAGGAAGTCATAGGCTTACGACGTAGGGTGAAGGTGATTTGATGGGATTTATTAGGATTTAATTTGATTCTCCAGTTTTGACACCATTCTTCAATGGCTGATAGATGGTTCTGTAGGATTTGTGATGCAGTAACAGGATCATTATTCACAGATAACACACATGTGTCATCGGCGTAGGAAGTAAGGATAGTGCTAGGATGGGAGGGAATATCAGCTGTATACACCGTGTAAAGGATCGGACCCAGGATACTACCTTGCGGTACACCGGCTGATTGAGTGAATATAGATGAGTAACAAAGATTATGGTTAACTTTGAAGGTTCTATCAGAGAGATAGGAACGAATTAATAGGAAGTACGCTGGAGAGAGGAATTGACGGAGCTTGTATAGCAGACCTGGATGCCAAATTCGATCAAAAGCCTGTTCCACGTCGAGAAAGGCTCCAGTGCAATACTTTCCGCGCTCCAATGTGGAAGATATGACATCCACCACACGGTGACACTGTTGTATAGTGGAATGGGATGTCCGAAATCCAAACTGGTGGTCAGGAATCACGTGGTTGGATTCGAGGATTGGGTATAAGCGTTTGAGGAGAAGTTTTTCGAGAATTTTGCCCAGAATGGGCAAGAGGGAGATAGGACGGTAAGAGGATGGATATTCAAGATGCTTTTTTGGTTTAGGTATCATTTTGATAATGGACAGTTTCCAGTGGTCTGGAAAATAGGTAGAACGGAGAGTAGCATTATATGTATAGGTGAGGAATAATATGGCTTTTCTGGGGAGCTGTTTTAGGATGTGGGATGTAATGAGATCATGGCCAGGAGCTTTTTTGGAAGGTAAATTTTGAATTATGTTGATGACTTCTGATGGATGAAAGGCCTTAGGAGGAAGTGTCATTTGGAGAGGAACAGTGTGTTCTGCTTCAACACGATCGATATGGATTGTATTAAGGATGTCAGGGTGTGGGACAAACGTTTTGGAAAGGTGTTCTCCGAACAGCTGAGATTTTTCATCATCGGATCTTGTCCAGGATTTTGAGTCGGTGAGGAGTGGATGATTAAAGGTTTTGTATTTCAGTAGTTCATCCATAATGATTTGTCTGTTGTACTTAAGTTTTCTGTGAAGTTTTGAAAGTTTTGAATTTTGAGTTTTCTTATTTCTGTCTTGAGTTTGTTCGTCAGTTTATTGTAAATGGTTTTATCCGAAGGGTATCGTGTTCGATGCCACTTCGCTCTTGCTCGGCGTTTTTCAGTTAGTAATAGTCGAATATAATATGGCAGGTTGGTTTCTTGTGCCTTCCTGTTTGTATATTGTAATGTGTTGGTCTGTATGGGAGTTTCTATTGATTTGTTAAGTTCTTCAATGGCAGAGTCTATGTCTTGTTTAGTTTTTAACAAAATTTTCAAGTCCAGATTGTTCTCTAAGTCATATCGAAAATTGTCCCAGTTGACTTGTCCTTTAATCAGGGAAGGTAAAGGAGGCTTATGAATAGGATTGGAATGCAGTTGAAGCAGAACCGGGCTATGATCAGAGGAGAGGTCATCTAAGGATTTGATTGTAGATTGGGTGGAGGAGATTTGGGAAGTAATGAAAATATCAAGGATGTCAGGACGTTTTTTATGAGATGTAGGCCAGTACGTAGGGTTCTGGGGTGACAAAATGGAATAACTATTGGAGGTTGTGACTCTGGAAAGGATCCTGCCACGAGTATTGGACGTTCGGCATCCCCACCGTTGGTCTTTGGCGTTGTAATCTCCTCCAGCAATGAAGCGCGGACCAAGAGATCGGAATAAGGATTCAAGGTGGTGAATGGAGAGTGAATTACCGGGAGGGCAGTATACAGCTGAGATAGTCATATTAAATGGATGGGAAGATAAGGTAATAGAGGTTGATTGAATGGTGTCAGATGGAGAAGAAGGAAGCATGGAATGAGGAATGGATTTATGGATGAGGATACATGAGCCAGCGTGAGATGTGTTGTCTGGGTGATCTGATCGGTATGTGATGTAGTCACGTATGTAAAAGTGCGAGCGTGTAAAAGAATTAATTAAATTTAAATTTTATAGAAACATGTATTTATTAAAAAATCTATTATATTATTTTCTAAAATGATCAGTTAGTTTTATTTTATTTTCATCAATCTCTATTAACTTTTAAAAGCTTGTGTATGAGATAATATTTTTTCTAATATCTTTAGCTTTCCAACGGTATATCATACATGTATATTACTGCTCTTTTGTTCAAAAACGAAAAATTGCATTAAAAAAAATATTTTTTCTGTTTTCTCCTTTAGTTGGGTATCGAATTTATTCAATTTATATAATTACCTGTTTTTCATCAGCGTTAACAAGGTAATATAGTTATTTTTATTGAATCTACAAAATTAAAGGTACTTTAGGGAATACAATTTAAAATATCGGCATTTAAGCCCTGTCAGACCATTTTAATCCGAATAAATCCTAAATGATATGAAAGCCCATTAAATTTTACATCGAAATAGCGAGTTTAATCAAAATCGTCTGAACCGTTTTCGAGAAAATCGAAAAAAGGTGCAAAATGCATGGTATAAAGTGGATCTGGTAAGCTCATATTAATGAAAAAGGTTTTGTATCGTCTTTGGCGCATATTTGTCTTAAATATGAAATTTCAGTTTCATAGGACTTACCGTTTCCGCCCGGGAGTTACCACACACACACACACACACACACACACAGACACAAACACATACAGACCTTTTTGCGGGACTTAGTTATTTGGACTCAAGGGACCCTAAAACGTGTATTTCCGTTGAAAACTGGAATTCAAGAACCATTTTTTTTTTTTTTTTTTAATTTTCATAAATGACTATAAATTGATGTAAAATTTAATGGGCTCTAATATCATGTCGGTTTCATTCTGCTCATTCAGTTTGAAAGGGTTAAATGCCGATATTTTAAATTTTCTTTCTTATAAGTACTTTTTATTATGTAGATTTGAAAACAATTAAACATATCATCTTTTTAGGATTGATAAAAAACTAATAAATATATAAGTTGAATTTATTCAATATTCGACTAGAGGAAAAAAGAGCGAAAATATTGTCTGAAGCAACATGTGTTTTTGAACATAAGAACAGTAACATAGATGAAATATACTGTTGGGAAGCTAAAGAATAACAAAAATATTAACTGCATCAGTTAATGGAGAGCGATAAAACTAACTGATTGTTATTCATACTAATGCAATAGACGATTCAATAAAAAACACGTTTCTATCGAAATCTATGGAACTAATTCTTTAACCATTTTTTATCTTTAACCGTATGTTTTCTACATTCATAGATGTACATTTTAGATCGATACATATCTGTGTATCAAAATGATATATGTTTAGAGACACCTGTAGCATAGTGGCCAGCATAACAACCTTCTACGGCAAAGGCACGGGTTCAAACCCGCAGGCTGTTCTAGGGTTTTTTTTTAATGGGAGTGGAAAAAAAGAAATCGGGCCTTTGCGATGTCAGATACTCGTTAAAGATTCCTATATTAATATTACCCAGGTAGGCGAATTTAGGACTCCCACTGCAGCATCGTCCGATTATCCACAGTAGCATAATGTGAAGCGAAATAAATAAATAAAAGCAATATGTATATGTGGCAGATTGATGTGACAAGACAGTGCGACTGATGTATCACTATCACGACCCATCACACAATGCTTTCAAAGCCAAAAATAAATTTTCAAGAGCTCAGGATTTTATAATTTAAGTCAGAATTTATCAATGGTTTAATAGAAACCGAATGTATTAAAATAATCAATAATAACAAAATGCTGAGTTAGTTTATTGATGTGTTAAACATAGAGAATTACTCATTACTGACCTTTAAAGTGCGAGCTACTAACATTAAATGCATTTTGCCCATATTTGAGAATGAAATGGCTATGAAATAAAAAATGATTCATATTTCATATATAGATAAACGTTATAATCCTGCATGTTTTTATTCACCCAAATTAGGTTAAGTTTTTAACTAATAGAGTAAGTCAAAGTGTAAAATATTGACTTTTTTAACAACCTATAAATAAACATTAATAAGGCAAAAAAACATGCTGCTCGCAACACACCTCCCTTATCTATACCACTTTAAGAATTTATGAACAAATTTAGGAACGAAAATAAATTGTTAAAGAATTATTTACATTGCATTTTAATAGAAACAGACGTTTTATTAAATAATCTATTATATCATTATCTAAAATAATCAGTTAGTTTATCGGCTTTTCATCACTATCCAATAACTTTTACAAGCTTGAGTATAAGATAATATTTTTCTAAAATCTTTAGCTTTCCAACAGTATATTATTATACATCTGTATTACTGTTTTTAAATTCAAACACACAATAATTGAACAAAAAATATTTTTGCTCTTTTTTCCTTTAGTGGGATATCGAATTCATTCAACTTATATAGTTTTAGCACTGCTAATAACAATATATATGCAATTTCATAAAATCTATAAAATTCTTAGAAGAAGAAATTTTGAAATATCGGTATTTAAGCCCTGACAGACTATTTCAATCAGAATGAAACCTATATGATATAAAGCCTGTCCAATTTGGCTTCGATACAGCGAGTTTAATCAAAATCGGCTCTTTTTGAGAAAATCGTAAATAGGTGTAAAATGCACAGCATAAAGTTGCTCTTCCGGCTGATTTCGATGAAAAAATTGCTGTAACGTCTTGGGCGTATAGTTGTATTAAATATGAAATTTCAGTTTCATAGGAATTTCCGTTTTTGCGCTGGACTTACCACACACACAGAAACTTTTTTGCGGGACTTGGTCATTTAGACTCAGGAGACCCTAAAACGTGTATTTCTGTTGAAAACTGGAATTCCACAATTTTCACGTTCGCAATACTTGCCCTAACTGTATATTTCAAATATAGGTAAATGAAAGTAAAAGTTTCATTATAAACGCTAAATTTGATTTCAAATACAATAATTCAACTTTTAAAGAAATTTCAACAATAAATACTAATAAAATTACAGATATGTTTTTTTGAAAGCCCTTCATATATGGTCCCTGTTAACAGAAAGTATATTGATATTCAGAAGATTGGCTGGCGTAATCACCATCTTGAAACACGCGTGTCACGCAAGAGAAAGGACATTTCCCATAATCTCTCCCGAGACATTATTCTGGTTTGATGTTACGGGACTTGCGATCGTTTTTTTTAGTCTCAGATATTCCCGGGCATTCATCTCATCGCTATTGTTTCTAGATTCGCTTCTATAGCCTTTGTTTAAACCGTCGTTACAATTTCTTATGTAACGAAGCTCTTATATTCAGTATTTTTAAAGCTATCTAATTCGGTAATAATAATAATAATAATAATAGGCTTACCGAACCCGAACTTTCGATGCCGATACCACCAAATTCCGCCTACACAGACTCGTATAATGTTCACCGTTCAAGCCCAAGCCCCCGAGATCAGCCTTAACGCAATCCTCCCATCGACCAACTTTCTCGGAATCCGTTCATCACCGAGCCCAACAACTTTATTCGCCCATTTGAGTCTCCGCGATGCTATCAACTCAATTATATTCACAGGGTACAAGCTGCGCAATTCCGCGTTGTGCAACCTTCTGAAGTCCCCAGGGGCCTCATCTCTCTTCGGACCAAATATTTTACGCAGTACCTTATTTTAGAAAACCTTAAGCCGTTGTTCATCCTTCAAAATAAGCGGCCATTTTTCACATCCGTAAAGATCCGTCGGGAAAAATAATAGTTTTATAAATTCTAACCTTTAAGTTTTTAGATAGAAGCCACGAGCTGAGTAACTTAGAAACTGAATAATAACACACATTTCCCGCCATTAACCGGGACTTTATTTCTTCCTGGATTTTATTTTTTCTTGTTATCATTGAACCTAAATACTGGAATTTCTCTACGAGTTCAAAAGTAAGCCCTGATATATCAATATCACCAAGATCGCCACCGTTTCTGCTACTAATCATATATTCATATCATATACATTTAGCGCGAGGCTAATTCGGTAAGAGAAGATAATTATTAATTTTATTTATGATATTTTGCATTTATTGCAGTTCTGTAATTCAATATAAGTTATTTATTTTTAGCAATAAAAAAAAAAAAAAAAAAAAAAATGGTGCTCACAAAACACTACGTTCACTAAAATTAATATATCAATTTTTATTTGTACAACTTAACCTCCCTTTTTTGAAGAAAGTTGTTAAAAGGTGTTAGAAAAATTAGTATAATATATTAATAATTTAATATATTATAATAAATATAATATATTAATTTTTGTGGATGTAATTAGTTGACCGTTGAGAATTACTAGAAGGAATTAGTCGGGGGCGGTCATTAAATGAAACAACTAAATAGTTACAAACCAATGTTTCCATTCTCCCACCATGCGCCTGATGATGACCCACAAAGGGGGTCGAAACGTTGGCAAACAATAAAATAGTTGTAACTATTTAGTTGTTTCATTTAATGACCGCCACCAGGACTAATTCCTTCCAGTATATTAATTTTTATTTGTACAACTTAACTTCCCTTTTTTGAAGATACCATCTGAGATTTATCTTTCTTTTTATTACTAATTTAATTATTTCGAAGAAAAGACTGGGAATAACTGATAAGTCTACTTGACGAAAAGTATACAAAAAATTGTTGTGGGCGCAACACACGACTATTTCTTACCTCGGTTGTTAAAATCAATTCAAGATCTTTTAAATAGAATTAGGGTTGAGGAATTACATTGAGTTTCGATGTAAATATTTATTTTAGGTTAAATAATCAAACAATTTAAATTATTATCAACAATAATCACTAAGGTTTACCCATTTTTTTATCACCCTCCATTACCTTATCCAGCTTGTCATAAAGAGGAAAAAAATGTCTAAATTCTTTGGTTTTCGAACGGTTTATTATTATACAGCTATATTACTATTCTTATATTAAAAAATAAAAAACTAACTAAATAAAACTAAATATAACTAAATAAAAAAAAATAATTATAAAAATTTTGCTTTTTTTTTATCTCCATTATCTGATTATAAAATTCATTCAATTTGTATACATAGCCGTTTTTAATCAATGCTAACAAGAAATATGTTTTTTTTTAAAGGTGCTTAAATGGAAGAAAATTTAAAACATTGGCATTTAAGCCAAGTCAGACTATCTCATTAAGAATAAAAACTAAATGATATTAAAGCCTATTAAATTATTGATGTAGAGATTTTAATCAAACCAGGTATAGCCGTTTTAGATTAAATCGTAAATGGTATAAAGTGTCTTTTCGGGTTCGCCGTTTTTTAAAAAAGTTTATGTAACATCACAGGCACACCTAAAATATGAAATTTCAGTTTCGTACAACTATTCGTAGTTACATAAACACAGACGTATATAGTCCATTTTTTGGGAGTTTGTCATTTGGAGTCAATGGATCCTAAAACGTTTATTTCCATTAAAACTCGAATAGGAAAATTTTCAAGCTCGCAATACTTTCCCTTAATATGTATTATATACCGGTATAGGTAGGTGAAAGTAATATAATCTCCATAAGTCGTAAAATATTACTGTTAACTTATTAACTGAGCTTCAAGACCTCTCAAAAAATAAAATAAATATACATAGAGAAATATAACATATACAGAGGAAGAGATCAATGTGAAACAGGCATGATGCTTGACCTACCCGAAAATACAGCGACGCCCATGTCATTAAGGCAAACACGTGTTCTGCTTCACAAAGGCTTCAAAGGTCTTGCCTGTTGTACATTTATCGGACCGTGTAATGTAGCCATTATCTGCCTATTTAAGGTGTTTCTATCCAATTCAACAAACAGACTACAACGAATATATATGTAATTTATTCGAATGAGTAATTTATAATAAAATAAACAACATTATAACTTACAAATGAATGAAAATAGGGGTTAAAATCTCACCTAAAATATATTATTATTTTCAATGATGATCCTTTCTAAAAAAAAAAAAAAAAATTTTTTTTTAATTTAACACGAAAATACAAGGACTTCCGACGATGATCCCAACACATCAACATTGATATCAGCCCATTAGTTTTATAATGTTATATAATAGCCCGATTAAATATTATTTAATTCAATAACTCAGTTATTTTTAACGATACAGGAAAATGTTTAAAGAGTTTTCTAATCATGAGCCTGCGACTAATTATAAAAAACAAAACAAACAAAATTTTACCAATATATACGCCCACAACTCAGTTATTTTTGATGTTAGAGAAAAATATGTATAGATTTTAGGAAATATTAAAGAAGTCTAGTATGAATGCTTTTGGTCAATTACTTTCAATAATGGAACTTTGTAAGCGACCAAAACAGTTTCAAGATACGTAGAAGCCCTATAACGAACAAAAAAGAATGACAGTCTGTCGGCCAGAATACGAGTATAGTTGAAGTTTTACTCGCTATTTTGTATAAAACAAAAAAAGAATCAACGAAATGGATTAAGAAATAGCAGAGATATAGCGTTTTTAAATTAGTAGTGATGATTGGATTTTTTCCTTTGATTAAATTATAATATTAATAAATTACCAATAAAATGCTATATAAACTGTTATGCTCTAATATAGTAATTTGGAAATAATTAACCATTCAGTAATAATTTGCAGCGTTTTTTTAAACGGGCGCAACTGTTTACTTTTAATAAATAATAAAATATTACTAATTTTTCTAACACCTTTTAACAATTTTCTTTGGATTAAGAAATCGAGACGGATGCTAGAAAAGACAATATTTGACCACAACCCCTATAAAGGTTAAGCAAACAGAACAAGAGGTAGATTTAGGGAGACAGTTTGACATTGACATGACACCCAGATAGACAACTATAACAGGATTCCTTATCTAGGCTGAGGTAAAGTTGCTTTATAGGATTATCGTACTATTTTTCAAGTTTGAAATACAAAATATAAATATTATATCATTATATTTCCTTTTTTTTTTTTTTAAATCATCATTCATTTCAACATTTAATTAATTAAAAAAAATAATTTAAAGGAATAATCTACAGTATTAACGAGGTCGCTTACTTGGAAGGAAGGACAACTTCTCAAGATTTACGAGAATAACGTTCAAAAAAAAATTTGGGGAATTTTGTCAGAAGAGTGTTCAGACTACTGGAGAATTTAGTAGACTACAAAACGCGGAATTACAGAGCTTGTATCCCTCTAGTATAAATGAAATTAAGAGTATAGTATCGCGGCGGCTGAAGAAGGTATGAAAAGATCTAAGCCTAACACCTTTTCATATCCATTTGAGAAGAGCGAATTCCTAAGAAATTAAAATGAACTTAAACACAAAGGCGTCTATGATGTAGAGTGAGTGAGACGTGGATGTGAGGGTTGTATTATGTCGGATCCCCGGGGCTTGGACGGTAGTGATAGGATTGAACTGTGTAAGAGGTATCAACATCAATTTCGTTAAGCTTATTATCATTATTATTATTATTATCATAATCAACAGTATTCATGCATGAATAATTCATACGTACCTTAGCAAGTAGTACGTAGTAGGGACTAGCAAAAATTCAAAATACTTTTTTTTTTTTCGTTTTTCTCTAGCCCTGAAGGTGAGAGAAAAACAGTATAATATAAAAACTCTGGTGCGGGCAACACACGACTTTCACTTACCTAGGTTCTTAAAATCAATTTAAGTAATTTTAACAACCGAAAGAGTTCAAAAAGGTTTAAAGAAATAGATTTAGTTTCGTTGGAAAAATATGTTTTAGATTAAATAATATAACATATAAAAATTGTTATTTGTTATGTTATTTATCAATCAGTTAGTTTTATCCACTTTTAATAAAATTTTATTACATTTTACAACTTTGTGTAATATTATTATTATTGTTTTCTAAAATCTATAGCTTTCTAACGGTATATTATATTACTTTTCTTGCTATATAAATACCAAAAATTACGTTGAAATATATATTTACTCCTCACTCCTTTATTTGGTTATCAAATTCGTTTAAGCAGTATTTTAGTCGTTTTTTATGAACGCTTATAAGTTGATATGAAATTTTTTTCGAATTCAAAAAATTTAAGATACTTTACAGGATTTTTTTTTCGATTTGGCATTTAAGCCCTGTCAGCCTATTTCCATCCGAATGAAACCTACATGATAAGAAAGGCTATAAAATTTTACATCGATATAGCGAGTTTGATCAATATAATTTTAAATTAAATTAAAATAATTAAAGTTTAATCAATGCAATTCCAGTTTCTTACCACATTTAGTTTTTTTTTTTTTTTTTTTTTTTTTTTTTTTTTTTTTTTTTTTTTTTTTTTTTTTTTTTTTTTTCCAGATCCCCTATTAACAATATGAAATTTAATTATTAATTTATGTAGTTAAATATCTTGTACTGTAACTATGTTACATTTTAAGATTGTGTAAGGGTGTTATGTTACTGTGTTGTTTACAAAATAGATTAGATTGAAATTAGATTAGAGCTGATGGGGCTCACCCATTTTTCGTGTTCATGAAAGACTTATGACTAACTTATTACTAACTTAACTAACTTATTTATAACTAAAGTCCTAATCAAAACTATCATTTATTTATGTGGTGTTTTGCCATCGTATTGGAGCTGGTGCTGGAGTCATCGTGTTGAATAGTGGGTTAGTTAATGTTTTTAAAGAATCAAAAAATTTAACATGGCGTTGCCTAATGTAATCTGAAATTGTTGGTATTTCTAAAATTTCGTGGAGGAGATCGGCTTTCACCTTTTTCATTGAGGTCGAACGGGTCATTCTTCGGAGCATTGTATTTTGAAATCGCTGAAGGTGTTTCAGTGTGCCTTCAGTTAGGTGCGTAAACAATGGCGCGCCATACATCAGTGCAGGACGTAATATGCCTTTATAGACTAACAGTTTAAGCCTTAGTGAGAGCGCTGGAGAGGTTAGAAGGTGATGAAGTCGGTATGATTTGGTTCTAACCAACCTTGTTTTATTATACACATGAGCAGAGAGCTTCATATGGCGATCCATCTTGATACCAAGGTATACAATAGCGTGAGAGGGTCGCTGAACTGTGCCGCCGACTCGAAAAACTTTTGGTAGTCTAGATTTTTTACCTTTTTGGATAGAGAACACTATACAGTCCGTTTTTGATGGATTCACTCTGATGTTCAACTGCTCTAATTTCCGAACAATGGTTTGACAAACCGATTCAGCCTGAGTAAGAGCTTGAGTTGGATTCATACTGGAACTGTAGACGGCTATATCATCCGCGAATGCGGCTATTGTAGCGGTTTTATAGTTATGGCCTATTATGTCTGCAGTATATATATTGAACAAGACGGGAGATAAAACTGCACCCTGAGGAACACCGCAAGTAAGGAGAACAGTGCGAGAATGTTCTTCGTGAACTCGGACTGATAGGGTTCGAGTTTCCAGGAAAGATGCAATGGTATTATAGAGTTGTTCTGGGCACTCAAGATCCGCTAGCTTCTGGCAAAGGATGTAATGAGATACGGAATCGAATGCCTTCGAGCAATCTATAGATATCATAGCAGTTGCATTGTTCTTATTAAAATTGTTGCATATCTCATATTGCAATTTCATTAAGTGATGTTCAGTGCTAAGTTGTGCTTGAAAACCTGTTTGTTCAAACGGAATGACGGAATTTTCTTCACAAAAGTTTCTTAAGTAATTAAGAATTATCTTCTCAAATATTTTTCCGAGGTGGGGCAATAAACTGATAGGTCTATAGTGGTCTGGGTCATCACCTGTTTTTGCCGGTTTCAACAATGGAGAAAGTATGGCATGTTTCCATTGTGCCGGAAAATATCGGAGCCGAAGACATGCATTGTAAAGGTTTGTTAAATGCACAATTCCTTTCCGGGGAAGTTGCTTAAGCAAGATGGTTTGCACTCCATCATGCCCTGGTGCACGGTTGCCATTTGTTCTCCGAATAATTGCTTTTAATTTTTTAGGGCTAATGAACATAAAGTTTATGTCCTTGGCCATTTTTTGAGGGGTAGGTTCTGTGCCTGTCCTAGCTTCTATATCCCTTCGGTAGTGGCCCGCTAATACTTCGGCTTGTTCAAAAGATGTTAGAAGGCGGTCCTTGTCGTGTAGCCGAATCGTTGAAGATTTTCTTGTTGCCGTTTTTGTTAGTTTCCAGAGCTTCCTGACATCGCCATGGGTCGCTGTGAGTCGCTCATGCCATAATGTTGTCTTCCATTGCTTTAATAGGTTCTTTATTTGCGTCGTGAGTGAATTCAATGCCTTCTTTACATGACGGTTTTTAGTACGATACCACCTATTTTTAAGAGTCCGCCGGCATTCAATTAACGTCATTACGTGCGGTGGGGGTTGTCTAAGATGAGGTGGTTTTGGCTGAAAAGTGGGTATGCTTAATATTGCGGCTTCGCGAAGCACATTAGTGAAATACTTGATGTATATATCCACATCATTCCTTGTGCGGAGAGAAGGCACAGTTCGCAGCTTTTGGAAAACTTCAGCTTTGTATCTTTTCCAATCTGCCTCCTTATATTTAAATTTTTTCGCCTTCGGTTGCTCTTGCCTTCCGTGAATAGTGTACATCACCGGACGGTGATCAGATGTGATGAATTCGAGGGCGGAACAACCAGTAATACGATGGGGTTGCCTAGTGAGAAGGAGATCGATAGTCGAGGTACAGCCATTACCGGCGTGGCGAAACGTGTGGGTAGCTGGATGCACCACCGTGAAGGCTGTTTTTACCAGATGTTTTCCTGCTCCGTTTGAACGAGTATTGTGCCACAAGACATGCCTAGCATTTAAATCTCCTACAAGCCAATGGTTTGTTTTATTTGCACATATTTCAAGGAGTTGACGTAGATCTCTAAGAGAGGCACGCGGCCTACGATAGATACCAGTGATGTAGGTTGGTTGTTGCATATGAACCTGTATGGTCAGGTGACTGATCCTATTATCGGCAATACGCATAGGTGCTGGTACCTTCTTCCATGTCATTCCATGGCGAACGGCTATTACTACCCCTCCGTGTGGGTCATGGCATTCATCAACGACGACAGAATAGCCTTGAAAGTGAGGACGACACTGTAACGTTCGAATATCAGTGATAACCGCTATGGTGGGCTGGGCGATGGCTAACAATGCCTCTACTTCTTCAATCCTGGCTGCCAGACCGTTGCAATTGAAGTTGAGCAAAGAATAGGCTCTCATTGTTGTGCTGCGTGGTTCAGTACCGACTTGATTAAAGTTATGAGTTGTTGTACCAACCCATTCATGGAAATTTCAAACTGCCTGAGCCAGGAAGGTGGTGCGTCGTCTGGTATGTGATTTAATTTCCGTTCTCTTTGGGGTGGGTCAGGTTCCGGTAGCAGAGTAGTCGCAAAAGTTGTTTTACTTGGGGTTGAGGAAGAAGGAGGTACTGGTGGAACTTGTAAAGCTGTAGTTCTAGTTTTTATTGCCCATTCTTCTTTCTTTTTCTTCAGTTGTTCTGTAAGTTGAAGACGGTAAGGACACTGGCGAAACGAGGCGACATGTTCCTCATTGCAATTTGGACATTTGGGTTTGCCCTGTCTCGGGCATTCTGAGATGCCATGTGGTCCGGAGCAACGCACGCATTTTAGTACATATCCACAATAATTCTTCGTGTGTCCGAATTTTTGACAACGAAAACATTGGGTTAAACCATTTCGTTGTGGTACGTATTTCTCTACGCGAAAAAGAACCCTGTTGACCGCTCTGATCTTTTGGATATCTTCGATACTGACATTGGCAGGTACTGTTATAAGAATGGGAGAGAGTAGGATTTTTGATCCATCCGATAACGATTTCTGAAGTCTTCTTACGTCTATAACTCCTACTGGCGCCAAGGCGTTCTTTACACTTTCTAGATCTTCTTGAATATCGAGATTTTTAAGTAAGAATCGTTGAGGATGTTGTGTACCTCCGCGGACAGCAAATGTGTGGTATGTCATATTAGAATTTTCTAAGGCCTTCCTTAACGTATCTCGGTCTTTGACTGAGTCAAGAAAAATACGTACTTCTTGGCTATTGCGTCGCATGAAGTAATTTTCGATTTTTAATGAGCTCATGTAATTTCTTATAAATGCTGATGTATAGGTACCTGGCATTACAACCGGAGGGACTTTCGGCAATTTAGTTGTGACAGCTTGCCCTTGAGGCTCAGTGGAACTAGTATTGGTAGTAGCTAAAGGAAGGAAAGTGTTAGTAGTAACAACTGGACGTACTTCTGTCGTCTTCCTGGGTTTTGCAGTTTTCTTCGGGTATATATATTCATCATTTGACTGAATTTTCCGCTTGTCCGATGTTGCTTCTAATTCCATTCCTTCAACCACGTTTATCGTGGGATGTTCAAGGGAGGGAGCAAAGGACGCGGACCTGAAATGTGGGGCGATAATGGTCCCTGGGAGCTGTCCCAGCCTCGGATCGGAAGCAGGATCCGTTATAGGAGGGCTTTTGCTCTCCATGGACACCGTGGTCCAAAGTAACCACGCCAAAAATGATATTCAAATCGAAATGTCAAACACACTTTTCGAGATGAGAAGCAAATTTATTATTCCAAATAGGAAATGCAAATGCAATTCGTCTATGTTTCTACCACATTTAGTTTTCGTGCCGGACTTACTAAACACACACATACACAAACCTTTTTGCGGGATTTGATCATTTGGACTCTCGAAAATTTTATTATCGCAATACTTTTCTTTGCTGTATATTTATACATAAGTAAGTTAAAGTAAAAATGTTTTTTCATGAGATGTCAACTGCTACTCAACTAATCTATGCTATTCTTGAGGGCAAGAAATAATTATAATAAAAAATACGAAGAAGTGGTATTTATTTCATAATTATACTGAAATAAATCATATGTTAGACATAATACAGCCAATGTTGATTATTTATATTTCATAATATTTTTCCTTTTTTTGGAGGTGGTAGGGAAATAGATTGACGTCATGTACTATTCCAATTATTGCAAATAGGATGAGTTATCTCTTAAGACCCAATCTATTCAAACTAGAGTGGTTTGGTTGTGATTAATTACGGGGGAATGTCGCGAATAAAAAATCAACCCTCTCAGCCTCTATTAGAAACATAGTATAACTAACAAACGATTTATAGCTAAGAGTTGTGAAGACGCCTTAACTTATGACTTATATCCTCGACCAGTTTTCTCGCAATGTGTAATTTAGTATGCTCAGGCTTTTCACTAAAACAATTACAAACCCTAAATTGAGGATCACTTGTAGCTGGGTGGTTAGCGTAACAGCCTCCCATGCTAAAGGTCACGGGTTCAAACCCGCAGGTGGTCCTAGGATTTTTTAATGGGAGTAAAAAATCCTTAGTTACGCCGTCCTTCGGAAGGG
Organism: Piezodorus guildinii; assembly: GCA_023052935.1. Classification (NCBI taxonomy): domain Eukaryota; kingdom Metazoa; phylum Arthropoda; class Insecta; order Hemiptera; family Pentatomidae; genus Piezodorus; species Piezodorus guildinii. The sequence continues at coordinate 111,666,610 of CM041294.1, forward strand.
ACGTTAAAAGGTGGTCCCGAGCCTGTGCGATGTCAGGTACTCGTTAAAGATCCCTATCCTGATAAAACCTGGATAGGCAAAATTTAGGACTCCCACTGTAGCATCGTCCGATTAGCCATAGTAGCATAAAGTGACGCTAAATAAATCAGTAAACCCTAAATTGTCATATAACTAAATTAAAAAAGAAAATTCATGATCTTTAAATATTAACTAAACACAAGAATATTATGTAAAGATGAATGCTTAATGTCAGTTCGATGAACATATTGTTATGTTATTATTTATTTCGTTGTCTCAGTATCAAAAAATGATTCTTGAAACTCGCGCTCTGACCAGTAGAGGGTACTACTAATATTGAGGTAGCCAACATATTAAATATGTACCAGAAGACTAGAGGGACTACATAATCAACTAGTGGTCACCTTCCAATGTAGCAGTACCTATAACATATATGCATGGTAAATAATAGCCAAGAAGCCCAGGAACATCTTTTCGACTACACCTACTAAGAAAAAATTAATGTTTAGAACAGATGTAGACGAATGCACATACGATAATCATTCGTCTAAAAATTACTGTTTTTTTAAGAAATAGGTAATTACAATAAAGACTCTCTTAAACGCTACATACACAAAGGGACAAAGCATTTATTGTTAAGTTCATAAGCAATGTTATACCAACCAGACAATTAATAAATTTAACTTGAAAAATATTATGTGCAAATATGTATGCATGGTGTGCATATGTATGTGTGTGTATGTATATGTGTGTTTATGTTACTATCCCGATTGGCTTTATTCATAGAAATATTGTATAATTATGATTATTATTGTTTTATCTCATTCTAGTGTATTTAATTGTTTATCCATTTTCTATTTTTCATCCATAATTTTTTTTTTTAATTTGTTTACTTTATTATTATTTATTTTGAGCACGTTTATTTATATTATTTCTACTATTCTTACTACCTTCTACAACATGTTCAATTAGTGTCAGACCAAAATTATGTTGGTGATTTTAAGGAAAGCCGAAATCATTACAAATATAATTAACAATTGCTTGTGTATTGTAATTATGTAAATAAATCTTTTCTATCTATCTATTGTTTTTTTTTGTTTGTTTTTTTTGTAATGGATGATATTGAAATTCGATTATAATCACTTTCATTGGAATGCTTTGATGTTAAAAAGCTGTCATCAGCTCAACATGCAGTTTCCTATGCTACTATTGACTGCCAAATTCTCTTATGCTTGCGGATACATTCGACAAACCGCTTCACTTCCTATGACATGCTTACTAAATGGACGGCTTGTTATGACAGATCAATCGGGGCCCAAATAGTCAGCTGATTAGGACTAATGACTTCATCAATATTCATCAGCCTGCACTTCAGTTTTCAGGGGATTACGCGATCACTAATTCCCACATCCTCCCTCGGTCCTGACGCAAATTATCAGAATCAAGAATTGCTAAGCGGGAAATGGCTCCTTTTTTTCAATTGTGACAGCAGTGGCAATGTTGATAATGGCACGAAATATTATCAAATTGATTAACTGATGCTTTGTGTATGTAATTAGTAAAAAATCTTTCAATCTAATTGTTTGTTGTTTTTTTGTAATACGAATTAATTTGTTAAATCATTTCATTGAATGCATTGATGTAAAACGCTGTCTTCACCAGTTCTCTAAGTGTGTACTGAAAAGCGTTATGTTGCATAATGAGAAGCTTCACTTCCTATGACATGCAAGAAAATGGTTTGTATGACAATCAACGGCCAAAACAGACAGAATTCGTAATACTATATATCCATCAGCTACTATAAGTTTGGGTTCGGATCTTTATTCCAAATTGACCCCTCTTCATGACCAACGAATATGAAGTATGAAAGCCCTTCCAGTGAACAGCAGCAATGATGAATGGAAATTTGGAGCGAAGGTGTGGTGGCTGAATCTTCCAAACTTACAAAGCGAACAAAAAAAGTATAAACGAAATCTTGTCAAGGAATATGAACAGGCTGTTTTTAATTTTAGAAGCGAAGTATTAGAAGGTAGCTTTCTACACTTGATCAAATTTATAATCGTACATACTACAAAAAGAACGAATCGTAAACTGTTTATCATTAAAGTAATATTTGGTGAAAAAGTTCCATTACTGAATAATTGACACGCGTTCTTATAAACGATGGGTTTGCTTTACTGCACTGCAGGACATGTTTTGATTGTCTTGATTTCATACCGCAATAAAAAGATAAATCCATAATTAATTAGAATTGTGCACTTTATCCATTTAACGAACCATTGGATTATTGAATGTTTTTGGGGTTTGAAAGAGCTTTTTTAACTGAATAATGATCCTTCTTTGCTCTACAACCGCATAACAAAATATTATATCGCAACCAAAGATGATGAGGTTGCAAAGAGATTTATGTTGATCTTCTTTGCTGAACCAAAAATGATTCCTAACAAAAATCATGATGAAACATTAATGTTTAAAATTTTTCTTGACAACTTATTATTTAAGAATGGTTAAAAGTTATATAAGTGCAGAGTAACTTTTAAACTTCTATGTGTTTTTTAAAATTAATATTGACAACGTTTGTGATTCACCATTCCGTTCTATAGTCTAAAATTTAATTTTTTTAATGTAAAGTTAACTATATACATATGTAAATTCTTAAGGCAATATTATTTATATTTAGAATAAAATAAGAATCGTTACAATATTCAGAACCTCCTGATGATAATCCATGATTGTATCAGATGACTTTTATCAACATGGTTAGGGCATCAATTGTTAAGAGGTGCAATAAATATTTCCGGAAATTTTAAATTAAAAAATAAAATATAAGGAGAACTTGCTCGGTGGTGCAGTCATAGAAACACTTCAATTAAGTGAACTTAATTTATCTTAACCTCTCTATAACTTCAATCGTTGATAAATTGCAGACTATAAAATAGAATTATGAGTCCCAAACGTAACCAACATTCCATCTGAAAAACACCTAGAAGTTTAAAAGCTTTAATCAATTTTTTTCCGAGAACTCTCAATCAATTTTTATAACTTTTAACCATTCTGGTATAATACGTTACATGAAATCAAGTTTACTTAACTTAAGTGTTCCTAAGACAGTTCAAATTAAGGTTCAAATCTATCTTTCTTTCTATCCTTCAGAATTGCTAGAGGCTGTCCAAAAACTACAATATATTGATAACATCAATGCATGGGCTAAGACCAATGGTTTGAAGATGAATACTAGAAAAACCAAAGCGATCCTCATCGGTTCCAAGAACCTTCTAAATTCCCTTCCGTTTTATCGTCTACCAAAGTAGACTTCAAATAGCATACCTATCCACTTCCACTCCTAAGTAAGACATCTTGGAGTCATTATTGATCAGAACCTATCTTGTAGTAATCATATTTCTCAAATCACCCGAAATCCATCGCTATCCTAAAACAAAATTCTAAGAATACAACTTGCACGATTCTGTACATTTTTTATTTGATTTCATTAATTTATTACAAACAAGAAAGTTTGACATACCTGTACATTTAACTATTATACTTACCTCTTTACTAAGACATATGTTCATAAGTTTATGGTCTTACTACAACTTTATATTAACTCGTACGATTTATTTTATTGCATAATAATTTTTTCAAATTCATGCGCTTTCCAATGGTATATTATGCGCATAATTTACTACTTATATTTCAGGAATAATTTTTTGTCAACGTGGTTACAGAAAATTTATTTTTCCCGTTTGAAGGAAAGCAACATTGCAATATAAACTTTCAGGAAAGAATGTATTTAATGATGGTAAAACCGTATCGAAATCAGTCTTGTGGTTTAGAAGAAGTTGGCGGAAACCAAAATCGCATTATAATTTTATATAAAGAGTTTTACCATTATAAGGCTATTTATTTTGTTAGAGATAAACTGTTTACCTAGCAGATGGTAAGATTCGTTAACCGAGAACCAGCCAGTGACTTTTAGTGAGAACTACGTCCCGTCACTGTAACACTGTCTGATAATCGAATTAGTGAAGACAGCTATTACACACAAGAAGACAGCCCGGAGGATAAAAAGAAAGCTGAGAAAGATGCAGGCGATAAGCTAAGGAGGAGAAAGCAGAAGCATCGACATTATTGTGAACACGGCCTGCGTCAGATCCTCCGCACGGACCCGGAATAACAATACCGACAGGCTCAGGTGTCAACCCGGCTTATCACTGCGGACCACACGGCTCTGACGGCCTGTCTTGATTAAACGACATAAGCCGGCAACGAACCAGGCGGTTGATGTGGGGTACTATCCCCTCCAGCCTGACACATCTAATAATTAATAATATGCTACGGCTGCTATTTTAAAGGGGTTCTGCTTAAATTAATTGAAGATAACAAAGACGTTTGTACTCATGCTTGTTTATTCATTTAACGTCACTTTTATTCTACGGTGGCTAATTAGACTTCGAATTCGGTGCATACACAGCCTCCATAAAGTGGATACCCAAAAATGAAAGAATCTTGCGGCTGGGCGTGATTTCGGCCTTATCATCACATTGTACAGCCGTTGGCAAAGAAACTGTACGAATCTATATGTACTCAGGCCAAGACCCTTCACAGCTTGTAGAGGTACAGTTTTTTTACAATTACAGTATGACATTAAACCTTTCTTCGTTGTTTACTTTCCTTGCATTCTATTTTATTCAGTATATATTTTTTTTATTTAATGACATATATTACAATTTGTTACAAAATGAACAATAGTAATAGTGATATGAGACCACATTCATGCAATATATACAGAAAATAATAATAATAGTCAAATTAAATAAAATGGAAAAAAAATAAATTCATATATATACAATAATATAATAATAAATAAAAAAACAAAACTGATCAAAAAAACAACCTATAATTGAGATAATAAAAAGTTATACAAATAAATAAAACATCATACAAACAATCATAACTATATACAATATATACAACTGCTAAAGGCACCCTAGACTGCGCTTTTCCCTCCACTTGTGTAGCAAAAGCGGAATCCAAGAGATCCCAGCACCTCTATTTCAGCCGCATCCCTGGTGTGAGCCAGTGGTGGCTGAGTTAGGGCGCTGTAGCCACAAACATTAGCAGTATATATTTTAGTATTTTAATTTAGCCATTATCAAATTTTTTTCAGTCGTCTTTCTGCGAAAAGGAAGTGCTTAAAAATCATCATGCAGAGAATAAAACAGAGTTTTTTCTGACAATTCAAATTATTTAATCAGCCAAAGCTGTTTTCAGTTTTCGTTACTTGAATCGAAATACTTGTTAAAGATTAGTGCACGGGTAAAGCCGAGCATTACTTTTTTGTTAATCAACTATGTATCGAGCCGGCAAACTGGAGGTATTTTTGTTGAAAATACAAGTAATAGAAATCGATATTTAAGTCCATTGATGCCGAATACTGACAGCCGTATGCTTTCTCCTCCTAAAATATCCGCATATCGTTTCGCTTTCTTTACATTTATCAGCTCTTCACCAAAACTCTCGCTATAAAGCTGGGGTAAGATAATAAAAACAAACACATAGAAAGCCCTGATGTAAGAGTCTAATGACGGGGGCAGGCCTGGGTAATAGCAGGGCAGCCTCTAGCGGCACAGGGTACCCTTTGTCCAGCTGCGGCACTATCTCTCTGGAGCCTATCTCCGGCTAATTTCATCATCAACTTCCTGGGTGACCTTCTGGAGGCTGGAGGTTGTTACAGGGAGGCGTTGTAAGTGCAGCGAAATAAAGGTCATTGCCACGTAAGGGTTAATAATATTGTATTTTCTTATTTACTTACTTTTAAAACAAGAGAAAGATACCTAATATTATGAAATACGTTTCGAACATTTGTAGTGGAGCACCGATCTTGTAGATAGTTCGACATTAAAGATACATATTTATTTCTTAAATGGCGGATTATAGAAAGAAAACCTAACAGTTACAATACGTCTAACAAGATCGTTTTGTGATACTTATTTTCCGGGCATTAATAAACAATTTATTTTTTAAATCTTCAGATTTTTATTTCTACCTGTCAGAAGTTATCTCAAAACAAGCAAATGAGCTATATAAAACTTCAGAAATAGATATGATAGGCATGGTAAGGAAAGTATCTCGCAGCACCCCCTCCTAGATTTGAATTAATCAGAGATCTCTAATCCAGCTTCTTTTAAGCTATCTTATAACAGGCATTTCAGCTATTTGATGTCGTTTATAAATCAGTTTTAGTTTGCAGTTTGCAATAAAAACGTGAAAAGAAAGTTTGTATATGTCAGTCTACTATTGGTTGTTGTACGTATGCTTTTTTTGTTTACGTACCAATCACTATGAGTCTTAAATTTTTAGATTCAGTTTATGTATGTGAATTATTTGGTAAATAAATTAATTAATAGTCCCCTTTAAGGTCAGTGTGAGACTTGGAGAAAGATTTCTATAATCAAACAAATATCAATTACTGTCCGAGTAATGAAAAAATACCTAGTGGGTTCAATAAAAGAACACAAGGAAAACCTTTTTTTTTTTATAAATTAAAAAAAAAATGGATAAACTAAAACCAATGAATAAATAAGTTTAAAAAATTTCAAAGCATATTGAGGTGGATAATGGGAGGTATTTTGTTTTGTATTTTTTTTTAACGAAGGGGGGAGAGAGGTTAAGCTAAGCTTAAGTTAACAGAACTGGTTAAGCTTTGGGTTACCAATCTGTTGCTAAAGAGAAAAAGGTTGAGATTCATTCTGTGGGGTCACCACGAAAAACATTTGAACACGCACATACCGGAATCGAACATATGCCGTTTGACTTGATCTTGCTAAGGCGATAATTCGTCACTAGGTTATCAATTATTATTCTCTAAAATATTCCCTAAACAAATGATAACATATAAAGAGTAACTCACGAATATTGGTAAATTTGTTTTTACATTCACTTACTATATATAGTAAGGGGAAGTATTGAGATCGTGAAATTTTTCGAATTCCAGTTTTCAACAGAAATACACGTTTTAGGGTCCCCTGAGTCCAAATAACCAAGTCCCGCAAAAAGGTTTGTGTGTGTGTGTGTGGTAACTCCCGGGCGGAAACGGTAAGTCCTATGAAACTGAAATTTCATATTTAAGACAGCTATACGCCCGAGACGTGACAAAAATTTTTTCGTCAAAATGAGCTTACCAGAAGAGGCACTTTATACCATGCATTTTGCATTTTTTTTCGATTTTCTCAAAAATGGTTCCGACGATTTTGATTAAACTCGCTATATCGCTGTAAAATTTAATGGGCTTTAAAATCATGTAGGTTTTATTCTGATTAAAATGGTCTGACATGGCTTAAATGCCGATATTTTAAATTTTATTCTCCTAAAGCACCTTTAATTTTGTAGATTCAATAAAAATAACTATATTATCTTGTTAACGCCGATGAAAAACAGGTAAATATATAAATTGAATAAATTCGATACCCAACTAAAGGAGAAAGCAGAAAAAATATTTTTTTTAAGGCAATTTTTTGTTTTTGAACATAAGAGCAGTAATATACATGTATGTTATACCGTTGGAAAGCTAAAGATATTAGAAAACATATTATCTCATGCACAAGCTTTTAAAAGTTAATAGAGAGTGATGAAATGAACATAAAACTAACTGATTATTTTAGATAATAATATAATACATTTTTTAATGAAACACATTTTTCTATAGAAATTTAATTTAATTAATTTTTTTATAGTTTCACGTATTTTTATCTTTAATTGTATTTGAAAATTTTTTCATTGATAATAAAACTTGAGGTAAGTGAAAGTCGTGTGTTGCCCGCACCAGATTTTTTTATGTATTGGAATAGAACTGGTATTAAAATTAGATATTCAAGCCTTCTTTTCTTTAACCACTATTTTAGGAAGCAGAGAAATTTTCGCCAATTTCCTCCCCGTGGGTTGACCATAGAGGGCCCATCAGTCATGATTTCGATTTCATCATTCGTTACAAACTTCGTCACCCGGAACGCGGGCTAATACCAAAACTTGATAAAAATTGATTAACTAATTATTCATAACAGAACGGGTAATCTATTTTGAAAGTAGTTATAAAGTTGCCTTAATGGTCTAACTTAGTCGCTAAAGTTTAACTTTTAAAATTTGTTTTAAAAGTAGAGTTAGATAGCTGTTCCGCACCTTCAGAGAACTAAGTCTTGAAACCTAAATGTAGAATCTTAAATATTTATCAAATTAATTTGCTGTATTTTTGGTTTATTATTTATATTAATGAAGCTATGAGATCGACCAAAAACAAATAACCCTCCCTCAAAATTTGAGAGCTTACGTTTCAAGATGCGTAGAATTCGAATAACGAAATAAAAAAAAAAAAAGTTTTCATTATTAAATAAAAAAAAAAAAAACACAACACAAATAGTGCTATTTCATAGAGAATCGAATGTTCTACAAAATTAAAAAAGAATCATTGAAATTGGTTAGTAACTAGCTTAGATTTTGCGATTTGAAGTCAGCGGTATTGATACAATATGATCCTTTTATTTATTGCTTTTCATATTATTTAATTGCCTACCAACAGCTATATAAACAATTATACCCTAATATTGTTATTTGGAAATAATAAACTATTGTGTAATAATTAGCAGCGTTTTTGTTCATTATTGTCGATAACTATTGTTGACAAAGAAAAAAACATCCCTTTTTCTGAAAAATAATTAATTAATGTGTAATATGTAAATGTAAACCAAAAATTATTAAGGTAAACATCAAATTAAAGTGTAAATCTACAACCGAGTTGAAGCGATCTAATTAAGTCTAGATGGTCGTTTGACTTGGCAGAGAACTACGTCGAAAGGAAAATCAAGAACTCTAACTACGATGTTTACTTGATGAATACAAGCCACCTCAAATGGTCTTGGAAAACGGTTGACACTTGCTTTAGCCAAACATCAAATAATTATATTATTTAAACATTCCGTGTAAGTTTTTGTTGGTTTTTTCTTATAACTTAATATTTTAATTATCAGTTACATCCGCATACTTTTCTATCAGATATAAAATGTTATTTAATAGAATAACGCTGCAAATTATTATACAATGGTTTATTATTTCCGAATAACTATATTTGGGTTTTGAGGCGTAAATTAGTCCAATGTTGTGGGTGGATTAAAAATAAATAAATAAATAATGCACATTTTAAAAATAAATAACTGATGGCAAGTTCGAGTTTCGAGGATCAACGTGGGTGTCTTAATTTCTTCTTCTTCGTTGTTTATTTCTTTCGTTTTATTTTTTTCTGTTGCCAAACAATATAAGAAAGGTTTATTATCAAAAATAATAAGCGAAACGACGCTTAACCATTAACATCCAATAAAGCAGACGGGAAAGAAACGTTCTCTTGGCTCTAAAGGACCGCCGACAAAGCTTCATATACAATACAACACAAGAAAGAAACTAACATCCTGTATATGCTTATTTATAGAAGACAAGGAGACGTTGTAGTAAAGGAGGAAGTATGTATGACTCCTAATAACAGAAAAGAATATTAAAGAAGAACTCGAATAATCCAGTAGAAAAGGTAGACTATTGGTTCAAGAAGATATTAGAAAGCAAACTGAAGATAGCTCCCGGTATCCCAAAGGTTAGCAATAACTCTGCATTACTGGATACGTTATCGTTCAGATTGCGGGCCTAGCAGTAACGGCATCGTTTCTAGACGCTATGATAACTGCTTTTTATATTAAAGTGATATATAAGGGTTTCTTCAGAAATTTCATACAAATTATATGAAAACGAAAAAGTATTCGTTTTAATATCAGATAGAACTGAAAAAATGAACGCGGCTTAATTAACCATTCAGAATTCTTGAAGTATACTCACAGATGTTTGAGCAAAAAATTTAAGTATTGGGATGTGAAGTTTACAGGACGATATTCCAAAGTCGAAAAATACATTTTAAATCCTGCATAAGTAATTCATTATTCATGAATCACTATATTACCTCACGAGAGGCCATACTTTATATTAAAATACAAACTTAAACAAAATATTGTTTATTTGAAAACATAGATATCAAATTTTCATTAAAATGATGAGTTAAGCAGTTTCGCCCAAACATCAGTGTATAGTGACCACATATATACTTAAATAAAAAATATATATACTTTGTCATATCATTCCTAAGTGCAAATTAGTTACTGTTGTTAATTTACAATTATGTTTATTAGTTTCATAATAGTAACGATTATACCATTTAAGACAACCCATTGTGGATCTTTTTGTAACTGTTATCAATGAAATTACATTAACTACGTAAACTTTGGACTGCAATATTTTTAATAGTTTATATTTAAATAAGCACTCAAGAATTTACTTTTCTTAAAAATTTATTTTTCTTCAATATCTATCACATTGTTTTTTAACTTTTCGGGGTTTTGTCCCATTATCAAGCCTTTTATTATCACTTTCTACACACACAATTTTTTTTCCATTACATACCTTACTGCTATTTTTCCTAATGATGTCTATTGACTAACTGTTTTAACAGCCTAATTTTAAGCCTTTATTTAAAATTTAAAAGGACTTACATTTTTTTTCTCCTTTATTTACATTACGAGAAACTAAGTGCAACAACACATGCAAATATAAATACATAACTTTTACTACCTTTCAAGGTATTTTATGTTTAACACTTATGCGGTATGTGGTTTGCTACAATCATTAGACTTTCGCCTCACACTTTAGTAGATATGAATAAATCTTCCGAACAATTAAATCATCATTATTTTACACTTTTGTCTTATTTCTACAAGCTTTAATAATAGTTAATGAAGTAATTTTTTTTTTAAATTAAACTTTTATGATTTACAAAACAGTTTAATAATAATACAATTGGTGGCTTCGATTTTTTTTGCTTACTTTAATAAGAATAGAAAAGTAAAGTTGTTGATGTTTGCTTGTTTATTTATTTAACATCACTTTATGCTATTGTAGCAAATTGGACGATGGCTAAAGTGGGAGTCCTAAATTTTGCCTGTCCAGTTTTAATTAGGACAGAGGGATCTTTAACGAGTACTTGACATTGCAGAGGCTCGAGTCCAACTTTTTACGTCCCCTCCGAAGAGGAGATTTTTTAATTGCCATTGAAAAATTCCTAAGACCACCTGAGGGCTTTTATGTTAACCAATATGCCTCAGATGATCCCATAAAGTTGTTATTTTTCTTTTTGGAGGTCAGATACATAAACCATAAACTAATCAGAATAGAAATAAAAAGTATTTTAAGATGATTTCCCAGGTTTAATTTTAGTAAGATCAGAGACTAGATTATATCAGATAAAAAATATCTGAGAAGTGATACATATCACACTTATTGTAAATATAATTTGATTTTCTCGATTTGAATTTTATTTCTTTATTTTTTAGAAAGTTTACTAATTTTTTTTTTTTTTTTTATGATTATTCTTAAAACTGACGTTTTTTATTTTTTTTTAATGATTACATTTGTCTTTCTTCTAGATTTTATTTACCTTTTCCTTTTCTTATATTATGAAATAATCATACTCCAGCTTAGGTTTTTGTTATTTATACTGTATTATTTTTTCTCGTTTTTATTTATTTTTTTTTTCTACGATGAAATGAAATAGGTGAATAATAAAAAAATTAATGAAATAAATAAATGAAATATTAATGCCTTAAATAATGAAATAAACATTGTTTGATGTAATAATATTTTTCTCTAGCACAGAGAACCCGATATCGAATTGGTTATGGAATTGAAAGGGATGTGAACTGGATTCTACAAGCAATACCTAATAGTGCTCGGGCAATCAATTGAATTCAAATGGAATCAATCATTTTGAGTGCTATGTCTGATTTCTAAAGATTCCTTAGAAAGGCCTGACGTGAAATATCCACTTCTAAAATATTATATTATTTAAAATATTATAACTATACAGCAATAGTTATAATATAGATAGACACAATTATACAATAAATAAAAAAAATGGTTAATACTACATCTCTGTACAACCAATCTCGTCCAAATGATGACGAGTATAATAAAATCAACATTAATTGAATATTCTATGGGTTTATAAATTATTTATATTTTAGTATTGTGTGAAATATTTTTTGCCAGTATTTAATTAACATCATCATATAAGAGTATTTTCAACATCGCTACATAGGTGCGATACATACATAAGTAAACCTGCCGAAACTTAATGAAAATGTTAATAATTAAAAAAAAATCTTACTTTTGTAATTGACATTATATTTTATTAGCGATTATACAGAATGAACTTAGACCACCGCATCTTTTAAAATTATTATTATAAACGCATATTTTCTTGTAGTTTTATGTTAAAATGGCACAAAAATAGATTAAATTATGATAAAAAATATCTAAATGCAAAGTGCACCTTCTCTGATCATTTGAGCAAGTGGAACATTCAGATTCCATTGTTAAACATGTAAACATTAATGTATTATTCGCATTACGAAAAGCTTCAGACTTTGCCATATTAAAGGAAATTGTTAAAAATTATCTTTCATTTTTTTTGTAGCGTTTTTCAATGACTAATAATAAATATAGACCAATTTTCATTACAATTCATTACTTGTTTCTAATGTTTTACACATATTATCACGATTATAGTGTGAACGCTTTCGTGAAAAAGTAGCATCGAGTTACTGGTAGGTAGCGTGCGAAACTGTGCTGCTTGCAAAGGGTTAAGTTTAATTTAGAAAAATTATTATATTTTGTGCAGTTCTCTAGTTGAAATGCTTGCTGAAGTGAGTAAAAGAAAAAAATAATCCTGACATGGTTATCTGATCATGACCAGATACACCTCATCAATTAAAACAAAATATTGACCGAGCTCTAAACGTTTTGTTATCTCTATTCTTTATCACTTAAGTATGGTCCACAAAATTGATATTTAATTTACGAAAAAAAAAAAGATCTTCGTACAGTTCTCATTATTTGCAAGTTCTGGGTCACTGGGTGAAATGCTCGCTCAAGTCAATAATACCTCGACTGTACTGGAATAATGTTTACCCACGTCAAAGCGGTTGGCAACTCTTTGGGGTTGTAACGAGCGGTGACAGCTGCGGTAACGCTGAAGCAATAGCAGTTCCGTTAAAATGATATTCGTGGTAACACATACCTTATGTAACGCTTATTATACTGTTAACATCGACGAAAAAATAACGATGAAAGTCAATTTATGGTATAAAAAAATTAATAAACATGATTACATATCTCCAAATTTTTTGTGTTACAAATTAATAATTTTGTAACATTTAAAATATCAGACTGCTACTTAATCGGACGATACTGTAATTTTAACATCACACGGCGATCTCATACTATTCTCCCTGACTGTACAAAATCACTTAATGCTCCTAAAAAGTTTTGCTCTCTTTGGAAAATTCTATTTAATCATATGTCAAAATAAGTAACGTTCTCACTTCGACTAAACACTTGCCTATCATTTTTTTTCCGGAAACAACTAAATCCCTCAGACCAAATCAGTAAATAACGTAAAACTTATATACGACCGAAGATGCCTAGAAAGATGAAAAGAAATTCTCTCAACCAACGTCTGATAGGCTTTTTCAGTTCTGTAAAGAAGACCCATATACAAAAACTCTAATCATGTCAATCAAAAATTTCAAGACACATAAAGACAGCTCCTTTGTACGCAAACAAAGTCCCTATATACGGACTTATAACAACAGCTGACAACCACATACGGACTCTATTCGCATGTTCATGCCAAACTTCACGGGTACGGCAATAAACTTATAATAGTAAGTCAATATTGATATAAATCCTCTAAAATGCCTGTAAGAGGAAGGCTGAAAAGAAGTTGGATGAGAGGCCTCCTCTGCCGGGCAGCTAGCTTCCCCAAGCCTGCTAGTGAAGTTTTCTCTAGTACATTTGCTAACTGTCAGATGAATTCAGACACTTGCGAATTAAAAAATTAAAAAAATGTGAAGATTTTACATAATATATATATATATATATATATATATATATATATATATATATATATATATATATATATATATACATATATATAAATTATTATGAATACATCCAAATAAAAATAAAAGTAATAGAAAATGGAGATAATTTTTTGAACAGTGCAATTAAAATAAAAATGATTGATGGAACTTTTTCCATGGATTGATGGAACTTCTATGTCTTATTTTCTCCTGATGTAAGCTAATGATATAAACACTGTGGCCAGAGATATCGATCTTCCACTTCTCTCAGAGCATGTACAAAGGGAAACACAACAAACATGTTCGTTAACTAAGCAAACATGTTCGGGTAGCTAAGTGTACTGAGTACATCGAATACATCGAGGTGTTATATCTGAATTTTATTGGTTTTTATTGTTGTTTTTTGAGAATCATTGAATTATCAATTTGACCTTAATGATTCCTATTGCCACTAAGGAGTATGATTACTTGCAAATTTGTTTGTCACTTTCAGTAGATCTTGTACATTAAAAAAAAAATATTTTCCTTATTTTAAAAGAGAAATATTTAAATAAGTGTTTTGTTGACGTCATAGGAAATTTTAACTGATAATTTAAATTCCAATTAAATAGAGATGTGCATATTTACAGAATGGACCTAATTAGTAAAAGTAACATACATACGATAAAGATTAATTAATCCGCATGTTTAGATCCATCACTAATTAATAAAAAAAGTGAAAATACACACAACGTTAAATTATGTATGAGGGGAAGACAAATATGTTATCAATGCTATTGGGGCAAACAAACGACGTAAATGAGCAAATCCTAATGATAATTGTCTATTTGATAAATGAATTTTCCATTTAATTAGAACTGAATTTGGCTATTAAAAATTGTAATTTTTATTAGTCTTAAATGTTTGCTATTCATTAGGAATATTTTCATTTACATACGCATACCTATAATACATATTTATATTTACTTAAATATTTTTGGCATTGAGATGGATCTGAAATATAGTTTTATACGTAATTTTTGATTTTTTTTAAAAATTTAAATTCATATTTGACATACATATTCATATGTACCTTTTGAATGATGTAAAATATTACTTGTAAAACAATAAAAACAGAATGTTCATATTTTTATATAATTTTATTTAATCATTCATAATCCGAAAACACTTTATGAAAGAATATTTAGGGTTGAGCTTAGTTTGAAGAGAATTAAAAAGCATAAAAAACATTTTTATTATTAAAAATATTAACAAACTCTACTTATTTATTTATTAGGTATTGATATTTAATAAACAGCTTATTATTGACGAGTATAAGGGTATAATTCCGTTACCATTGTGAAAATCATCACACATATTTATAAACATATATATGCTGATTGTGATGCTCATAACATACCCAAAACTAATAATGTATGAATTAATAATGACTATGATATCCTGTGAGGATTTTTTGGAATAATGGGAAGCAGTTTGAGTCCTATCAGACCTAAAACCCACCATGATATGCCTATCCAATTACTCAATCATCTTGAAAACAGCGAATGGAACAATCAACTGCAGAATTTTTCACGTTTAGGAAGTTTTATTACAATAATAATAACAACTGTTGATCGGTTAAGGGACTTATTTTTTTTAAATAATTAAAACAATTAATGAATAAGAACTTTTCCTTTATAAATATTTTTCATGATGATACTTATAATAATATATAATAATAATAATAATAGGCTTAGCGAACCCGAAGGTTCGATGCCGATACCACCAAGTTCCGCCTACACAGACTCGTCCAATGTTCACCATTCAAGCCCAAGCCCCCGAGATCAGCCTTAACGCAATCCTCCCATCTCCGCTTCGGCCTACCTTTCGGACGCCTACCAGTCGGATCAGCAAATACCAACTTTCTCGGAATCCGCTCGTCATCGAGCCCAACAACTTTACTCGCCCATTTGAGTCTCCGCGATGCAATCAGCTCAATTATATTCACAGGATGCAAGTTCCGTAATTCCGCGTTGTGCAACCTTCTAAACTCCCCAGTGGCCTCATCTCTCTTTGGACCAAATATTTTACGCAATACCTTATTTTCGAAAACCTTAAGCCGTTGTTCATCCTTCAAAGTAAGCGGCCACGTTTCACATCCGTAAAGAACCGTCGGAAGAATAATAGTTTTATAAATTCTTATCTTTAAGTTTTTAGATAGAAGCCGCGAACTAAGTAACTTAGCAACTGAATAATAACACGCATTTCCACCTTTAACCGGGACTTTATTTCTTCCTGGATTTCATTTTTTCTAGTTATAATTGAACCTAAATACTTGAATTTCTCTACGTGTTCAAAAGTATGACCTGATACATCAATATCACCAAGATCGACACCGTTTCTGCTACTAATCATATACTTCGTCTTATCGGTATTTAATTCGAGTCCTATTTCTTTACTGGTTTTTATTAACACACTTGTATTTAGTTGTATGGTTTCCGTGTCTTCACCTAGCAGTACCAGATCATCGGCATACCCCAAAACCGGAATCTTGTCACCCATATTTAAGCCTTTCTCATTACACATCACCTTTTCTATGACATATTCTAAAGCTAAATTAAATAACACAGGTGAAAGGGAGTCACCCTGTTTCAAACCCGATCGAACCTCAAATCTCTCGGAGTAATTATGACCGATTCTAACTTTATGGAATGTTTCCGACAAACACATCTCTACTAGGTTTACTAACTTTCTAGGTATTCCCTGTTCAATCATGATATTATATAGCTTCTGACGGTCTATTGAATCATAAGCCTTTTTAAAATCGATATAAAGTTGATGGACTACACCGTTGTATTCCAATTTTTTCTCTAATATTTGACGTAAGGAAAATATTTGGTCAATAGTCGAGCGATTCCGCCTAAAACCACATTGGTAATCTCCGATAATATCCTCAGCGTATTCCGTGATTCGATTAGTTAGAATTGACGAGAATATTTTATAGCATACTGGGAGAAGAGAGATCCCACGATAGTTGTTACAATCCGACCTCGGTCCTTTTTTGTGAATCGGAATAAGTATTGATTCTTTCCATTCATCGGGCATTTTTTCAGTTTCCCAGATTTGTTTAACTAAAAAATGTATTTTGGAAACGCCCGCTTCTCCACACGCCTTAATTAATTCACTCGTGATATTATCATTTCCTGCAGCCTTATAACGTTTTAATTTCCCTATCGCCATTTCGACTTCCTCTTTACTCGGTGCGTCTATCCATGGTTCAGCGCTCTGATATTCAGAGAGAGGAGATTGATTATTATTTTCCGTATTTAAGATGCCGTCAAAGTGTTGTTTAAATTTATTTAATATCTCAGAAGGATCCGCAATTATATTGTTATTTGCATCTTTAACCGCATTCAATAGAGGTTCAAATCTTTTACGCGATTGGTTTATACCTTTGTACATCTCTCTTACGTTATTTTCGTTTCTGTGTTTTTCTATTTCTATTATTTTGCCTTTAAGATACTCTCTTTTCTTATTTTTTAAGAGTTTTGAAGTTTCATTCTTTACTAACCGAAAATAAGCCACATTATTATCGCTTGGATTATTTAAGGAATTCAGTTTAGAGGTTTTTCTTTTTTCGCACATATTTTGACAATCCCTGTCGAACCAAGGTTTGTTCTTTTTATTTTCGATTTTTCCAAGACATAAATTACCGACCTCTTTAATATTATCCCTGATCCCTTCCCATAATTTGTTTACATCTTCGTGTTCCTCGTCTGAAGATTACAAAGCTTCGAACCGATTTTTTACTTCTATCGCGAACTGTTTTCTAATTTCGAGGTTGTTCAATTTAACTAAATCAAAATTCTCGGGACGAATATAGTTCGGTGTTCTCTTTTTTGTATTTAGTTTTTGTCGAAGTTTCGCGATTACTAATTCATGATCAGAACCGCATTCTGCACCTCGATACGATCTCACGTTAATTATGCTACTTTGCCATCTGTTTTGTATTAAAACATGATCGATTTGATTCCGTGTTTGTCCATCCGGCGATGTCCATGTATACTTATGAATATCCTTATGTTTAAATGTAGTACTTTTGATTACTAGGTTTTTCGAAATGGCAAAGTTTATTAGTCGGGTCCCATTATCATTACTATATTCGTGCAAACTTTCTTTACCGATTGTAGGACGATATACTTCTTCCCTTCCAACCTTTGCGTTCGCGTCGCCTACTATTATCTTAATGTAATTTCGCGGTAACTTATCGTAAACCGACTCTAGTTTATCATAAAATTCGCATTTTACTTCATCATCACTGTCTTCGGTGGGAGAATGAATGTTTATAAACGCGATTTTAAACCAACGCCCTTGAAATATAGCAACCGATATTCTATCACTAAAGAACTGTACGTCCCGTAATGCAGAAAGAAATCTATTCCTAATTAGAAACCCGGTACCTAGACAATAATTAACGCTCCCCCCGTACCAAATAGTATAGTTTCCTTCTGTTAACGAACCCTCCCCTGGCCAGCGAACCTCTTGTAATGCAACGATATCTAAGTGGTACCCCTTAACTTCATTCGCGACCGACTTTAACCCACCTGCCGTATTTAAACTTCTAACGTTCCACGTCCCTATTGTTAGATCCCTAATTTTCATCTTGCGCCATGATTCCCCTGAAGCAGTCCCCACCCGGAGACCCGAACGGGGGACTAGTTTACCTCCGGATAATGAGCGTTTTACCTCAGAGGAATCCATGACTTTTGGTGATATTTTGTGAACTAAAATATGTGAGTAGGGCGTTCGAACCTACGTCACACCCTCCAGCAAGCCTGGGGGGCCGCTCTCATTGTTGGTCAGCGAGTCCATCGGACTTAGCCGGGAGGAGCTTCCGAGGAAATTCCACCGACCATCCCCACATCCGCCACCCGTGGGACGCTCCCCATACGCGGTAATGAGATCCGCGCGAGGGATGATACTTATAAACTACAAAAATATTCATGACTATATATCATGGAATCTAACTTTTGTAATAAATACATTGAATTATTTGACAATTTTACTTCAACTTACCTATATATGAAATATATAGTAAGGGAAAGTATTGTGATCGTGCAAATTTTCGAATTCCAGTTTTCAACGGTAATACACGTTTTAGGGTCCCGTGAGTCCAAATAACCAAGTCCCAAAAAAAAAGGTCTGTGTGTGTGAGTGTGTGGCAACTCCCGGGCGAAAACGAAAAGTCCTGTGAAACTGAAATTTCATATTTAAGACAAATATAAGCCCGAAACGTTATAAAATCGATTTCATCAAAATCAGCTTAACAGAAGAGCCACTTTATACTATGCATATGCACCTTTTTCTCGAATACGGATCTAACGATTGTGATTGAACTCGCTATATCGATGTAAAATTTAATGGGCTTTAACATTATGTAGGTTTCATTCTGATTGAAATAGTCTGACAGGTCTTAAATGCCGATATTACAAAATGTCTTCCTCTAAAGTAGCTTTAATTTTGTAGATTCTATTAAAATAGTCATATTATCTTGTTAGCATTGATAAATAATAACTAAATATGCAAGTTGAGCGAATTTGAACAACAACTAAAGGAGAAAACTGTAAAAATATTTTTTTAATGCAATTTTTTGTTTTTGAACATAAGAGCAATAATATATATGTATGATATACCGTTGGAAGTCCGAAAAAAAGGTCTGTAACGACCGAGATGTTACAGCAACTTTTTTCACTAAAATTGGCTGACCGAAAGAGCTAATTTATACTATGCATTTTGCATCTTTTTACGATTTAAAAAAAAAAATGCTCTTACGATTTTAATTAAGCTTGCCATATCGATGTAAAATTTAAAGTATTTTAATGTCATGTAGGTTTTATTCAGATTGAAATAGTCTAACAGAGCTTAAATACCGATATTTAAAATATTCTTCCTCTAAAGTACCTTTAATTTTATAGATTTAAAAGAATTAGCCATACCATCTTATTAGGATTGATAGAAAACGGCTAAACGTAAAAGTTGAACGAATTTGATAACCAAATAAAGGAGAGAAGAGCGAAAACGTTTATTTAATGTAATTTTTGTATTTTTTTTTTTTTAAGCTTAAGAGTTTAGAAAAAATATTATGTTATATTCAAAGTTGTAAAAGGCTATATGAAGCGACAAATAGGGCATAAAGTTATTACGTATAATAATAAGTTACAATTTAATATTGTTTCTTCCAAAATACTAATTATGGGGTGAAAATATTTAAAACTATTTCATAGTTTTTAGTTGTTTTTTTTTTTGTTGAAATGATTCACCTTTAAATAAACAAATTGTCATAGTTGGCTTGTCGCCTAGCAGTAGAAAGGTGGATAATCTTGTCACCAAGTTTTTTTTTGTTTCATTTATTTTTAAAAAATCTAAGCAACTTAACTTATCGAAATTTTCCAAATACAGGCAACATTAAAGAAATTTAAAATTAGACATAATTGAATTCATTTGGACCAAGTATAATACAATAAGAATGCAATACAAACGGACAGCTTAAGCTGGCTTGTGTAATCAGATATTAAATACACAGTTTACCTCATTAAAGTGAAATCATTGGGGCTTAGTAGAATTTCTAGTAACGAATTGAGGAAATCAAACATACGTATTCTGCTTCCCTCAAATGAATGGATGATGTATATTGTGTTGATATCAAATATGAGGAACATGCTTAATATTGAATAATTATTTAATAAAATTAAAGTTAACAATAATTTATAATAGCAATCTTTGTGTATTATAAATCTCAAGGTACAATGAAAGACTTAATACCACAGAGGCAGTCGCATTAGAAAAATTATTGCATGATTTTTGTAAGAATTACATACATAAATACTTTAAATGTAGTAAAATATTTTCGGAAAATATATGTTTTAATAATTTAAAATCGATTTTATTTATAAATGCGAATAAATTATTGGGTCCGATCATATAACAACAAAATACAAAAATTATTTAAATAAGTATGCCTTTCTTTATTTTTGTTAAAGACTCTTTTTATTTAATAAGCAAATAGAACAATAAAACTAGTTTATAAATATAAACTCAATATATTTCTTTATCCCATCAAAATTATTTTTATATATTTCACATTAATAATATTATTTTGTAGTCGACATATATTTTTAACTTTCTTTTCGCCCTTGTGAATTGGACATATTCAAAATAATATGATTTAATTAGTAACAGAACAATTAAACCACCTTCAAAATCTGAGGTTTTCCGTTTTAAGATATCTAAAATAAAAAAATCAATAAAAAATCATTATTACCATCTAGCATTGGCCCAAAACTCAGTGATTAATAAATACAGATAAGATATGAAGCTTTTTAGAATCATAAATATTCAAATACTACTGAAGATATTGTTATTACTCACCTAAAATTAGTAATAGTTTTCTTTAAAACTTTTCTTTCCTAATATTTGTTCTATTCTCTTCGGTGACTAACCACGACATAATCTCATTTTTCTAAAAATTTATTTAGAGGTGCTGTACTACTTCCTTCCTTCCTTATGGTTTCTAACGTCTAGTTGTGGATCGCACATATTACAGTTAAGAACATACTAGCCATTCGTCATGTAGTTAATGAAAATGGGATAATTTATAGAAAAAGTGGCGTTCAGGAATAAGCATATGCGATAACTATTTATGGTAATAACAAACAAACTTTTATGACACTGCAAAGAAGATTTTGGTTTTTCTTTGCTAGTGTTTTTTATTAGAATTAAAATATTTTAGCTTTAATTATCATTAAAAATACATTAAATGTAGTAAAACAATTTCGAAAAATAATTGTTTTTATTAATTTAAAGTTGGATGTGTTTTCTAGATGTGAAAAAATTATTGGATCATGTCTTATTGTATAACCATCATATTTACTTTTATTTAAAGTTATATGACACTGTATGGAATATATTATTTTCTGCCACATTTAGGGGTGATTCCTCAGATTACATAAGTTCCTACTCGACCCTCCCTATACTCTAGGTAATATTTACGACCTTACCTTAGGAAGAGGCAGGCAAGGAAGAGGACGGAAGCGATGAACAGAGCAAGGAACATGTCCCAATGCCTACTGGATATCCACACTGACACGTACTATTTCTGTCGCACTCCCCACCAGCTTCCTGCTTCGTCACAGAGTGCTAGATGGCAGAGGGTCGTCGTTCTCCGAGCGATCGCTCACGTACGTGACGTGACGGGTAACTTACTGCCCGGAGCTACCGGAGCAATAAGCGAGAGGAAACGGACGATCCGGCAAGGACGTGTTTATCGAGTCATCGGGCAGGATGAAGTCAGTCAAGATGGTTTAAGGCTGATAAGAGCCTGGAGGCCGAACAAGGGTACCGATACCGGAGTATCCAGAACTTTAGTCTCAACCAGGTTCTTAGTAGCTGAGTATGGATGAATATCATAAAGTGAAATATTTTAAACATACTTGGGAAAATATTGGAGTCAAGAATTGTTTAGTACCTAGAGAAAATTGACCTAGAGAGAGAGATATATACTTTATTGACCAAGCGATGCTGCCCAACTTAGTTGGGTTGCTATTTACACAGCATACTACTTTTTCGTTAATTGACAATTTTCAATATAAAAATCTTAACATGCAATACACACAAAAAAATAGATTAATATTTTTTTTTTTTTTGTATTTTACATGTTTTTCCCTTAAATTATTTTTCTCATTTTATTATTCTTTTTCCTTTTCTTGCTTTTCTCTCATATTAATTCAAATATATATGTGTATATATACATACATACATACATACATATATATATTATATATATATATATATATATATATATAATTATATATTAATAATAATCATCACAATATGACATCCTAAAACAACCATATGAAACTTCGCTTCAACATCAAATCTGTAGCACATATAAAAATAATAAAATAAGATAAAATAATACAAAAAAAAAAAGTTCCCTACACACGACTTTTACTTACCTCTGTTATTAAAATCAATCAATGAACTTTTAAATAAAGTTATATATGAAAAATGGTAAAGAATCATGTTGAGTTCATATCATAACATATCACTTACACACGTCATCTCATAATTTATTATATAATTATCTACAAGAATCACTTTGATCCACTTCTCATCACTACGCATTGCCTTTTAGGATTTTGTGTGTACGGTAATATTGTTTCTAAAATATTCAGCTTTCCAACGGTATATTATACATTTATATTACTATTCTTATGTTTGGAAAAAAAAAATCATAAAAAAATATTGTTCTTTTCTCCTTTAGTTGGTTATCGAATTCGTTCAACTTGTATATTTATCCGTTTTTTATCAATGCAAACAAGATGAAATGGTTAAGTTTTTGAATTTACGTAATTAAAGGTACTTTAGAGGAAAACAAATTTAAATTTCAGCATTCAAGCCCCGTCAGACTATTTCAAACAGAATCAAACCTACACCATATTAAATCCCATTAAATTATATATCGATATAGATAGTTCAATCAAAATCGTTTGATCCGTTTTTTATAAAATGGAAAAAATAGATTTTCTTCTTTACCGACTTCGTTGGAAAAGTTGCTGTAACATAACAGCATATACGCTCCTATAATATGAAATTTTAGTTTTATACAACTTACCACACACACAGGACTCATCGCAATACTTTCCTTTAATATAATAAGGGTAAGTGAAAGTGTAAATAAAATGCTTAATAGGTATTATTCAGAAGTTCTAATTATCATATCCAGTACTGCTTAAATATTCTATATTTTTATTATATATAAAAAAACAAAAAAATAACATCAAAAACTTGATTTTTGCATAAAATTGCTAACAGCAACAGTTTGGTTACTGAAACATCCACAAGAGAGTCTTTATGACTTGAAATTTGATCCTCAATATTTTTATGCAGTGATTTTTTTCCATTTGGAGTTATAGGTGAAAAACTGAAAGAGGAATGCGATAATTCAAGGTTTTTGGCTGCCAAAACTTAAGCTCACCACCTGCAATGGTGCAAACTCAGATTACTTGGGTTTGAAACCATTAAAAAGGTATTAAAAACAATTTCCAGCATCGTCCGAATTAATTCTTACAAATTTTGAATTTTAATGTACTTCCATTGCTTTTGATACAGTGTAAACATTTGTCATTTCTCTGAAAAATATGTATGAATGAAACGAAACTTATGTAAGGATGTTGTTATCTCTAATATGAAAATGAGTTTGATTCAGACAACATGTACTAATTAATTTAAGCTATTTTTAGGGTTAAAAACTATGGAACCGACTTAAGAAAAATTACTTCACCACTTTAAATGGCCGAATCCGAAGCAAAAAAATAAAATACAAAGGACCGATTTAGAATTGTTATTTGAAACCCACTAAGTTAAAGTTCTGTATAGGTTAGCGTAAGATAAACTTTTAAATTGGTTCTCTAAACAATTTACAAATTACGAGTTCGTTCTCTGAAACCATATAAATAAGCAATGCCCAGAGATAAAGCGGGATAACAATCACAGGACATGGTAGAAATAAAACAGAGAGCATTGAGATTAGGTGGAAACATTACCGTCATTATCCCTTGCATGCGAGTCTGAAGCGTAATCAAGTAGCTACTCAAAATGAGATGTAAATCTTTACCACCGGCTAGTTTTTTCTTCCAAGTTCGCATGAAAGGGAAAATGCATAGCGTGCAAAACTTTGAAATTGCTAGGATTATGGGTTCAACCAACTTCAAGACGGCTTAGATGAAAAGTAGGATATATGTATGGAGCAGTATAACATCATTAGGACGTATATATGTATTTATAGTGTTGGGTTCGATAGTGTATAAAAGGGCAGTTAAATACCTGCAGAGGTTAAATAACGGATCATTGTATTTGTTACCTTTTAACACAAGGTGTTTCATATTTTATAACTATAATAAAATGATGCGATAAAAATAGAATTAATTATTAATATATAATAATCATAAAAATTATTATTTGTCTATAATCGAGTATATTATTCCTAAACGTAGGAATTTGCAAAGGTGTTTTGCTTATAAAATGCTATTTTGGGTGTTTTTGTTGCATTTGAGATTTTAAGATTTTTTTAAAAAAGTTAATCTATTAACCAATGTGCTCCAGAGGTGCCACTCATTCAACATCCAAATTGAGGCGGCAAATTAAATGATAATGGAAGTTATTTAGATTTAGCCAAACGAATACCGCTTCATTATTCTTATTTTTAATACTTTGTTTTGTAATCTAATGATATGAGGGTTAAAAAGATGTCTTATATCAAAAACACTCGCGTAAAGGGATCACTTGTAGCTGGGTGGCTAGCGTAACAGCCTCCCATGCTAAAGGTCACGGGTTCAAACCCGCAGGTGGTCCTAGGATTTTTTAATGGAAGTGAAAAATCCTTAGTTACGCCGTCCTTCGGAGGGGACGTTAAAAGGTGGTCCCGAGCCTGTGCGATGTCAGGTACTCGTTAAAGATCCCTATCCTTATAAAACCTGGATAGGCAAAATTTAGGACTCCTACTGTAGCATCGTCCGATTAGCCATAGTAGCATAAATTGACGTTAAATAATAAACAAACAAACGCTCGCGTAAACGCTCACAAAAAACAAAACAAAAAAAACTCAGCTGTGGTCGTTATATCAACCATTTCAACGTCATTTTATTCTCAAGTAAATTAACCAGCAATAGCATGATTAGTAAATTTTTAGCTTATTTTTAAGATTTTAAAAAATATTAGTTTAATCAACAATTTCAGAAAAAACAAAACAAAAAAAACTAACTATAAAAAGAACTATATTTTATGTATTTTCCTTTGTTTATAACCATTATTAGATAATTCAAAAAATAGTTTTTAAATCACGTGATTTCAAATGAATTTTTAAAAAATGTCAAAAAAAAAATTAAACAATTTTAAAATGTTATATTATGTCTAAAATCATTTTAAACTAACTAAAAAAAATTCATGAAAGATATGAAATGATATAAAATAATAATAAGAATTGATGCGTATTATCTTTAAAAATGTCGATGTACTTTGCCAAAAACAGTTCATTTATCATAAATAATTAATTTAATTTTAACTGATTATTTCTTTTTTATGTTCAAATTATATAATTAAACTCCATGAAACGTTTTTAAACATAAATCAAGTTTATTAATGCTTAATTAAAGATTTTGATATTTCCAAACACAGAAATATTTTATACTTCTTTGTTTATATTCATAAATGACATTAATAATAACTGTAAATTATTCTTAAACTCTTGTCGTTTTATTCAGTTTCACAGACTTATAAACAAACACACATCAATCAGATTTCACTTCTTTCTTTTTTTTCGAAACATGAAAAATCAGCGAATATTTTCAACACGTGGTTAATGTTTTTAAAAAATAAATTTTCCCATGTTTTTATCTTCCTATTTACGTTCTTCAGAGGAAAATAAAGTTTTAAAAATACTCTTTATTAAATAATACTCACGTTTGAATATGCAATGACCTTGATTTTGCTTTAGAGAAGGGATGCAAAAAAATAAAATCAAGTTATGCATTCAGAATGTCGGTTAACTTATCTACTGATCACAAGACATAAAAGATAACCTAGTTATTTAAATTATACTACATAAACATTATCAGTAGTTTAAAAAAAAATACGAAATGTAAAGGGCATAGAAGTTACTTTCAAGTTCCAATGAAGACAGCCCACAGGACAGAACTCTACGTGACTAAAATAAAATTGATGAAGCTGGGCCGTATTCAACAGCACGAACCCCTCGTTATTCATTTTAAACCTTTTATCAGAAGTCTATAGCGAATGATATCTTAAAATGGAAAAGATATATATGTTTTATATATTATCAATGACCCAATATTTAAAAAAAAACAAAACAAAAATAACTGCCTCGAGACCGAATGAGCATTAATCAATATTTCTAAGAAGAAGTCAAAAACTATAATTCGGATCAAACATATACGAAGTCCAGATTATTCGAGTAATTTTTATTTAAGTGCTTTTAAGTTGAAACTTTTTAAAATGTTTAATCAATTATATCTAATATATTTATATTATTATTATTATACAATAATCAATGGGGTACGAAGACTCTCATTGTGCACACCTAGCTTCTATAAGTAAAACTCCAAAAACGGGAGGAAACCTTGGTGGCTGAGCTTGAACTAGGCCTAATCATCTCCTTGCACGTTTGTTGTCTTGGAAACTACGGTTCTATATATGTATTGAGCCAAGAACTTCATAGTTTTTATTTTATTTTATTTGTTTAAATCTAAATAATAATTTTTATGGCTGGTTTGTCATAGACATCAACATTGGTTATTTTACTATGAAAATATCTCTGGAATTTGATGTAATTGTTAAAGATATTTTTCAACTTTTTACAGTAACGATAAAATAAATAATTTTTTTACAAGTGATAAGTTTAATTTCCATATTAGAGAACAGCTGTAACTACATTATAGAAAAGTTCAACAAATATTTTCTTTGAACAAAATATCTGAAAAAGAGACTTTCGGCAGAAAAAAAGAAGGGAAATCTCATAGATCGGTAATAAGAGTACTATTCATATCTACGACATTGATTTCATAAATATTTACAAAGAAATTAAAATCAGTTTGAACGAAATAATATTATTAAATTAAATATTGTAAATTTTTGTAGTATATATAGAAAAAAATGAAAGAAACAATTATTTATTTAGCTGAACAACAGTTAAGTTATGTTTTTTTGTTTATTATTTTCAATAACGAACCTTTGTAATCGAACGAAAAAAAAAAAAATCAACCCCCTCAAAATTTGAGGGCTTACGTTCAAGATGCGTAGAATCCGAATAATGAATAAAAAAAAAATCCGTTTCTCCTAACTAATAAATAAATTCTAGGTCGGCCTTCACTGGCTTACACCAGTGAAGCGCTGAGTGAGAGGCGCTGGGATCTCTTGGATTCCGCTTCTCCCCCCACTTGTGGAGGGAGCAGCCGAGTCTAGGGTTCCTTTGGCTGATTGTATATATTGTATATAGTTAAGTTTGCTTGTATTATTTTTATTTATTTCCCAACTTGTATTTATCTCTACTACAGGTTGTTGTTTTGATTTGTTTCTTGTTGTTTTTTTTTGTATATATTTGAATTTATTTATTTCCGATTTTATGTAATTTGACTTTATCATTATTGGCTGTATATATTGTATTCATGTGTACTAGATCACTATTACTACTGTTCGTTATGTAACAAATTGTAATATTTCTCAATAAATAAAAAAAATAAATAAATAAATACTAAATTTTTTTTACTAAATCAGCAGTAGTGATATGCCATTATTCTTTGAATTATTGCTTTTCATATTACTTAATTGCCTATCAATAGCTATATCAACAGTTATACGTTAATATTGTTATTTGGAAATAATAAACCATTTTGTAATAATTTGAAGCGTTTTTAAATTTATTTTTGCTTTTGAAGAAATGTGTTATACCGTTTACAGATAAGCACATATAAACTAGTTTTATGTATAAACTGTTACATTTCATAAATTTGGAAAAAAAAATCGTATCATCTATTCTTGAAATATATATTAAGATGTAAGAATTAGATATGTTCGCGTGTAAAATACGATAGTACTTTAGCCATGAAGTTTAGTATGAATTTTTAAAATTACATACTCACGAATATAGTAGATATTGGCAATACTTAGGTCGGAATGATTAAATATTAAACGAGGTAAATAAAACATAATACAGGCTACTTCGTTGTGTCAGTATATGTGGTTTATGCCTACTATAGGAAACCGATTAAATATTGTATGCAGTAACATCGATCAGTAACCAGGTCAGGGCGTTAGCTCTCATAAGTGATCCCTTAAGCATATCTGTTTCATTATGTAATGGTATATTCATATTAATAGAAATAAGTTAAATATTTAACAAAGGACATTTTGCACGCAGGGTGGATTTAGGCTAAACACCATTACTTTTACCTCAATGCGGGAAAAATATTTATTTAATTAATAGAATAAGTTTATTTATTCAATTAAGTTACTTATTAAATAGTAAGTGTAGCAAATTAAAGGGGAAGGAGTGGCGATAAAAGTTTTTAAGATTTAATCAATAAGGAGTAACTGGGGTATGTAGAACAATATTTTAAAATATTAGTCATGTAATTCGATTTAGGGCAATAATTACCTCTGAGACAAATTAGCAAAAGCGTTAAGAAATAAGCTTTGGACAAAGTAGAAAAAAAAATTAATAATAATGTTTGATATCCTAATTCAACTTAATTAATAAAAAAAAATGCATAATACTGCTGCAAAGGTGTTTTAGTCTCTAGATAGTTATAAATCATAAAGAAAAATGCCCGAAGAAGTTTATTTTCTTTCATAAACATAATAGGAATTACATATATATTGAACCAGTTTTCTTTGATTGAAAACAGTTTCAGAAAAGACAAAACATAAATAAATCCTAAAGGCTCTTTGAAAAAATAGCAATTCTATATTAAATATTCTAATTCGGAACAAGGATGAGTCAATCTAAGAATATTTAAAGCCACACATCTATGATTCTCGTGACCTACACAGGTTAAATATAATTTAAGTGACATCATCGCGGCTAATTTATTGGGATTGTAAAATTTTAGGGATGGATATAGAAGAAATCCAATCTTTATTCAGTCCATAAGTGCCTTAGGGCTCAACCGAACCGTAAATGGGAGAATATAGTTATCAGACAGTTCGGATGAAAATTAGTGGAAGATTTCTCAGCAAAGGCTGTAGAGCTACATTTTGGGGGTTCTCTAAGCCTTTCGTCGTAATACGTTCAGTATTGTGTCTCGCTATATTGACCATTTAGGGGTATATTTTAAAGAGAAGATTGGTTTGTGAGTTATATATCAGGAGCAAATACAAATTATAATTTGAGAGGAGTAAGGCTTTTGTGTTGAATTATATATGTTTTAGGGTATAAAGTATTTACAAACTAGATGTATAATCTTACAGATAATATATTTTTGCTAGAGTGAGAAGGTCGAAATGCATTGAATGGGAGCGATCAATTTCAATCTGGAGCCGGTTCAAACTTAGCATTGCATTTATAAATACGCTTTATAAATGATAATTTATTATATTAACTAACAACCATTATATAATATAATTATATGCTATTACTAGTAGTTATTTATCTACTAGCATCATTAATTTTTATTGATTAAAGTATGCGAGATGGGCATTACTGTTAATCTAAAAGTAACGCCAAGAGCACATATACACATATATACGTACAAAAATTATCTTTTGATAATCATGTAACGAGAGCTTCGAAAATCCGTTATGAAGTATATTTCTCCTTGAATTTGTAATACTCTAAAATATTGTTCATTGGACCTAAATGCATTTAAAAAGTTAAGTAACTTGACGAGATTCTTAAAAGTAGAATACGAAAATTCTTGATTCAGGAAAAAAGACCTTTTAATTTTCCTATCTTATTTATTTGACAGAATGCAAGGGGTGGGGCCCAAAAATTGTTTTTTTTTTTTTTTTTTTTTTTTACTAGAACGGATTAGCTAGCAAGGGTAAAAAGAAGAGGGTCTTTGAGAAAGTATTGATATTTAGGTTTCTTACTACTCAGATTTAGTTGTTAAACAAATTCATCAGCTCAACACACATTTAACGGAAATGTAAATAGATTAAAAATTCATGATCTCTTTTAGATGTTAACTAACTGAATTAATTATTGATTGTATATTAGTTTAAGTTATACCTTTTAATTTATAAGAAAAGTTTTAAATAACTCTTGTATAAACAGGCTTTAAATGTGTCGAATATATAGTGGATTTACTTAACATATCTATTTCAGGATATTATAATTCTTAAATTCAAAGTGTTTACGCCAGATTTCCTTTGCCTCGGATTATATTACACAGTTTTATACATATGTTATTTTATTACGGTTCCAATATTATCGCCAAAATGTCGTTAAGTACTGCTCTAGTCTACAGCAAAGTAAAATATTCGATATAAAATGGTTGAATTAAAAGAAAAAAAAAAAGAGAAACTTAAAAGATAATTCAGATAAAGGAACATGCTCATTGAGAGCAGAATTAAAGAATAATGAACAGTTTATTGAAGTATACTTAAAGACAAGAGGTATTGTAGTATGCAAAGGGAAGCTGTATACTAGAGCCGGTGCAGCGAGGCTAGGATAAAGTAATTAGCTGGTCGATACACTTGATTGGAGCCTGATTACCTTCCTCGCTCAGCCGCTATAGCAGTCAACATCTTGTCATCATCAACATCTTATCAACATCAACTATCATAGAATGAATCCATATAAAACCTTTTCAAAATATAAGATAACTTAAAACTTTTTAAAAACCCGTTGCTACTTATTTCCTCTGTTATCTTCCTCAACTTTGACTACGGTTGCCTGTATACGGGGACTAAGTGGTAACAGGAAATACAAGAAAACGTCTTATGAATGATTTATAAGATTTACTTTCGGAGCCCGTAGACGTGACCATATTTCTGGTTATTATACAACTAAAAATTTCTTTATCCTTCTGTACGCCCGGCAATATTTCCTTGGTTCTTACCTATTCCAAACTTAAAAGAATATAAAACCTTTCTACATAAATGAGCTCCCACCTCCGCTCTGATATCCATTCGTTAATACTAGAACCCAATCAATCAATATTTGAATATCAACACATTTTCGTCTCCTTCCATCCTTTCCTTCTTTCAAACATCAACTCGTCCACTACCTACCCGTATCTCAATCTTCCGTTCCATTGTAAAACATAGGTATACATAGTATAAATATGTATATCCCTATATCAGTGTGAATAGAATTTGCAAAAGATTTATAGATATATTGAATAGTTGATTTTTTATATGTATATATATTTTTTAAAGTAACCAGACCATAAGGATTTCTTTTGTTCATTGCCATTATTCTAAGGGGACATGACCCCTGAATAATTTTTTTTTTTTTATTCAAATGCAATACTGTAATAAGTTATTTTATTTTTTTTATTCGCATACTAGATTCGAAACGAACAAGAACTTGAGCCCAATTATACATAATATTAAGAGAAAATCTCCACTTTCTATTAAAATTCATTCAATTTGAAAAAAAACCCAAAAACTATCTGATAAAAACAGCGTTTAATCATAAATCGATTAAAGGATTTAACAAAAAATACTTTTTCATAAGTTAGTTTTATAGATTAGCATAGTATAAAAGCTACTGACAAGTTGAGGCTAAAACGTTGCTGTAATATCTTTGACATATATCTATTGTATTTAAAATTTTAAATTTCAGTTAGGAACGACCATTAGTTCTTAGACTAGACGTACAACCAATCTATCTAAAGGCAAACTGATTTAAAAATGTTCACTATTCTAATACTTTCCCATAATATATATTAATAGTGAAAGTAAGGTAACATAAAACATAAAGTATTACATGGTCCATTTTTGTATTAATTCATTTTCTAGTGTGTGAGGACATAAAAAGAATATTTTTAGAATTCCCACGATACTAGAAGCATCTGGGGTTAGATATTTATTTTTGTTTATGGGGTTTAATCCTGTTATATACATGAACTGGGCCATAGAGAACAGGTTGCCTACCCTATATTCTTTCAACTTTTTTGTAATGAGAATGCCGTGTTCAATCAGCTTAGATTTTTATTTCTTTAAATATAAATTCCTTAAAAAAAAAAAAAAAATTTATCGCAACACACCACTTTCACTAATCTCCATTATTTATATAAATTTAAGAATTTTTGAACAAAATTAGAAAAGAAATAAATTGTTAAAGAATTATTTATGTTGGGTTTTAATAGAAGCATGCGTTTTATTAAATAATCTATTATATTATTATCTAAGACAATCAGTTCGTTCTATTGGTTTTTCATTACCCTCCGCTGATGCTTATAATAGTATGTATAAAATAATATTTTTTCCAAATTCTTTAACTTTCCAAATGTATATATTACTGCTCTTATGTTCAAAAACACAAAATTGCATTAAAAAAATATGTTTACAGTTTTCTCCTTTAGTGGTTTTTCAAATTCGCTCAACTGGCATACTTAGCTGTTATTTATCAATGCTAACAAGATAATATTGCTATTTTAATAGAATATAAAAAAAAAAAATAATTTAGGTACTTTAGTGGAAGAAATTTTGAAATATCGGCATTTAAGACCTGTCAGACTATTTCAATCAGAATGAAACCTACATACTTTAAAGCCCATTACATTTTACATCGATATAGCGATTAATCAAAATCTTTAGAGTCGTTTTCGAGAAAATCGTAAAAAGGTGAAAATGCATTGTATAAAGTGGCTCTTCTGTTAAACTGATTTTGATGAAAAAGGTTTTGTCACGTCTTGGGCTTATATTTGTCTTAAATATAAAATTTCGGTTTCATAGGACTTTTTGTTTTTGCCTGGGAGTTACCACACACTCACACACACACAGACCTTTTTTGCGGGTCTTATTTTTTTGGACTCAGGGGACCCTAAAACGTGTATTTCCGTTTAAAACTTAAGAATTCGAAAATGTTCACGATCGCAATACTTTCCCTTACTATATATTTTATATATAGGTAAGTAAAAGTAAAAAGAAGATTGCCCCGGGAGCTTCTAGTTTAGAATATGTTTAGAGTGCTGCCACTGGGTAGTGTCTCTACATGTAATTCATGACAGTTTTATATGTTATCGTCACATTTACTTGATGTATTTTTATTTTTAATACAATTTTAAATATCAATAAATATGTTTAAACAAAAACATATCATAATCATAAAAATATCAATAATATTGGTATTTTTATATTGTTAAAAACGATCAGATATTGTTTAAAATTAATATAAACAACAAAGACTATGAATATAGTAGAAAACAAAAATAACTATGTTTTTTAAAACATCTTTCTCAAATGGCTTGGGAAACTTTATAACCAATAGCTGATCGTGGTTATTAAATTTAAATATCTTTAAAATGCAATAATTTACTTCCACTAAAACAAATACGTTTTGGATACAATAATCCATTATATATTAATAATTCCACGTCTTTGAAACTTTGATTATATTATAAAATCTGAATAACAATAATTTGTTAAAAGTAAAAATACAAAAAATTAACAATTGTTAACATTAAAAGTGTAATATAAAATGGGAAATCTAGACCGAAATAATTATTATTAATTGACATCAGCTATTGAAATTATAAAACATACAGTTAAGATTGGCGTTGCTTGTTCAGTCTTGTACACTTTTTTTTATTCTTTTCAATTAACTTTATTTCTATTTTTAATGATATCACAATTACTCTTATTATTGTATATCTTATTTTATTATTTACATTTTAAAATTTAATCAAATCATTATGATGTATTATGAAATAATTACTGTGATATACTATAACAAACGTTGAAGTATGAGGAAGAAAGCAAACACATAACTATAATCAACACCAAAAAAAACTACAGTCGCCTATGATACGTCATGATTAAGACCCATGGGGGGAAAATGGGAAAGATGGGTCACAACCAAAAATTTTGGTCCAGTGAGATATGAGGCCACTGGGTAATTCAGAAGGTTGCACAATGCGGAATTGCGGAGCTTGTACCCTGTGAGTATAATTAAGTTGATAGCATAG
Organism: Piezodorus guildinii; assembly: GCA_023052935.1. Classification (NCBI taxonomy): domain Eukaryota; kingdom Metazoa; phylum Arthropoda; class Insecta; order Hemiptera; family Pentatomidae; genus Piezodorus; species Piezodorus guildinii. The sequence goes on from CM041294.1 coordinate 111,701,321, forward strand.
CGGAGACTTATATAGGTGTGTAAAGTAAAGCTGAACCTACTGGTAAGCGTCAAAAAGTTAGGCCGAAACGTCGATGAGGGGCTAAGCTTGAGCGGTGATCAATGGACTAATCTGCGTTGGTAGTATTTAGTGGTTTCGGGATTGAACCTTCGGGGTCATTATGCTTATTAAATGAATAATGTTCCGGCGGTATTACGGACTAATTCATTAATAAAAAAAAGTTATTCAGTAAACTGTTCTGGTAATATTTATGCAAATAGCTATTACATAAAAGAATGAGATCTAATGCAGGTAGGTTCCCTAATTATTTTATGTATTAACAGTGGTTTCATTAATTTACATAAGATATGTGGATTCAGTAGAAATATTATTAAGAATGATTAACTGTGAGTAAAGTTACTATAAAATTCATGAATAGGTACATAGAAATTCATAGCATTGAGACATGACATATTGAAACATGACAAACCCACGTAGTAAATTGAGGCCCGATGAATTATCCAAATGAAATAACAGTATGTATAAATAGCAGCGAAGTCACGGTTCGATAAATCGATTGAGATTTTCCGACCTGTGAATAAATCATACGGGAACTGTCATTGGCTAAAGTTCACCAAATGCCAATGCTGTTCAATATTACTGCACATTTTATGTGTTCGTGTTCCTCTTTTAGACTACTGCTATTGCGCTGTATCGGAGGAAGTGGCTGATCCACAGAGGGGAGAAAAACAGGGAATCCCTCCCAACACAAACATTAAGGAGAAATTGTAAATAACGGCTAGAAAAAATATACATATCAATATTCGAATGTTATCTTAAAGTAGGTGAAACCCTACGGCTTTACGGGTTGATAAAAATTTAAATGTATAAATTATGAATATAATAAAGAAATTGCTGAATTACGGACTAACCATGGCTGCACAAAAAAAATCTTAATTTAATGAAAATCGAACATTATGACAATTGTGTAACATGCAAAGTTCCTAGAGACCTGCGCCACATTCTATTCAAATGTAGAAAATATCGGAAGAAAAGAAAAGAGGCAGTTCCACGACAAGAAGAAGCCATCTTTTTGCAACAATTAGATAAAAAAAAATTGGTGATGATTAAACAGTTCTTTGCTGACACCCAGTGTAAAATATAAAAAAAGACCACATTATGTATTTTAAATATTATTATTATTTTATTTTTTCTCTCTCTTTTGAGTCTCGTTCCTCTCTCATTTACATCATTTCATTTTGTTCTCTTTTTACCTAACTTATTTTTTAATTATTTACCTAACTTTGTATTGAATAATGCCGAACATGTATTAACCATATAGGATTTGGTTTTAAATCTTGAAGATCACAGGTATAAAAAAAAATAGAAATAATACATACAACTTCGCTATCGGTCAACCAGTTACTATTTTAACAATTGTTATGCTCAACGAATAAAGTTATCATTCAGTTCCAACTCTTATTTATAGAGGCAGTGGCACACTAGAAGAAGTAGGTAGATATATCCATAATTATTCAATAGGTTATACTTTAACAAAAAAAAAAAAAAAAAAAAATATCTTTTTTTATGTTTTAAAAATAAGTTGTTATATTTTTTTGTTTTAATAGCGAAATGTTTTTTCGTCGCCTAATTTTCAAAATCCAATATCAATTGAACGCTTTTCCATGGATACCTGTACATGAAATATTTTTACAAATCAAAATGTATTTAAACATATTATATATGAATTTAGTGATGTTTTTTGTGTTAATCGAAAATAAATTTTATAGAAGGTTTTAGAAATACATCTATTCCAAACACGTAGAGAACGATTTTTCCGAACCTAGCGTTTGTGGACATCTATCTATACGGTACGACGAACCTAAAAAATCAGTTTCACAAACATAGTCAATTTTATGATACTGCGATGACCAAAAAAATAGTGAAATTCATAAATAAATAAATAGTTCATTTATAAATATAGATTAGCCTTTTAAAATGTCACTTTAATAACGTCGAGTAAAAATGTTGCAAGCTGGTTCGAATCAGTTTTTTGTGGTCTTAAGGAAATGTTGGAATCTTTCCATTCAGCTAGACTATGATAGCGATCTATAGTCCGTCTGTTAGACTTTATTGTACAATAGTTAGTACGGATGTTAAATCCATTCCTCTTTTCCCCTTCAAAGAAGTCCCTCTCTTCCAAAATTCACCCCTGACAGCTGATCCAAATCTGAACCGGACAGCTATATTCCGTTGCTCGAACCTATCTGTCACTGTCCTGGAACCCGATTGAGGCGGTGGGGAGGACACAGCCGAACAGGGACTGACTGGTTATGGAATTGTTGGTATTCTACTGAACATATCTCTGTATCTAACAAAATATCACTCTATGTATAAAATGAAAACGCGATTTTGGTTTCCGCTGACTTTGGCTTCTAAACCAAAAGACGGATTTTGATACGGTTTTCACTATCATTTAGAACATTCTTTCCTGAAGGTTTATGAGTAAATTACATTGCAATTTAGCTTTTCTTTAAACGGGAAAAATACATTTTCTGTTACCAAGTCGTTAAAAAATTATTCCTAAAATATAAGTAATATAATATACCGTTGGAAAGCGCAAGGTTTTCGCAAAAGAACACACAATTAAATATAAACTTAACTTACTGGTACCGACGTTTCGGCCTGAATTATAGGCTTTCTTCACGGCGATTTAAGGAGAACGTCACAACAATGTTGTGTGTTCTTTTGAATACACCCTGATCTAACTTCTCCCATATATACACACAGTCAACCATTCTCACTTCACGATAAACCAATTTTTGAAAGTTATGTTTTTTATTTAAGCCGATGATTAAATATAATAATGATACACATAATATTTTCTTACTAAATACAATTTCCGTTACGATGAAATATAAATCCCCAAGTGATAAATTCTCAATTCGTCAAACTGTTTGTTATATTGTTTAAACATAAATGACCCACAGAACTTAGAGGACACTAAACAGTGTATTTCCTGTGAATATTCAAATTCAAAAAGTTTACGATCTTTATATATCATATATATATATATATATATATATATATATATATATATACAAGAAATTAATTCATCGACCCTTTTTTTATATTATAATTTTGTTTTAAATAATTCGGGTTTTGGGCCATTAAACCAATACTCCTTCTTAATTTTCTTTATTTTGACGTTTCGATCCTCCGTCCATGAATACACATAGGATCCTTTTCACTGCAACTAAACATAATTGGTTACATTTTGCAGTATGTTGGTTACATTTTCCATAAATCATCTATCTATAGCCGGGTACAATATATTATAAAAACATCTTACCAAAGAATTTTATTGAGCACCGGCACACCACTCAGGCTAACACAGGGCACTGGGATCTCCAAGCCCTCCCCCCTCCAGCCTTGGCGGCCGAAACTCAACTTATCAATAAATAAATACAATAAAATTATTCTATTAAAAATACAAGGTCAACAACGCTTAAAAAATATATCACAAAAACAACAATAAAACAAACCAAACTATTATATAGACCAATAACTATGAAACAATCTAAAATATTTTATATAAATAATGATTATAAAAACTGATAACAATAAACAACTTATATATTAACCATAATAAAACTTTTTTAATTTCGTCTACTTATTCTTCCCAATTTATTTAAAATATTATTGTATACGTTGCTAAGTTTTGTGCAATCATTGGAGGGGGGAGGGCTTGGAGATCCCAGTGCCCTGTGTTAGCCTGAGTGGTGTGCCGGTGCTCAATAAAATTCTTTGGTAAGATGTTTTTATAATATATTGTACCCGGCTATAGATAGATGATTTATGGAAAATGTAACCAACATACTGCAAAATGTAACCAATTATGTTTAGTTGCAGTGAAAAGGATCCTATGTGTATTCATGGACGGAGGATCGAAACGTCAAAATAAAGAAAATTAAGAAGGAGTATTGGTTTAATGGCCCAAAACCAGAATTATTTAAAACAAAATTATAATATAAAAAAAGGGTCGATGAATTAATTTCTTGTATAAGTATTTTAGGGTATATATTGTAATTGTCGTACATATGTAGATTGGTTTCATTTTGTTTGTTGTTGTTTTTCTTGTGGCCTTTCATTGGTAAATATGGGTATTTTTCAAGATATAAAACATTTTTATGGAAATTTTGTAGCAAATCGAGCAAAAAGGTATTCTAAATTGATAAAGAAGTTAGCTCATTTGGAACCACAGAGAGTGTTTCTTTTAAAGTGTAGGCAACAAAATTTAATTCCACCACACATTAAAGACAGCACAAAAAGCATTTATAAACTTATTCCTACTTCTTCAAAGTTTGTAAGACCATTGGAGAATATAATTTGTAAAACTGAAGTCTCGATTCTGAATTTGGAAATTAAAGATGTATGTTTAATAATAACGAGAATAAAATACAAAATAGACCATATTCTGGTAGAACTCTCGAATACTATTAATAAGGACCTGTATTACAAGCTAACGTTGGATCAAGATAATCTCTACAAAAAGCAGAAAAAACAAAAAAAGATAAAACTAATTAAAAAATTCGAAAAAATTAAAGGAAGGACAGTAAATGATTGTTTGCCGGATGTACCAAACACTGCGTTTTTGAATCTGACAAATAAGGTAATACCGAAGAATGTACAAGATATTTTATCTTTAGGACCTAAATTCAACAATGAAATAAACCCAAAAAACATTGCTAAAAAAATACCACAATTCCTATCTGATGTGGAATACATAATACAAACTGTAGAAAAAGATGAATCAAAACAGAATGAACTGAGACTTAAAGTGGTTAATGCCGTAACGAATGTTTGCAATAAGAATGCAAATCAAGGATATAAGGCACAGCCGATTGATAAGGAAATCCATGCAGCAAAAATATTTTTAACAAACAATCCGGACGTATTAATAACATCAGCGGACAAGGGGGGTATTACAGTTGCCATTGACAAAGGGGATTACGACGAAAAGATGAGTAATATCATAAACGACCGTCTTCATTATAAGAAGATTCCCGATCACACTCAAAATTTAATGAAGAAAAATAATCAATTGGCAAAAATGCTACTTAATTTAGAATTGATAAGACTCGATCAATACAATAAATTATATACGAATAATGCATTACCACCGAAAATTTATGGACTCCCGAAAATACACAAGCCCGATATACCTTTACGACCGATTATTTCTTTTGTAAACTCTCCTACATTTAATTTAGCAAAATTCTTATTAAATATTTTACAAAATTCTAAAGTCGAAAATGAGTGGAATATAAAAAATTCTTATGAGTTTAAAGAATTCATTGAAAAGCAAGTGATCCCAAATAATAGTAAACTAATATCTTTAGATGTAGTTTCTCTGTTTACTAATGTCAAAAAAGAAGTAGCTATAAAGGCTGTTATAAAAAGATGGAAACAAATTGAGAAATTTACAAAAATTCCTCAAACCTTATTTATTAGCGCTGTAGAGCTTTGTATAGAAACATCTTATTTCTCTATAAATAACCATTATTATAAACAAATAAGTGGCCTGCCAATGGGATTGTCACTTTCTCCCATTCTCGTAGAACTCGTTATGGATGATTTGGTGGAAGACATTTTAGCCAAAATTCCCATAAAGGTGCAATTTTTGAAGAAATATGTTGACGACACCATTTTAAGTGTTCCGACAGAGAGCTTAAATGATATTTTGGGACATTTTAATAAAGATCAAAATATAAAATTTACTATCGAAGAAGAAAAAGACAATATGATCACATTTTTAGATACGAAAATAATTCGCGGGCTAGGGTACACAAAAGTATCATGGCACGAGAGAAAATACAATGGTGGCCGTATTTTAAATTTTAATTCTTGCCACGACCTAAAAATTAAGATCAACATTGGGAGAAATATATGCTACAGAGCAATAGCTCTAAGCAGTATCTCTTATAGAGACGAAAATATTAGCCGAGCAAGAGAAATTTTAAAAAATAATGGTTACCCTGCAGGTGTCATAGAGAAGTGTCTACGGGGGGCCTATGAAACATTTTCTCACAAAAAGAAAAAACCGTGACCCTGTAGATCCTTATTCTTATTTTTCTATTGAATATATCAGACCACTGGCCCCCATAATAAAGGGGATATTCAAAAATGAAAACGTAAATATTGTGTACAAATATAATAATAATTTTAAAAAAATGCTCTACTCTAGACTTAAAGATAAAACCAGTAAAGAAAAATCATCTAACATTATATATAGGATAGATTGCAGACATTGTGAAGGCACTTATGTTGGCCAAACTTCACAATATTTAAATAAAAGAATTTACGCGCATAAATACAGTGTGGAATCCAAGAAAGAAGAAACGGCCTTAGCGAGTCACGGTATCAAAAACAACCACAATTTTGATTTTAAAAATGTAAGTGTTCTGGATGTGGAAAAAAATAAAGAAAAGAGATTGATTCTTGAGATGATGCACATCATTAGGAACGAACATACTGTAAATGCGCGGAATGATTGCACAAAACTTAGCAACGTATACAATAATATTTTAAATAAATTGGGAAGAATAAGTAGACGAAATTAAAAAAGTTTTATTATGGTTAATATATAAGTTGTTTATTGTTATCAGTTTTTATAATCATTATTTATATAAAATATTTTAGATTGTTTCATAGTTATTGGTCTATATAATAGTTTGGTTTGTTTTATTGTTGTTTTTGTGATATATTTTTTAAGCGTTGTTGACCTTGTATTTTTAATAGAATAATTTTATTGTATTTATTTATTGATAAGTTGAGCTTCGGCCGCCAAGGCTGGAGGGGGGAGGGCTTGGAGATCCCAGTGCCCTGTGTTAGCCTGAGTGGTGTGCCGGTGCTCAATAAAATTCTTTGGTAAGATGTTTTTATAATATATTGTACCCGGCTATAGATAGATGATTTATGGAAAATGTAACCAACATACTGCAAAATGTAACCAATTATGTTTAGTTGCAGTGAAAAGGATCCTATGTGTATTCATGGACGGAGGATCGAAACGTCAAAATAAAGAAAATTAAGAAGGAGTATTGGTTTAATGGCCCAAAACCCGAATTATTTAAAACAAAATTATTATATATATATATATATATATATATATATATATATATATATATATATATATATATATATATATATATATATAGGTAAGTGAAGATAAAAATGTTAGGTTCTCTCGATCATTGTTGGGTTTTCACTCCTACAATCGCGGTGATGGTGACCCACAAAGGGGGTCGAAACGTTGGCAAACAATAAATAGTTGAAACTATTGTTTCATTTACTGACCGTCACCCGGACTAATTCCTTCCAGTTATTCTCAAACGGTCAACTAATTATATCCAGTAGTATAAAATCAACACGGGAACAACAAAAAGATACATCAACCCCCAACTCATTGTTGGGTTCTCACTCCTAAAATCGCCCTGTTGATGACCCACAAAACGTTGGCAAACATTAAATAGTTAAAAATATTTAGTTGTTTCATTTGCTGACCACAAACCCGTTTAATTCCTTCCAGTAAAAATGTTAGATTCGAGAAACGTACTTGAAGTATTATTATTCATTGAATAAATATGGAAATCTAAAGGTTGATCGGAAAAGGAGCTGACAACTAGAGAGAAGTCTCAAAGCTTCTCCAAAGACTTCATAAACTTCCAACCGCGCGATTTTGATGTGGTCTGGTGGGAATTCCCAATGCGAAACTGAACAGCTTCGGAGTCCCATAGTATATGTCAACTTCACTGATTCAGTAACTATATTTTAGTCATTACGAGAGTTGGCAACCGCTGGAATTTACATTACGTTTCTGTTTGAAGCTAAAGTTATAACAACCAAGTCTCTATAAGAAGTAATAATAATATAAAATTTTCATTTATAAATATTTGGTTTGCAGTACTCCCTTAGCAATTTATAAACCTCTATTAGGGATTCTAGCACTCCTATAACAAATAAATACCAACAGATCTCTTAAATTTTATTTAAGTAAATCCCACGAGTAAGATATCATAAAACATGTTCCAAACGATTAAATTATTTACCTAAACCAGATAAAGATTATAAAGAAAATATTGAAACATAAACCAAAGGATATATATATATATATATATATATATATATATATATATATATATATATATATATATATACATATATATTATGACCAGGATATTCCACTTCAAAGTTAATTAGAAGGGCGCCAGGCTGGTTAGGCCAGATACAGGTAGCTTTATCCACTTTTGGTGCAAGATAAGGAAAAATAAAATTTGGTACATACCCTGTCATAAAAAAGGTAATTTGCTTTTCCAGCTAAGCTCAGCGAGAAGGGCTGGGTTAGTTTGTTCTGGCATGCAATGCAACTATCAAAATACTTCTAATATAATTTATTTTCTATCTACAAAATAAAAATAAATGCACTTACTACCATGCAACAATTTATGTACAATATTAAAATATTTACAATCGGTATATACAAAAGGTAATGAGCTACAAACAAAGAAATGAACATAAGACAAAATAAAAGGAAGTTTTACATAAAGGAAAATTAAAAGAAAAGATAAGGAGATACAGGTAAGTTATAAGCTAACATAGGGAACAAGAGGTAAGGTTACAATGGAGCAGGTTCTGCCAACCGGTGCCGACAACCGCGACCGGTTACAATATATATATATATATATATATATATATATATATATATATATATATATATATATATATATATATAAATTAATCGCCTTTTCCCTTGGACATCGCATCACGCGTGAACGGCTTGACAGATTTCTCTAATTCCTCTTTTGTTATGTTTATATCAGTGAGGAGAAGGATGTTATGAAAGATAGGATGTTACTTTGGCAGATACATTTTTTAAAAATTATTGTAAAGATAATAATTACCGCTTTATCTATCTATCTATCTATCTATCGTTACTTGGGTAAATAGGTTTGCTTTTTGTTTTTTTAATTTCCTTAGGTAATCTCTTTATCTATATACAGTGAGTGTCAAAAGTATTCGGAATTCACTACCAGTCCTAGTTCTAAGGTAAACAATAGCTCAAACCAAAAATAACGACAAAAAACATTTGATTTTTAACGTTTTGAACGTTCATTTACGAACATATTAAAAATAGTGTATGTCAATAGTGTCAAAAGTATTCGGAATTACGTGGTTTCCTAATTATATTAATGTAGTGCTCATAAATAAACATCCAGTTGGTAATACTTTTTGTATAATTATACATTTTAGCCTACTGGGAATTTATATTAGTAATTAATTGATTGTTTGGTGATAAATATTATCCCACTCAAGCAATTATTGTTTCATGAGGAATTTTCATTTTCAATATAGTATTTCTTGGTTTTCTTTTTAGTAGGACCCATAAATACTTAAATAAAATTGAAAGAAATAATCGAAGAGAGATTTCGAGAACTTTTTAGTAGTTTTACAGCAACTTAATCTGAATAGATAACGTATATGTGTCCAGAGTCATGGTCGCGCGCATGTTAAAAATTTAATTTATACGTCATTATTCTTCTACTTTTAATTCTGGCTTTTCATACTTATAAAATACACAAACCTATTAATAATCCTGTCCATGAATCCAATATTATTAAACTTTTTCAAAGAAAAATATACCTTACTATCACTGACTGCTCAAGGTGTTTTACTATGCCATATTAAATTCTTTATTTGGTTTCCTTCAAACCATAATTTTTTCATAAGAACCATGTATTTTAGTATGGGAGTCATCTGTAAACAATTTAATTTATCAACCTTCTCTTTAAAAAATGTTACTAATATTCAGCCTATTCTCTTATTCTCTTGCCTGCTGAAAGACGTTTTCCGTACTTCTTCTACCATGTTTTTCTTTTCGTCCTATTTTTTTAGAAAGGGGAGAACAATTGAAACACTTATTGTGCATCTAGAAGTTCTGAAAAATTCAGAAATAAGGTAAGGTTTACTCATTTGAGGTATTGTTTTCTTATTAGATGAATAATCAGTCTTTCAGTTTTAACATTTAATATTTTTTGGACGCTTAAATTTTTGCTTTTATATTTTATTATTATATTATCTACAGTGTACATAGCCATCCATATATTCTCATCAATTTTTTTCAACATCTCAACTATTTCTCTTTACTTTTAACGAGTGAACGTGTTAACAATTATTCGAGGGCGTTGTACGTTCATTGCGTTTTTATTTTAGGTCCTTTTTTTTTTAAAAAAAATCTTTCAATGGTTGGGTATATATTACATGATAGAGGACAATTTTTTAGAACATAAAATTATGTCGAAGATTTGTGAGAATATTAAAATTTGAAACCATTAAACAACAGGATATTACGATTTCCGAATACTTTTGACACTGAACGATCTTGTAATTTTACATTATTAATCGGATATTTTTAAAAACATTAAACTTTTATGTTATCTGCTCAGTGATTTTCCTTTATAGGAGTCTCTTTTAAAGATTTATGAGTGAAAAAGAATTATATAAATTCATAGCAGTGAAATATATTAATTAAATGAAAAGAAATACGAATTCCGAATACTTTTGACACTCACTGTATATAAAAATGAATCCCCCTTTTCTTTGGCCAACGCATGAGCGGCTTGACCGATTTCGCTAAGACATAGTTCAGACAGGACGTCTGTCGGGTTAGCTAGTTGATTATATATAAAAGAAATTTCAATTTTCGACTATGAATACTGAGGTCATTATTTTCAAATACAATTCTTCATTTCAAGAAAAGTAATCCAAACCTTGGCCGTGACTGGATGACCTTGAACAGAAATAGTTCAATGAATGGCGTAAAATGACGCCCACTTACAAACAAATATTTTCAAGTCTGGAACAAAGCCAAACCATTACTAAACTCCTTCTTAAAGAAGGTATTTATTTATAGTTTATTTCCATATAGTGAAACATCCTGTAATGGAATGGTTATGTATGTTATATAAATAAATTGATTTACTGTTTCCTATAGATTCGACTATCGTATATTTTCTTGTAAATTTTATCGCCCGATTTTTAATTCAGGGTTGATTTCTGGAAAATTTACCAACGTACTAAAAATATTTTTAAGAAACACGAAATCCGACAAATCATGTTTGAGTGCAACATGTTAAATTAGCAGAATTAACGTGGGATCTTATAAAGATAAAATGTGGATCAGAAAACCAACTACAATACCTCAAGCGAACCTAATATGAAAGAGTTAATTATTCCTCCAATATATTTGATGTTAATATATTAATAACCCATCTAGGTAAAATTAAAAATCAATCTGAGCTATGGGTCAAGAGTATATTCGAATCCTTCGAATAAAGTTTTATTTTTGTGGTTGTTAAGATTTATATTTTTCTAATTTCATTTAATTTAATAAATTCTTTAAAAATAAAAACGTACATTAACAATGATATTTTTTATCCAATAGTCGATTTATGCTAAATATATTAATTAACAAGCAGTATTTTGCTTATGTGTACGAATACTTTTTGTTTCTACTGTAGCAATAATTAAACAATAAATTTTAAGAATATTAATTCCTTAAGACATTAAAAATGAAAAATTTGTCATACAGGCCTGAAATAAATTGATAATTTACGACAAAATATGGTTTAAAGGTTACTTACAACAGCAATCAGATATAATTCACTTACCTGAAACAAAAGTAAAAAAATACATTAGTAATTTTATCATTATCATTCCATTATACTTTTTTAAAAAAATTGAATGATATGCATTGATCAAATCACCAATCAACGACCAGCTGAAAAATCATCTAAGACTTTAAAGTATCAAGAAAAGCTATTGCTAACACTGAAATGAAAAAAAAAAAAAAGAAAAAAAAAGAATATATATATATATATATATATATATATATATATTCCGGGATCCAGTCCCCTTAGAATAAAGACAATGAACAAAAAGAAATCCTTATGGTCTGGTTACATTAAAAAAATAATATATAAAAGATAAACTATTCAATATATCTAATCTATAAATCATTGCAAATTTATACACAAATATACATATATTTATAGAAAATCAAAATTTTAAACACGGCATTATAGCATCGAAGACTTTTTTTCCGATCTTTATAAAGATATAAATAAAAATTGTTCAATAGAGGAAAATAAATCGCATGTTGTAATAATATTCATTGATATTGATATTAAAATTTTATAATTCACTTAACACAAACAGATATTGCATAACACTAAAGAACTGGACATCAGACTGATTCCACGTAGTGCCTTCCTCAGACTAATATACCCGTATATACATTATAACTGAAACCATTTATTAATAAAGATTGGTAGTCCATTGAAAAGAGTGAATTTATTTTAATGTAATAAGAAAAAAATGTGTAAAGTTTATTTTTAATCCGATGAAGGACATCTCGGATTTCTGTGGTTCAACTTCAGCAGTGGTCTAGGTCATTGTGTGGGAAGTGGTAAGTATTTCATTCTTCATCATGATGTAACTTTGGCCCGATGTTAGCTGCATCAGATCAGAGAAGATTTAGAAACTTTTTTAAAATACCCTCGTTTTTTATTTATTTATTTAACGTCACTTTATGCTACTATGGCTAATCGGACGATGCTACAGTGGGAGTCCTAAATTTTGCCTATCCAGGTTTTATTAGGATAGGGATCTTTAACGAGTACCTGACATCGTACAGGCTCGGGACCACCTTTTAACGTCCCCTCCGAAGGACGACGTAACTAAGGATTTTTTACTCCCATTAAAAAATCCTAGGACCACCTGCGGGTTCGAACCCGTGACCTTTGGCATGGGAGGCTGTTACACTAGCTACCCAGCAACAAGTGATCCCTAATACCCTCGTTTTTAAAATCAATTTAAGAATTTTTAAATAAATTTAGAGATAAAAGTCAATTTTTAAACAATTTATTAAATTGAATTTAAATAGAAACACATGTTTTATTAAATAATCTATTATATTCTTATCTACAACAATCAGTTAGTTTTATCGGCTTTTGAACACTCTGCATTAACTTCTACAATTCTGTGTATTAGATAATATCTTTTCTGAAATCTTTAGCTATCCAACGGTATATTGTACATCGATATTACTATTTTTGTGGTCAAAAATACAAAAAATTGTAAATAAAAAATATGTTTGCACTATTCTGCTTCAGTTGTTCATCAAATTCACTTGTATATTTAGCTGTTATATATCAATGCTAACAATATGATGTTCCTATTTTTTTAAATCTATAAAAATAACGGTACTTTACAGGAAGAAAATTTAAAACATCGGCATTAAAGCCCTATTAGACTATTTTAATTAGAATGAAACCTATTTCATATTGAAGCCCATTGAATTTTACATTTATATGGCGAGCTTAATCAAAATCGTTAAAACCATTTATGAGGAAATCGTAACAATGTCCAAAATGCCTAGTATAAAGTGTCTTTTCTGGTTAGCTAATTTAGATAAAAATGTTGCTGAGAAATCTCGGGCGTATAGTTGTCTTAAATATGAAATTTCAATTTCGTACGACTTTTAGTTTTTGCGCTTGGCTTACCACACACTAGGGGTGGGCATAATCGAATGACGATTATCGGATCATTCGATTATTACAATCATTCGGATTATTTAAATCATCGAAGTCCGATCATCCGATTATGATAAACATTCGATTATGCCCACCCCTACCACACACACACACACACACACACAGACCTTCTTGCGGGACTTGGCCATTTGAACAAACGTGTATTTCGGGTGAAGACTGGAGTTTGAAAATTTTCACGATTGCAATACTTTCCCTTACTATATATTTCATATATACCTAAGTAAAAGTAATAAGAATAAACAACCTTTATGATGAACCTGAAGGAGAGTTACTAATTAGAATTCTAAATTTTGGAATCAGATTATAAATAAATTTTAGAACTTAGAGCAGTTTTTATTTCAATTTTCATTTCAGGGGTTTATGCATGTTACTACATCGATCATGTGTATTTTTGTGGAATAACACGTTTACATATCTATGTAACGAATTTTCTCGTAAAATCTTCACTGTTTTAAAACAATAAATAGTAGTGTGAATAATTAATTAAATCTTCAGAATATTAGATTCTTTTATTCCAATGAAGGTCAAACCGCAAACTCAATTACTACAGGTTCTAAACGATTTCTGAGAATAAGATCGCTTTATCGTCAATAACATCGGAGAATTCCGCAAGTAATCACAATTACATGTTAACAACAAATTTTGTATTATAATTCTTTAATAACAATGAATCTGATATAGAATATTACATCGTAAGGGACAATGTAACAGGAAAATGACTTCAGTGTATTTCAAGACAATTTATATATTATATGAGATATAAGATATGTCTTTCTGCATGTACTACTTTATGTCTGAACCGTGATTAAACATGACAATCATTAAGATATAAGATACGTCTTTCTGCACGTACCCTTTTATGTCCAAACCGTGATTAATTATGACAATCATTGAGATACTATTTTATATCTAAACCGTAAATTAATATAACAATCATTAAAACATAAGATACGCTTTTCTGCATAAAATATTTTATGTCCAAACCGTGATTAAATATTGCAATCATTGAGATATAAGATACGCCTTTCTGCATATACCATTCTATGTCAAAACCGTGATTAAATATTGCAATCATTGAGATATAAGATACGCCTTTCTGCATATACCATTCTATGTCCGAACCATGATTAAATATGACAATCATTGAGATATAAGATACGCCTTTCTGCATATACCATTCTATGTCAAAACCGTGATTAAATATTGCAATCATTGAGATATAAGATACGCCTTTCTGCATATACCATTCTATGTCCGAACCATGATTAAATATGACAATCATTAAAATATAAGATACGCTTTTCTGCATATAATATTTTATGTCTAAACAGTGATTAAATTGTGCAATCATTGAGATATAAGATAAACTTTACTGCATGTACTATTTTATTTCCGAACCGTGATTAAATATAACAATCATTGAGATATAAGATACATATTTCTCCAATGAAGAAATAAATTAGTTTGCTGTAATCTTCTTTTTTCAGACCACCAAATAATTCGAAGAGCATATCGAAGTATTTCGAAATCGACTTCGTGTGCTCTTTAAAATTAGAATTAGTGCAGTATTTAAACATTATTGATTGTAATATATATGTTGATGTATTTACATTAGTTAATTATTCTAATTATATACAACTTAAAAACAAAATAGGTAGAAATAATCATTTAAATATAAAATCTTTTTTGATGACCTGCCTCATTGATGTCCTGATGATGGCCAATAAGTTGGAGGTGAAACTTCAGTAAAATTAAAATATTGTTTACCAGACTCCCGCCTGATTATTTTTACCTATTATAATTTTCATACATCCTCAATAACTTGAAATCAAATAAAACAAAAAATACTTTATATTTAAATACAAGAAGAAAAAAAAATTAGTAGAAATGATAAATTAAACCGGAAGAAAAACTAAAATAAGTATAGATAAGTATTATAAGTGTTAAATATTGATAACAACTAACAGTCTGTACAGGTAATGTGTATTATTAAATTTTAAGGAATTTTATTCAGCTATCAATTCATTAATTATAAATTACAGAACAATTAATGCCTTATTTTTGGTAATTACCATTTACGATGCTTATTAGGGTGATCAATAATATATAATTTAACAATTTATGAAAAATAAAAAATTGCTGAAACTCTCCTAACCATTTGTGAGTGAATTGTTGACAAGGGCCGTTGCAGAGGTCACAACCTTGACAAGGGACAGACATGTGGAGCCCTCATAAAGTTCTCAAACAGGAAAATTAAGCATTCTAATACTTTGACGATCATTGGTGAACTTGCATTCACTAAACGATATTCTTATATAACTCTCTCTATTTTGAACTCATAACTAAATAAACTTGAGATAAATCATAAAACTTAAAACCCGAATAGCGAATAAAAAAAATCTGTGCCTCCCCCCGTCCATCGTCTAATTTTTTGAAGATAGAGAAAACATGTATATAGGGTTTTAGAATCAGTGAATCGCGATAACAAACAAAAAAAATCTGGTGCGGGCAACACACGACTTTCACTTACCTCGATTTTTAAAATCAATGAACGAATTTTCAAATACAGTTAGAGTTAAAAATACGTGAAACTATTAAAGAATTAATCAAATTGAATTTATATAGAAACATGTGTTTTATTAAAAAATCTATTATATTATTATCTAAAATAATCAGTTAGTTTTATGTTCATTTCATCACTCTCTATTAACTTTTAAAAGCTTGTGTATAAGATGATATTTTTTCTAAAATCTTTAGCTTTCCAACGGTATATCATACATGTATATAGTCACGCCACCATGAGGCCATAGTGCACCTGCAGATAACACCATATTCCTTGAATCTTATTCAGCAGTCCTATTAACCTTTATATACCCTGTCCCTTCTCCCAGGACACACTCTCACTCACACTCGCACTCTCTTCAAGTCCTCGCAGTAATTACGGTACGTCAGACCTAGTATAGCCATATTGTTATTATCAAGATTGTCATTATTGTCTTTTAAAGTGTTATTATCGATATTTTGTAACTTTTGAATAAATAAAATATTTTTTTTACAATAACGAGTACGAACACCAAAATTGGCGCCCAGAATAGGGACTGCATATTTTTATCGCAGTTTTAAGAACCGAGTTTCCGCAGATCCGAACTTTTTCCGCAAATCCAGAATTAGGACTACCGCCTAGGATTCCTCACCTGTGAAGACTCAAGATTTTGGCTTACCTACCGAGGACTACCAACTTCGAGATCTTCAGATTCTGGACGAGTTCACTCACCCCGAGCATCTCGCAACGCAGGCAAAGTCTCTTATCTGCACTCAACCTTGGCCGGACTTCACTGTCGTCAGGTATCCAGCTCAAGGACAGATCTTCACACCCGTCGAAGATTATTTTGACAGCGTACTCAATTTTTGTAAGTTAATTTCCTTTACTATTGTAATTTTATGTCTGATGATTATTTAAATTCTTTAATCCTGCGAGTAAATAATTTAACATTAACTACAAATATGGCAAGCTTTCAAATTAAATCGGCAGACTACGATCATATCCCTAATTTTAATGGAAATCCACACAATCTGTTAAAATTCGTGACAGTTTGTAGACAAGTTTACCAAATCGTGTGTAAACCGGACAACTCGTTTAAGGAACTAAACGAACAAAGATTATTAAGTAAACTTTTAGCAAAACTTACGGATGAAGCTGATTATATAAATACAACGTGCGAATTTAGTCGTGTTGAAGAATTACTAAATTATCTCGAAAGAACCTTCAGAGACAGCCGCTCAATTGAACAATTATCGCATGAATTATTTAATAACAAAATACATCATAAGGAACACCCTCTTGATTTCCTTCAAAGAATTGATAAGATCCGCACTTTAATAATTTCTAAACATCGGATAGAAAACACACCAAATAGAGAAACAATTATTAGCGCATTAGAGAAAAGTATTCTTTATTTTTTTTACACTAACATGCCCCTTCACATAAGAACATATCTTATGACTAAAGCAGAAAAGTTAAGAACATTAGATGATTTGAGAAATTTAATTCAGAATGAGAACCATCTACTCTTCGATGACCTCATAAATTCGGGAAATATGAGAAGACCCGGAGAACATGATTACAAAAGAGGCTTCGACCATAAGAAAAAGTTCGATAAAAAACATCACAAACGATTTAATAATTGGCAAAATCCCAATAACCCGTATAACCCACATAATCAAAGACAAGAGCATCAATATCGACAACAAGAACCTCCACAAGACTACCGGCAGAATAATAATAATAATAATTATTACCAACAATGGCCCCGTCAAGAACAACAAAGGTATTTCAACGGTTCAGGTCGATACCGGAATCAAAATTATAATAATAATAAGAAAGATGAAAATCCAACTGTATCCATGAGAACAGTTAGCGCATTCGGGAATAAACCGAAACAGCCTAATTTCCAAATTCAGCAAGAAGACCCGAAAGACCAAGAAATCAGAGAATTAAGAGAGAAATTAGAAAAATTAGATCCAAATAATTCTTTTTTAGAGAAAGGCCCGCCAGACAATCAAAACACATAAAAGAAGAGAATAAAAGCCAACTGCCTTATGTTAAAGACCACGCGAATCGTAAATGGCTTATTGATACCGGATCTTGGAAGAATTATATAAGACCAGACATTGTACCACCAGATGTTGAAAGAGAAAAAGAAAATTTTACAATAAAAACAGCAACCGGAGAAGAACTTGGCACGGAATCTATTTCAGTTTATTGCAGAAATAATTTTCTTAAAAACCCCGAAAAAATAAAATTTTATCTATTTAATTTCAGTCCCAATTACGAAATACTACTAGGAAATGAGACAATGAGGGAAATGAAATTTAATATCGATTTCGAAACCAACAAAATAAAAACTCGCTATACAGAGTTTGATTTTATTATGGAAGACGAAGTTTTAAAATTAGTTTTGAAAGAAGGCGAAAATCAGATAAAAGTAGAACAAAATAAAAATCTATATTTTATTGACTATGAAGATGATAAGATTAAAATTAAACCTGGCATCTATGATCAAAATATAATAATCGACAGTAAAGTTAACGAAACCATATATTTACCTTTATACTATTTGCAAAAAGAAGAAGTAGAATTAACAGATTCTAATAAAAAAGGAAACCATGAAATAATAAAACAAATCCCCCAACTAATCAGAACCGACCATATACCTCCTCAAGAAAAATCAAATTTAATTAAATTATTATCGAAATATCCATCAGTATTTAAGACTGAAAATGATCCCCTTTCAGCCACTGATTTATTGGAGCATAAAATTAAAACAAAAACCGAAGACCCGATATATTCGAAAAATTACAGATATCCCCACCAATTCAAAGAAAATATTAAGGAAGAAATTAAAAAGATGTTAGAATCCAAAATAATAAGACCCAGCAATTCCCCTTACAATTCTCCCGTTTGGATTGTCCCGAAAAAGCCAGACGCATCAGGAAAAAGAAAAATACGAATGGTGATTGATTACAGGAAATTAAATCGAGAAACAACCCCGGATAAATTCCCCATTCCTAATATTGAAGACCTTTTAGGCAAATTAGGAAAAGCGACGATATTTACAGCAATGGACCTTTGCTCAGGCTTCCATCAAATAAAAGTCGAAGAAAGTTCTATCCCAAAAACAGCATTTTCTACAGATCAAGGCCACTTTGAATTCCTTCGCATGCCATTTGGACTCAGTAATGCCCCAGCAACGTTTCAAAGAGCCATGAATATCATTTTTTCAGATTCTATTAACGTTTTAGTCTATATGGACGATATTATAATTTTTTCTGAAAATTACAAAGATCATTGGAAACATTTAGAAGAAACTCTTAAAAAGTTAGAAAAACATAACTTAAAGATTCAGCTCGATAAGACAGAATTTTGCAAGAAAGAATTGTTATTCCTCGGACATATTATCAGCGAACGCGGCATAGAACCTAATCCAGAAAAGATAAAAGCAGTAAAAGATTTTAAACTCCCTAAAAATGAAAAAGAAATTAAAAGCTTTTTAGGATTAACTGGTTTCTATAGGAAAATGATACCAAATTACGCAAAGATAGCTTCCCCATTAACGAGATGTCTTCGAAAAGATCAAAAAGAAATCAAACCAGAGTTATATGAAAACGCTTTTGAGAAATTGAAACAACTTGTATGTAGTAGCCCCATTTTGCAAATTCCAGATTTCAATCAGGACTTTTTCTTAACAACTGACGCAAGTAATTTCGCCATTGGTGCAGTATTAGCACAGAAGAAAGATGGAAAAGAACTCCCTGTATGTTTTGCATCCAGAACACTTAATAAAGCAGAACAAAATTACTCAACAACGGAAAAGGAATGTTTAGCCATTATTTGGGCTTGCAATCATTTTCGACCCTACTTATACGGTAGAAAATTTTTCATATATTCAGATCACAAACCTTTAGAATATTTAAGAACGTGTAAAACACAGAACGCCAGATTAATTAGATGGAAATTATTGTTAGAAGATTTCGAATATGACATAAAATACATTGAAGGAAAGGCTAATAAAGTCGCCGATCATTTATCCCGTTACCCTATTGAAGGAAGGAAATTAAAAGAACCAGAATTTGATATTTTTCATACAGAATATTCTCCTAATAACTATTCACAAGAAATCGTAGATTTATTACAAGAAATGGGAATAGAAGAAACCCAAGAAGAAGCTAACAATGAAAACTTAGAAGGAATTAATAATGATGAAAACATAGAAGAAAATAATAATGGTGAACACCAAGAAATAATTCAAGATGATATATCTTCTTTAGCAACGCAGCACTCCACAGAATCCTCCGATAACAGAATCTTAATAGTTGATGATAAATCTAGACCAGTAAATGTTGAGAAAAATCAAATAATAATAAAAAAGGGACACGCGAAAATTCAACGCGAAACAATATTCAATAATAAGCAAAGAACAACAATTGAATTTACTTGGCCTTATCATGAAAAAGATTTTGAAATAGAAGAAAAACTTTTAGAAATCTTAAGACCAAATATAACTTACGGCATATACTGCTCACCCATATCAGATTCTATAGAAAGTGAAAATAATTGGTATAATGCATTATTTAATAAAGTTGCATCACTCATTAGAGAAAAATTTCCCACAAATAGAATTAAAAGATATTATAAACTATTGCCAGATGTAAAGAACACGGAAGACCAGAAATTACTTATCCTTGATTATCATATCGCCAAGACATGCCACAGAGGTATAAATGAAACATATTTAGTTTTGAAAACCAAATTTTATTGGCCCAATATGAAAGATCATATCACAGAAATTATAAACAAATGTGACACATGTGGAAAAGGCAAATACGATAGAAGACCTATAAAACAAAAATTTAAAATTACTCCCACACCTGAGAAACCCTTTACAGATTTAATGATTGATACCTTACACATGAGTAATTATTACATTTATTTAATAGTAGATACTTTTTCCAAAAGAATATTTTCTTATTACGCAACGAGTTATAATGCCATAGAAAGCATGAAAGTATTGAAAAAATATTTAGCATATTTTCCAAAACCCCAAAAAATATCATGTGACAACGGAAGAGAATTCGACAATAACTTGTTTAAAGATTTTCTAAACTACTTAAATATTGAATTACATTATACTACCCCCAATCACCCTAACTCTCTTGGATTGCTTAATCGAGCAAGCTCTTCGTTATTAGAAATTTTAAGACTTATAAACATAGAAAACAAAGATGATAAAGAGGAAGATAAGTTAGAGCAAGCAACGACAGCATATAATAATTCCCTTAATCAAGATCTTAAAATGACCCCTAACGAAATAACTTTCGGTATCACTAATGAAACTTATAATGAATCCCCGGAAATAAAAGAATATCTTGTTCATGAATACCATCGGAAAATGAAGCAGCTTTTCGAAATAACTAAGAAAGGTATAGAACAAAATAAAGAGAGAAAAATAGGCAAGTTAAATGAAAATAGAGAAGACATAGAAATCCCGGAAGATGTGTATATAAAGAGACAACAGAAAAAGAAAATAGATCCTAAATACGAAAAAGGAAAGTATGTTGATAAAAGATTTCAAAATAGAAATAAAGGTAGAAAGAAAAAACTCCACCCTGATCAAGTCAAACGACCGAAAAAAGTCACTAAGAAAAAGAAATCAAATAATAATAATAATAAACCTAGTACAAGTCAAAAAAACCCAGAAATAACTGATGAAGATATTGAGAATGTCATAAAAGAAATAGAAACGTCTAATGTTACAGGAGTCAGCCAAGATGACTTTGAGTTCGACGACGAATTGTTTCAAGTATCTTCTGATCGCAGCGTTTACGGTTCAGATACAGACCCTGCTAATACAAGATTTATCTGACGGACCAGGAGCATCCATCGTACAAATTAATCCATCTTTTATAATTGAAGATTGGTACACATTTTTACATTATAAGAATCTTACAAATTTAACAAGAGAAATTCAAACCCTTAAGATTAGCATTGACGTATTAACAATTAGTAATGAATATAAAACTTTGCATAATATTATTGAACAAAAATATAACAAGATATTAGAAAAAAATAATCATATTGTAAATATAAATCGGAATAACCGATCAAAAAGAGGTTTAATTAACGGACTAGGCAATGCTATTAGTTGGCTCACCGGCAATATGGACGCCGATGACAAAGAAAAGTATGATAATATTTTAAATAAAATCGAGAGAAATATGTATCACATAGAGCATAATGAAAATGTTAGATTAGGATTAAATAAAGAATTAACATCTAAACTTAATAAAGAAATAATTGTTTTAAATAAATATAAGGATAGTATAGAAAAAATAAATAATTTTACAGATTTAGCTCTTACTAAGTTAATGTATCATGATTTATTAGCCGTATTAGATTTAGTAGAAAATCAATTAAATGATATAGAATTTTCCTTAGAACAATGTAAATTAGGAATTACCCATCCAAGCATATTAACGACTAGAGAACTAGAACAATTAAACATACCGTTCGGAGAACCAATCACAGAAAATGTAGAATTAAACTGGTTACTTAGCTCCACATTTTGTTCCCTATCAGATACAGGATTAATTTATTATTTTATTAAAATCCCTTTGAAATCATTGCCAAAAACAACTTATTATGCTATGTCATATCCAGTTACAAGGAATAATAAAGTCATTACTCTAAAGATTAAAGAACAACTAATCATTAGATTTAAAAATTCGTTTTACAATGGAAATTGTATTAAATTCAATAATCATCATTACTGTAAAGACATGATAGAGATTAAGGACAAATGTATTTTAGAATTATGTAAGAATATAGAATTAAATGATTGTAAAGCTGTAGAAATAAGAACAAACCCTATAATCAAACTTATACCCACATTACACCAATATTTAACCTTTAATATTAGCAATGTAACAACTAGTGTAACAAACACACAAATGTATCATCTACCATCTACTAGCCTCCTTAATCTTAATGAAAATGAGAAATTTGTAAATATAAATGTACCACTTTCTTATGTTGACAATGTAAATATTCCTTTTATTTCCTATCATTCTGTTAATAATAAAACTATTGTATCAACAAATTTTACTTTTGAGGAATTACAACAAATAGACTTAAGTAATATAGAAATAGAAGAATTAGAACCTTATGATATAACTGTATCCCAATTTATTTCTTATATATTTTATGCAATATGTTTATATCTTTTATGTTATAATCTTTATCGTCAGTATTGTAAACTGAAATTACTGTGTTCTAATCCTCCAAATGATAATCCAAGTACCCATCCTCAACCACCTGAATGTTTTGATGGCAGAGCCAGAGCTTGGTTTCAATATTTACAGAATAGACAAACCGTCCCAAATCCTTAAATTTAGAGTTCAGTGGGCTTCACTCTCATAAGGACGGAGGAGTCACGCCACCATGAGGCCATAGTGCACCTGCAGATAACACCATATTCCTTGAATCTTATTCAGCAGTCCTATTAACCTTTATATACCCTGTCCCTTCTCCCAGGACACACTCTCACTCACACTCGCACTCTCTTCAAGTCCTCGCAGTAATTACGGTACGTCATACCTAGTATAGCCATATTGTTATTATCAAGATTGTCATTATTGTCTTTTAAAGTGTTATTATCGATATTTTGTAACTTTTGAATAAATAAAATATTTTTTTTACAATAACGAGTACGAACACCAAAATTTATTAATGCTCTTATGTTCAAAAACGAAAAATTCATTAAAAAAATATTTTTTCTGTTTTCTCCTTTAGTTGGGTATCGAATTTATTCAATTTATATATTTACCTTTTTTTCATCAGCGTTAACCAGATAATCTAGTTATTATTATTGAATCTACAAAATTAAAGGTACTTTAGTGGAAATATCGGCATTTAAGCCCTGTCAGACCATTTTTATCCAAATAAAACCTACATGATATTAAAGCCCATTAAATTTTACATCGATATAGCGAGTTTAATCAAAATCGTCGGAACCGTTTTCGAGAAAATCGAAAAAAGGTGCAAAATGCATGGTATAAAGTGCCTCTTCTGGTAAGCTCATTCTGATGAAAAAAGTTTCGTCACGCCTCGGGCGTATAGTTGTCTTAAATTTGAAATTTCAGTTTCATGGGACTTACCGTTTCCGCCCGGGAGTTACCACACACACACACACAGACTTTTTTTGCGGGACTTGGTTATTTGGACTCAGGGGACCCTAAAACGTGTATTTCCGTTTAAAACTGGAATTCGAAAATTTGCACGATCACAATACTTCCCCTTACTATATATAGTAAGTGAAAGTAAAATATAAATAAAAAGGAGAAAAGAAAAAATTGACATTCTTGAATATGTATATATATATATGCGTATATATATATATATATATATATATATATATATATATATATATATATATATATATATATATATATATATATATATACGCATGTATCTCCGATATTTCTGAAAAAGGGAAATAAAAATCTAATATGGTCAACCAGCAACTTATAGGAGATTCCCTGATAACCCGGTTATTATTGATAATGGAGGCAAAATGTTAGGTGTTCTGGAATCAGGAAATTTCATTTGAATGAAAATTGAAAGAAAATGAAATAGTAACGGAGTCTAGTATAAATGTTTTTGGTTCATTATTATCAATAACGAACTTTTGGAATCGACCAAACAAATAAACAAATTACCTCCTCTCCTCTCAAAATTTGATGTGTTTTTTTCAGTTAATTATTAAATTATTTATAGTTTATTTATATGCATTCCTTCTACTTTTCATGATGCGAAATAGTGTATTAGTTCAATTGAACAAATTTAGGTACAAAATCGAAAATCTTGCCTATATATACGCTAATGATTCGATAGAGAATTAAATTTCCTACAAAACAAAGCAAGAATCATTAAACCGGTTCAGAAAAGTTCTGCTAATTTCAAAATGCTATGTCTCTGCTATATAGCCTTTTGAAATTAGCAGTGGTGATAGGCCATTATTGCTTTTAATATTACTTAATTTCCTGTATACAACTATATAAACAGTCATACCTTAACATAGTTCTTTGGAAATAACAAACCATTGTGTAATAATTTGCAGCGTTAAGTATGGTTACATATCGCATAGTTATTACACATATATCTATCTATACTTTCAGGAAAACTTTTCAGTTTCAAAACCGACCGTGAACTCACTCCTACTAAAACGATTCCTAGTATTCCCCCTGGACTGATTGAGGATAAGTAGTACAAAAATGAAAATTAATTATGATAAAAAGATGGATTTTCACCTCATTGAAGTCGCCGTCACCTCTGTTATCTTGTAAACTTTTTCACAAGACATCCATAATCACTTGCTCCATTTAATAGGGTTCGTTAGGGTACCTAAGGACTCTTATAATTAACCTGTTGCTTCCCAAAGGTATATCGGGCTTAAATTACTTCGTGGGGGAGGGGAGCAAGTATCGACAGTACCCTATCTAATCCTGCAGCGGCACTTAATTAAGTAGATGATATCGCCAAAAGTATCTAAAGAGATTTTCAAGATTAATAATTAGAAAGTATTCCGTGAACATGGCTTAATGAGCGCGAAACTGGAGAAACCATAAAGCTGAGGCCGAAGATAAAGGATTTTAATTATTAAAAAATAACGCCATTTAGAAAAGTATTTCACTAATTTACAAAAAGGTCTAGACACAAATTTTATTATATTACGTAGTAAAAAGAAAATAAACATTAATTTTTATTACAATTAAGATTAGTTTGAATGAATAATTGTATTATTAGGTTCCTTTAATTAAAATGATCCTTTTCATTCAACTTATTTTATTTTATTATTTTTTTGTCCCTACGTTTCGGCTCTTTGCCATTCTCAAGGGATCTACAAAAAACATTTATTTTAAAATTAAAAGATACACAACATTATTTTTTAAAATTCTTATAAATCAATTTACATACCTCTTTATACTCCTTTATACACTCTATACAATATATAGATATATATTTTGTCATAATTGAGTAAAATAAAAATTAAAACTATTATAGGCTGACCAGCCCTGTCCTGGTTGTTATCATCTACTGGATTAAAGAAATCTATTCCCTCACTCTTAACTATTGATATCAAAACTAATATACACACATATATTGTTTTATTATCTCCTCCTCAGTCAAGTCTACATTTATTTTCACAGCCAAAAATTTTTTCTTTTAAAATTCTTTAATAAATTATTACCATACATAAACATATACATACACACACACACACACACACACACGATTTTAGAAGAAAAATTTTAGAGGCAATATATATATCAGAAAACATTAACTACAGTATAAATTACAAAACAGACACAAAGAATTTGAATGACCATTATGCTGAGATTTTGAGCAAAATTAATAAGTAGTATAATTTAAATAAATGGAATTTCTGGAATAAAGTTTAAATAACAATATAATAGAATAATATTTGGAATTTTATGGTTAGGTAAATTATCTTGTTTTTAATTGGATATTAATATATTTGTTTATGTGTTTATGTATATATATATATATATATATATATATATATATATATATATATGTATGTGTAGGTGGATGTGTATGTGTATGTGTGTGTGTGTGTGTGTGTGTGTGTGTGTGTGTGTGTGTGTGTGTGTGTGTGTGTGTGTATGTATATGTTTATGTATGGTAATAATTTATTAAAGAATTTTAAAAGAAAAAATTTTTGGCTGTGAAAATAAATGTAGACTTGACTGAGGAGGAGATAATAAAACAATATATGTGTGTATATTAGTTTTGATATCAATAGTTAAGAGTGAGGGAATAGATTTCTTTAATCCAGTAGATGATAACAACCAGGACAGGGCTGGTCAGCCTATAATAGTTTTAATTTTTATTTTACTCAATTATGACAAAATATATATCTATATATTGTATAGAGTGTATAAAGGAGTATAAAGAGGTATGTAAATTGATTTATAAGAATTTTAAAAAATAATGTTGTGTATCTTTTAATTTTAAAAAAATGTTTTTTGTAGATCCCTTGAGAATGGCAAAGAGCCGAAACGTAGGGACAAAAAAATAATAAAATAAAATAAGTTGAATGAAAAGGATCATTTTAATTAAAGGAACCTAATAAGAAAATAAACATATTAAAACACATGGCCTAAATAAGGAATCAGGTTCTTTCAGCACTAAGTTTTCTTCCTATGAACACTGCAGTCGTCCAAGCACTACAAATTACTCAATACAACTCATAAAACGTTTTGGGTTCGGTGATAGAAAGAATGTACAGGTCAACGGTACTTAGAACTCGGTATTAATCTCTGGATCTCATCCCTGATCTAAGAAACACCCTACAGCCGACATAAGCGAGTACATAGCCTATATAGAGTATATAGGTGTGTATAAAACAAAACGAAAAAAGTCTAACAAAAACATCTCTTATCTGCTATCAGAAATAGCAACAACCTGATCTAAAAAGCTGATATAAAATCGCCTGTAGTACAAACCGCATCCAAGATAGACCTGCTGCTAAATGCTGAGGCAACAGCTGACCTCTGGTCTTGTGGTCTGTTCCTGCAAATATTGGGTTGCATAGAACAGCACTTTTCAGGTCTAGGACGTTGTTGAGGTTTTATGCAATTGCATTTCATTACATGTGTGATGATTTGTAAATTTTTATACTCCCAATAAAATAATTCTGGATGAATTAATTCTTTTTAGTAAGTGAGTGAAGAATTCTCTTATTCACGCTCATGTAAACATATTTTCTATAAAAAAAATAGAAAATCGAACAAATGATATCTAAATAAATACACCAATTATCTTATTTTGATAACTGAGCTAAGTTTAATGAACACTTTTTTTTTTACATAAAGTTTTCATCGAAATTTATTTAAATGTTTATGTTGATGATAAAAATAAGCCTACAAATCTTAAAACTAAAAGAATCATAGAGCAACGAAAACAGGTAACATTAAAAAAAAAAAAAAAAAAAAATGTGAACTGCTAGAATTAAGATTGGGTAGTATTTATTAAATAGATCCCGACTATTATGTATAAACGTATTAATAATTAGTTAGGAGATTATTTAACATAGTATTCCTTACGCTTTTAGCTCTATCAGAATCAAAAGTAATAGCATAAATTCAGAACAAAAAAACTGCTACTTTTTTCAGTTTGTAAACCATATTTCATGAAGGACTAAAATGAAAACTCAACAAATCGGGGATCAGCTGTAGCTAGCATAACAGCCTTCTATGCCAAAGGTCACAGGTTCAAGACCACAGGTGGTCCTAGGATTTTTACTCCCATTAAAAAATCCTTAGTTATGCCGTTCTTCGGAGAGGACGTAAAAAGGAGCTTTTGCGATGTCAGGTACTCGTTAAAGCTCTCTAAACATGGTTTGGCAAAATTTACGACTCCAACTGTAGCATCATCCAATTAGCCACAGTAGTTTTTTTTTTTTATTAACTTCAGTAATTGTCACATAATGTATTATACTTCCAAATATCGGATCCTTAGCTTGCTTTTTCATCAT
Source organism: Piezodorus guildinii (assembly GCA_023052935.1). NCBI lineage: Eukaryota > Metazoa > Arthropoda > Insecta > Hemiptera > Pentatomidae > Piezodorus > Piezodorus guildinii. Next base: position 111,730,089 of record CM041294.1, read on the forward strand.
ACTTTCTTCATCTTAAGCATTTGCGTAGCCAGGATTTTCGTCAGGGGGAGGGGACAAGGAGGTTTAAAATCGTTAGGGAGAGGGGGAGGAGCAAGCTGATTGAAATTACAATTTTTTTTATTTATATTTTTTTAACACAGTCTAAATACATATAAAAATTAAAAATTTAAGTATGTGCCAGGACCTAAAATCTCTCTATAACCAAACCTTTTATCGTAATACCATATTCTAATTTTTATCTTTTATTTTATCTCCTCCCATGATTTTAAATATTTAAAAAAGTAAAAATAATATTTAAAAGAAAAGTGTGGAACGCTTGCAGAAAACAGCAGCATAAAATAAATAATGAATGCTCATAGGAACAAATACTCAATGAGTTCCAAGACGGTATTAGTAAATATTTTTGTACGCTTAGAGCCATTTCAAGAGCGTACAGAAATAAATTTCTTGCAGTGAATGAAAAGAGCCAACAGAGAGCGCACTAATCTTCACGGATGCAATTAATTCCAGATTCCTACCACAAGTCGCTATTTAAAGCTAACCACCGTCATGTATTATTGCTCCTGGAGGTCATCGCTGGAGAAATTCCAGGCTGATAAACCTTGCAATGGAATACATTATGTACCATCCCCTTTCTCCAGAGGGGAGATGATTCCAAAGGCAATGGAATATACAGGGCAGGGTCATAAGTAATGCATCGGATCGAAACTTTAACCCGCCTTACCTCCACCTCCGGGCGTCAATTACACTTTTCTATTCAATTTATTTTTCATTTGATTCAGAGATTTAGGATAGCATTTAATTAAATAAATTAAATTTTAAAATACAACTTGCGTATAATTTATAACATGGTCTATAATTATAAATAAACAATCTGTTGTGCACCAAACATCAATTAATATTTACTTTTTTTTAAAGGATTATTTGAAATAAATTTTCTATTAGTTCTATTTAATTTAAATAAAGTTTTTTCTCGTTTAGATGATTATTAAATTTTTCTAATGGTAAATATTATTAGCAATATTTTTATTTTTTTTATTTTAGGCATTGAAATCTCACCCAAACTATTTCAATGGCTATAAAACCTATCTGATATTTAATATCAACCATTTATACATTGATGTGACGAATTTCATCTAAGTAGTTGAAGCAGTTTTGTAAAATAATTTATAACGGTACAATCGATTTTGATAAAAACAGTTGAGACGTTAATTTCCAAAAGGTACTAAAGGACATTTTTTACTAAATTGATATTTCGATTTATTTGTATTCTCATCGTTTAGTTTTATCTAAACCATCTAATTGATCTTATCTAATAAACTCTTAATTCCTTTAAAAATGCGATTTAGAAATGTAGTCCTTTTTTAAAGGTAATAATTACGCATTTAATATTGATCCAAATCAAACTAAAACATTTTATTACACAATTTTAATATAGTGATATTAAGATACGAAAAAAAAACAGTTATAGATTTTGATGCGAAAAGAATCAAATAAATGTGTTTAATGATATAGTGAGAGTTTTGAGCTTCCCGTAAAATTTATACAAAGATATAGATAGACTTTTTGGAACTCAACGTCTCAATTGTTGTAACACTCGACTTTTCGTTTGTCTTACCACGCAAAAAAACACACACCATTTTTCAAGACTGGTTAAATTTGATTCTAAAATACTTATTTCCGTTTAAAACTCAAAAAATTTTCAGGGGGAAAAACAAAGAGATTATATTAAGAGCCTTATAAAGAACATTATGATTGTTATTTTTTGTATATTTTATGAAATTCTTTGATAGACAATAATTTTTCCATTGTCAAACATATAATGATTTTTAATAAAAACATACGCCTTAAAATACATATACCATACAAATAATACGAAGCTGTGTATAAATGTTTTCTGTAAAAGAACAAAACTTTTCATTTTGTATGTTTGCTTCTACGAAATTTAAGATATGATTCAACTTAAGTTATAGTTAAAAGGAGCAATACGGATCTAAATAATTACCGGCAAATAAATTAAATTTGGATTGATTTACATGAAAAGCATTCAGTATATAATGTTGGTAAGAAATCTAAAAAAGTTACACCATTAAAAACGAGAATTATTCTAAACAGAAGGGGTTAAAAGTTGACGAATTATTGATGAATCTTCATGCGGATGAACTTATGACCTCTGCTTTGATAGGTCAGGAATTTACAGTACAAACCTTGATAGCATCTCACCTCTAAAATCCAGATATTTCCTGTACGGATATATTAGGACTACAAAGAAGTAACAGATTCTATTATAATTAATAGAATATAATAATATGATTTACCATTGAAATTTAGGAACTGCTGTCATGAATAATTCCGATATGCTTAAATATTCTAAATATGGGTATAAAAGAGGTGTTTAGCAATTCGAATTTATCAGGGATTAAACGTTTTTTAATTTACTTACCTGTATATGAACAATATAGTAAGGGAAAGTATTGCGATCTTGAGAGTCAAGATTTCCCCGAAAATACACGTTTTAAGATCCTTTGAGTCACATTGTGTAATCCCGCAAGAAAAAGATAAATTATATAAAAATGAACTTTCGTTGGCGAGGAGCGAATATCCCTGAGATGTCACCACGACTGTTTACCACAATAGATAAAACAGAAAAGCTATTTTACGCCATGCATTTTGCGCATATTCAAAATTTTCTCAGAAACATTTTGATTTAATTTAAACTAGTTATATTGGTGTAAATTTTATTAGGCTTTAATATAATGTAGGTTTCATTCTGAATGAAATATAATCTGAAAATTTTAAATTTTCTTTCTCTAAAGTATGTATTTGTAGATTCGAAAAAATAACCTTATCATCTTAATGTCAGTTATTATTATAGAAGAGTAAATATAATTATGACTGTAGTAGTTGGAACTATCTCTTCTCTTTCTTTATATTTTTATTTATTATAACATAAATAAAACTTGATTATACCGTTTCGAGGTCATTTCTTTGCCTCATCTTCAGATTATTAAAAAATCAACTAATACAATTTAATATTATAAACACAACTACATAAACAATAACAAATATTATCAACAATTCAGAATTAAATTATCACTTTCATACTTAAAATCTGTTTCTGAAATAACTTTATTAAAATTGTACTTACTAATATTTCCATATTATACTATAATATTGGTCATATAATCATGCACTCTTATTTACACATAGCACCGAAATATGAATAATTTCGTCAATTATTGTTGAAAAATATTCTCAATTTCAATATCACATAAAAATTGTTTCAACATTTTGACTGCTAAATAAATGCATCTATGAAGCAGACTAAAGTAACCTTTCGTCTAATTATATTCTTTTACTGATATAATTAATCTTTTAAGCACTGATAATAAACGGATAAATATAAAAGCTGAACGAATTTTATAATTTTTGTTTTGATTGAACATAACAATAGGGAAAGTATGGTAGATGTTTGATGTACCGCTGGAAAGCTAAAGATTTTAGAAAAAAATGTTATCTTATACAAAAAGATGTATAAGTATAGGGGAGTGTTGAAAATTGGATGAACCTAAGTTATTATTGTAGATAATAAAATAATAGATTATTGAATGAAACACATTCAAATTTTAATGTTCTTAAACTTATTTTAACAATGAAGGTAGTAAAAATCATTTGTTGCAAGCATCAGTTTTTTTTTCGTATTTGATTTTATACTTCTGTATTTAATAAGCTAACCACAACCAGTTTTTACCCACACGATATTGAATAGACATCAAGATTGTCGGTTAGTAAAGTTAACCAATAGAGGTCTATTACGCATATAAGCCACTAAAAACGAAAATAGATTCTACCTCAAGAGCTCTTGACATAAAAAGATTTCATTCTACGCCGAAGTTAGAATTTTTAATAGCACTATAAGATGAATAGGCTTGCTTGTTTTAGGTAAACATCTGGTCCTAATGGAATGAAAACAGTAAAGAAAAATTAGAAAAACTTCTTGGGACTAAACATAACACTATACTTGTTTATCCTAACATTCAGGGACGTAGGCTCGTCTTAAGGTAGAGGAGTATCCACCACCTAAAATTAGAGAGTCCAAAATGTTAAGAAATTTTATAACCTATTTCAAACACTGACAATCGTAGGAAAAAATTAATTGATAATATTTAAGTACAATACCTTTTAAGTGAATAAATTTATATTTTATCAATGAGAGATGAAAAAGAAAAAAAAAAAAATCAAAAGTTCGTCAGAGGTAAATAAGTAATTCCAGAGTAAGAAAAAATCTGGTGCGCGCAACACACTACATTCACTTATCTCTGTTATTAAAATCAATTTTAAAATGTTTAAATATATTTAGAAATAAAAATAAATTATTACATAATTGATTACGTTGAGCTTCAATAGAAACCTGTGTTTTATTAAATTATCTATTATATTATTATCTATGACTATCAGTTAGTTTTATCGGCTTTTCATCACCCTTCATTAACTATATAAGATCGTATTATCGTATAGAAGATAATATTTTTTTTAAAAATCATTAGCTTTCCAACGATATAGTATACATATATATTACTATTCTTATGTCTAAAACACAAAAATTGAAAAAAAAAAAAAATATTTTTTTCTCCTTTAGTTGTTTATAAAATTCACTCAACTTGCATATTTAGTCGTCATTTATTAACTCTAAAAAGATATAGTTAATTTTTTCGAATCTACAGAATTAAAGGTACTTTAGAGGAATAATTTAAAATATCATTAATTCAATCAGCATCATTCAAAATATTTTTAGTTCTATTTTAATCAGAATAAAACCTATACGATATTAAAGCTCGTTAAGTTTATGCTTATTAACATATATATATTATTTTAGCATAAGTTTATTCTGATGAAGTTTTAAAAAAATATTGTTGTTTTGTCCTTAAGTTCACATTAAATGCAATGACTATAAAGTTATTTATTAATCCCATAAGCTTAAAACTTGATTAAATATCGTCTACTTCATAATATAATTGCATTCACTGTTTGGATTAATTTTAAAAGAAACGAATATAACTGGTCCGTGGGATCACGTGTAGCAGAGTGGCTAGCATAACAGCCTTCTATGCCAAAGGCCACGGGTTGAAACCTGCGGGTGGTCTTAGGATTTTTTAATAGGAGTAAAAAATCCTTAGTTATGCCGTACTTCGAAAGGGATGTAAAAAGGTGGTCCAGAGCCTTTGCGTACTCATTAAAGATCCCTATCGTAATTAATCCAGGATAAGCAAAATTTAGAACGTCCGCAGTAGCATCGTCCGAATAGCCACAGTAGCATAAAGTGACGTTAAATAAATAAAAATAAATAACTGGTCCGTAAAAATCGATGATGTCCTTCAAACGGTATCTTGGCATAATTAGGTTATACACTGTATGATTGGTTATCAGTTAATTATTTATAAACAGAAGGAGACTGTTGTCTTTTATTTAGTTGAATGTCAACACTGACCTAATCAATCAGCGTAGGCTGTATTTTTATTATATTTCATCGAGGGAATAAAAAGGAACTTGTTTTCTAATGACCCTTCAGAAAAAAAATCAATCAATAGAATGAATATTGGCTAAATAGTTACAGTCGTTACTTATAGTAGATTTAAAGCAATTTCAAGACCTGAAATGGTCAATATATACATTCAACTGATTTGTTTGTCACTGAATCAGGCCCAGATCTTTCTAAAGACTTATCATTTTTAGGTTAATATTTAAAAAAAGATATATTTGTTTCTCCTTTATTAAAGTTTGACTCTATATATTAAAGTTAACGGTTAATTTTATTGTTCCTACATAATTTGAAGTTAATATATTAATAAATCTGGTGCGGGCAACACAAGACTTTCACTTACCTCTATTTTTAAAATCAATGAAAGAATTTTCAAATACAGTTAGAGATAAAAATACGTGAAACTATTAAAAAATTAATCAAATTGAATTTATATAGAAACATGTGTTTTATTAAAAAATCTATTATATTATTATCTTAAATAATCAGTTAGTTTTATCTTCTTTTCCTCACTCTCTATTAACTTTTAAAAGCTTGTGTATGAGATAATATTTTTTCTAAAATCTTTAGCTTTCCAACGGTATATCATACATGTATATTACTGCTCTTATGTTCAAAAACGAAAAATTGCATTAAACAAATATTTTTTCTGTTTTCTCCTTTAGTTGGGTATCGAATTTATTCAATTTATATATTTACCTGTTTTTCATCAGCGTTAACAAGATAATCTAGTTATTATTATTGAATCTACAAAATTAAAGGTACTTTAGGGGAAGAAAATTTAAAATATCGGCATTTAAGCCCTGTCAGGCCATTGTAATCAGAATAAAACCTACATGATATTAAAGCCCATTAAGTTATACATCAATATAGCGAGTTTAATCAAAATCGTCGTAACCGTTTTTGAGAAAATCGAAAAAAGGTGCAAAATGCATAATATAAAGTGCCTCTTCTGGTAAGCTCATTTTGATGAAAAAAGTTTTGTCACGTCTCAGGCGTATAGTTGTCTTAAATATGAAATTTCAGTTTCATAGGACTTACCGTTTCCGCCCGCGAGTTACCACACACACACATCTTTTTGCGGGACTTGGTTATTTGGACTCAGGGGACCCTAAAACGTGTGAAACTGGAATTCGAAAATTTTCACGATCGCAATACATCCCTTTACTATATATAGTAAGTGAAAGTAAAAAGCGAATGATTTGTGAAGTATTTACCTTGAATAGTATTCTCTACTAGGCCTACTAAATAAGTATCAATAGTAGTAAAAAAAATCAGAATAAATATGTATGAATGTAATAAATAGAAAAATGATAAAACCAACTAAATTACAAACAATTCAGATACTTACATCATAACATCTTGTATATTATAACCTCTCAAGCTTATAAAACGGCAAACCGAAATCTGAGACGGAGAATGGATTCGCAAGAAACATAATTTGTTTCTGAATGAATTGTAACAGAATAGACTTGATCTCCAGATCCGATATTTTAAAACACGTGGGTGCAGCGATAGGTGTTACAAATAAGAACACTTTAATTTGAATATAATGGGCGAATTACAACAGCAACATACCACTTAGTTTAAGATTGCTTAACACGAAAACACTAAAAGTTAAGAGGTTTAAGTGTTTTTGATTTTAATTTTAGTCCAACTTTGTCTACACATTTTTTTTTTAAATAATTAAATTAGGAAGGTTTTTTTTCCCTTCATATTATGCATCTGTTTTCAAAATCGATTTTATCATAAATATTATTTATACTTGTCAGTAAAAAAGCTATATAATCAACTTTAAAATATGGGCGATGAGATTCCGGTTTTAGGGTATGCCGATGATTTGGTACTGCTAGGTGAAGACACGGAGCCATACAACTTAATACAAGTGTGCTAATAAAAACCGGTAAGGAAATAGGACTCGAAATAAATACCGATAATGATAACAAAAAAAAAAAATGAAATCCAGGAATAAATAAAGTCCCGGTTAAAGGTGGGAAACGCGTGTTATTATTCAGTTGCTAAATTACTTAGCTCACGGCTTCTGTCTAAAAACTTAAAGGTTAGAATTTATAAAATATTCTTCCGACGGTTCTTTACGGATGTGAAACGTGGCCGCTTACTTTGAAGGATGAACAACGGCTTAAGGTTTTCGAAAATAAGGTACTGCGTAAAATATTTGGTCCGAATAGAGATGAGGCCACTGGGGCCTTCAAAATGTTGCACAACGCGGAATTGCGGAGCTTTTTACCCTGTGAATATAGTTGAGTCGATGGCACCGCGGTGACTCAAATTGGCGAGTAAAGTTGTTGGGCTCGGTGATCAGATTCGGAGAAAGATTCTTTTTAAAAATGATTCTTCTCAATATAATAGTTCACTTTTTTATTTTTCTAATATATGATAACTGGAAAACTAGAAGATAATTTGCACAGTTTGTAAACAAAAAAAAATCTGAATCAGACTAATATTACGTATTTTTTATTGGATTTGATATTAAACTGAAAAGAGCAGTTAAAAGAAATACTTTATATTATATTACAAAAATTTAGAAAATTAAAAGTATTTTTAGTCAAAATGTCAATATTTTTAGATAAGTAGGAATATCTATCTTGCTGGTAGATTTCTCATAATATATCTGTGTATCAGATAGCGAAATGGCATAAATATTTTTTCCTATAAATAAGAGTTTTTCACATTCTAGAGTGTGTAGAGATAAATAATTAATAAAAATATTAGTTTAAGGATTTACAATAACTTTTCATTTATCTAAACTTTATTAATTATTCCTATGATTTGGTATGTTACATTTTTTCTAAAATCTTAAGTTAGGAAAATATTATAAAATACTGTTAGGTGGCAATACTGAATCAACATAATCACTCTCCCACCAACATCACAAATATATGTTCATAAGTTGGTGGGCTTATAACAAAAATGTATTTACTTGCACGACTTCTTTTACTGCATATTAACTTTTCTAAAATCTTGCGCTTTCCAAAGGTATATTATACGTTTAAATTACTACCCATATTACAGAAATAATTTTTTGATGACTTGATTATAGAAAATTTAATTTTCCCTTTCATAGAAAAACTTAATTGTAATGTACTTCAATTAAAGAAACCTTCTGGAAATAAATGATAGTGGAAACAGTTTTAAAATCAGTCTTTCTTATTAGAAGGAGTTCGCAGAAACCAAGAATCACGTTATTTTATATGTATATATATATATATATATATATATATATATATATATATATATATATAAAAGAAGAAGATATAAAATATTTTTTCCAATTACATGTATTAATATGTCACTAAAATCATTAGGAATCAACTATTTGTGCAACTGTTGTACTTACTTCAGAGGTGAGTTAGGATAATTTTTAATAAACGCTAAATAACTTAGAAAATGTATTGCAATTATAATTTTTAATGTTGTCAGCTTTAAATTAACATTTTTTTCAAGCAGCATTTTTTCATTTAATCACAACATTATTAAAACAAAATTGCCATATAGAGACTAGTATGTTTTATCTCAATCTTTCTGCTTTGTTGTTTGCTTGTTTGACGCCATTTTATGCTGTTATAGCTAATCGGTACGAAGGTGGGGGGAGAGAGTTCTAAATTCTGTCTATTTAGGTTTAATTAGGATAGAGATCTTTAACAAATACCTAACATCACACATGCATGGGTCCACCTATTTATATCCTTTTCGAGGGACGGCATAACTAAGGATTTTTAAACGCCTGCCAGGTTTGAACCCGTGACCTTAGACATAGAACTTCCTTTTTAGTGATAACCACTGATGAGGAATAATTTTAATTTAATAAAATTTAATGTTAGATGAGAAATTTAAATATTTGTCTAGGCTGTTGAACTATAGAAAGTTTATTATAAAAAAACAACTGTAGCCAGAAACGCAGCTGAAATCATTCATAATTTCAAACCGGAAAAATACAGAATATTCAAGAGGGTCCTACTGGGCAAATATCTGAGAACAACTAGCTCAAGTTGTCACAAACAGGGCAGCGGGCCTAGGACCCACAATGGAAACGGGTTCCCACGATCCTTATTGGCCAAACTAACAGAAACTTCGGTTCAACAGCAATATTCTCCGCTGTGGGAAAATCGTTGTCCTCAGAAACTGTAGCAACTGCTGCTGGATTGGAATTGTAATTGTTCTCAATTTAATTACTAATTAGCTTTAAAGTTTAATTTATATCAAGATTTAGAGACTATTTCTTCATTTCATTAAGAAATAATAACATAATTTGCGTTATCAATCTGTATATTTAAGAGTGTCAATAATTGTAATATGACAAACAAAAATATAATTAAAAAAAACTAATGGGTGCAACACACAACTTTCACTTACTTCTGTTGTTCAAATTGATTTAAAAGAATTTAAATGAGTTTCTATGGACACATGTGTTTCAGATTAAATAATATAACATTAGAAATAATTACTTTATTACCTCAGTTCATGCCATTTTTGTCTTTCTACAATACTTTTTACAGCTTTATATAAAAATTTTCTAAACTCTTTAGCTTTGAAACGGTATGTTATATATCTATATTACTATTCTTGAGTTCGTAAAAAAGACAACTGAATTATATGTTAGCTATTTTCTTCTCTAGTTAGTCTTAAAATTCGCTCAAATTTCTTTTCTTTTTTAATTTTTTTGGAAGTTTTCTTATATAAATATAAACATTTAAAAAAGCACACACTGCCTTCCATTCCTCACCCAATCACTTTATTTCATAAGCTTTTTATCAGTTTTTGATATTAGTCGACGTTTCAGGGCTGTTTCCCCATTTTCAAGACTTGTTCCTTTTCCATTATATAATCACTATATCTTATTTCACCCTTCATTCCATCTCATAGCACACTGCTACTTGTCCATATTGGTGTTCATTGGCTCACTTCGTTCAAATTGAATATTTTGCTGTTCATCATCAATCCTAACAAGATGATACGGTTAATTTGTTCAAATTTACGAAATTAAAGGTACTTTAGAGGAAGAAAATTTAAACTATCAGCATTTAAGCCCTGTCAGACTATTTAAATCAAATTTAAACTGACATAGTATTGAATTTTACATCGATATAGGGAGTTTAATCAAAATCATTAGAGCTGTTTTTGAGAAAATCGTAAAAAGGTGTATAGTAATGAATAGTATAAAGTGGCTCGTAAAGTTATCTTAAATATCAAATTCCAGTTTCGTAAGTCTTTTCTTTTTTCGTGCGAGACTACCACACACCCACTAAAACCTTTTTGGGCGAACTGGTTAGTTGGACTCAGGGGACCTTAAACGTTCATTGCCCAGAATTAGAAAATGTTGACGAATGCAATACTTTCTTTCTTACTATATATTTATTTCATATATAGGTAAGCGATAGTTTGGAGAGAGGATGAGGGGAGTGGCGATGGGGTGGCTGAGTGGGTTAACGAGCGTTGCTCAGGTAACCAGATGACAAGAAACAAAGACTAAAAAATTACGAATACGCGATTCGGTGCCGGGGGCTTTTCCAAACTTTCCCTGGCCCGAGGAACCTCCGAATAGCTAAAAAGGAAAGGTAAAAATAAAAAAATAACGTGAAAGTAATAAATAAAATAACGTTAAAATTATAATAATTATAAAATGTATAGTGAACAATGTACTTTTAAAATTAGGATCATTTCTGAGAGGAGTGTCCGGAACTCTCAGAGACATCTTTATTTAGAGCTGGAAACAAGATTTAGACGACGTAGTAGGAAATTCCTGTATGGGTTAGTTACAAAGAGCGATTGATAATTTTTAAATAATTTTAATTTGATTATATTAGTGTCGGATTTAGATTTTTTTTTTTTTAATGATTATTTTGAGGTGGATAATTTATCAAATTATAGATCATTTAATTTCATATGATATAAAATGATGGTTTAATTTAAAAAAAAAAAAAAACTTTCACACCGATATTATAATAACCTTAAAGAACATTTTGTTTGGTTAGGCAAAATTTAGGAGTCCCACTGTAGCATCATCCGATTAGCCACAGCAGCATACAGTGACATTGAATGTAAAAACTAACCTTTATCTATATCCATTTTCTTTAATTATAATCAGTATTTTTAAAACATAAGAAATTTTCTATGTAAATATGAACTGTTAAAATTCATACGAAAATTATGGCGATTTATATATTAATTTAATATTTTTCCGATCCATAAAACGAGATGCTTGCATATGCACCTGAGCAAATGCTTTTTCTAGGTCTGACCTCTAAGAAATATTCTATTAAGAAAGTGCCTGGATATCTGATGCAGATGATGGATGGAATCCTAATGCTTCTTCTTCGGTACTCTTGATAACATCGCAGGGAACCTAGCTCAGGTAGACCTCTCAGAATAAGTATATGCATCGAGTATACATTTTTATTTTTATACCATATGATGAAATTCATTAATCAATGCCTTAAAAAAAAACTCTGACACGCAATTATAAAATAAAACAACCGAATATTTATAGTTTTTTAAACTTTTTTTTTAAATTATCATTTATTGAAATTTACAACTGTATTTTTTAATACATCAAGTAAATTAGCCAACAGAAATACATGAAAAAGACATAAAGAGAAAATGCCCATTGACAGCGCTCCACTAGGTAATCTAAACTAGAAGGTCTCGAGACCATCTTCTTTTCAGACGCCTCGGAGGATTGTCAGGAATGAAATAGGAAGCAAGGATTGAAACTAGTGGTTTAGAGTGAGAGTGGAGTTTTTCATGGAAGGATTCATACCTGGTTCGGGCCAAATTAGCAACATATGGGATATTAAGGTCTTAATGTGTGAGTTTATTCGTGGAAAAGTAAAGAGCATTGAGGATTTTTTGAAGGATTTTGGATTGTAAAGAGTGAATACAGTAAGAATTTAATGGTTTAGTAGAGCCCCAGAGCTCAACTCCGTAAGTCCAGATAGGCCTTATGATAGTGATATAGATGAACCTTTTGAAGATAAGTGGAAGGTTAGAGCGTCTGTCCAGTAACTGTAAGTACTTAAGAAAAAAAAAAATTCATGTTAAAAGTATTACGCGTGACTCATTTAATATGATGTAAATCAATACTGTGGCCCTATCTAATGAACCTATTGATTGATTGCAGACCCGAGAATAATATAGAGGATATAAACAAATATTATAATAAATATAAGACCTGAATGAACCTTATAAATCCGAGATGGAAGAGATAAGTAAAAAACATAACTAATGAAATACAATTGTTAAGTGTTCAATGACGTTTCATTCTAATTGTAGGACTTATTCTTGTTTAATGAAAATAAGAGAAAAAAAAGAGGTTTATGAAACTGAATAGAATAAATATAGGGGGAAACACATGATACAATATAAAAATAAATATATTACCCTAAATGCTCACTCTGGAAGGCGAAATACTGCATTAATAATGGTTCAATGGATTTACGTAGGATAAAAAATAATTCATGAAGGCTTAATTTGTCTAATACTTCAGCAAAAATGCTATAATATAATATAAGGCTTATCTTATAGGAAACCTGAGAGGATCATCGATCAACTTGACATTTCATATTATACTGGTATTAAATAGAATTTAAATTGAAGGAATTTGCAAAGTGAATGAAACCACCATAGAAGTGAACCAAAAAATGGTACCCCTGAGTTATATGTATTATATTCATCTTTCCAATAATATGAACACTATAAAAAAATAAAGAATTTAATTCAAAGCTATAAATCTGTGAGATTAACAAACATTCAAGGAAAGTTTGTGAGTTACTACCTTCATAACTAGGCTATGTACAAAAGATGTAACTTAGGTGTACAATTTTTCGAGTTAATGTCCATATAAATACTTTCTGGCAACCTCTTATAAGTTCTCCAATCCAGCCGCGCATCGTACATATCATATATGTTTTCATTCAAATCCTCCATTCATTCCCGCAACACTCGTTCCCGCACGGCCTTCATATGGCGCCTCATCGAACCACAGCTTTCGACATATCCTTCCTAATCCGCTCCTCGCCCATATGGAATTCCATTCCTTCATATATTCGACATTCTGATACTCTTCAGACCTTCAAATCCCGTCTATTCGATCACTTCCCCTCTATTCAATTTTCAATGAACCCTTAATAGATTTGGTAATTCAATTTAAATTAGTTAAACAAAAATAAATAGAAACGGTTATTTAAATATAATATGTTACATTGTGGTGCACTTGCAAATTTAACTTTATTATTTCAATACTTTTACATCAATACAATAAAGCACTATTAATTAAAATTTTGTATATATGAGCATATGTTTCTGATTTATCTTTTGTCTATTTTTGTTATTAATTATTAGAATTATTATTATTAGAATCTACCTTTTAATTTATCACTACTGTTCACTTTTTTATTTTATTTTTGTAATGTTGTTTTTGTACTCTAAGACACTAAAGTTCTTTTTGTATGTTTTGTAAAAGTATTCAAAAGGGACTTGTCCCAGAATAAAAAAAGAATTTATTATTATAATTATATTTGTATAGAGAGCTCAATGCACTCTATACAGATAAGGCTTACAACTATTAGTCGGAGAAAATTAATAGATATATCCGATATATATCTATTACGAGAGACAAATTCTAATAAAAGAATGATACGAAATAAACAATAAATAAGCATAATAGGTAAGAATCAAATTATTGTAAATGCAAAATATACAATGTGCAACCCATATGATTTCTCGAAGAAGTAGGATGATTTTTTATCTCGCTCTGGGCACATAAAATCCAGAGGTTTAGGATACCTGAAAAACGACTCAAAGGACGTTCCGGTGTATCGGAGAATTCCCACGGGTTGAGAAGTACCGATCCATCCAAGTCAACGAGGGAGAAAATTCGACGAACAAGAAGACATAGGATCCCGGTGCCACAGAAGAGAATCCAATATCAGATAAAGGTTACGATATTGTCTGATTGATCTTCAGATGTTTGAGTTTCACACAATATAAAATTGTATGAATTTGTTTAATGAGTTAAAATATAATTTTTATTTAGAAAAAGTCGATGAGTCCTCTTAGGACAACAAACAAGGTATGTCGTTAGCAGAGTTTGTCTAGCTTCTAGTATATAATTAACCAAATAATAAATCGTTAAATAAAAAACATTATAAAAACATATAAATATTTTCACCTTTTCAAATCACTGTATTTTAACAGAACCTAAATAGAATCAATCACAATTTAAATATAGACCATTTCTTCAAGTAGAAACAAAAAAAGGATATTCAAAGTTACATAAACCTTTCCTTGATCACTATTTTATGGATTTTTCTCTGTACAGCAACAGTACCGACAACGGAAATAGTTGCACCGTTTAATTTAATAAGTAGGTTATATAAAATAATTGATAATAAAACAAGTTAGGTAAATACTTAAATTTGTTTGCCTATATTTAAACAATTAACAACTTTTATGAATATTAATATATGTCTTTTAAAAATAAGTGTTGAATAAGAATACCAAATTACTCTAATTGATCTTTTTCGCTCTAAACATTCATTGAAAGTCTGTTTATTTATTTAACGTTATTTTATTCTACTTTGCCTAATCGAACGAGGCTTCAGAGGGAGTCTTAAATTTTGTCTTTCCAGGTGTAATAAGCATAGAGATTTTTAACGTGTACCTGACATTGCACTGGCTTTGGACCATCTTTATACGTCCCCTTCCAAAGACCGCATAGCTAAGGATTTTTTAATTCCTTTTATTAGTTCTATGGTCATCTGCCGGCATTGAACTGGCGAACTAGGTCATGAAAGGCTGTTATTCATTCTGAATATGCTAGTCACTACACCAAAGACGAACGCCCCCATCGAAATTCCATTCCATCATTTCATTGCAGAGCTTAAAACTTGAAATAAAGAAACATTATTTTATTATTCAAGGGAAGTTGGGGCTGGGTAAACTGAGATAAAAAAAAAAAAAATAAAAAAATAAAATACAATTTTACTCAATAAGCAGATTACTAAAGATTTTCCCCATATATTTATATGCACTCTTATATAAATAGCAAAGTTTACGCATGCTATTATTCGGAATTAAGGAAGTATTGTTAATGCAATATTGTTTGGAACGAATTTTTTTTTTTCTTTTATTAACAATATTTTATCATTAATGTTTAGGATTTTCTACAAATGGTCTCAAGTTCATTATACCTAACCCACTTATAGAAAGATACATCCTCTGCTATAAGGGCAGACATACATCCGCCACCCCTAACTACCTGCTTAGTTCCCAACAAGTTCCCACGGTGGTCGTTGAGTTCCTACGGAGGGAAAAGCTAGGTTATTCACAAGCAGTGAATAACATTCATTGAATATTCACTTTTATGGTAATGTATGAACAGAATTAAAGAGTCTGGTTATCCTTGTTGGATGTACTGAAAAGTAGGAAATACTCAAGGCTACATCGTTTAAAAATATGGGTCGATCAGGATGGTATGACAGAAATAACATAGCAATAATAATAGTGATTTAATTATGTTCCTCATCGGAATTGTGACAATGGCCAGATTCTCCTCTCAAGTGCTTTTTGTGTTTGTGGTTATGACGCCCTCACTCAGCTTGGTTACACCAGTGACTCGGTGCTGGGATCTCTTGAGTTCTGCTTTTCTCTCGGCCGGTATTACATATATATTTATGTTAGTATCTATTTTTATTTAATTTGATTTTACTTTTTTTTTGTTTTTGTAATTTTTAATGACATTAATTTTTCCATGAGAATCATATATCTTTGTTACATCACCAAGAAGGTGATAGTTCCTTTTGGTGGAATTTCCAACACATCCTAAGATAAAAAAATATTACTAATGTTCATAATGAAACAAATTGTAATATATCTCAATAATTTTTTTCCAATAATTAAAATGTAAAAAATAAAAATAAATAAAAAGGTTATTAAATTCATAAGAAATTTATAGAAAAGGATCATTTTACCAACAACCTACATATCTGGGTTACTATAAGAACTTTTTTAATATATTTATTAAATTTAGTTTGCTAAAAACTGTATCAACTGTCCTGCTACCAAACTGAAAACCGTCAAAACTACAGAAAGCCTTGGTCTTCATCATATCGCTCAAGCCGCAGAGAGGAAGTTGTCCTAGCTAGATTAGGGATAGGCCACACTAACATGACCCATCTTCATCTCATTACTAGACAACCACCTCCGAAGTGCAAACACTATAATAATATTCTAACTATCAGCCACATTTTAGAAGAATGCCTTTTTTATAAGACATGTTTAAACAAATTTAGTAACAACAATTCTTCTTTATAAAACTATATTAAGGCCACTACTATGTATGGTTGTGAAGTGTGGGGAGCTGCTTCCTCAACGAAAAGAAAAAAATTACAAGTATTCCAAAACAAAATATTAAGAATAGCCGTAGATGCCCCATGGTTCATTAGAAATAGTCAACTACACCGCGAGCTACATATAGAATACATCGAAGATTTTATCAAAAACTGTTCAGAAAATACCAGCTACCAGCAGTTAGAGGTGCAGTGGCATACAACATAGGAGTTCCAACTTCATCTCGTTGGCTCAAACCCAGGCTTCTACAAGATATCTTGTAAATATTATTATTTAGTTTTATAAGCCTCATGTTATTTATTGTTGGTTTATTTTTATTTTATTTTATTTTTATTATTTATTATTTTATCTAATTTATAATTATTTTATCTAATTTATTATTATTTTTTTAATTTCTTTTTATATATATATATATTATTATTATTATTTTTTTAAAGACTTAAATCAATTTTTCTTTTATAATTTATATTCTTGCAGCAAACTTCATATTATTTGGTATATTCATTACTTTTCTTTTTTTTCTTTAATTTGTATTTTATTCATTCGTTCTGTTATTAATTTAATTCATTATTCAATTTTTATGAATAATTGTAAATCTATTATCGTTAGGGATATCTTGTGTATGAGACTATACCCCAACTTTTTCTATTGTTACCGTTGTAATAACTATTCTTTTTATATTAAAAAACCATGTATGGCTCACGCAGCCGATCTGGAAATAAAGAAATTTAAAAGAAAAAACAAATTTAGTGGAAACTTTAGCCTCCCTAGGTCTTAATTATATTAATTTAGATGAGCTATTTGTAATTAATTGGAAGCATAAGTTATCGGAAACGAAGAGCAGTTTTTTGTCGTTCCAGTATGATAAGTCAGGATTGGAAATCAGACATTTGTCAAGATAGAGGAGACCTTATATAGGTTTACGAGGAACTGAAAATGGGATTTCATAGAATTTATGTTAGATGTTTCTTAATATACGAGATTTATCTTCAAAATCCAATAATACTCCTAAAATGAGAGAGGAAGCTGAACGTAAAATCAGTCCATGCTACTTATATTTAAAAGGAATAATGTGTCAGAAAGACAATAACTCAGACATAATATGGAACAGAAATAATGTCAGGTAGAAACAAAGATAAGAAAATGATATTGCTCTATTTTATGTCCTTTAAGAGATTGCCTCAAGGAGATTCCTACTTATCCAGTATATCAGTCGAATGAGGGATTTTTCTCAGAATCTTTCAATGTATTAATATATACTTGTGTCCTTAAAACTGGTTTATTATCATTCTGTACTATTATTTGAGAAATTTCCCATATTAAAACACAGAAACAATGATACTAATTATAAAAATCTAGTGCGCGCGACTTTCACTTAATTAGATAATAATATAATATGATATGATAATAAGAAATATAATATGATAATAAAAAAAAAAAATTGTAAATACATTTAGAGATAAAAATAAATTGTTAAAGAACTAAGTAAATTGAATTTCAAAACTAACGTGTGATTTATTAAATAATCTATTATATTTTTATGTACAACAATCAGCTAGTTTTATCGGCTTTTCATCCACTTATACAATTACTTGTATTATATAATATTTTTTTCTAAAAACTTTAGCTATCCCACGGTATATTATACATCTATATTACTATTCTTGCGTCCAAAAACACAAAAATTGCATACAAAAATTTGTTTGCACTTTTCTCCTTTAATTATTTTTCAAATTCGCTCAACATTATATTTAGCTGTTCTTTATCAATGCTAACAAGATAATATGGTTATTTTTATAGGATCTACAAAATTAAAGGTACTTAAGAGGAAGAAAATTTAAAATATCGGCATTTAAGCCCTTTTACACTATTTCAATCATAATGAAACCTACATAATATTAAAGCCCATTAAATTTTACATCCACATAGCAAGTATAATCAAAATGATTTTGAGAAAATCGTAAAATGGTTCAAAATGCATGATATAAAGTGGTTCTTCCTGGTTAGCTGATTTTGATAATAAGTTGCTGTAACATGTTGGGCGGATAGTTGTCTTAAATATGAAATCTAAGTTTCGTATGACTTTTAGTTTTTTGCGCCCGACTTACCTAATAAGGACACACACCTTTTTACTGGACTTAGTCATTTGGACTCAGAGGACCCTTACACTTTTATTTCCGGTGAAAACTCGAATTCGAAAATTTTCACGATCGCAATACTTTCATATGTAACTAGGTGAAAATAAAAATGACAGTAATGAAAATAATTATAAACTATTTTACAATTGGAGCTGAGAGACAGAATGGCGAGATTATATACGGCACGGAGAAAGAGGGAAACCAGTCAACTAAGAAATAGCCAATAAAAGAGATCTTGTGAGGATTCATCTTGAGCCGGTTAGCCAGTAGGATATCGAGAAAAAAAAAAGAAGGTAGATATATCAAAGATAATAAGAAAGCTGTGACTATAATTAACTAGTTCAATCAATACTTTATTATCAATTAATTTACGTAAAATTGATCAAACAACAGTTTCATTTTCTTAATTATGTTTTAGAATCGAATCATAAATTTTGTACCGAGAATTTAGACTCAAAATCTCGTGTAACCTGTTTGTTAATAGCGTCAGTATTTCATCGAGCTTCAGCATTTTAATTAATACAGGTGCTACTCCATCAACTATAAATGAACGCATTAGTGAAGCAACAATTTGACTTTGTAATTATTTCATGTTTTGGGTAGGATATGCCATAACATCAGGAAATATGTAAACCCATTTAATTTCATGCTTGAAAAAGTCCCTCCGAGACTGGGATTCTTACTCACAACTTTTGGAGTGGTAGATAAATGTGGCAGCCTCACGGCCACGGGCTTCCTCCTTAACAACTACTTATAAGCCAATATGGAATGATATTTAGTCAGTTTTTATATATTTCAAGTGAATTCTGAGGCTGAAAAACTTAATATAATTTGCTCATTGAACATTATCATTTAAAAAAAAGAAAAAAAAGTTTAATGTTATACTGCCATTTTACATAAAACATGAAAAACCTGTACCTCTACAACCAATAAAGGGTCTTAGGCTCACTACATATAAAGAGTCGTACATTATTTGGCCAACAGCCGTGGAATGAGGTGTGACTAGGTTGAGATAACGCTCAGCCGCCAGGTTTTACCCCATTTTTGGGTACTCAATTTATAGAGGCTGGGTGTGCCCCAGGAAGTTCTCTATACCCCAGATTCGCCTCACGGCTGAAATAACATGATAAATAATATCCTGCCACAGCGGGATTTGAACCTGGGAATTCGAGAACTGTTCACCAGATCACTTCGCTTCCTACCATTCGCTATAATATTTGATATTCGAATGAAATCCCTTTTTTATTCCACCCACCACTATTTTTGGGAGTTAAAGGGGGAGTGGAAATGTACATTTGTTAGGTAAAAATGTAAAGTTTCGTTGTTTTCTTATAGTTTAAAACTATGAGAGAAATGTCAATGTGAAATTTTATTTAGGTAATTTCAAGCACAGGCACTACAACTCGTGGTGGATCGTATTTCAATTCCAATTAACACAGCACATCTGCTGAACAAAGCTACGCGCTAAGTGCTTCTGCCCATATTGTCTTTCTGACCTGCTACATTTCCCGTATATTTATTTGGTAAAATCAGTCGTCCTATTTTAACGTCATTAAGGCAAGGATAGAATTTAACCAGCATTAAATAGAATCTAGTATAATAAACTCATAGATTCTACCTTATTAAACCACTTTTTATTTTCCAAACTTTATGATTTAGTACTGCTTTAAAAGGGTCTTTTGTAAAGAAAAAACTGAACTCGGTCGGAAACCGAGATAAAAGCTACGAGGGCCGTCTCTTAAGGACAATTTATTCTCTCTCAACAACTTCAAAAACGAGGACGGCGGTTTTCTACTAATTGCATGCACTTTTATGTCAAATTAATTATGAGCTACTTGTGTCATTAATGTTACTAGTTCATCAATTAAAGTTATTAACTTTAGTTTTTATCTGTAGTCGAGTTTAAATTCTTATTTATGTAAGCTATTATTTGAAAGATAATAATATCATTTCCAAGCCAATCATAACCTTATTATAAATACGAAAGATTCGTTTATAATACGATACATAAAATGCAAATCAATACACTATAACGAATATAACAGTAGAACTCACAATCGAAAAGAAGATAAACGAGCAGTTTTAGAATAGTAAACATACTCCCTTGCTGAAATAGAAAACAAAATCTTCTCTCCAAAATAGAAAAGTTCAAAAAACGGATAGGAATCTACAGTTAATATAAATATTCCCATTCCCAAATCACAGCAAACGGGCATTGATGACTTTAGCCAATTCTAAAACAAAAAAAATCCTAAGGCCATGTGTTGGGTTTGAACCAGTGATCTTAAGATCTTTAATAGAATGCCTAAAATGTATTTATTTATTAGATTTTTTGGGCGAAAAATATCATAACCGGTTATCATCGACCTTTTACAATGTTTATATATTGAATTTATTGAAATTTTAATCGTAACTTATTTGAACACCTTATGAACTGCATGGTATAATAGTGTGACCGGCAAAAATAATTTTAGTGCCAAAATGTTTATCACAATTCCTCAAAATGTTACATTGAGACCAAGCGACATACGTCCCTTAGAAAAAAAATAAAAATAAAATAAAAAATAAACTCATTCAGATGTTTCCATCAAGAAGAAAACTTTTTTAAATATTTAATTTTCATTATCATGACAAGGATTGCAGCTAAAAGGTTTAAATCTTGACTTTGGTATTGCTGTCATTAACTTTACTAGGATCGTAATCTTACCCAGTTTGCATAGTTCGATATTTATAGTTGTTTTTTTTTTAGTTTGATTTATGCTATTAAAGACTGTATTTCCTCTAATTTCCTACATTTCCTGTTCTACGAGCGATAACAAGGTCAAAACAATATATTTATCATTAGTAATCTAGAGCTTATCAAATGGGTTTATAGCCTAAATGGTATATAGCTTTTTCTTCTAGCAATTGCTTAAAAACTTATGAATCTTTTGTACATTTTCTAGATAAAATTAATCTAAATACTTTAGAAGGAGTAGAAAAAATTCTAGTTCATGATACATACGAACGTATTAACTATTTTGAACTCATAAAACTTACACTTGTTACTTTTTTTATTAACCTCTTTTATAAAAAAATAAATAAACGCAGATTTTAAGAAATATTTACATCTTACATATAAAAAAAAAAAAAAAATTCAGCAGTATAATTCTGGTGACAACTTGGAGGTTCGAAACCCATGCTTAGGATAATGATATATTTTCCAAGGCTAATTACTAAACATGCTGTAAATAACCTTGGATACAGAATTTAAGTAGTTTTATTATTTCTTTAAAAAGTTTCACACATTTAAATATAAATGTGACTTAAAAGTTATCATGGATACAATTATTAATTGTATGAGTTAATATATGGATTGATATATCAGGATATACGTTTAAGTATTTGGATTTTAAGATAAATAGAAAAAAAAAAAACGAAATCCAGAAGGTGAGTCAAGATTAAATGCGTATTATTATTCTGCTGTAAAAATACTTAAATCACGGATCAAGAATACCTTAAATTTGGGATTTATAAAATATTGTAATACGGATCTGAAACATGGCCACTTACTCTGAAACATAAACAACGCTTTGAGATCTTCGAAAATAAGGCACCACGTAAATATTTGGTCGTAGACAGATGAGGATACAGGAGAATTTAGAAGGCTACACAGCGCGGAATGACGTAGCATATGACCTGCTTGTTTAATGACTTTATACCATCGCAGGCCACTCAAATGGGCATGTGTAGTTGTTAGGCTCAGTGAAGAACGAATGAGTATACTTGCATAATTATGTTAATTTTTCATTCCGTATTATTTTTGTTTTTTCTTTCCGAAATAAAGTACTATTAACCGATAGTATTAAAATTTATTTATGTTGGTAATCACAATATATTACTGAAACGAAGGAGATAGAAGCCGAACATCTATAAGCATCCAATATATTTTTATTTATTCAAGTGTACTTTACTTAATACGACCAAAAAACAAGTGTTTCATTTTAAACAAAAAAAGGAACAATTTAAATTATTATACACTATCCTTGATGAACAAAAGTTCAAAACTTCAAGAAAAGGATATTGGAACAATCGTATATTATTTAGCCTACACTCCCGATATTGGAGTCCTCCCCACCCCAGGGTATTAGTATCAGAGCAGAGAAATACTTCTTCTACAAAACACTGGATATATTCCATCTCGAGTTCATATCGTGTCTTGATTTATTCTGCAATAAGAGAAGAAATCTCGTATAAAAGAGACAATATTTATTCAAATGACTTGATATTACACATATCTTTTAGATCTTGTATTATTCAGTGTAATATATGTAGTTTCAAGAACTGCTTATTACCGAGAAACATAAATCTCCGAAGAAATCCAAGAAGTCAGTTTTAGTTTAACCTCTTCGGGTAAACTTTTTTATGACAAGTTTTTTCTTTCACGGTTATATTAATTTTATATTAATGGCATTCAAAAAGCAAAGAAAAGAAAATAATGAAAAAAAAATTCAAAAACGATCTACGTGGATCTACTATCTAGATGTACGTTAGGTAATATCTTATAAAATAAAAAAATAAAAAATCACAGTAAATTTATTTTTTCCTACTTTAAAATTATTAAAACTAATTGTAAATATATTTAATGTATGTAATATTATTTTTATCAAATATTAACAATTTTTTCAAATGATCCAACAATACTGAATACCGAAAAGTTGCCTAACTGTTTTTAATAGTTCTTACCGAACATCATCATAGCAGACTAAAAAAAATAATAATAAATTTTTTTTTGTCTAATAGGAGGATTGTGTTGTGAATAAATTATCATCAAATTTTTGTTCTATTTATTATTGACAGTAACTATAATCATAAAAATCTTAATGTAGTCAAGAGCGTGAAGAGGTTAAAGAGTGGCTTAGAAATAATTAAATAAGAAGAGGTTAAATTTAAATACAGCTGACTAATCAATAAATAAATATTTAAACAAATGTTTATGCGAAAACCGTGTTGTAACCGAATAACTTGCAGCTGATATCAGTTGTATTAAATTTACTCTATCGAGTGATAAGATTTGCCTACATTTTTAAATTTTTATTTTTTTATTTTCTTGCTTCATTTATCGACGTGAATGTATATAGTGTATGTATATAATGTGAACTATGGAATCAGCTCTAGAAAAATGAATAAATAAAGGACAATCGGCATGAGAAGATTAACAAAATATTACCAGCCAACTATACCTATTCTTCATTAAATAAAATTTCTTATTGGTTAAGAAAATATTTCATCTCAAACTTTCCTGTGATAAGAGAGTTTCCGGGAAGTTTAACATATACTGTATTTTTTGAATTTCCTAAAAGGATTTTTGCGATGCAGTACAATGTGTCAGATTGCACTAAAAACGAACCAATACAGAAATGCAAGAAAACTGAAATTGGATAATTATGAAATTAAATAACACAAAACTTTTAATTTCTTTTATATGTTTTGCATGGCAAAGCAGCATTTATTTCCGGTTTTCATTCTAGTTTTCTTCTTCATCACCATTCCCCACTTTTTGTAAAATATTTAGCGCTATCAAATCCTTAAACTATTATAGAGTAGGGCTAAATGTGTTGGCAAATATTTCATATTTAATTACATAGCATTTCACGGGATCAAGACCATGGTTTTTGAGTAGCCATAAGAACCGGTGTTACCTAAGATAAAGGGAACGGAGTGATATACAAATCTGTAATATGGACAGTGGGAACTATCGAACCAAGAAGAACTTCGTAGAAAGTATAATACGAGTATATCTGGCAAATATACTCTCGGAACCTGTTCCTAAATGCCTGCCCGAGAACAATTTGATGGGAAGTGGGGGACATGCTGAAGATTATGCGAATAGCTAGAGACATGGAGGGTATAAGAAAAAAATTCAGGACCGTGAGACCATCCATAAATATATAATAGTTTAGAAAAAAAAATTAATTTACATCTTTTTAATAAAAAAAAAATTTTAAACTTTGCAAAAAAAAAAAAAAAAAAATGTATATGTTCCAATCCAGAGAAAGAAATGATCTAGAGCCTGAACTATACCGCTTCCTTCCTCAGACACAGTCCGGTATCTTGGCTTACTACTAGACAAAAGATTGACGTGGAACCCACATACAAGACTTAAACGAAAAGAACTCTAGAGACGATTCGGACAGTTATACAGACTACTAAACAGAAAATCTAAGCTTACAGTTGACAACAAATTATTACTTTACAAGACAATACTGAAGCCAATCTGGACCTACGGACTTGAGCTGTGGGGGACAGCTAAACGTTCTAACATCAAACGCATTCAATCCAAAGTCCTCCGAACAATAGTAAATGCTCCTTATTATGTCTCCAACTATACCTTACACCACGACCTTAATGTTAAATTTATTTCAGACCTGATTCCATCTAAATTTTCCAAATTCCATCAGAACCTCATTCATCATCCTAATCCTCTAGCACAATCCCTATCCAGCTCCACTCATCCATACAACCCTCCTAGAAGGTTGAAACGGCAGTAGCCCCGAGACATTTTGTAAACATCTATTCTGGAGTTCTGACACTGGTCAGATTCTCCTCTCATGTGCGGTGTGATTGTGGCTGTGGCGCCCTCACTTAGCTTCCGCTGGCTCTCACCAGTGATGCGGCTGAGAGGGAGGCGCTGGGATCCTTTGGACTCTGCTTGTCCTTCCACAAGTTGGGGAACAAGCTCCGTCCGGGGTTCCCGAGCTGATTGTAAATATTGTACATAGGTATGAATGTGACATGTTTTAATCAAAATCTTCATTCATCATTTTAGCCGTCAGATTCAAGAATCTTAATAATCCTTCTTGAACGTCCATGGAGAGTGATGGCACCCTAAGCTATGTAAGGGCATGCTGGTAGCAACTCCATAACCTTGTCAAAAGTGATGAAACGGGCATCAGGCGTCTAATGAGACGAATCTAATCAATAGGCAAAGCCCAATTTAAGTTAAGAACTAATAAAGATATAATAAATCGATATTTTACAACCTAGAGTTTTCTTCAGATTGAAAAGTAATAAGACGATAAATGTTCAACACACTTGTTTTTTTTAAATTAATACAAATATTTCTACAATAAACAATATTTTACAGGTACATCTAGTAGTGTCGGCGATCTATTCCCAGAAATTTTAACCAAACCTAATTTTTCTCCTATCTCGTGATAATTTATTACAGTAACATAAATAACAGTAAATATTAAAAATATTTTTATTACGGGTGCTGTCATTGGTTCAGCTTCTTCATGATGCGATGTTGGGGATGTTCTCTGTAGCTGCTGCTGCTGCTGTTGCTGCCCGGCGGGTCCGCCAAGTAGTTCAGTGAAAGCCAAGTTAGGGTTGACTAGCCTACTTGTCTTACTTGAGGGGGCTGCTACATTTATAATTGTCCTCTTTCTCATCTGGATCAGTTCTTGCCGGCGGGGACACTCTTTGGAGGAGGCATGATGGGCTCCACTACAGTTGGCACATTTGATTGGTGCAAGTCGTGGGCAGCTTCTTTCTTCATGAGTTTGGGCGCACCGGGGGCATTTTACTGTCCTCCCGCAGTATTTCATGGTGTGCCCAAACTCTAAGCAGTTTCGACACTGTGCTGGGCATTTATCTTCTTTAAAGGGGGTTACCCTAAATCTAACCTGGTTCACATGGCGAAGAGCCTGTACATTTTCGATTTTTACCGTAGGCTCAGTGATGAGCAAGATGGCTTCAATCGGGTAGGTTACTTCTCCTTGTCGTTTGGTCAGGCGCTTGGCCATCACGAATCCTGGCAGCCTTTGTTTCACTTCAGTGGCGAACATATTTAAATCACTGTCAACATCGAAGCCATGAACCACAAACTTCTTTGTCCTCTTGGTGCCGCGAGGTGCATAGGTGTGGAATTGCACCTTATCATCACGACGGAATAGTTTTACCACGGCATAGTGATCGGCATCATTATCCAAGTATAACCTCGTCTCCTTTGCCGAGGTATTTGTAGTAAACTTTGTGATCTTCATTTCCAAGAGAGTCGCTCTGAGAATGGGTTGCGACAGTGGTGGCCTGATTATTACTGGTGGCGGTAACCTCTTCTTGGGCTGATCATTGCCTGACTGAGTGGGAGCAATTGGCGCAAACTGGTTAGAGACAGGTGTCGGTGGATTTGTTTGAAAATAAAACCAGAGGGTAAGAAAAAAAAAAAAAAAAAAAAAAAAAAAAAAAAAAAAAAAAAAAAAAAAAATTTTTATTACGAATAATATCGAGTTTGAAAGTCAATTTGGTATTTAGTTGATACTCGTGAATATTTTTTTTGTGTGGTAACAAGCCACAAAACCTTATCGCTTAGCATTAAGTAGCAGGGACGAGCAGTGGAAGAAGTAAGAAGAACTGCCGCTTGAAGACTTTCTGACGTCAGCTCTTGTTTAGCTTTGCGCCTTATGCTGTTGAAGACCACACTTATCCCGTGGAAATAATCTTTAACAGCCAATCGGGCAGCGTAGCGCTGACAAGAGTTTTTGCCCCTATACGCGGCCATCTAACGATATGGGTGAACCATCGACTTCGACGGCCATGATAATGGAAGAGGCTAGAGGCGAGAAGCGCCCGTCAAGTGGAGCTGATGAAGCGGGATTTGTCCAAGTTTCAAAGAAAAAATTCCCAAAAACTGAGGACAGTCGCCGAGCCTCCACCGACACCTGTCTCTAACCAGTTTGCGCCAATTGCTCCCACTCAGTCAGGCAATGATCAGCCCAAGAAGAGGTTACCGCCACCAGTAATAATCAGACCACCACTGTCGCAACCCATTCTCAGAGCGACTCTCTTGGAAATGAAGATCACAAAGTTTACTACAAATACCTCGGCAAAGGAGACGAGGTTATACTTGGATAATGATGCCGATCACTATGCCGTGGTAAAACTATTCCGTCGTGATGATAAGGTGCAATTCCACACCTATGCACCTCGCGGCACCAAGAGGACAAAGAAGTTTGTGGTTCACGGCTTCGATGTTGACAGTGATTTAAATATGTTCGCCACTGAAGTGAAACAAAGGCTGCCAGGATTCGTGATGGCCAAGCGCCTGACCAAACGACAAGGAGAAGTGACCTACCCGATTGAAGCCATCTTGCTCATCACTGAGCCTACGGTAAAAATCGAAAATGTACAGGCTCTTCGCCATGTGAACCAGGTTAGATTTAGGGTAACCCCCTTTAAAGAAGATAAATGCCCAGCACAGTGTCGAAACTGCTTAGAGTTTGGGCACACCATGAAATACTGCGGGAGGACAGTAAAATGCCCCCGGTGCGCCCAAACTCATGAAGAAAGAAGCTGCCCACGACTTGCACCAATCAAATGTGCCAACTGTAGTGGAGCCCATCATGCCTCCTCCAAAGAGTGTCCCCGCCGGCAAGAACTGCTCCAGATGAGAAAGAGGACAATTATAAATGTAGCAGCCCCTTCAAGTAAGACAAGTAGGCTAGTCAACCCTAACTTGGCTTTCACTGAACTACTTGGCGGACCCGCCGGGCAGCAACAGCAGCAGCAGCAGCTACAGAGAACATCCCCAACATCGCATCATGAAGAAGCTGAATCAATGACAGCACCCGCTCACTCCTCAACACCGCTCACATTAAATACACAAGCACATCCAAGCAATGCTCTATTCAACGCCCAATTCGCAGAGATGATGGCAACTGTTCGAGAAATGATGAAGATGCTGACGAAGATCATCGCTAAGCATTATGACTGAGCACTTAGTTATTTCCTATAATATTCGAGGCCTACTACTGAAGAAGGCTGAAATAGAACTCCTCCTGCAGCAGCACCGGCCATCGGTGGTGGCGCTGACCGACACTATACTACCCACCTTTGCTTCACTGTATTTTCAGGGGTATATTGCATACCGGGAGGCTTGTCAACCCGGGGCTAACGAGGCCGTAGTGATTCTGGTTCGAGGAGATATCCCATCGAGGTTTGTACCCAACCCAGTAGCTTCTACAGAGGGTACTCATATAGTCACAGTAGATGTTCGATTAAAACAACGTTTTACTTTCTGTTGTGTCTATAGGAGACCCAAGGCTATATTAACATCTATGAAGCTATTGCTGCAGCACGCCCAGGATAAGAGTCGGTTTGTCATCTTAGGGGACTTCAACGCCCGGCACACTGCCTGGCTGTGCGGTAGCAACAATCCGATGGGTACCTATATCACCAAGACCAGGATGGCTGTCTTCCACCCCGGAGTGCACATCTTTAGGCATGCGGCCCGACCAGACTGGACATCCACACTTGACCTACTCCTGACCAGGGACCTTCACACTGTTACTGAGTGCCTAGCGCTCCCATACGGACCGTCGGACCACCGGCCTGTGCTATATGCCTTTGAGGGAACTCCAGCAACACCACCCGCGAGCAAGTTCCTCTTCCACAAGGCCGACTGGAAAGGATATAGGGCTAGTGTGGATGATACCCTACCAAAGATACAGTACTTAAGAACTGTTAAAGAGGTGCAGAAGGCGATCTCGGATATCACCACCACCGTCCATGTATCAGCCAATCTTACCATACCAAGGTTTAGTCCTCAGCCAAACGCCTTCAGGAAACCACCGAGCCACATTCTTGCTCTCATTGCACAAAGGAACAACCTGAGGAATATTTTCCACCGAACTTGTGACTACGGCTTGAAACCGGCCATCAATGCGATGACCCGGCAGATAGCCAGCCTCATGCGTGAATGGAAGACTTTCCTATGGCACGAGCAACTCCGTAGGACTCATGATGATCATCGTCAGTTCTGGAGACTTGTGAGGTCACACGTCACTAAGAGGAAGAGTGTACACCTTACATCAGGTGGCACCCTATTATCCCCTGAGGAACAGGCTGAACTCTTGGCCGATTCTTATAAGGCGAGGGAAGATGATCGGCTGTTAAATGCTCCCACACTTCCTGCGGGAAGACCAACGTCCCCTAATGAAAAGAGGATATTCTCCACCTTCGGACAGCTTGAGTCAGTACTACGACGCACCAAGGGTAACAAGGCTTCGGGACTGGATGATATTCCGTATGTACTATTGAAGATGCTACCTCGGAGGGGTAAAGCCTTCTTATTAAACATTTTTAACTCCTGTATGCGGATCTCATACTTCCCCGATGACTGGAAGCAAGCGATCATAGTGCCGCTACTTAAGCCTGGGAAGAATGGAGACTCACCAGAGCATTATCGGCCTATCAGTCTCCTTTCGCATATGAGCAAGGTGTTCGAGAGGCTGATCCATCACCATCTGCTAGAGCACTGCAGTGAGGAGTCCATCATTCCACCAGAACAGACCGGGTTCTCACGAGGCGTAGCCTGCGATCATCATTTAGTGAAACTTCAAAGGCACACCATAGAGCGTATGACGAAGAACAATGAAGCCACGGCGTTCATCTCGCTGGACTGCACGCAGGCGTTTGATTGTGTATCCCACGAGTTACTGCTTCGCCAGTTGGAAGACTATCGTTTTCCAGCTTCATTATGCCGATTGATCAGAAGCTACTTAAGCGGGAGATCCTTCGTCGTAAGGGTAGGCGATAAATTGTCAACTTCAAAGGACACCATTTGTGGGGTTCCTCAAGGTTCTGTATTGGGACCACTATTGTTTGTGATCTTTACAGCAAAAGTGATCTCAATGAAGCACCCGATGGCACTGGTAGCAGCCTACGCCGATGACATTGGCATCTATGCTTCTAGTATGAGACCGAAAAGGGCTCTCACCCTGGCACAAGGAGCATCGACCACTATTGTAGATGAGCTGAAGGAGATTGGCATTAGGGTGAACGCGAAGAAGACAGATGCTATTGTCATGTCGTTCCAGAAGGGGAAGAGCGCTTTGCCCACTGATTTTAAAGTGAACGGAGAAACACTGCCAGTCTCTAATTCAATCCTCTACCTGGGCGTCACTCTAGATAGGCACCTCACCTTATCTAGTCACGTCCGGGAACGACTCAAACTGGCCAGGAGAAAGAGCTATAGACTTAATCATCTACTCACGTCACCTCAGCTCTCACTGAGGCTGAAACTACAGATCTACAAGGGTATAATACGTCCGACTATGCTCTATGGTGCGCCCTTGATGCGGCATCTGTTTAAGTCCACTCTCAAACAATTACAGACGTTCCAGAACTCCATCCTTCGGCGGATTGTCAGAGGTACCAACTTACAAAGGGCCAGAAACCATATCCTTCATCAGGAATTAGTATTGCCAACAGTGCCTGAATATATCAGCCGGAGGCACATTAAATTTTTTGATGGGCTGAAGGCCTGTGCTAATCCATTATTTTCTGATATCACCCCACCACCCAAGCCTGGGAGGTGGCAAGGATCACTACCTCTCGTTGACGTTGTCGCCGAGGGAAGGAGTTCGGACTATGTCTGAACTCAATTTATTGCCAAAACCCTGAAGAATGGTCCCTCCCATTTTGCAATGGATAAATAAAGGCTTAGAAGAAGCCCTTGAAAGATTACTAGTGCATCCAGCGCATATAGCAATCCTCTTTAGAATACCTCCGGGTAACAGAAGGACAAATCTGACAGCTATACATATTATATTTGTATTTGTATTTTGTTCGAAAATAAAACCAGAGGGTAAGAAAAAAAAAAAAAAAAAAAAAAAAAAAAAAAAAAAAAAAAAAATTTTTATTACTAATTTATCCATTTATTTATCCATTTTGCAATGGATAAATAAAGGCTTAGAAGAAGCCCTTGAAAGATTACTAGTGCATCCAGCGCATATAGCAATCCTCTTTAGAATACCTCCGGGTAACAGAAGGACAAATCTGACAGCTATACATATTATATTTGTATTTGTATTTTGTTTGAAAATAAAACCAGAGGGTAAGAAA
This sequence comes from Piezodorus guildinii, assembly GCA_023052935.1. Taxonomy (NCBI): domain Eukaryota; kingdom Metazoa; phylum Arthropoda; class Insecta; order Hemiptera; family Pentatomidae; genus Piezodorus; species Piezodorus guildinii. The sequence continues at coordinate 111,762,018 of CM041294.1, forward strand.
AAAAAAAAAAAAAAAAAAAAAAAAAAAAAAAAAAAAAAAAAAAAAATTTATTACTAGTTAACTAGTAAACGCAGTATTTGTAAAAAATAGCCACAAAGTCTTACTGACTTTTGTTTATAGTATTCATTTAACGTCACAGTAATGGTTCCAGGTTTAATTAGGGTAGGGATTTTTAACGAGAATCTGATTTCGCACAGACTTTTACGTCCCTAAAAATGGGATCACCATTTTACGTTCCCTTCGAAGGACGGTCAAACCAAGAATTTGTTCCCACTTTAAAAAAAATCCTATGACTATCAACATGGTTGAAACTCGATATTTGGCATATAAAGCTGTTATGCTAGCCACAACACCACAGGTGACCCCGTATATCTTAGTGATTATTTTAGAGGAATATTTTTTTTGGTTCGCATATTTTGTAGATAGCATATATGAAGGAATGTATTAGTTACTGCCTAATCCAAAACATTTTAACGAGATAAATGTGTTTTTATTTTAATTTAGAAGAATGTATTGATTTATTACATGTAACGCCGTAGACCTTTTTATATCAGATCATTAAACCCGAGCTTATTCATTAGGACCGACCCTTAATTAAACCCTTTTCGGTAATTAAACCAACTCTGCAAATGACCCCCTTTATTTTATCTAATGCTAATAATAGGAATTATGTTTTTTAAAAGATTCAGTATTTCTTTTTTTTTTTTTTTTAACCAAAAATAGATGCGTTGATTTCCAAAAGGTACTAAAGAAGCCCTTTACAGTCACTTTCAAAATTGTAGATCTTACTCATATGCCTTCATAACATTAAAGAAAAAACCTGGTGTGCACAACACACAACTTCCACTTTCAAAATCAATTCAAAAAATAATCCTTTAGGTTTACGACCTTTTCTTCACTCTTCATTCCCTTCTAGAGATTCTTATGTTAGATAAAAATTTTGCTATCTGTATTACTGTTCATACTAACGAAAAAAATAATTTAACCTGAATAAATTATTATACTGGTTTCTTATTCAATCGGTAATCAAATTCTTTCATATTTACTCAATTTTAATCAATCCTTAAATCAAGAAATGGTTGAATATTTCGAATCAACAAAATTAAAGGTAATTTATAGAGAGAGATTTTTAAAATGTGACCTGCGGCCCTTTCACAATACTTCACCATAAAATTACAGCATTTTTTACATCAATGTATTTAAACTAACTATCGTTAGAGCCGTTTTTGTAAATAAAGATGCTAAATTCCAAATAGGTCAAACATAACCCTGGAAAAGCTATCACATCAACAAATTACATGAGATTTTTTATCTTCCCTCTACAGAAACTTTGCAGTTGTGTGCTTGAAAGTCCAAGTTTGAACATATGATAGTTAGCTTTACAGTGAACTGGTAGTGGCTGTAATGGTTTTGAGAGAGCTTCAGCTCATGTTATGTAAAATCTTACTTCTACTCGTGTTTGGACCTAGAAACAAAAGGGAGTGTTAATGTCTGTTGTCCTTCCAGTGTTGCTTAATTAGTTCTCCCTACGTATATGCTAATTAAAAAAAACGCTAATGCCGCAAATGTGTTCGGATGATATGGGAGTGAACACTTAAGGAGAGAACTAATAAGTATACATACTACATATTCAAGTAAAAGTTATTAGTATAGGATAAAAATTGTATATTTAAATAAAGGAATCAAGTAAATTGGGTCAATAACAGCTTAATGAGAGATGCTACCGATTCTGGTAACATTTTCTGTGGATATAGTAGCTATTAGAAATCATCCACTTTATCATTGTACTAGATGTCCTGAACAGTTACAATCTTAAAGACTTAGAAAATAAGAAGAATTAAGTTGGTATTGTACTGCTCCTCACCAGTGGCAATTTCCTGAGGACTGTAGCTCGAGAAGGCTGTGGAAATTTAAGCAGGAAGTGGAACAATTCCGAAGAAAATGGCGGATAATTGGAGGGTTGTTAGTGGCTGATGTCATTTGTCCGCTGCTAAATCTGCTCAGGCTTTTTCTAAAAAGTCTACTATCAGGCACACTCCACTGCAGTATCTCAAAGCAGTTTATCAAGGGAGTATTTTAGGGTAATTTCCAGCCGGAGGGTAATTTTCTATCTTCTAAAGGCAAACGGAATCCGAATTCTACCCAATTCAGAGCATCATGCATCATTGAACACGAGACTAATTTCCTGATATTACAAACGAAGATCGATGGTTAAAACAAATGGTATATTCTCAAAAAAAAAAAAAAAAAATAGGGAAAACGTGGTTTAGAAATCACAAAGGTGTCATAAAAAAATTAAAGTTTGGTTAATATATAGCATCATATGATATTTCTTATATGTATTACTTCATTGCAATAAACTAAAGATCACTACTGAATGAATTTCAATCCGCTTAGGCCGGATTCAAACGGCCATCAATTAACTATTGTTTGATAAAGTTACAAAGAACAACGTCGAATCAAAAAGAACGCAAGTCTGTGCACCATGCGTATTTATGTTAACCAACTGATTTTACAGTCTTTTTAATGATCTACGTAACAAATAAGAAATGAATAACATTACAATGACCCAAAATTATGATTATAAACAGGAACTTAGAATAAAAGAGAATTGTTATATATAAATTAAACGTCTTGGGCCAGAGGGTGAAGGCGGAGGATAAATGCTGAGATAAAAGTCCCCCCAATCACCGAGACTCGAACACGTAATTATTTGGTTTCAAATTTTGGTTCTCTGTGGTTGCTACGCAACGCGCTCTAATCCAACCAACCATCCCGCCCCCGAATCCTTATCACTATCTATTGGAACAATTAATTTTTTATAAACATTTTACTAAATATTTCAGCAGGTCGAATAATTCTTGATAGGTATCTCCCATGATCTTGGTTAATTCTGAAGCACTGAGCAAAGTATTGGAATGCTCTTTTACAGTGCTTAGATCTGCTTCAAAAATATGGTTTTTGATCAGATAGTGCTCTGCATCAGTTTCCAATTTTTTTTTTTGCCTAGACCTCTTTCTAACCCACTCAGCCACCCCGCCCCTCATATATATTATCATATATAATTTAGACATAAAGAATATTGTAACACAACAGTTTATCAATGGTTTCTTTTGTGAAATTACAACGTTTTGCTGTCAATATATGACCTATAGCACATAAGGGCTATGAGCAATGATGGTGAAAACAACTGTAATAGAATATTTATAAAAAATATATAAACAAATTCAAACACAGCAAAATAAAACTATATAAATAAAGCTTATCTGCGTCCAAATCTATCACGATAATAATTTTAAATACTTTGTTCAGGTAAGTATAACTAATGTAGAAGACGTAAATTTTCGTCTATAAAAAAAAAATAGTGAATAGGTATGAATGTGGCCAAGATTATTATTATTTTTTATTTATTATTCTCTGTTTTTTTTTTTAATTTTATTTCTATTCACTTTGCACACATGGAATGAATGGCACTTATTGCCCTAGAGCGGTCGTTCCCAACAAATGGTCCGCAGGCTAGGGAACTAGGGAGTCCACGAAATATGTCATACAAATGTCATTTGAAATTTATTTTAAATTACATTAATGAAAAATATCCTTATCTTGTAACATAATTCACTCAAGCATTTTACAGACTCATTAAACTACGGTAACTGATAAGTAGCTATGTATATTGTATTTATAAATTTTATTAATTTATCAAGTGCAAAAGTGTCGTAAATTTCAGTCGGTTTTTAGGGTCTTGGACTAGCATAACAATCTTGGATTATTTTCAACAATTTATTTTAATGGCAGTTACTTAATCATTGGTTTCTATATTGCAATAACAAAGAATTTATGTTAAGTACTATATCCATTTTAGTAATATTTTATCTAATATAATAACTATGTTTGTTATTTATTTAACGTCACTATATACTACGATGGACGATGCTTCAGTGGGAGTCCTAAATTTTTCATATTCAGGTTTTATTAGAATAGAGATCTTTAACGAGTACCTGACATCGCACAGGCTCGGGACCACCTTTTAACGTCCACTCCGAAGGACGGCATAACTAAGGATTTTTTACTTCAATTAAAAAATCCTAGGACCACCTGCTGGTTTGAACCCGTGGACCTTTGGTATAGGAGGCTGTTATGATAGCCACCCAGCTACAAGTTTTTTTATCTAACTCATTTACTTGATTTTGGTTCTTTTACGATGCTATTATAACTTTCTTGGTTTACTTAATGGTAGGAAATGTTGTAGTATGCTAGAATAGGCGATTAGAATCAAATTAAATATGAATAAAAATTTTTGGAAAGACTCACAATCTAAAAACACGTTTTTCATGACTTGTGTGTTTTAAATCGATGAGAGACTTATTTATACATACACACACACACACACACACACACACACACACACACACACACACACACACACACACACACTATATATATATATATATATATATATATATATATATATATATATATATATTTGAATGGGTTTATAAATATATATTTTTTGAATTGAGAGAGTCCTTGCCACGGTACTTATTGGATAAAATAATCGACGAAAATTTTTCTGGGAACCATTGCCCTAAAGCGAGACAGATTGTATTATTTTTATAAAAATAAATTTAAAACAAATAATATATAAGGAAACCTAAAATTATTATATATAATGGACACATAACGGTATACAAAGTCCTAACATCTAACGTCTTATATGTGTATTAGAATAGTCTTGTCTTTTCTTCGCTGGTAAGACAGTTCTTTTTAACTTGAGCACGCTCCATTTTACCAGCGCGTGCTTCTACGTCTGCTTCACCAGCCCTGCCAGGATCCTGAAAGAGACATGGCTTGAAGGTAATCTAATGACCGTGTCAGTCACCAGCAGATAGGTTTCGTAAATAAATGTTATATGAGAAGGCCAGAGAAGACAGTCACTAGTGGGCTGGCGAAATTGTAGGGTATTTATTGAGGATGTATAGTCGACTGTAAAAACTATAATAATAATAATAGATTTAGCGAACCCGAAGGTTCGATGCCGATACCACCAAATTCCGCCTATACAGACTCGTCCAATGTTCTCCATTCAAGCGCAAGCCCCCGAGATCAGCCTTAACGCAATCCTCCCATCTACGCTTCGGCCTACCTTTCGGACGCCTACCAGTCGGATCAGCAAATACCAACTTTCTCAGAATCCGCTCCTCATCGAGCCCAACAACTTTACTCGCCCATTTGAGTCTCCGCGATGCAATCAGCTCAATTATATTCACAGGATACAAGTTCCGCAATTCCGTGTTGTGCAACCTTCTAAACTACCCAGTGGCCTCATCTCTCTTCGGACCAAATATTTCACGCAGTACCTTATTATCGAAAACCTTAAGCCGTCGATGGAAGAAACTATTATAGGAGGAAATAATCAGGGGTCGAATAATCAGGAGGAGGAGAATATTTTTTTAATAAAATATTTAAAAAGAAGAATGACTCTTGATTATTTTCACCTATTGTGGGGTATTTAATGGACACATAAAAAGCATTGTATATTAATAAGTGAGTGCCTCGACCTCTGGTGTGTAGTATTTTTCCTGATGAGGTATTGCATCTCTTAATTCACAAGCATTAGTCCGAGTAAGTATTTAGCATAATCCGACTACGGCCTGTTGTGAATGAAGTTATATTAGGAATGGGCAGGTGTTCATTGTGAAGGACAAGGTCGTGCGTATTAATACCTGCAGAACCAGAGTGGTTCTGGAATAGCAACCAAAGGAGGGTGATGACCGAAGTGATTTTACAATTACTAAAAATCTATACTAATCAGCTTTGCTTAGAGATTTCAAGTGGAGTTAAATTTGGATAAAAAAGTATTTTATCCTAAGTATGCAGCAAAGTGATTTGTCAAAATAAAAAAAGAAATAGGGTACATACTATAATAAACTTATTTTATAGTACTTATGGTTAAAAAATCACTTATATACATTTAACTTACCAACTTAAAAAAAAAAATAAATAAATAAAAAAAAAAAAAATAAAAAATAAAAAATAAATAAATAAATAAAAAAAAAAAAAAAAAAAAAAAAAAAAAAAAATTAAGCTTAAGTTTGTTGGGATTTCCGTCGATGAACAAACACAGAGTCGTGGTCATAGAACTATAAAAATCTGCTTTAATTTTTTATAAAACTGAATTTGATCCAATTGTCTTCTTTTTTTTCTAAATTTTCAAAAATAAATAAGGCTTACATTACTTAGTTCTTGGTTAGTATTTTTAATTACTACCATAATAGTTTTTTTAAATTATGTCGAATTTTAAGCATTTTGCCATCAGAAACAATTAACATTGTGATATTACATGAACTGAACAATTTTCACGGATATGTCACAAGCGTTGACACAAATCAACAGTGGTATACTTTTAAAAATTAATATTATAATTCATTTTGCGAGGAACTTGAACTTGGAAAATGGAAACATTTTCTTTATTCGGTAATGCAATTTCCGTGACCACGACTGTATATTAAGTACAGTTTAATTTTTTTTTGTGTTTTTTTATTTATTTATTTTGTGCTTAATGCTACTATAGCTAATCGGACGATGCTATAGAGGGAGTCCTAAATTTTGCCTAACCAGGTGTTATTAAAATAGGGATATTTAACGATTACCAGACATATCACAGGCTCGGGACCACCTTAAGGTTCCATAACTAAGGATTTTTTACTCCCATTAAAAAATTCTAGAACCACCTACGAGTTTGAACCCGTGACCTGTAGCATAGGAGGCTGTTATGCAAGCCACCCAGCTAAAAGTGATTCCGTTTTTTTTTTTCTTTTTAAGCCATTGAAGAAGAGCTTATGCAAAAATGTATAATAATCTTACAATATACGTTTCAAAAAAACTTTACATGATATGGTAGTAAGAAAGCCTCGTTGAGGAATAAGAAATCTAAAATGCGATATTGATGGTTTTCTCGTGATTTTTAAACGCGTAATTTATTCAGATGCGTGTAGATAATTGAGTAGCTGTTTACAAGAAGTGTGCTTCCAAGGACGAAATTTAGGTTTTGAACAATTACGACTGTCTGGTTTTAAAGAACGTAAATTACTTACAATTAGATGCAAACGGTTTTATTATTATTTTTTTCTTATAGCAAACGCGGTGGATCAGAAAAAATAAATAAATGTACAAATATATTCATTGTATATTCAGTTATATCTATCAATCTACCAATTCACGAATATATAAGATGGGATATACATATATAAGATGGGATGGACTAGCGGATTAAGGATGGCAATAGATAATTAAGCAACGTCAAGCAAGATCTGTAGTTGACTGGATGAACGCCTACCGAAGACCATGCGGCATGAGATTCTTTCCCCGGATAGGTTAGACTAGTCAAACTGATGAAGGCTACTCAAAATGAAAAAGAGACTATACTGTGTACTATGTAGTAAATATACTGTGTACTTATAATACCATATTCTTATACTTCTTTCGGAATATTTCATTTAATTAACCTTTCAGAATTTGAACTAGCCGCACGGATTCCTCGTCCTTGGACAATTTCCTTTAGGGAAACCAACATAGAACATTGATGTGTTGGCTATTTAGGCCTCATACAATATATATTCTGTCGTTACACCATGGAAACCATTTTCATAGCAAAGTTTCTCTAGCAAGCGTAAAATATCTATAAAAAGACCACTTTACTCGATCAATCTTCTAAATTGTCGTGATAATATAATAGTGGCAAAAGAAAAGTTTAAGTCATATTTATAAATATGTACATATATGTACATATATGTACATATATATATATATATATATATATATATATATATATATATATATATATATATATAATAATAATAATAATAATAATAAATTCTTTATTTATTCTGGGACAAGTCCCTTCAGAATAATGTTACAGACAAATCAAATTGGAACTTCAGTATCTTAGAGTACTAAAAAAAAAAATAATAATAATAATAAAATAAACAAAAAACAACAGAAATAACAAAGAGAATGAATAATAGTAATAAATTAACTGGTAGCTTCTAATAATAATAATTAAAAAAAAACAAATAAAACAAACTAGACAAAAAATAAAATATTTACATATTCATATATACAGGGCTAATTAAAATAAATTTACAATGCTTGTGAAAATTGTAACATAAAATACATTAATGTTTGAATACAATGCATAATAACATATAATAAATAACCATTTTCTTATGCTCTATTTGCTGATTTTTATTGAACTTTGCTGATTATGTGGGGTTATTTGAGAATTGGATCGACAAAAAGTGTTTGAACAAACGCGATTTTAAGGCCGGAAGAGTATTGGAGTGACGGATATGAGAAGGAATAGAATTCCATAAGGACGAGGATCGGATAAGGAAAGATCTGTCGAAAGCTGCGGTTCGATGAGGCGTTACATACAGGTCCGAAGGTCGCGAACGAGTGTTGCAGGTGTGGACGGAGGATTTAAATGAAAATATATCTGAGATGTAAGATGGACGTTGAGATCGGAGAACTTGGTAAAGGAAGGATGCCAGGAGGTACTTAGAACGGTATGAAGGATAAAGCCACTTTAACTCATCGTAGAATCGGGTTACAGAGGTGTCCCTGGATATCCCAAAGATGAAACGTATCAGGTAGTTGAATAATCTTTTTAGTTTAGCTTCAAGATCTCCAGAGACACCCGCATACACCGCACAACAGTAGTCAAAGTGGGGGAATATTAATGAGCAAACCAAGAGCTTACGGGTTTCAAATGGAAAAAGGTGACGGTGATAATTAAGGAGTTTTAGGATGGAAATTGTGCGTCGGGAAATTTCGGAAACATGGATTTTCCAGGAAAGAGATTGATCGACAGTTACTCCAAGGTTTTTGACGGTTTGATGGAACTTTATAGGTTGATTATTTAAAAATAGAGTTGGGATTAGGGAAAGCGTTTTAAGGAGTGGATTGGAACCTATTACTATCGCTTTAGTTTTCTCAGCATTTAACTTTAGCTTGTTGTCAGCTGCCCAACAACTAATTCTGTTTAAATCTTCCTGAAGCTTTTCTGTTGCTAGTAATAGGTCCGACGGAGGAAAGGATAAATAAATTTGGAGGTCATCCGCATACATATGGAATTGTGAGTGATGGATATAGAAGGGAAGGTCGTTTACGTAGATAGCAAAGAGGGTAGGAGATAGTGATGATCCCTGGGGAACACCACATGACAATGGCAAAGGTCTAGAAGGAGGTTGGCCTGGAACTACCACATACTGTGAGCGATCGGAGAGGAAAGACTTGAACCAGTGCAGAGCGCTATTGGATAAAGGAAGGTTTCGTAGTTTGGTGAGGAGGATTGTATGGTCTACTGTGTCAAATGCCTTGGTAAAATCTAGCATGACAAGAATGGTAAGTTTTTGGTGTTCTATTGCATATTGTAGGTCGTGAGTTATTTTTAGGAGAGCGGATTGCGTTGAGTGACCAGGTCGGAAGCCGGATTGGAGAGGATTAATAAGGGAACGTTCTTCCAGGAAATTCGATAATTGCTTTTGTACAATACGTTCTAGTGGTTTGGAAAGATTAGAAAGAAGGGAAATAGGGCGAAAGTCAGAAGGTGTTGTAGGATTTGGGATCTTATTAAGTGGTCTAACTAAAGCGGTTTTCCAAGAAGCAGGGAATATTGAGTTTTGCAAGGAAAAATTGTAAATATGATACAAAACTGGTATAAGGACTGGAAGACAGGATTTTATTAGTTTAACTGGAATGTTGTCAGGTCCGTAATCGTTTGTGTGGGATTTAAGAATGGCTGTTAATAATTCATATATATATATATATATATATATATATATACATATATATATATATATATACATATATATATATATATATACATATATATATATATATATATATATATATATATATATATATATATATATATATATATGTGTATATATATATATAAGGTAGTTAATGCCTTCATCAGTTGAAATAATCGCATGAGTGACCATGGGATAGGAAACCGTAATTATGACTAACACGCGATTCAAGGCACGTATAAAATGACACCTGTGAGTTTATAAGTGTTATGTTATTATAGCAGTCGAGGTACGGCCTACGCTTAACTCCCTACACGATCAATAAATATGGTGAAAACCCTATAAGTCCATAAACTGTTATGCTTAATGGAAATGATATAAATATGTGTCAAGATTAAAAATAAAATGTAAAAGAACAAAATAATTATTTGGATAAAACAAAAAGATAACGCCTAGTATAATAAAGTTATGAATTAAGGTCACCGAAAAGTTACACGTTTAATTTTAAAAAAATTCATCTGTGTTAATAAATAAATACATAAATATATATATATATATATATATATATATATATATATATATATAATTGGTTATTTAATTAAAATAAACGTATACTGCTACAGTATTGCTTAAACATTCTGAGTAAAATGTCCTTAGTACGCCAATGCGATGATGGTGACTGACAAGTCAGAACTGATAACGGTGAATCGTTGCTATTGTCTTGGTGTTCAACTATCAACCTATCCGTAACTAACTTATTTTTATTTTCTTTTTTTTTTACGTTCATTAGAAGTAGTTGTAGTAGTGTATTACATATTTTGTGATATAAACATAGGAACATTAGTTTTCCAATTTTTTATTAAAAATTATACTTATATCATTAAGATCAAAACTAAACATTTTAAACTATTTATATTGTTATCTAAGCCTTTATTAAAAATAATCACACCTTCCAGATGTTTGATAGTTATGTATATGTTTTTTAAACAAGTAGCTTTCGGTCAGAGAATGGGAAACAAAAAAGGAATAACATATGACTCCAATTAATCACATAAAGAGGTTTCATTAAGGGGTTTTTATTTTATTACAATAAACATGTTTCTATAGGAAGATCACGAAGGATACTGGAAGGCGATAAAAAATTATGTTCTGAGCTCTGTCAATAATTTAGACGTTGATTTACAAAAGGTACTAAAGGACATTTTTACGAAATTGTTTTTTTGACATATCTGTATTTAGTTTTATCTAATTCTTCTATTTGATTTTATTTAATGAACACTAACGTCCTTTAAAAACGAGACTTAGAAATGCAATTATTTTCTAAAGGTACTATTTACACATTTAGTTTCGTTCCAAATCATACTAAAACATTTCGTTTCATAACTTTAATATAATGCTATTAATATAGTTATGAGAGATTTTTGAGCTTCCTGTTAAGTTTCCAAGAAAAGTTATAGTAAATTTTGGAAATTAACGTCTGAATTGTAAGATAATGTTTTCATAATGCACAAAATTCAAAACATCAAAGTCAGCAGTTTATTCACTTTCGAAGTTTTAACCCTATGGCTTCTTTTAGAGGACCAGTTGGGGTAAAAAAAAACTTAAAAGCAGCGTAAAATAGGGTACATCGTAATAATGTCCTGGAAGTAATCTCAACTTCTAAGTTTTTTTTTCTGCTAATAAATACTAAATTTCAGCTCGTATGGCGCAAGGGAGTACGGGTCGTGTACCGCAAAATGTGGCCCAAAGATTAAAACTTAAGATAAACTAAACTTATGAAAAAAAAACCAACCTAAAAGCTTGTTAAATGTCACTTTAGCAATATTAAGCACCACACTAAGGGATTGTAGGTTGTTTTTTAAAAATGATAGATGCTCTCTAAAGTGAATTAAAGCATCTTAAAGATATTCAAGAAAACACTTAGGAAAATTAAAACGATGTATAGGATGCCAAGGACGGAAAAGGCACAATGGAGCTTATGTTACAGACATCAGACACGGCTGTTAAAAGCACCACTCTATTGTGTTGTATATACTAACATCCTTACGACCTCACTGCATTCAGGGTGTGCTGATGCATTCTTAAATAGTGAGGCTGTATTGCGATTTAAAATCCTCTCCGAGGTCACCAAGGGAGGGAGAATGATAAAAGCTAAGGACATCAGAAGGGAACTGAGATAATTCATTCTGTCATGGACTATTTTCGGGTTCAAAGGAAAAATATTGGAGAACATTCTTTCTCGCAAATAAAATCTTTGTACTGAATCGGTCAAAGAAACGAGCTACAATTCCTCAGGCTTGGAAGAACATACAGTTGTGAGAACAGAATACTAAAATATCTGAAGAAAATGACAAGAATTTATTGAGTTGCAATGTAGTTATTAATGAGAATAATTAGAAATCATTTTCTTTTTATTACAGAATATTCAATAAATGTACTAAAAAATTTGTTTTTGAAGGAAAGAAATTTAGTTGCTGTCTAAGTAGGCGAGTAATTTTATAGTGTTGGTTAAACAGATTAGCTTCATGGGAGGGAGCAGAGCAATAAATTCAAAATTTTATGAGTGAAAGTTTTTATAAAAATAAAAAAAAATATATATAAAAAAAAAAAAGTTCTTCGTCAATCGGTAAACTAAGCCGACGGGGGCGGGGTGGCCGAGCGTGTTAGCGCGCGTTTCTGTGAGCACGCGTTGCCTAGCAACAGATAACCGAAAAAAGTTAAAACCAAATAATTACGAGTTCGATTCTCGTGCTGGAGAATTTATCTCGGCATATATCCCCCGCCCTCACCCCCTGGCCCGAGAGAACCCCCGTATAGCCTTCAAAGGCGAGGTAGGGATGGACAAATAAAAAAAAAAATAAAATAAAATAAAAAAACAAAACAACTAAGCCGAAAAATGCCTCATGATAAAGTTTTATTTATTTATTTAAACACCCTTTCTTGCATAATATGCAACATGGGTTGTGACAAGGTCTAATCACCAGCTGTACCAGCAAGTTAGAGTTGCCAAAAATCTTCTTTAAGGTAGTCCGTCTTCCGATTTGTTAACCTTAAGGAGCACCTTCTCTGCCTTATATTCTTTCTGCTGGTCTTTTTCCAATCCTAAAATGGTCTGGGCCCCCAGCTGTTTTACTCCGTAAAAACTCTTTGTAGTACGGGTAGTTTATTTTCGTCACCAGCTGAGGAAATTCGTTGTCTGATAGGACGTAGACGGTTTTTCTTAGAAGTGTTGGGGTTCAAAGGCGGTGCAAGTTGACAGGATATGCTCAGCAGAGTCGAGTACTCCACAGCAAGGGCATAAGAGATCGATATCTATCCCAAAGCCTGAGAGTTTTAAAGAAAACTGTCTTTATCTTGATATTAATGTGTGTTTTGTATTGATATCATTGAAGATAAAAATAATGAGAAAACTTCAGCATAAATTTTACCAAATAATATAGGTTCAATATTAGTAAAGAGGAAAGATGAAGAAGTCGAGGAAGATTAGTAAAGTATCTATACTTCATCACAAGTATAATTCTGAACAGAAAAGGGTCGTTTTTGTTTCGGCCAAGAACTTCATAACGCAGGGTTTCATTTTGGCGGTCATCTGACGTGTGTGTAATTCAAGCTTCAGTCGCATGTGAGCTCGTCATCAACGGTAGATTTCCTAAAGACAGGTAGGTAACCAGCAAGTTCTTAAACAGTTGTTTTGGGTTTATCTTCCACCAAAGCCCGCAGAACTTTACCATCAAGAGAGAAATTCCTACCACAACCTTGGAAAAGGTTTTCCTACCGACATTTTTTGAATCTCCATCGAATATTGCACTTATGAATATTGCTCTCGCCCCAGATTATTAAACAAAATTATACGTATATCATTGATATTATGGTAAAGAATGAATTATTTTTAAACAGCAAAATGCTACAGTCGTAAAAATATCATTATCGTTTGGAAGAGGATTAGTGTTGGCATTCATAAAGATGAATAATAAATATTATTTGTCACCCAAACGTAGTTTATTAAACAGATTTTACTTTTTTACTTTCATAAGACTGAAAGGATTATTGAACATGAAAACATAATTTTATCATAAAGAGTTATTTGGTAATCACGGCAATGGAAATCAACGACGAATCATTATTATTACAAGCGCAGCTCTAAGCATGATTTCCTCTTCGAAACGAATCATTTCTTTAAATTATGCTGAACATTAAAGGACGCGAAGAGGGCAGTGCGATCTTAAAATAACATTAAAAGAACAGTAATTCGTTTTCGCTAGGATCTGTAACTAACACAGAGACGGATGACCTGGTTCCGTTCCATGTTTACCGCTAAATGTAAAAATAGCTGACACTGAGGATCCGACCTCCTATCGATCCCGGGTCGACCTCTGAACGCCGGGGTCAGCAACAGGCATCAAGCGGCCGCGAACTAGGAGCGACTTGGAGGATAGCAGTCTCGGGTCACTTCAGGGGTGCGGGACGTGTGCCTTTGTAACCGCCTTATCTAGTGCGCTCATCACACAGCCTTCTCTTACTTATCTACTAGCAAAAATGTTAATGGTACTTACTTTAAGTCACCATGGAAAATTTTTTTTTTTATACTGAATAAATCGCATTTTCCGGCACCTTCAACACTTACTAGACAAACGGTCAAACCTTTCCCTTAACTACAAACGAATCATCTGTATGACTGCCCTAAGACCGATCTGGACTAACGGATTTGGGATTTTGGGCCCTACTAAACCATCGAATTCTTCCCGTATTCAATCTTTACAATACAAAATCCTGAACGTAGGAGTCTTTTGTCCGGAATGAATTCATCCATAATCATCTTAATGATCCTTAAGTTGCTGCTTGCCCTAAACCAGGTACTATTCCTTTCATGACAAACTCCTTTCCCACTCTAACACGCTAGTTTCCATCTTGGCTTTCTCTTCGACTTCTGATAATCCTCCGAGGCGTCTAAAAAGAAGATGACCTCTAAACCTTTTGAATTTAAATATTTTATGTAGTAATCCGAATGGTTAGTGCTGGACATAGAGCGCCAACCGACTCGGACACCCTGCCTCTCACACATACACATTCACTTGATGAATCAATGTAAATACAGTAATATATTTTAAAAAAACATATTTTTTTTAAATTATGGAATAGCGTTTCTTATCAATCACAATCCCATACTTTCCCTTACCTTCATAAGAAAAAAACATAACAATTTTGAAATTCATGTTTTCAACATGCATAAAAATATTTATTTTATATCATTTTCTATTCTTTTATGACCACCATACGAAACATTTCATTATCCATTAAAAAAAAGTCTCGACCTAAAACGTTTTTCGTTAACTGTATTTTTTTTTGTTCTAATAATTTAAGGGTGGGAACCACCGCCTCTTTTACGATCTCTGCGTTGGACCATGTGAACAAATGACACAAAATAGATTCGTTCGTTAATTATCAGGCCGATTTGCAAAAGAAATTCTTGGATATTTTTTTAAAACACTTTATTTATTCCAGTATCGCGACGTTTCAGCCTCTAGGGCCATTTTCAAGCTTTCAACATAACAAAAAATTTAGAAAAATCAGTTAACCACCAAACAGACGTTGACAACCTAAACACCTTTTATGCAAGTACTATCGAGAGAGTAAATATATAAATCCTTTGGCATCCCCACCCCAAGTTCAGTCGCGCACGAGAACACCTAAAAGGCGGCTGAAAACTGTTAAGTAAGTTGGAAAAAATGTTTATTTTCTTTTTTGAATAAATAGATCCACTTTTTCAATGGATGATGAAAAATAATTTGATATTTTTGAATACAGGTTTTTTGTTTGTTTTTTTTTGAAAAATGACATTTTAAAAAAAAATTATGACGACGCTGGTGAAAAGCGGTAAAATTAAAAGATAACTGAGATGGATATGCATGGTAGGTGACATAATTATTAAAAATAATTTATTATTTGTTGTTGTAATTGAATTGTTGGAAATATATAAATGCAATGAGATTTTAATTGATTTGCAGAAGCTTGAAAATGGCCCTAGAGGCTGAAACGTCGCGATACTGGAATAAATAAAGTGTTTTAAAAAAAAATATCCAAGAATTTCTTTTGCAAATCGGCCTGATAATTAACGAACAAATATTAGAACAAAAGAAAAATGACGACAATGATGAGAAAAAAATAGATTCACTCTTTTATCTTAAGTATATATTTTTTTTTTCTTTACCTTAATTCACACATCATGTATGATTTTCGGAATCTTGAAGTAGCCAGGTGATATGATTTATGTGAATTAAAATAATATTCCAATTATTCATAATATTAAAATTTGAGAAAAACACAAAACTTTTACAAAGATTATATTATTTTTTTTAAGACCTAACTTTAAATTAATTTCAAAGCGGTTAACGGTAATCACTATTATGGTTTTCTTAGAATAATATAAGTATAAATTAACACAACAATCCTTTATATATATTTTTCTACAATATTTAGCTTTCTAACTATGTATTATATATTTGTAATTTTGTACTTTTTCCTGATTTTTTAATATATTTTTTATTAGTTATAGCAATAACTAATTGATAAATTAATAGTTGATTATTTTAAATTAATAAAAAAATCAATGTAATTAGAAGCGGTTAAGAACATCAGGAACTTTAAACTCTTTTAGACTATTTTAATGAAGATAAGACTCATTTAATACAATTGACAATTTATTACTGAATCGTTTCTGTGTATAGTGAACCCAAAAGTTCATTGCTGATAAATGTAGTAACACATAAGTACAAGCGTCTTTCCGTGGAAACATATAACGAAAAGAATCTGCATGTCTGGCTGGCTTAGCGAATTCAAACGTGATTCGTCTTACCTAAATACCTTTAAGTTAATTAAATAAAATAATAAATACCTTTAAGCAGCCTGCTTTAGAGCTTATTAACATTTTAGTAATTAGTTCGTTATCCGACCTAACTACTTTAGTACTTCAGTCTTCGTGTAACTTTCTTTATAAATAATTCAAACTTTGAACTCCATTCTATTCATAACGAGAGAACATTTAATTCCATCAAGTTAAGCGGGTATTAGTAAAGAAACGAAGATGTACTCGTTCCATTATCACAACCTAACTCCTTAACTCATATGACGCACAAGTAAGACTCTATTTAAGACAGTATTGTTTTCAAAAGCGAAGGAAACATTAGCTCGGGAAATTTAACAAGTGCCCTTGTAAACAACGTTGTGGAGTTTCCAAAGTGAAGGAATTACATGAGCCCCCTAGTCCTTGAAGGAAACAACAGAGTGGGGCATAAATATATACGTATCTATAAGATGTAAAGCAATTGTGAAAATAATAAAAAGAAACGCCGCAAATTATTACACGATGATTTATTATTTCCAAATAATTATATTAGGTTATACATTATCTGTTTATCACGCTAAACATATTCGAAAACTCAATACACATTTTTCTCTAACTTCAAAATTAACTGTGCCATGGGCGTATTTATGGGTAAAATACAATTTTTTCTTTTCTTTTTTATAATTATTTTCCTTCATATGTTATTAATGGCGAATTCAGCTTTGACATTTCTTTCACTGCTGTTTGCTTTAATTAAAAAAAAAAAAAAAAAAATATATATATATATATATATATATAATATATATATATATATATATATTATATTTGTATTAAAAAGAAAAGACGCATAAAAAAATCATAGAGTGTAAATAATTTTCGAATGTCTGTTAAGAGTTTATTATAAACATATCCATTATTTTGTTAGTTAGCCAGACATGTTAAATATTTAAATTGTCTATAGATGTTATTTTTAATGGACCCAGTATCAGAATAAAATTTTATTAATTTTGAGCACAAAAATAAAAATAGTCTCCAATCACATTGTTTTCTAGATTCCCATTGTGTTTTGTTCTAAGAATTTAAGAGTTGGGACTCGTGGACCGCTTTATAACTTTCCCGGAGTTCGAAAATAAAACATTTTCATCTGAAATATGGAACCATTTTTTTTTTTAATCTTGTATTTTTATTTTTTATTTAAATAATGATCATTTGAATTAACCTTGAACATTATATGAAAGTAACGAGAGAAAGAAAATATCGGTGAACCAAACATTTGTTTCAATTATTCTTATTATTACAGTGCAAGAAAAACAAATAAAAAAACTTTTATAAATATTATTTGCTACCTTTTTTGAAAAAACCAACTTGAAATGAATTTGAAAACGTTCCACAAAACGTACTATTAAGTTTTTCTTAAATAATATGTAAGTAGAAATTATTGGATACAACAATCCCAGGCTTAATATTAGATATTAATTTTCATATAATATTTAGTTTTCTAACAATACATTATGTATCTATATTGCTAATCTCATTTTCTGAAATTTATTTACAACCTTTGAATGCATTTCTCTTTTAGTTAATAACCAACTGGTTCATAGATTATCCATTTTTATTACAAATATAATTAGAAGTACAAAACAATGTAGTTAGAAGAAGCCTTTTTGAACATATGGCATTCGAACTCTTTCAAAATATTTGTTTTTTAATTTGTTGTTGACCTTTGCTGACTCCTTTACAATATATTTTCGATTAAACATCCTACGTTTTGGATTTAGGCTCAAATCTTGACCGCTTTAAGAACCGATTTTTTTAACTTGGTACAGAAGCTATGCTCTAAATTATTGTACTAAATGAGATATATAGCATCCTTTACAAAAACGTAGGACACTACGCTACGGAAGCTGACCAATATATTAATGCGGACAGGCTGCCTTTCGGACCCAAGGAATGTTAAGGCTGGGACCTTCCCATCAATTCTCACCAGGTTAGAAATAGCGCTCTGTCACTAGTCCATGCGTGTGGTCTCTAGGTTATGAGCGTAGGTTATGGTTCTTATCCTCTGATCACCAACTACTACTATTCTAATTAATTTATAATTATACAATCAAATACACATATGTAATGCATGATTTGGGAGCTAAATAACCAGTAATTGTTGGTTAGGAAGTGTATCAGCATATGGTAAGTCAACATGAAGAACCTTGGAAGAAATTTTTTTTTAATAATCTAAAAAAAAAAAAAAAAAATAGAACTGTCCCAACAGAACGCTTCGACGAATAGGAAACTATCTAGGAGATTTTTTTTTATAAAGATTTTTTCCGACGTACATTTCCAAGACAAGTAACATAACAGGAGTTTGTTCCTACAAATCTGAAAAAACGCATCGTTTCTAAAAAAGATAAATATTTATTTGTTTATAATACCTACAAAATTAGGCAGCAGTGACATATAAACAACACTATTAAAAGGAACAAAAAACTTTTAAAATTAATTTTAAAACAGTAGAAAAGAGATAATTGTACATAAAACACAATCTATCTGGATGTCCAAAAATGAAGAGAAGACGTTCCAAAACAGCCCTAAATCCTTCCTCGGTTAAAGTTAAATTATGCGCAATTAAATAATCATGCAGGTGGTAAAGGAATCGTCACAAAAATAAATAACAATAACCTTTATTAATTCTGAGACCGTCTTCTTTGTATAAATGTGGGTCTCGAGGTCTTGGTTTGATTATGAATCCGTGAATTGGCCTGAATTTTCCCATTATGGAGTTAAAATCGAAAATATTTATTTATTATTATAAACTACAAGCTGAAATCTTTTGAGGATTTCTTAAGGTTACCTCTGACTAAATGGGGTGATTTATGGAAGATCTATTTTGTTTCTTGATTTACCAATTATAGTAATTTTTAAATTCCATCATATACCGGTTAAAATTTGGCTCGGAGGATAAATTCTGGTGGGCTATAACAGAGTAAATTTGTACGTTCCGATTCCAGCCGGTAAAGCCCAGTCCCTTACTATTTTAGTTATAATATATTAAGAACATTATACCAATAAACAAACAAACGTAAATGAGATACGTAAAATAAAATATAATGATGGAGTTTAGTTGAGGAGAATATTAGATAAGGAAGATGGTTGCGGAGCGGATATAATAAAAAAAAAAAAAAAAAAAAAAAAATCACACTAAAAATTTTAAAAGTGTTACTTATTAGTGTATAATTCTTACCCAACCATCTTCCTCATGTAAAATATTATATATTTGGTATAATTAATATATATATTTATTAATATATACCCAAAATTTCTGCACACGCATAAAATGAGCTTGTCTTATGGTGACCGCAATCCCAAGCAATTTATCCATCATGTCGTTAAAGCATTAAAAAAATCCTTTTGGAGGGCCAACAAAAAAATAGTATTACACTTTACATTGGCAGGTAAAAACCAAATAAACGAGCAATCGGAAACATGTTTTCACCATCTTATTGTTTTAGTTGTTTTTTTATAACCGGCATTCACTTATAAAACCTTGTATCGAAATTGGATTACTTTCACACTTTTTTTTGTCACAAAGCTGTGGCAGCAAGATGCGAATCGGGTCAGAAAAGAAGTTGCAACTACTTAAAAGTTGGAAGAGAAGACGAGCCAGTGAGAATATCCCCGCTTTCCTTTATACGAAGCCAGCGCACGCTTAGAATCTAAACAAGCTAATAACCCATCCTTGTCCATTTTCTGATACTTCTTTCAGAAACTATGGAGAGGCAAATTATAAAACAGAAGGAGGTTGCCAATGAGGCGGGCGGCGGAGTTTAAGTTTCTAGACCAGTTCTTTTTTTTTTCGATCGACAACGGTTTTACGTGCGTCATCTGCTTGCGTGCAACTTTTTCCGTTTCGGTTTTTCTCTTATAAGGACTCGGGAGAACTCGTTCTGTAAATACCACTTGTAATTATGGGCATTTTTAAACACGGAAAGTTATAAAGGAAGTAACAAGATAAATGCAGTATTTAAAATAAGCATTCAAGCTTAAAATAAATATTTTATTATTTATGTAAATCCCCTAAAAAGATTATCTAGGTTTCATATGAGAAAAATTATGTTTAGTATTGTAATATAAATTATGTACGTTTTCGAATGGAAATTCAACTGTTGAACTGTTAATTAACAGCGTAACTAAGAATCGTAATGAGGGAAAGACAATATTTTTGCAATAGAGCTACATAACATTATTTTAATATTTATTTTGCTTCTATCCCTGTGAATCATTTGAGTATTTTTGTGACGTTTCATACTAGATTTTAGTAGAAAGATAATGAATTTATTTGTCAAAGAAATATTCTTGTACAAATATACAACCAATAATAAATAAACTTCATACAATTCTTTAAGATTTTACTAGATTTTAGTATTGGCTTTGTAATAAATATTTGAAGAGAACTGTAACCTTCGTTTCGCCGCGCAGTGGTTCCAAACGCATTTTTTCAGGACAAAAGTCTGCACTGGTCGTTCTATTTAAGATATATCAGCCATTTTAATGCCATTTTGTTTCTCAGTAAATTCACTTTTAATGGTATGATTGGCTTATTTTTAGCTCATTTTCATAGCCTTTACGGTCCTGAATATGTTACTTCAGGTACATGTTGGGACTTATAGACGTAGCAGAAGATAGCAATGAGAGAATTCACAATCTCTGATTCGTAGCCGGTAGAGGATCACTTCTTCTTTTCTTGACCTTCTGTAGGAAGTTTTCCAATGGGCACTTTATTCTTCTGATCCATGTGACTTTGGGGAATTCATATTCGACCTAGAATTCTATCCCTCTTTCTGCAGCGAGTACTGTCTTTGCATGTCGATGTTATCCATCATTGCAACCTGTGGCACAGTAAAAAGCCAAGCTGGGTTGGTCAGAGAGCAGTCTTTGGAAAATTTGTATGCATCAACTTTAAGTAGATTCATACTTAAAAAAAAAAAAAAACTGAAAAAATATTATTTTCTATACAAAAAAATCTCGCCATTTTAAAATAGAGAACACCAATTTGCCACACACCTAGAGTCTAGTCTGTTAATGATTATTATTAAAATTTTCTTCATGTATGAATGATATTGGATCCCTGATACATATAAGAAAGAAGATTAGAGTTTTATTTTTCATTCTGCTATTTATAAACAATCATTTGTAAAACCTTTTCCTTTTTCTTGATGATAATTTATTAGGCTTTAGTTTTCTAAGAAACTTGCACATGATTAATGAAAATATTTACAAAAATTAAATTCGATACTTATATATTTCCTTCAGAAGTCTAATTTACTACAAAACCCTTGTTTCACAAAGAAAAAAAATCACTTTGACATCTCAGTTATGTTCAAGATAAAATTAATCAGTTTTCCAAATCCCCAACATCAATTCCCTTCACAAAAGAAATCTTGACAAATCACCTTCCTCCGAAATCAGAGAACCGTCGCTATTTCCGGTCCAAAAGATTTATTTCTCTAAATATCATTCTTAGGAACAAGAAATACTGGTTATATGTCTATATAAAAGTTCAAGTTATGGTATTAATTAAACAGCAAAGATATATTAACTATGGAATAGGATTAAAATCAACAAATAAGTTCATCAAGTTTGGTTGAAGATTATCAGAGGTGAGCAGAGAAAAGCTCATCATCTAGAAAGTCGGCGAACCAAAGGAGAGGAAATGAGACCCGTGGGAAGGCCTTGAAGAAGATGGCAGAATGGGGTTGATGAAGACGAGGAGGGTTTCCTCAACAGAAAATCATCCCAGCCGTCGAAGTGGATATTAGATGGAACGGATTTGATAAGCCAGGTATTTCCACCAAGAGAAGGAAATACGGAGGATCACTTCTATCAAAAATACAGCTTAATTAAAAGGATTGATGCTTAAATAAATCGTCATTTTAATAGATTAATAATTTGAAAAAAATCTGTTGCGGGCAAAACATGACTTTCACATACCTCTGTTGTTAAAATCCTTTTTAGAACTACTAAATAGAAGTGAAAAAATTAAAGAACTATATAATATAGGGTTGTAAAATAAATTGGTAGTGTTTTTTAAAAGTGGTTTAAATAAAAACTTCAGATTCTTGTAAATATTTTAATCACCAGGCTTTGCGTATTTCAAGTTAAAATTTCCGGTTCTGAACCGAGCAAACCACTTGCGGAAGGTTTTTGCGGATTTTCCTTTTAGAAATAAAAAATCATCAAATGAAGAATATGAATTTTTTCTCTTCCTTTTTTAGCAAGCAAAATGCCACTTGATGATAAGGAATCTCGGTTGATACTGATGCATAAAAGCATTTTTACTAATCCATCCCCTTACATAATTCTACAGGGGTTAACTATAGCAGAGTGGTTAGCGTGGGGACGTTGTGGCTGAGTTGGTTGCCTAGCAACTACAGAGGAACAAAAATTTGAAAACAAATAATTATGAGTTCGAGTCTCGGTGCTAGGGAGATTTTATCTCAGCATTTATCCCTCGCCCTCATCCCCTGGCCTGAGAAATTCCGTATAGCCTTCAAAGGTGAGGTAGGGGTGAAAAGGTTAGCACAACAGTCTCCTATGCCCAAAGTCCCGGGTTCAAACCCGCAGGTGGAGTTAGGATAACATCATAACGAAAATAATATCAACTTCTTGAAAAAGTGTTGACAGAATTATAGCATAAGTTTGATATTTAATTAAAGAAGTTATCTACAGTTTTCTTTGATATATTGAAAACAGCAAACGACCTATGGAAAGAACAATTTCGCAGTATTTATTGAAATCTTGTGCTTTGAGTAGTTTGTAAAGATAGAACTAAACACAAACCGGAATATTTATCAGATTTTGTTTATTTAAAAAAGAAATAACAAGTTATCTTTTTTTTTTCTCGCTTTGCATCATTCCTTAACAAAACTGAAAGTATTCTGAGGAACTTCCTTTCAAGAATGATACATGTAAATTTCCCCGTTCTCCTTTCTTTTTTTTTTTTTTTTTATATACTTTTTCTTTCCCGTTTTCACTTATTGAACTTTTCGCTTTTATTCTTTTTAATACACTGTTTTAAAAGTGCATTATTTTTATAAAACATTATTAACCATAAAAATAGTTCAACATTACCGAAGAAGTAAATTACCTATTATAAAGATATTTTTCTTAAAAGATTGAGATGTAAGACATAAATTTTAAAATAATAAACGCATGGAATTGCAGTGGTATTTATATACGATTATTTGGAATACAAGGAAAACATATAGTCATATTCCCGAATATTATATGTTTTCTCCTTATCTTTAATAAGTATATATAATATATATAAAACATGAATATGTCCGAACAGTGTACTCAGAAGTACTCTCTCCAAGGATGTGCGTTATTTAACTTAGTTTCAGAGTATTATTCCCGGAGTAGTATGTTATATTTAAATACATCTCCTTCTAAAATAAACTTAAAAATAGTTGGATGAAGATCAAAGGCAGCGTATGACTGAGAGAGGAAATCTTTCTGAACTATCCCTAAAAGACGGTGCTAAGTTCTGAATGATAGGAACATTTGAAAAGCAACTTATTCGAGACCATGAAAACTTAAAAGGATATATATATATATATATATATATATATATATATATATATATATATATATATAAAACCTGCACCACTACAACCCATGAAGAGTTTTGGGCTCAGTACATGTAGAGATTCGTACTCTTTCTTGTTTCTAGGCCAACGGTCGTGCAGTGAGGTGATTTGGCCGAGATCACGCTCAGCTGCCAGGCTTTTTCCCCATTTTTGGTTACCCATTTGATTGAGGCTGGGTGTGCCCCAGGAGGGTCTCATACCCCAGGATCGCTCACCGGCTGAAATAACAGAATGAATAATTTTCCGCCACAGCCGGGTTTCGAACCCAGGTCCCGGAGCACAGTAGATTAGTGATCTACCCACCAGACCACGTCGCTCCCTATATATATATTTATGACTACATTAATGGGTCAAAAATGAATTAATATAATATTCATGGGCTGGATTGGAAATCAGACGATACATGCAATGGAATTATAGGGTTGGTGGTTGTTAGAGGACAATGAGGTTGGAGTGTCCGACCCAGACCTGACCAATCGGTGGACTTACGAGAGGCTTTTGATCGAATCAGCTTTCTGGAGTACCCTTGCAATACAACACCATCCATCACTGGCTATGTGGGTCCACAATACTGGCTCGAATCCCACACCTATATATATATATATATAATAATAATATATATATATATATATATATATATATATATATATATATATACACACATACATATGAGTATATATACACTAGATGTGTGTATATACAATCAGAGAATGAGATAAATATCATTAAAAAATTCTATATTAGTTACAACAACTTTTAAAAGACTACAACAAATTGGTCACAGTTAAGCACACAAGAAGCAGTTTCTGTATTTGGATTATAACTTTACTTATTGGAAAATATTGGTTGAAGATTTGATTACTTTAATTAAACAGCATGTCAAAACCTCTATTACTTTAAGATGACTAGTCCCATTTAAGAAATCAAGTTCAAGTTAGTCAATTGCAATGATAATATTAGTTTTTAAATTAAATAACACTGAATAACTGTGTCAGATATTGACTAATCAACAACAGGGCTAAGAACATTCCTAGATCGATATCGGAAGGAAAAGGGAACGCAATCGTTTGAAAGAATAATAGACCGCAAGCATTTGCCAAAGGTTAAAGTTCATGGGAGTTTTCTAATTACGTCAGTCAGACATGGGTTATAATTAATGCTGGACTATAACTACTTTTAAGAGGATAAAAGACCTAATTTCAAACACGGAATTTTTTCATAAACGGGGAGACATCAGTAAATATAAAGGAGATATGAAAACCCAGACTGAAGGATAACAATGAAAAAAATGTATTAAAAAAAAAAAACTGAAAGGGGACGCGTCCTTTACTGAAGAGGTTCTTTTGCCTCTCTTGCACGAAAAGATAATTTAGAAGAAAATACAACGACCTTTTTTACAACGTGTACCTTGTGTGAGGGAAGCAATGCTGGTGAAAAATAAAATAAAAACATTTTTCCGTAGCAAAGTGGACACATGCAAACATTTGTATTTGTTATAGAAAAATTAGTATAAACCATTGGTGATGAAAAAATTAGAGGCTTTCATAGCTTCTTTGTATAATTAATGTTTTTATTAGACTAGAGGAAAAAAAGAAGAGGATTAAAATTCTCTTAAATGTGCTGAAGAAACGTCGAATATTTTTTTTTTTCGGTGCCAAGGTCACTGTTCAGTAAAGTGAGGTTACTATTACCAGAGTGCTGCCAGCTCTGATAGAACAATAAAAAACAAAAAAAACAATCGGATTTAACAGGTACCCCTGCGCGTGTAGAAGAGAGGAGTGATTCATCCCTGTTCTAATTAGAGACAGCTTTATGTATTGTGAATTTTATTAAGACCAGCATAGAAGAGTATATAGGAAAGAAAAAATAAAATAAAATGCCATAAACTGTCCACCTAATATGTATGTGATATCCATTGTAATAATATAATTCATTAAAAACATCCATAGTCAATAAAATATTTTATATTTTTCACTTTCAATCAAATACAGTCTCAAAGAACTTTTAAGCGCCTATAACTGGACCAATTAGAAAGATAGAGCTAACATAACAATGGTTTAAAGATAAGAATATCTAAGCCCATGAAGACTCGAAAACCATTAACTTTTCAGGAATTGTCAGATGGTCATAAACTATTAGCAATAGTTTGATCGTATACAAGGACAACAAAAAAAACGAACTTATATTAAATCAGGATGTTTGCACATAATTTTCCGTAGATTTAGTGAATTATGTAAGAATAATAATATTTATTTATAGAGAATATTTACAATGTACAACAAATACAAATATGTTTTGTATCATCATTACAGTTTTCCTTTTTTCATGATAACAGAGTTTAAATCATCAATCGAATTAGCTAAGGATAAATACAATATTTTTTTTGAGACAGTAGTAAAAGTAGCAAGAAAAAACAAACAAAGAAACTACACAATACGCCATTTTGTTAACCGCCTGTGCAGCTAATTTTGCTTTGATATAAAAAAAAAATCATTAAATAAAGAATATTAATTTATTTCTCTTTCATTTTTCCTTTCTATATTTAAGTTTCGGAAGTAGCGTTCATATACCTGGGACTCTTCTAAACTGTGATTATTTAGCAGTTTCACATTAGGAGGTCTTGACTTTACTGGAAGGATCCTTGTGTGACCGATTCCTAATCTTCCATGTAATTATTTTATTTATTATAATTATATAATAAATTTAATAAACTCCAAAGCTTAGTTCTGTATAAGAAAATATATATATATATATATATATATATATATATATATATATATATATATAAAGGAAGAACGTAATTTTTTTTTTTTAAATGAATTGAATTATAAAATTACAATAAAGAAAATGGGGGATGCAGTAAAAAATAACTTATAACAACTTCTTTAAGTCAATTCAATACATAAAATGAGGTTTTATAAGAAACTAATTCTGTAAATTAATCACTTCTAATAAGAAAAGTTTTATTTTTATTTATTTATTTTTTTTTTTTTACAAATACAGGCCGTGTAGGCCCTTGGCCGTGGGGTGTATTCTCCTGGGAGAATATACCCACGTTTCTCGATGGATTTTATAGTATAGGGTCATCACTCCCTACGCCTATTTTCCGAAGTGGCCACCAGTAGGCTGATGGGTCTCACATACCAGGGGAAGAGGCTGTGAGTGAATCTCCAAATTGATGGCATATAATTATGATTAACTAACAACTAACACACGAGATGGACATATTAAATCTTCATCGATATTTAACTCCGTTACAAAGCTTAAAAACCGTTTATTCATAATAAATTTAAAACACTTCAGAAGAAGAACAAATAATTGATTATTCAGGTGAGGTTAGTTAAAGTGTCTATACCTTCTTCCCGGTAAACAAATATAAATAACTCATTATCTTTCAACAGAAAAAAAAAAAAAAATTGTAAAAGTTATCGATGCATCTCTTTCGAACAATAACGGCAAAAGAAAACACAATAATGAATGACTAAACAAAAACGTCAAACCCTATTGATGCACTTTCTGATTCATCAATTGATCCCTAATTGATGGAGCAATGGTCTAACGTACTACAATCACGGACGACTTTTTTAAAAAGATCATTTAGCCAAAGGTTAAAAAACTTTCATTCCATTGAATAGCAATATCTACCAAGATCTAACGATAGCCATTTCGTGCTTGCCATGATTTGTTCCATTCGCATGAGATTGAAATCAACTTTACGAATGAGTAATCAGAAATTCATAACATAAAACAACAAAGCGTTCAATCATACAGACATATCCTTAAAACCGACGATGCGGTTAACCTACCGCAGACTGCATACGCATTATCATACGACCTCGATTTGCGGCTTACTTATACAAGATTTTACGACTAATTTCACCAACTTTAAAAATACATAACAATAAGCATCAAATCAGGATACCATGGCATAACTATTGAAATGAAGATGTTCAAAAAATAAAGACAAGTTAAGTAGTTTAACAACAGATATGCGAACATTATAATTATTTGTTTGATTTGTGATTTAAAACTGGGGAGCCCGTAGCTGAGTGGCAAACGCGCTAGTCTCTCATATTGCAGGTTCTGAGTTCGAATCCCAGTCCCGGCGGGGCTTTTATAAGGATGTAAAAAAATAGGGATTCACTCACATCCTCTCCCCCGGGTATGTGAGACCCGTCAGCCAAAGGGTGGCCACTCACAAAATTAGTCGTAGGGAGTGATGACCCTACACTAAAAATAGCATCGAGAAACGCGAGTGTTATCTCCCAGATCACACCGCGAGGCCCAGGGCCTGCACGGCCTGTCGCGCCACTGAATGAATGAATGTGATTTAAACCAACCCGATTAATAAATAATTCAAATATGAAATAATGAGCCAACTATTTTTATATATTGTATTAATAGCTGACCCGGCGAACGTTGTACTGCTACATAAATTAATTATAGCGAATATTTTGGTTGTTAAATAAATAATAACCAATGTTTCTGGAATTCTCTACCTACTCATATTCGCCATGCTGCTTCTCTCTCCTCATTCAAATCCCAACTTTTCCAATACCTTTTATTATCCCAAAAAGACGCTTAAATACAGTGATTCTTTTGTTCCTAATATCACATTTTGAAAGAAAAGTAATATATGTTCTTTATTTAAACGCTGTTATATTTTAATTTATTTTTAATTTTGTTCAACCCAATATTTTTCAAGAACTGTTTTTATTTTATTTTATCATATCATATTTTATATATATATATATATATATATATATATATATATATATATATATATATATATATATATATGTGTGTGTGTGTGTGTGTGTGTGTGTGTGTGTGTGTGTGTGGATATTCGTGTGTGATATGAACACTCGAATTAACCCATCTGTGTAATAAGTAATTAATTATGTCCCTTCTGTCTGTTGGCCAGACATGTTGCATATTTAAATTGTACAATTCTGTTATTCTTAGGGGACCCAGTCCCAGAATAAAAATTATTTTCTATTCTATTGTAAGTGGTTTGAGATCTTTAACTGAGAGTACAGTAGCAATGACTGCCGTTAACAAAATAAAACCCGAGCATTTATTTTCTCCAATTCAATGTATTTCATTGAAGTAATAACTTATTCATTGCTTTATCTCTTAAAAGTTTAAAAATTTAGTGTTTTTAAATATTTCAATGTAAACTCTTTGTATAACTGACTTTAATATCAATAATTTATAATATGGATTTAGAACAACATATGGGTAGTGAAAGAAGAAATTTAGTAATCGAACTAAAAACAATTGTAGACAGACATCAAGAAGCAATTTGTATCAATTTTTGAAAATGAAGTAGTGATCTTCGAAACGTCAACTGTTATGTTATAATTACAATAAATAAATATTTTTGTAAAAAGAGAAAAGCTTCTGTTTTTAAATCCTCATTTTTTACTGCAAAAATCGAGATTAAAAAAAAACATGTTCAACATTTTTTCGAAAATAACTCTAAGAAACTGCGATTTGTGGACTGGAAAATTAAAACCGGATTATGATGTCTTGTCTAGTAAGCAAATTATTGCTGCACGATGAGTAAGAAAGTCGAATTGCGGTTTGGATAAAGGTAAATAAAATTCAATCATAATTAAGAAGGGGTTGTTGGGTTCAACATAGATTGAAGTAGAAAAAAAGGAGAATTTAGTTCAAATAAAACATCCGATTTTTCAAATTTAATAATATAAACTTGGATTCACTAGAGACCGAACACCTAATGTATAGATTAAAAGATAATATATTTATAATATTTTTAGTCTGTTTCAGAAGATAGTGATTAAAGTTGCTTGAATTGTATAAACTTTATGTATTATAGTAATGAAAAAAAATGATATATAAAATAATACCAGTAAAAGTGACACGATAACGGAAGAAGATATAAATTCTAATAATTTGATTTAGAAATAAAACCATGTTATTAAAAATCATAATTAAATGGAAAATAAAGAACGAGATAACTTGAGGTAATAAAAAGAAAAAAGTGATTAAAATTAAGTTAGAAAAGTTAAAATATTAAATAAAAATCTATATTGCGCCATAACGTTCTGCAATATTAAACTTTCCAATTATCAGAAAAGCAATTTAAAGTATTTTCTAAACCCTTCAGCCGATTTTATATTCTCTGCCAATACCATTAGACAGTATAATTGATTTGGTGACATAAAAACATTTTAATTGCGTTTTTTTGTGGATAATTGTCACAAAATTACGCAATTTGGCCTTGATTTGTCATTCATTACCCAGACATAAAGTTAATACAGATAACGCAGGTTTTCATAAATTAATTCAAAGAATTTTTTTCTAGTTCTTTCTTTTAAAGAGAAATCCTTTCTTCAATTATTTTTTACTTCATAACATTCTACAAATAGGTCCCAAAACGCCTGTAAATGAACTATTTTCTTCTTTTTTTGTAGACCATATTTTACTTTGGTAAGAGTGATCCTTAAATATTGTTAATTATTTTTTAAAGTCACTGGATTTAATACATTTGTTTGTATTGGGTACATCAACATTATACATTTTGAAAGATCAAATGCGATCGATTAGTGCAATATTAATTAAAAGATCTACCGCCATATTTTTAACATTAATTTTATAATTTTTCTTTTCTTTGTTCCATTGGTATTAACTATAAAATATTTACAGGATATGTATCGAAAATATATTATTGTATTGATTATGTTTATATTTGATTTTATTAGACCATAATTCATTTATGTTTATTATTTTAAAAACAATTATTCTGTTCCATACTTCTTAATTTATAGTTAGTTCAGAATATTTGTAGTTAATAATATATCTGGCTTCAATTTTTATTCCAGCTTCAACAGAAAGACCTCAAGAGGTAACAGGCTGCAGAAAGTTCGTTCGAAACATACGGAAATGTATCACCTGTCAGTGCTGTAGATAGTATTTGTTAGAAAAAGTTTTATTACTAATGTAATATAATGTAATCACTATAAATATATAAATGTAGATTGAGCTTTAATATCTGATTACGTACTCTTAGTATAACGCAACGAAAAGTTGGGGAAATGTTATAATAAGTTGGGAGAGAACAGAAACAAGAAAGTAGAAAAAAAAGAAGGTAACAAATGGTTCCTATATATTTATATATATATATAAATCCTATATACGTCGTAAATTCCTGGGAAAGGAAATTCTGAACGTAACAACCTCTATAAAAGCTGATAATAGGCCATTTCTTTCTATTTGAATGCTATTTTATAGGATGAATTGGTCAGATACAAAAAAACTTTGTTTAAATTAAATATATAGTTCAACTTTTTTTGTCTAAAATCTATACACATTTTTCTCTATCTTC
Source organism: Piezodorus guildinii (assembly GCA_023052935.1). Taxonomy (NCBI): domain Eukaryota; kingdom Metazoa; phylum Arthropoda; class Insecta; order Hemiptera; family Pentatomidae; genus Piezodorus; species Piezodorus guildinii. The sequence continues at coordinate 111,793,662 of CM041294.1, forward strand.
AAAAATAACAGTTATGAGCGTATTTATGTGTAAAATTTCAATATTTTTCTTTTCTTTTTATAATCATTCGCGGTTTTTTGGTTAAATGACACTAATACATTTTTTCTCTATTTTCAACAATAACTGAGTTAAAAGCGTTTTTATGTGTAAAGTTGAAATTCGTTCCCCTTTTTTTATAATTATTCGCGTTTTTTTATTAAAAAACACTAATACATATTTTCTATAACTTCAAAAAACAGTTACATGCTTATATAAAGGCAAAATTTCCATTTCTTTTTTTCTATCTTTTGCCACTATTACTATTGTACATTCTAAAACAAATATAAATAAATATTTTATTCGTTTATCTATTAGTTTGTTTTCGCGCTTTACTATACATTTTTTCTCTATCTTCAAAAATAACTGAGTTATGGACGTTTTTATTTTTAAGATTGAAATTATTTTTCTTTTTTATAATTATTCGCGTCGTTTTTGGTTAAAAAAAGCTTCTTTTTTTTCCATTTATTGAGATTTACAACTGTATTAGTAAATACATCAAGTAAATTAGCTGTCAGATAATATACATGAAGAGAAAATGCCCACTGGCTCCACTATGAATCTAAACTAGAAGGTCTCGAGTCCATCTTCTTTTCAGGTGCCTCGAAGGATTGTCAGGAATAGAAGAGGAAGCAAGCATTGAAACTAGTGGGTTAGAGTGGGAGTGAAGTTTGTCATAGAAGAATTGATACCTGGTTTGGGCCAAATCAGCTACAAAGGGAATATTAAGGCCGTTATGGATGAGCTTGTTCGTGACAAAATAAGGAGCGTTGAGGATTTTTCGAAGGATTTTGGATTGTAAGGATTGAAGACGGGAAGAATTCGATGGTTTAGTGGAGCCCCATAGCTCAACTCCGTAAGTCCAGATAGGTCTTATGATGGCCATGTAGTAAAGTGGAAGTTTAGAGCGTTTGTCTAGTAAGTGTTGAATTAACCAAAAGCGGCGAGCAGTTTCTTGACGTTTCAGTCTAATGTGCGGATTCCATGTAAGACGTTTGTCAAGTAGAAGTCCTATGTAACGGATCTGTTAAACTGGAACAAGCGGAATATTATTAAAGGGTACTGTAGGACAGGATGTCATAGAATTACGACGAAGGTAAAGGTTATTTGGTGGGATTTGATGGAATTTATTTTAATTCTCCGATCCTGACACCATACCTCAAGGTCTCGGATGTGGTATTGAAGAGTTTGAGAGGCAATAGTCGGATCGTTATTGACTGATAACACACAGGTGTCATTAGCATAGGTAGAAAGGAATTTAAAAAAAAGCTAATACATTTTTTCTCTATCTTCAAAAATAACTGAGTTATTTAATGAAATCACTTTAAATCGGCCGCTATTTTTAAAAATAAGCAGCTGCTATCAACCTCTAGGTGTAGGGATAATCGTTGCATGCAATAGTATTTTTGTGACGAATTAAAAAAAAAAAATTGGTCCAGCAGTTTCGGAGAAATGTTGCGGACGGCGGACAATTTTTTTAATTTTTTTATTCGTTATTCCGTAGAATATTGAAACGTAAGCCCATAAATTTTGAGAGAGGGGGTATATATATTTTTTTTTGGGGCGGGGGTGGATTACAAAGGTTCATTATTGGAAATAATAAACCAAAATGTATTAAATCAGTAACTTTCAAAAATATTTAAAGATGCCATATGTGCATTTTTTACACTCTCACTGGTAAAGGGCATTCCATAAATAAAAAAAAAAAAATTGATCTTAATTACACCAAGAGTTCTAGAATTTTGGCGACTAAATCGTGATTTTTCCCTTCTGTGCGTCGCCATAATGTTATTAATTATCGAGTTTAATGTTCCATCACGTTTACCGGTATTACGTGGGCTATTTATAAGATTCGGGGATTTAAAATACATCGAAGAATATTTATAAAGCGACCCTGGTCCGTGACGCAAGTCTCAGGTCCTGTACAATGTTAAACCAGGTCCATTGCCGATAAATAACAAGAGGATTCGGTGTTATTGTTAATGGTTATTTCAGTTTATCGCGAGAGCATGATTAATAGGACTGAGAAACACTCGCTTATCGTTAGAGCCGTTTCCCAAATGACCGTGGAGATTTGAGATAAGATATACAGATCTCTAAATCTGATCAAATAAATTTAAACATCAAGGGGAACCGTATTAATCTGCAACTTAAGCCACCTTGAGAAGTATTTAAAAAATTATAAAATAAACAATAAAATAAAATTGGAGAATAATGAAACTTATTACGTATATATATATATATATATATATATATATATATATATATATATATATATATATATATATATAATATACGTATAATAATATAAATAATAATAATAAATAATATATATATTATATATATATATATATATATTATTTTTTTTTTTTTCCTTACATGGTAACCCCACATAAGGACCGTTTATTATAACATCATGTTCCATACCTTAATGGTATACTACATGAATGATAGTATGATTATATTAATTTACATATGAAAGTAGTATTACATTAACAATTATAACACAATAATGTTTCAAATGAAATAGAACAAAATAAATAAAGTAACTATCATAACAAATTTAAAATAAAATGTTAGTCAACAGAAAAGAATTACCTACGCTGCCCGTCTTTAGTCAGTGATTCAAAGTCAATGCCTTTAATGAATTTAAGTAAGTCTGTCTTGAATTTAGAGAACAAATTTTGTTCCGTCTCTGGCCAGTTTCCATTTTTAAGTATTATATTTTTAATTAAATGAAATCTTTGTCAGTCAAAAAGTTTGCAGTCATAAAGTATATGTTTAAAATTTTGAATTTGTCCGTCTTCGTCACATAAGTCTGTTTATATTATGTTAAATCGTTTGAGATAATGTTTTGTGTTTCCGTGTTCTGTGATTAGTTGTGTTAGTTTATAATCATTACTGTGTACAGATGCATAGTCGTGTAATGCTATGTTTGGTGTAAATCTGTGTAAACTTGGAGACTTGGTAGAGGTCACCCACATCTGGTCCCTATGTATATATATATATATATATATATATATATATATATATATATATATATATATATATATATATATATATATATATATTATTTATAGGGTGCAGCGTGGTCTAGTGGATAGAGCACTAGGCTACTGTTCTATGGGTCCTGGGTTCGAGTCCCGGCTATGGCAGAATATTATTTATTCTTTTTATTACAATTGAAGCTTGTTTGAATGAATAGATGTATTGTTAGGTTCTATTTTAATTAAATTGATCCATTTTCATCCAACATTTTTTTATTTCTTTTTCCTTCTCCCTACGTTTTGGCCTTTGCCATTTTCAAGGGATCTTTAAACATCATTTATTTTAAAATTAAAACATAAAAAACATTAGTTTTTACATTGTTATAAGGCATTTTACATACCTTTAATATTCTTTCATATTGCACATACATACAAAAAATACATTTTGTAACATTTTGAAAAACTATTACAGGCTGACCAGCCCTGTCGGGCTTGTTGTTACCTACAGGATTAAAGCAATGTATCCCATAATTTTTAACAACACTTGATATTAAAAACATTATTATTCTTTATCTTTATTTAGAATGTAATAATTTCAAAACTATATCAAATAACAATAAAAATAACATTTGTTATATACATTGTTTCATTTCCTCCTCAAATTAATAATTCCACACTTGTTTTCACAGCCAAATCTTTAGTTTTAATTTATTTTATTTTATTTTTTTAAATCATTACATATATACATATGCACACACATACATATGTATGGATCATTTTAATTAAAAAAGAACCTAACAACAAATTATTTATTCTCTTAATTCGACCGGGGGGCGACACTAGGATATAGAGACCAGGACCTTCCTGGGGCAGACCCAGCCTCTTTAAAGTGGGTATCCAAAATTAGAGAAAAAACTGGTGGCGAAGCGGGATCAAGGGCTAATCACCTCATTGCACGGCTTTTGGCCTAGCCTAGAGAGAGTGGGAATCTCGTTATATACTGAGCGTTAATAATATATTTTTATAATATAACTATATTGTGTTTTATAGTTATACTATATTATATTGTTACTATATTACTATACTATAAAGTTACTATATTACTATACTATATAGTTACTATATTACTATACTATATAGTTACTATATTACTATACTATATAGTTACTATATTATGTTATATACTATATTATATAGTTTTATAATATAACTATATGGCAATATAACTATATTGTCATTTTTTTTTCTAGAGGAGGATATTCCTGACGAAATGTGATAGCTATAAAAAATAATTGATAAAAAGCATTAAGGGTTATAGATGGAAGAAATCGAATACGGAAAGATGCAAAAAAACAGTATAAATACATGCTTACAAGTTGAAGCTCTACTTCCTCTGAATTCCAAGATTACATTACAGATAAATCATTACTTCTTGCTGTCAGTGAAAAAGTACATACATTGAATTGATTGATAGCATATTTTAAAGCAATTTATTTAAAAGAAATCTGCCTATTGTTTAACAAACCTGTCAGATGGTTCTAGAATTTTTTGAATGAAAACTCCTTGGTTACACCGTCCTTCAGAGGAAACGCAAAAAGGTGGTCCATAGTGGCCTGTACTAAGGTACTCGCTTAAGATCCATATCCTAACAAAACCTGGATAGTATAGGCGAAATTTAAGAGTTCCTCTGCAGTATCGTCCGATTAGCTACGGCATTATACAATGATGTTAAATTGATTAAACTAAACTAAAATGTGAAACTTAGACAAGATAGGCATTTATTCAAATACTCATAAAGGAATCAAGTATCGTTCATTGTCTTGTTAGAGAGCCTTTTAAGCTCATTATTTTCGGAATGTTAAAAGTGACCAATTAAGAGACGGGATCACTTGTAGTCGGGTGGCTAGATTTTAAAATCATGAGGTAACCACCAATTTCGAAATCTAGATATCTTATTCCTTACTATCAGTTCATGTAATTTTTTTTCGACAAAATGTATATTGTTCGATTATTATATTTTTTTACATCTGCTCTTCTTTAATGGCTTAAAAATAAATAAAAAAGGGATCACTTGTAGCTGGATGGCTAGCATAACAGCCTCCTATGCCAAAGGTCACGGGTTCAAATCCGCAGGTGGTCCTAGGATTTTTTAATGGGAGTAAAAAATCCTTAGTTATGCCGTCCCGAGCCTGTGCGATGTCAGGTACTCGTTAAAGATCCCTATCCTAATAAAACCAGGATAGGCAAAATTTAGGACTCCCACTGTAGCATCGTCCGATTAGCCATAGTAGCATAAAGTGACGTTAAATAAAAATGATAACTACTCATAAATGATAACTAGCAACCTTATCACTTATAACATTCTATTTGTATATTTATATTTATAAATGTATGATCAAAAACCGATGATTCAAAAATATTATACACTGAATTAATTGAAAATTATATTCCAATGACATCTCGCGGACCACTGGTTTATAAGAACCTATTTTTGAATATCCTACAGAACAAGTATTTTTTATAGTAATAAAAACAATATACGTAGAAGAATAATAATTCACCCATTTATTAATTTCCTTGTTTTTAGTTTAAACAATGCCATACATGTAAATGATAGAAAATTCAACTTACACTTCCTCGTGAAGAAGTTTACTTTAGAAACTAACAGGGAAGTGTCATGACGGATCAGACGTCAGAGAGAGTGTACTCGAGGACACTCATGAATGGCTAGGTGAAAGGATACGTCAAGCGATTCTACAATGGAATGTCAAATCCAGCCAATTATTATTAATAAGCTCATTAAAATATATTAAAATGAAGTAAAAATATCATTATGTTGCGTATCTGAACTTCACATAATAAGTAAAATTCGAATCATTATACCAGAAAACAATTTAAAAAAACGTTTAGCCTTGTACCTTAATCTGCAGTCATAAAGTAATTGGTCGGTATCTATTTTGGCACATTTATATCATCAGATATTTTACAGCTATCAGGAAAAACTAAATCTATATAGAAAAAAACAAAAAAAAACAACTACGGATAGGAGGTTTGGAAGTTACACAATGTTAAACGTGAAGTATGCTTAAAATATGATTGTATTGCATAGTTACATAATCTTTAAAAGAATCCACCACAGTTTTCAAATAAAACTAGTAATTATTAAATACAATTATTTAATTTTATAAGTTCTTCTTTATTCCTTAAAATTTTGCGATTTTTTCGCTATATAATACTATTTAGAATATCTTGAGATTTCGATAAGAAAATTATACTCTTATTTCTATTTTTTTAATTAGAAAAACATACCTATTTTAGTTGTTTTAAAAATTTCTAATTAGTTTACAATTATTAATTTCATAATACTAACAAGGAAAGATGGTAAAAATGTGTTTTGTGTAATAAAGTAGTACTTTGATTATACGTTTTAGTGATAAGATTGATGCAAGATATAGTAGCTATACTAATCTTAAATATGAAATTTCAGTTTCCTACGATGTACTTAAACAAGCTGGACATTCAATATAACACACACAAACCATTTTGATAAGATTTGGTCATTCGGACAGGGACGACCCTAATACGTGTATTTTCTCTGAAAATTTGAATTTTAAAGTTTCCTAAATACTTTTAATACTTCCTCCTATTATACACTTGGTATGAAGGTAAGTGAAAGTAAAAAACAACCTTCATAAAAATAATCACCTAGTATCAAGCTGTATCTTTTATCACGCCATTGCAAGAGGGTTTATAGTTGGCAGTAAAGATTATGTCGAAAACATTTATATAGGACAATAAAAACATTCTTGGTTAAACTTACAAGATTCCGTGTAATTTTTTGGTAATGGGGAGTTCTGAGGCTATATATCCAACATTAAAAAAGTTTAAAGTTAAACTTTATTTCTCCTCGGACTTCTCCTGGCTGAAAATCGGTTTTAAGTTAATAATTTTCAAACCATGAACCGCCCTACAAAATGGAGTGCATAACGGTATTAAACCCCAAAACATTTTTTTTTTTTTTTTAAGACGACTATAGTAAAAATTTTGGAACATGAAAATACACCTTGTTATATGTATATATATATATATATATATATATATATATATATATATATATATATATATATATATATATCCTAAAAGATTATATATAACAAAATCCAGCTTGTTCCATCCGACCTCTATATCTCTTTCCATAGAACCAAAGAATATGAGTGCTCCTTTTTAATCAGGCCCAATGCCTTCTGGAATACTCTATCATCAAACATCCGTCATGCTCCATCCCTGTTCTTATTTAAATCCCTCCTCTTTCAAGACTTTCTTTCTTTCAAATCAGATGTAAACTAATTTTATTATGCTAACTGATTGGAGGTATAGTTAAATTTTATGTTTATTCTTATTTTGCCTTTGCTTTTTAGAATATGTACATAAAGATGTCACTGTTTTTCATTCTTATTTTTTTTGTTTATTCATCATTTTTTTCTTTTGTCTTTTGTTATTTAAACTAATTGCATTTACTAATAGTTTTTGGCTAGTTATAATTTTTATTTTTTTCATGAATGTTATTCCTATAGTTAAGACATAGTCCCATAATAAAGTTTATTATTACAATCTACTCTACATGGTAGGCATGATTTAGAAAACTACAGTAGAGATAGTTTCAAATATGACAATATGATCTAAATGGCGAAGTAAAATCTTAGCCCAAAAAGTGATATTGATAAATAAATGGAAGTAAAAATGAAGTCTATGTCACTGGAACGTACTGTTAATTTATTATAGTCAGAAATATTTTTGATATACGAAGGTAGTAAACAGTCCTGTTTAACATAAGTAAATATATACTTACATATTGATTTTTTTTTAACAATTCCTTATAACTTTAATATTAAAATTCATAACTAATAAACTGCACAAAAAAAAAAAATAAATAAAAAAATAAATAAGGCCTATTACATAAGTGTTATATTAATTAAGAGAAGTAGGAGCAATGCATAACAGTATTTTAATTTAACTTATTACATAAGGCAGTTCTTGTGTATTTCGTTATTCATTTATATAACTGTTTATATCCCCGATTATATTATATAGAGTGATATATCCTCAATTATTTGTAATATATGATCTGGGAGGATTTTAAATGTTTTATTCAAGAGAATTCAGAGGAGAACTCAAGAATATAAGGTATAGACCGTTCTCCTTCGTTGTTCCTGTTAGTGAAACTCAAAACTTCGTTAGAACAACAGAAACTCAAGTTTCGAACTCGGCAAAGCCTAGGCTTTCGCCAATTTCATTTACAATTTAATTAAATACCGTAGGATATTTTAACGAAATGTTTTAACATAAACTTTCTACATCAAACATTTGAGAAAAGTTTTAAAAGTTTGTTAATTTATGTAAGGTTACTTTATGCTACTACGGTGAATCTTAAGTTATAAAAGTTATTACGCAACAGAAAAATTAAAAAAATAATTTAATAACTTTGTTTAAACCTGTATGCGTCTTATTAATACAAATATTAATACATTAATTATGTATTAACTATTAATACATAATACAACTATTATAATACGCCTTAACAAAATAGGATTTTTTTTTTATTATCATGTGAAATAACAGAATTTCAACAAGAAATTTCAAAGTAAAATTTTCACCCCCTTCACTCATTTATGACTCATAGGATATGGAAAGACTAGAGTTACATAAGAGTACTTATTTTAGGTAATAAATTTCAAATTTAAATAGAATTCATCTTATAAAAATAACTAATTTAATTGATTCAGTAAAGCTTTGAATAATTCATAAGCAGGAAAAAATATTTTCAATTAAAAAAAAAAACTTACTGGAAGTTAGTTGTTATTTTAATTCTGCCAAAAAGGGGGAACTTTGATACGAAAACTTGATAACAAACATTTGCCTTGTAAGGTGGAGTAATTTTTTTTCCTTAATCTTTTATTTTTGAAATCTCTCAAGTGCAATAAGCGGATGTGGTAAAAATTGATATATAAGGCATAATATATCAATAATATAAACCTATAAACTTGTAAAAAAAAACTTTAAACATTTTTTTAAGAAATTGATCCCTTAATCATCCTTTTTTTCAACTTTCTTAACGATATTTCAATTTTAATTTAATGTTAACTGTTTTTAATTTATTATTAACTTTATTGTTAATTTATTGAACCACTTGCTTAATATTTTTAATTATTTTTAATCGTTATCGATCTCTTAAACAATTACGTAAAACGCTAACGGAATCTTGAAATACTAAAAACCATATTTATAGGAAAGAACAGTTTTGCACCAGTGCTTCTTAGGTTAACACGACTTTGTATACACTAGTTCCAAATATATTTGAAATATAAGTACAGGAAGTATGTTATGGACTGATATTTTCCGAACCAAAAAAAATATGAGTGGACCTTTTTAGTCTGGTCCACTGCTTTCTGGAATACTCTACCGTCAAACACCCGTCATGCTACGTCCTCATTTAAATCCCTCCTCTTTTAATACTTTTTTGGATTAATGTATTAACAAATAAATATAAAAAGTAAATATAGACACAGGAAGCATGTTATCGACTGATATTGTACGTATAATTAACTTGAACGAAATTCTAATTAAATATTTAGTGTTTTCATTGAGAGTTCTGCGCATGCGCGTGAGTATAGCAGTCATATTTCAAGTCGGCTCTCGGATTTCTTGCTTTTACAGTTGGATTTCACTTCAGCACAGTCTTGAAAACATCATCAGACTTCAGGATAACAACAACAGTTATTATTGGAGCAAACAGCGGTAAGTTGTGATATAATTTACAGTGTAAAGTGAATGCTGAGTCACCTCTTCATATCAGCTGATTGCCAATAGCCCGGCAAGGCTGGTCTTGCTTAACTTTTTTTAAGTTATTGTTTTTTTCCCACATCTGGTTATTATTTAATTACTTCCTATACATGAAATGCGATATTATCATCAAGTAATGTCCTCCAAAGCTTCAACTAAAAGATCTAGATCTAGTGGTTCAATCCCGTCACCTACAAAACAAAGACCCCGCCGTGATACTAATAAAAGATTAAATCTACAAGCAACCCCTTCCGGTACTAATTCAGAATCTGAACCACAACCTGGCACATCGTCACAAGGGATGACTGACGAATCGCCGTTTTTCACCCCAAATCCTTTTCAGATTTTACATAATGAAAAAGAAAACATGGAATCTACTCCTATACCTAGTGAACCACGGCCTCCTCCAATATTTGTCAAAAATATTAGAAATTTCCAGTTGTTGTGTGCGCAATTGAACAAAATTACCGAATCTACCAGCTACTACTGTATGAGTAGAATCAATGATACCAAAATATCTCCTACTACTGCCGAGACATATAGAAAAATAGTGAAATACCTAACTGAAACCAAAGCAGATTTCCATACCTATCAGCTACGCCAAGAGAGAGCTTTAAGGGTTGTAATCAGAAACTTACACCCTTCGACACCAGTTGAAGCTATTAAAGAAGAACTAACGGAGATGGGCTATAAAGTGCGGCAAGTCACTAACGTCCTAAAGGACAAAATTCCTCTACCTCTCTTTTTTGTGGATTTGGAACCAGCTGAAGGAGTTGAAAAAATCTATGACCTCAATAGATTGTACTATTCCAGTGTAAGAGTTGAAAAACCTTACACAAAGAGAGAAATAATTCAGTGCCATAATTGTCAAGCATATGGTCATACTAAAAGTTATTGTCATCACATACCTCGATGCGTGAAATGCGGTGAACAGCACAAGTCTGTGGAGTGTACAAAACCAAAATCAACACCAGCTGTATGTGCTCATTGCCTGAAGGACCACCCGGCCAACTATAAAGGATGCCAAATCTATAAGGAGCTGAGGACCAGGTTTCAAAAACCTCAAGTACTGGATGAAACAGCAAGACAAGTAAGAAACAGAAGAGAACCCTCAAAACTTATTGATGCCAATTTATCATTTGCCCACTTACTTGGAGGTGGGAATCAAAGTACTGAAGCCGTGGCCCTGCCGGAACTACAAAATGTACCTCAATCCATTCCACATATACCTCTTTCTCAAAATGTAACCAATCCTAAGAATCCTAATCCACCACAAATCTCTCATATTCCTCCTCCTTCAAACGCCACAGACCTTACCAGTTTGATGACATCCTTTATTTCCGAAATTAAATCCCTTGTTATGCCCCTAATATCACTCCTTACGAATCTCGTAACAAATCTCATTCCTGCCTTAAAAAAACCATAAATGACCTCACCTAATTCCTTATCCATTCTCCTTTGGAATGCGAATGGTGTTAGAACTCACACTGACGAACTTACAGCCGTACTGCAGGACAAAAACATTGATGTTGCACTCATTACTGAAACTAGACTAACCACTAAACAGTACTTTAAAATACCAGGATACACGACATACCGGACAGACCATCCAGACGGCAAAGCCCATGCCGGTACTGCTGTCATAGTCCGCCGATCCCTCACCCATCACTTACACCCAATTTCCGCCCACGATTACCTACAAGCAACTTCCATCGTTATCAAAACCTTTTCCTTTCCGCTTATCATCGCATCAGCATACTGCCCTCCTAAACATCCCATTTCCTCTGCCCAATTTGGATCCTTCCTCAACTCCTTGGGTAATCACTTCATTTTGGGTGCAGACTTAAACGCTAAGAACCAACAGTGGGGTTCTAGAACCACCAATTCTCGTGGACGGACATTGCAGTCTGCACTCAACTCCCGACGCTTTCATCTCCTATCCCCCGATTCTCCTACCTACTGGCCAACAGATCCTAACCGTAATCCTGACATCCTCGACTTCTTCATCCACAGCGGATTAGGCTCTCTGAATTTTTCCATAGCTCGCCTTGATGAACTATCCTCTGATCATAGTCCATTGATTCTAAATGTATCCATAACACCTATTCCTAAACCTATCCCACCGTCATTCATTAGGGGCCCTGTCAACTGGAACCTCTTCCGCGAAATTCTCACTAATGATATTGACCTCAGAGTGATTCTCAAAACCCCAAATGACCTTGACGACGCCGTATATTCCTTTACAACCGCTATTCAACAAGCCGCCTGGACTGCCTCCTCTCCCAAACAATCCCAAATAATTCCTTACAAAAGCCATTTACCACAACACCTGACAGACCTCATCAACAGCAAACGTCGAGCTAGAACATTATGGCAACGCACCCGCCACCCAGAAGATCGCCGCTCCTATAATTTTTTTTGTAGAAAATTAAAGCGGGAGTTGGCGATCTTCCGTTCCCAATCCTACAATACCTACCTCTCCTCTCTCTCGACTCGTGACAATTCCCTGTGGAATGTCACGAAGAGAATCCTAAAATCCCACACCATTTCCCATCCTCTCCGGCGCTGTGATGGTTCCTGGGCTGCTTCTGACAAGCATAAGGCCGAGGAATTCGCACAGCACCTTTCCAAAGTTTTTACTCCTCATCCAGAGCTTAATCCAACCCATACTGCAGCAGTTGAAGAGTTCCTCACGTCACCAATACCACTATCCTTACCACCTAAAGCAGTTAATCCCTCTGAGGTCAGATATCTTCTTAAAAAGCTTCCTCTCCGCAAATCTCCTGGATACGATCTCCTTACTCCCCAAATCTTAAGACAACTTCCACCTAAAGCCATTACATTCCTTACATATCTCTATAACTGTATCCTACGCACTACCTATTTTCCTCTCTTATGGAAACATTCAACTATGATCCTTTTCCTAAAACCAGGCAAACCTTCTAACAACACGTCATCTTACAGACCTATCAGCCTACTTCCGATCCTCTCAAAAATTTTCGAAAAGCTCCTACTAAAACGAATCCTAGCCAAATTTCAAAATTTTCCTTCACATCAGTTCGGATTTCGTCCTCAACATTCCACGGTTCAGCAAGGACTCCGAGTTGTAGACCACATTTCCTCCGCCCTTGAGTGCAAGGAGTATTGTTCGGGTGCCTTTCTGGACATAGCTCAAGCTTTTGACCGGGTGTGGCACCCGGGATTGCTCTTTAAGCTCAAAACCCATTTACCTCAATCCTTATACCTAATCCTCCGATCCTATTTATCCAACCGCTCCTTCCGAGTTCGCTGTGGTTCCGAATTTTCCGAACAATATACCGTTGAGGCCGGTGTTCCTCAAGGCAGCGTCTTAGGACCCGTCCTCTACATCCTCTTCACCGCCGATATCCCTACCGACCCCAATACCTTTCTGGCAACATTTGCTGACGACACAGCCATTTTATCATCCAATTCCGATCCTGAAGCAGCATCGCTAAATCTCCAAAAGCACCTTTCCCTTGTCGAAGACTGGTGCAATGCTTGGCGCATTAAGGTGAACGAAAGCAAATGCACTCACGTCACATTCACCCTTCGACGCAAATCCTGTCCAACGGTTAATTTCAATTCTATACCGCTTCCTTCCTCAGACACAGTCCGGTATCTCGGCTTTTTACTAGACAAAAGACTGACGTGGAACCCACATACAAGACTAAAAAGAAAAGAACTCAACCGCAGATTCGGCCAGTTATACAGACTACTAAACAGAAAATCTCATCTTACAGTTGACAACAAATTACTAATATACAAGACAGTACTGAAACCTATATGGACCTACGGACTTGAACTGTGGGGGACAGCTAAACATTCTAACATTAAACGCATCCAATCCTTCCAATCCAAAGTCCTCCGAACAATAGTTAATGCTCCTTATTACGTTACCAACTGTACCCTACACCATGACCTTAATATTCCGTTTGTTTTAGACCTGGTACCATCCAAATTTTCCAAATTTCATCAGAACCTTAGTCATCATCCTAACCCTCTAGCACAATCCCTATCCAGCACCACCCATCCCTACAATCCTCCTCGAAGATTGAAACGGCAGTGGCCACGAGACCTATTGTAAACATTTAAACTGGAGTTCTGACAATGGTCAGATCCTCCACTCATGTACGGTATGTTTGTGGCTACAGCGCCCTAACTCAGCCTCCACTGGCTCAGACCAGTGATGCGGCTGAGATAGAGGTGCTGGGATCTCTTGGATTCCGCTTTTTCCTCCACAAGTGGAGGGAAAAGCGCTTGCTGGGGTCCCTTTAGCAATTGTATATATTGTATATAGTTATGATTGTGTGTAAGATGTTTATTTATTTGCCAACTTTTTATTTATCTCAATAATAGGTTTATGTTTCGATTTGTTTTGTTTTTTATTTATTATTATTATTTTATTGTATATATTTGAATTTATGTTATATTTTATGAAATTTGACCATTATTATTATTTTCTGTATATATAGTATGAATGTGGTCTCTTATCAATATTATTATTGTTCATTTTGTAACAAATTGTAATATATCTCAATAAAAAAAAAAAAAAAAAAAAAAAAAAAAAAAAGTGTTTTCATTAACATAAGTCCCGACATGACCTCGCTTTCCGTTTTAATTTATGTTTATAAGGTTAATCTTTATCTTCAAATCTCTTTTTGTTCTTATTTATGAGAATACCATCTTTTAGAGTATTTATTTACGTACAGCATGAAGAAAATTATTCAAATATAGTAATGATATTCAGCATAATTAATAATAATTTCTTAATTGTTAATAATTACATTGAATGGTAGCCTTCATAGTTGGAGGACAAGAAGAAACCACGGAGGCCTAGAATTGTTTACAAGCTTCTATTTACGGAACCACGGGTTTGAGTTCTAATCAGGCCATCAAGGCGCTATCTGGCTGATATAAAATTTGGGGAATTGGTTTATCTGTAACGTAATTCTCAGTTTCGTTTTTTTAATTTTATTTTATTTTTTTTTTTTATTAAGGTAGATTTCGGGTTGAATAATTTTTTTTTATGATGAATTATTTAACAAACAACTTGTTGTGGAATAATACAACAAGAAATAAAATCTAAAAAAAATATTAATGAAAGCATTTATGCTAGTAACCTGTGAAATCCTAAATTCTTTATGCATTATTAGGAGATCGAACAACTACTATAAATTTCATTTTAGTTATTACCTAAACATAAAATCTCAAACTTTGTCATGAAAATTAAATGTGAGGAAATATCTAACTTGACTAAAAATTATATGAATCTCTTCAGAAAGAGTATTTCTAAAATAAACGGCCATTTCAAAATTGATTTCCTTATTTTTTATTCACATATATGTATTATTATTAAAAAATATATAAAATTAGTATATATGCAATTATTAACGCATGAAGGTGGTGGAGATACTTTCTCAACAATTCAAGTACTATTGTATTTTTTTTGTTTTTGTTTTTTTAATTTATTTATAGTAATTTACAACTGTACTAAAGAATACAATAAGTAAATATGTAGAATGAATATAAAAAGTCATGAAAATGTCTTGAGAAAGAACCACCCAGTGGTAGCACTTCACTAACTATTATAATACAGTAGGTCCCGAGGCCACCTTCTTTTCAGTCGCCTTGGAGGGTTATCAGGGATATCTGAGGAAGATAAATTACGGCCAAGTGGGTTTGTATGTGCAGGGAGTTTAGAATGGAAAGAGGAATATCTATCACGGGCTATGTCTGCAACAAATGGGATGTTTAGGTCATTATGGAGGATTTGATTTGTGACAAAATAAGGAGCATTCAGGATTTTGCGAAGGATTTTGGATTGTAACTATTGTATTTTAAATTGGAAATTTTTTTTCTTTTTTTTTAGTTGTTTTAAAAACAGATTATTCTAGATATAAAAAAAAAAAAAAAAAAAAAAAAAAAAAAACGAGCAAAAGATGACATCCGAAATTCCTTATTTATTTTTGCCTTGAAGTTTCGTGGTTGTACATAATTTATCAAAAATTTCTCCTACGTATTACGTTATTTAGAAATATTGCTATTAGACTAGAATCGTCAAAATTTGGTCATTGGCTGCAGTTGTGCATTAAACACATTTTTGGCATGCCTTCTTTTTTTGTCTATATATAGAAATAACATGGAATATAAATTCCATTATAGATTTTTCATAAGTGATATCTTAAGGTTCTAAATGTACTTGAGAGAGCGGCATAATAGACAAAGCACTAGTAGGTTCAAATCACGGATATGACAGAATATCATTTCTTATGTTATTTCGACCGGGGGGCGAACCTTGGGTATGGAGGATCCTCCTGGTCCACAACCAGCCTCTATTAAGTGGGTACCCAAAATTTAGATAAAAACTAGCGACTGAGCGTGATCTCGGTCGAATCAACACATTGCACAGCCCTCGGCATAGAAACAATACGAATCTCTATTCGTACTGAGACCAAGAACCTTAATGTTATAGATTTTATCTTTCTTTCTAAGAACAAAGTTTGTTTCCGCAGTTTTCATATTAACTATAGCATCATTTTTTCTCCAGAACAGGATTTACCTAAAGAAAGTTATAGTAATAAAAAATAATTAAGGATTATAGATTATAGGTATCGAATACGGAAAGGTGAAAAAAAACTGTATAAATACATGTTTATGAGTTGAAGCTCTACTTCCTCTGAGTTCCAAGATAATATATTTTAAATCATTATTTTTTCCTGCCAATGAAAAAGTACATACATTGAATTGATTCATTTCATATTTTAAACCCATCCATGTAAAAGAAATCTGCATTGTTGTGCATTTCAGTACAGATACTGTCAGGTTCCGAAATGTTAGAAACTAAATTATTTTCTTTAATAATTTTTTAGAAAGATTCATTAAATATTTCATATTCAAATAAGCAACCAATAACTCCCATTTACAAAATTTATTTTTCCTCAATCTCCACTACATTATTTTCAACGTTTCGGGGCTTTGTCCCCATTCTCAAAACTTTTATTCTCACTTTATACATTTTCCAATACACTTTTTTTTATTACACAGCTTACTGATATTTGTCCTTATGATGTCTATTGGCTCACTTGAATATATTTATGTATATATATATTTTTTAAATAATTATTTTAAGAAGCTCTAGCAGTTGTTTATCTATTATATGAGCAGGCAATAGAGTTAACAATCCAATATAAAATTATTCCGGTGAATATTTGGATCAGAGATACTGATTTTATAAGTTTCATACGTTGCAGGTAAACTTTTACTATGCAACAGCAGATATACTAGCCTGTTGAAGCAGACAGACAGGCAAGTCGACCAATCGATAGAACCCAAGTCCCACCTAGTAACTGCATGGCGTTGCTCAACTGTTAATGTTACCTTTCATGGTAATATAAATAAACTAATTAAATATTAATTTTTCAACCAATTTATAATTAAGATCATTGCAATTAATTAAATTCCATTTGTGTCAATAAATAAATAGAATTCATGAAGATGAATAGAAGTTATAATAGGAAAGGAGAGAATCAGCTGTATCAATCCCAGATAGGAGATAAAATATTTTTAAATAAAGTTAATATTATGAAATATTTAATTATATTTCGGAGTTGGAAGACAGTATTCCATTAGACAACAGAACTTAACAAGAGAACAGTTTGAACATATATTTCTCTAATAAAAGTGGACTTCGTATTTTATTAAAGGAAGTCACTCTCCAATGAATTAGTATATAGAATCATATATTATATATATATATATATATATATATATATATATATATATATATATATACACAACAAAAAAACTTTAATGCAAATAAACATGTATTATAACACTAAATTGGTAAAAAATGGATGTAGTGTTCGTAAATATATATAGAAAATCACTTCCAAACCAGAACACGTCCTCTATAAAATCGTGTTCCGATTATCTCGAAGTAATTGGGTTAGATTGCTCTGAGTCCGACCAGGGTTCTTATCTGAGTCTAGACGTCAGCGAAAATCGTGTTTGTTGGAATCTTCGCGCTTTGTACTGTTACGTTTTATCGTCTTATTCCTTATTAGAAAATCGTAGTTATATCTAATGAAAACAAACTAAGTAAATAAATTTTTCCTTGTAATTATTAATAAAATATTGTTTTTATATAATATTATAAAGATAATTTTTTAAAATAAAATTTAATTGATAATGCTATTATTTACTTTATCTAATTGGTGTAATGAGGTATGGAAGAGAACAATGTTTTATTTAATAGGATGATGAAATAATTAAAAAAAAAAATTTAATAGATTTTAATTACAAAATATTAAAATCAAAATTTCCTTTTTTATTAAAAAAAAGAAAATATATTAAAATTGTATTAATTCAGAACAATAAAAGACTACCTTTTATTTTTCTGAATTAATTAACATTATTTTTTGTATTAATTTAATTACACTCAATTTTAATATCAGGATAATCGCAATACTAATGATTTTGATATTCTCTAAAAATTATTTATAGAGTACAACAAAATTTCCTGACTACAGAAGGCAGGGAAAGATTTGTATTTACTTAGTAGTAAAAATAGTTAATAATCATTAAATTAATTTTGATATAATAAATTTAATATTTAGGCAATAGTAATTTTTATAAAATATTAATTTAGTAATAAAATGATTTTAAATTTAATTGAAATCATAAATATCATTCCATAATGTATGTATGATAATAGGTCGGGCCTTTTGTAAGCAAGGATAGGGGATGTCAAAGTGATTAAAGGATGAGCTCATGTGAGAACATTCAACCTTGCATTATGATTTTTTTTCCTTTATTGATTTTTCGTTTACCTATATATTTTTTTATCTTTAATTTAAAAACAATTTTAATTTTATAGATAATTAAATTTTAAATTTTCCAGTACTCACAAAGACTGGAGTCCAGCGTGCCAGGAATGCCTGCAGCTGCACATGAGATAGATATACGAACTCTTTGTACAGACTGACAAACGATCCTACAACCATCACAACCGACCACCGACTGGGCTAAACCCTGCCATACTGTCGTCGTCAAGGAAACCGAAGCTTCGGGGATTATCCGCTAGGGGCGTTTCATAGCCCAGGCGTCGTACTCCGATCTAATTTTTTTTTCCTACTTCTTTGGAGATTTACCGCTCTTACCTCCTTGTCATCGGAAGAAAGGGGTAAGAGTGACGAGACCGGAAAAAAAAGTTCCAGGCGTCAGGATAAATAAAGAAAAAAATTGCATTAGAGTTTTCACCTCGGTACAGATTCCTCATCCCTCCTCCTCTCCCTCCCCTTATTCAAATAAGAATATAATGCGACACGGAACGTTTCAAAGGGATGGAGAGACAAATGAAAATTTTTAGGAATAATAAGTCGAAGGATAGATTTTTTTTAAAAGATTAAATTAGGTTTCTGGAATGAGGTAGCAATTCTCTGAATATGCTCTTATTTAAAAAATATGTAAACAATTTTAAATTGAAAAATAATGCAGTTGGGTACAATAAATGGCAATTTGTATTAAGGCTGTAAAAAACCATTTTCACCATAAATAACAAATAATGAAAAAAAAATAAAAAAAAGAAACATGAAAAAATAACAATTTAAGTAATAAAAACAAATTTAAAATAACTGATTTAACGCAAGAAATAATTTAAAGACTATTGAAAAACAAAATATACAAACTTTATAAGGTGATTTCAATAAAAACTTCAGATTCTTAAAAATATTTTAAATCTATCATATATGACCGATTTTGATCTACTGTGTGTTGCCATCTTTCAGGTAATTTTTTTATTCTGTCCTAAAAACGTTGAGAGACGACCGAGCGTTTGAGACTTCCAGGTCAAAATTTCTTTCTTTTCATTCGCTCTCTTGCATCTCCTTTACATTTTAAGGCATTCATTTATGACATCCAGTAAAATTATGATATTAATCAGTGGCAGAGCTCATTTCTGCTTTATTATTTCCTATAGCTTAAAAATAAAGTAGAGAGTAAACTATAAAAAATAAAATAAAAATAAATTCAAATAGTAAATTAATTTAAAAAAATATAAAATAATGATTATCGTTATGAAACAGTTTTTCGAAGTCCATATTTAACACCACTGATTATTGTGACTAAAATATTTTTTTAGAAAAACTCCTACGTAATCCTAGATATATTACATTTCAGATCAACTAGACTTTTTAAAGACAAAAGCAAAGCCAGATAGGTAGGTAGTCTAATTTGTCTTAAATTGTTCAGGAACATCAACCACATTTATAAATTTTAAATCAATTCAGAAAAAAAAAAATTAATAATATCTCATTACGTTTTGGTTTAACGTGAATTTTGCTTTCGTCACCAAAGGTTACTTTTTACTGACCCCTTTAAATAAACTATTAAAAAAATTAATGAAAATTCTGCATTGCTGACAGTTCTCAAAACGTTTGATATGAAAACTATAAATAAATTCCTGAAATAAAATAGGAATACGATATATGATTCTCAAATAATTTACTTAATATTTTTATTTTATAATTTTATAAGGCAATTAAATTATCTAAACCATTTACAAAATCTTTTATTTTAATGTGTATTTTCATTTTCTCATGCAGTTAAACAATCAGTTCAAAAAGCAAATGTTTAAAGAGTGAAATTGTTTTATGTAGGCATTAAGAAAGTTTTATTTTAAAAAATTAATATATTTTCTATCATGATAGCATTCAGGTTTGATATGAATATCAGAAAAGTAAAGTAAAAATAGAACTAACAGGTGTATCGATCTATAAAATAATTTAATGACGTCGGAAAAGTTTAAATAATCAACTTTCAAATCGGTATTACATCAACATATTAAAATTAAAAGCAATTCTTGTCAAAGTGTCAATCAAAGGCGGCAACAAAATAGCTCATTAAGATTCCGCTCTTTAATTGTCTAAAGTAGGTAAAAGCGCCAAATCTATTTCCATACTTCCATCCGGTTTGAATGTAAAAGCAAGCCTTACACTCGAATACTTTTAAGAGTTTAAGCATTATCTAACAAGAAAGGAAGATGCCATGAATTTCGTGACCAGCACACCTGTTAATAAATTGAGCTGAAGTATAAAATTTAACTGATCTTAATTTTTCAACAACATAATTAACTGTAAATTAATCTGTGAATTTTCAATACGAGTTAATTAAAACATTTGGAATTTAAGGGATGATAATTAAAAACAGCTATTGTATTTGATTATATTTGAAAACTTAAAATGGAAAGCGTTGTATTAAATTAAATCGGGCATATTTAAAATTTCATTTTAACGTCCATTGTGTTAAGGCTATGCTATTTTCTAAGGGAAGTTAGAAAATACAATTTGTATGCACCTTTTTCTTAGGAACTATAAAAAATAACGGCATGCTATTGGTTCTATCATTTCTTATCTAATGGGGATATTTAGAAGGAATGATTCCAGAAATGGAACGTGAATTTTTTTCATTTATATTATTTTTTATATTTTATAACTCTTCTCCGAGCGCTCTTGCAGTATCATAAAATAATATAGATTTTGTTGAGAGATAAAAAAATAAAATAAATCCAATCACTTCAAGATGATAGTATTCGAAAGAAA
The DNA here is from genome assembly GCA_023052935.1 of Piezodorus guildinii. Classification (NCBI taxonomy): domain Eukaryota; kingdom Metazoa; phylum Arthropoda; class Insecta; order Hemiptera; family Pentatomidae; genus Piezodorus; species Piezodorus guildinii. Next base: position 111,815,143 of record CM041294.1, read on the forward strand.
AGTAAATAAGAAATAAAAAAAAAAACCTTTTTATTAAAATTAAAATTTTTATTTAGAAGAGCTCTTTCTCTGAATAATCGATTCTTTATTCTTATTCTTTAAGACAACTTTAATGGAAAATACATATATAATTTGTTTCAAAATGAACAATAGTAATAGATATATGAGACCACATTAATACAATATTTACAACAAACAATGATAAAGTCAAATTTCTTTTAAAAGCGAATATTTTTATTACAGTCGTGATTCATTGATTGTTAGGATATTGCGTTTTTTGGAAATGAGCCTTTAAATTACAATAATTTTATAAAAATGTTGATTGCTCTAAATTTAATTTAGATAATATTATTAAGCTTCAAGAAATGAATTTAAAAATTAAAAACGAGGCTGGCAGATACATGAAGATATTTTAATTGATTTAAGTTAAGAAACTAATAAAAAGTTAACCTACAAATAAATTTTGTATTTACAATAAGGTAAATATTAATTTCGCTCACGTTTCGATTTTTTAAACATCCCAATCTAAATCAACTATATAAAAATTGATTATCTTATAATTTTTTAGCCCAATAGTTAAAAATAGAATCTTTGTGTATTTATTGATATATTTAATGAAATTATTTTTAAATAAAGACTTTCCAAAGAGACATGTAATTTACTGAATTATTGTCAATCACCAGATTTTTTTTTTCTATTTTAAGGAATGTTTTATTATAAGTCGAAATGGATTTGATAAACAGAAAAATTGTAATAGAGTTCGAACAATTTTCTCAAATTGTTTTTTGTAACACTATTACGTGATATGTTGTTTTGGAAATTTAGATTAATAGTTAAAATATTAATTAGTTTTCAATTGTAGTAGTATATAATGAATTTGGTTATAAGACCTAAAACCTGTAACTCGAAATTATTTTTTGAAAATGAAGCAGTTAGACTTCGAAACATTAAAATGATAATATAGTATTATTGTGATAATAAATAAATGGTTTCAGAACAGAATCGTTCTAATTTTATAGATATTATTTTTATTTATTTCTAGAATACCCAAAATAGTGTGATAAAAAGATTAAAAAAATTAAATTAGGTTTAAAAATTGTTGATATCAATAAATACAAGGATATGTAGCATATAAATTAAAAAATGATAATCAAGTATATTAACAGATAGATGATTTTTTCAATTATATAGTTACCTAAAACCCTATTTGGATAAGAATTTGACGAACTTATGATTTTCTTATCGTTACCAAGTGATGATAATACATTAAAAGGTAATAAAAAGTAACTATTGAAAACTAACCGAAGTTAAATAATTGATATGGGGAGCCCGTGGCTGAGGGGCTAGCGCGCTAGTTTCTCATGCTACAGGTTGCGAGTTCGAATCCCAGTCCCGGCGGGGCTTTTATAATGATGTAATTAAATGGGGATTCACTCGCAGCCTCTCCCCCGGGTATGTGAGACCCTTCAGCCAAATGGTGGCTACTCACAAAATTAGGCGTACGGAATGATGACCCTACACTACGAATTTCATCGTGAAACGCGAGTGTAATCTCTCAGGAGATCACACCGCGAGGCCCAGGGCCTGCACGGCCTGTCGCGCCACTGAACAAAAAAATAATTGATATATTTATATAAATACGAAAATAAATGTCAAGGGATAAAATTCTATGAACGATTTATATATTTTCAGCCTCTGTGCGTAACTTAGGTCCATTTATTTCAGTTTTTCAATTCTGAATCATGGTATTCGTGCTAAAGATAGTGTGTTACACTTTTGGTTGATTTTTTATTATAATTTCTTTTCTAGATTATAAAGCATTCTCGTGATAATACAGTAAGGTTTATTTGCTATAATAAAGAGTACGATGATTTTAGAACTTTGAGTACAAATTTTCATTTGGACGATATTAATTTTAAATAAATTGTATGTTTCCTGATATTCCGGGGGTTTCTTAAATAACTGTTAAGGGATAAAATTCTATGAACAATTTATATATTTTCAGCCTCTGTGCGTAACTTACGTCCATTTATTTCAGTTTTTCAATTCTGAATCATTGTGCTAAAGATAGTGTGTTACACTTTTGGTTGATTTTTTATTATAATTTTTTTTCTAAATTATAAAGCTTCTTCGTCATAAAACAGTAAGTTTTATTTGCTATAATAGAGAGTACGATGATTTTAGAATGTTGAGTACAAATTTTTATTCGGACAATATTAATTTTAATTAAATTGTATGTTCCATGATATCACGGGTTTTTCTTAAATAACAGTGGAGATTGTTAGTTGCTACTTGTTTAAGAATCAATAACTAAGGCTGCTACGATAGCAGTCGATATTAACACCAATAGTAAACAATTAACATTAATAAATAATTATTAGATATTTACTGGGCTGGTAAGAAGTTAACGAGCTGTAACACCTACTTTTATTGCTTTTTCAGCTGTCAAAAAGAGCCTTCAACTATTAAATGTGGAAAATGACAGTTGTTGCCAACATTAAGTCTATTAATTACACTTATGCAATGGAAACAGATAGGATGAAATGTAAATGATTCATATACATGCTATAGTTAGTCTTTTCTCTAAGATGTATCTAGGTACTTTTCCACTTCTAAGAACCCTTATTCATGTTTATAGTTAACACTTTCGAACGATGTATCATCAGGAATCCTTTTATCAATGGAATGCTTTAGATAGGTTTTCAATTCTTCCTCTGTGAGATTCATTTCATTTTCCATCACCTTAAATGGTTTTTTCCTATAGTATCAGATAATTCAGGTTGAATGAATCAAAACAAATGAAATCTACAATAATTCAGTACATTACATGTCTCTTTGGAAAATCTTCATTTAAACTGGAAGGAATTAGTCTGAGTGGCGGTAAGTAAATGAAAAAAATAATTAGTTAAGTAATAAATAAATAGTATTGTTAACAGATCCCACCAAAATGAGGGTCGAAACATCGGTAGGCAATTAATAGTTGAACCTATTTAATTCTTTCGTTTACTGACCGCCACCCAGGATAATTACTTCCAGTAAATTAAATTAAAGTTTCTCCTGATATTGCGAGTTAATTGAACGACAATAATAAAAAGCTGGTGAGGGCAACACACGACTTTCACTTACCCCCGTTTAAAATCAATTGAAGAATTTTCAAATACGGTTAGAGATAAAAATGATTAAAACCATTAAAGAATAAATTAAATTGAATTTCTATAGATACATGTGTTTTATTAAAAAAATCAATCATATTACCATCTAAAATAATCAGTTAGTTTTATCGGCTTTTTATCACTCTTTATTAACTTTTACAAGCTTGTGTATTAGATATTTTTTTCTAAAATTTTTAGCTTTCGAACGGCATATTACACATGTATATTACTGTTATTAAGTTCCAAAAAAAAAAAAAAAAAAAAAAAACATTAAAAAATACTTTTTCAGTTTTCTCCTTTAGCTGGAGTTACCGCACACGGACACACACTTAGACCTATTTGCGGGACTTGGTCATTTGGATTCAGGAGACCCTAAAACGTGTATTACCGTTGAAAACTGGAATTCGGATATTTTTACAATCGCAATACTTTCCCTTACTATGTATTTCATATATAGATAAGTGAAAGCAAAAATACTCTACGTTTAATTCTCCGGAGCTATATACTGTATCAATGAATTAAAAGCCGATGAACTTAATAGCTTTATGTTACAGTAAATTAACATTTACCATATATTTTTATTTCTGACAAACTCTCTTTAGACTAATATCATTTTACGATTTCCTTGAATGAACCATCAAGATCACGGGAAGACTGACACCGGTATCTATTTTCAGCAAATGACAAGTCTTGACAGACGACATGGAAGCCGCACAAATCATGTGGCACGATTCTCACAGGTCCCCTGGGGCATGAGACACTTCACACTTCGTTACACAACATAATATGGAACCAAAAAGGTGAAAGGGATTGTGGTTTAGAAAACATTGTAATACGAGAATATTAAAAAAAAAAAATATGTATCTATTCCTCGAAATTTCGCAACAGTACTACAGAAGTAAATGCGTTGTCTGTTAAACCCTTGACTACCAATATTAATTTTTCCCAGTTCAGGTACCTTTTTTAAGTTTAAAAACGAAGAAAAACAATTTTATGATTCGGAGGAGGGGCAAAACAGGTGGGACACATATGTCCCAATGATATTTTATGCTAGGTCATATTGTCCCATTGGTAATATCTGGACGGTAACTTTTGTCCCAATAATATTTTTCTCTCTTAGTAAAGTAAAAAGATGAACTGTAAAATAATAGAATTTTATTAGATATAAACAAACTTTGTCAACAAATAAATAGAAAACTAATTTCTAATTGAAAAACAAATATTCAAGCCTCAAAAAAGTATGGCGAAGTGTGATAAGGTTAAAAACATTTTAACTTACAACAGTACTAAATAAACAGAAAAACACGAAAAAAGTTGTCCTGATTTTTTTTTCCAACCATTTTTCTTCAATACCAACCAAAATCATAAAATAACAGGTTATAATAGATAGGAGGTAATAACTCCTGTAGTGAGTATGTACTGGCACCTAGCAGTGTCAGCCAGCACTAGAGGTCCCAGAGATCAAGAATACTAAGGGGACAGCCATATACACGTTTTCAATGGGGAAAAACTGTTTGGAAATTCGTGGACACCCAGTGGGACATATATAACCCAATTGTAGTCAAAGGGTTAAATGTGGAGTAGCAATGAAAACACATCGATTGGGAGTATTGCTATGAAAGATCTGCTTTATAAATCTCTGGAGCCAATCTTTGATACCCACTTTAAAGAGAATGGGTAACTTGGGGGTCTTCCTACCTAAGCATCGCTAAATAACATAATAAATAATTACTCTGCCACAGCCAGTTCTGGACCTGGGACATGCAGATTAGTAGTGCAAAGTTTAATTTATGAACCTCGCTTAAATCGTTTTAAGATCGTTCTACAAGGAGCAAGCTGTTTGAGTCGGAAAGTAATGCAAGATTTTTGTTTAAAAAGAAAGATTTGCAGCGGTTTTATTTAACCATGCAGTAAATTGATTTACTGATTAATTAAAACTATCACACACATTTCTGCCATAGAGCGAGCAACTTTTTAATTCCCTCGGAATAGTATTTTCCATGTTTAGAATTGGTAAATTCCAAAAACACTTTTTCTGATTCCCTTTATCCATTAATTTCTTTTAGTGATGTAAGTAGTAGGTCCAGTGTCTTAAAAATAAATAAATAAAAATGATTCTAGGTTAGATTCTCCACTCACGTGCTGTATGCTGGAGGATTGTATATGGGTATAAGTGGCTTTTGTACATATTCTCATGGATTCTATATTGTATATTGCATTATTATTTTATAAATCTATTTTTTTGTACATATTGTGTGAATGTTGTACTTGATCACTATTATAAATGTCCTAATTAGGACAGATTGTAATATTACTCAACAAAAATTGTTTCTGGTAAAGAGAAAAAAAGATAATAAGTAGGGGAATGGTCTAGGTAAAGATACTAGGGTGGATGTGTCAGATATCCAATTAGCAAGCTCTAACAGTGTTTGAGTGCTACAGAGGTATAGCAGTGGCCACGATAGACATCATCCGATCAAACAAAAAATACTTGAATATTGCCAAATTTTTATGCATTGCATTAATGTGGGCTAAATACGATTCTGTATTGATGATTTCTCCAGGATTTGAGAAGCTGTAGGGTATCAAGACCTATAGGCGTAAGGAGTGATGACCCTATCCTAAACATTCCATCGAGGAACGTGAGTATATTCTCCCAGGAGTCTATACCACGCGGCCAAGGGCCTACACGGCCTGTCGCGCCAGAGAAAGAAAGAAAGAAGAGTATCAAGACCACTAAACAGTAACCATCACCTTTTTTTTTTTTTTTTTTTTAAGATTTGGGGGCTTTGGAAAATGTTGTGCTTCTCCTTTTTCAAGCCACAGCTGTTCTCGTAAAGTATCCACTTTTCATCAAAAGTCACGATTCAGGACTGAAGGGTTTTTTTTTTTTTTTTTTTTTTTTTTTTTTTTTTTTTTTTTTTTGGAAAAGAAGTGTAGCACAAACTTCATAGCAATATTTTTCACATTCTTATAAATCATTATGTTTACCTCATTCATTATTTTGTAATGAGAAAAAAGTTTTTCTTTACCTACCTGACTCTGCCACAGGGATAAATGCATTTTCGTTATTTGAAATCTTTTATATTTTAATTTTAAAAATAGTTCCGAAAAAATGGCCGCTAGCTCAGTTCAATTTACGTATCGCTCTGTGTTAGTTACCTTTTTATCTGTGTGATACTGCGTGAATATCCATCAAACTTTGTAAATCGTGAGTCGTAGCACTATAACATACTTTGATGAACACAAATTGAGAGGTGAGTGCTGTTTAGTTAAATAGGCACCTATAAACTGGTGGCCGTCCCAGGCTGGAGATAACGGCTAGGCTAATCCTCTTCTCTTTATTTACAAGGTCTCGGTCGGAAGTGTTGTCATTTCTGACTTCGTAACCAAGACATTCTTTTTAAAACTTTTAGTTCTCTTCCTCTAAGACTTTTTATTTTTTCTCTAAGACTTTTTTTTTCTCTCTTAAGACTTTATTTTTATTAAATTAGAAATGGTTGTTTATTGTATGTTGTCTATGTATATATTGTAAATAGTTTAGTTTTAAGATCTTTTAGGTTAATTTTCTATTAATTAGTTTATATAAGTCTCTATAAGTGTATTTTTTTTTAAATTTATTTTATTTTTATTTTTTTTTAGTGTACGTCACTATATAATTCAAATAGATCTCTTTATATGTTTATTTTATTTTTCATTTTTTTTTCTTATTCTATTGAGTTATGGATCTCGATAGAACATTGTCATGCGATGAATCAGGGGAAGAGACGCCTTTCTCTGAAATAAGCGAATCAGACTCGAAGTATTTAACGCGACGCCAAAAACGCCACAGGAACAATACTGGGTCCGGAGGAAATTCTCCTAACAAAAAAAAAAATAAATCGGTCAAGTCCAAGCAACAGCCAAATACAATACAATCACCACCAAAAACTCGCAGCACCACTGCAGCCAACCAACATGAACCAACAGCGCCATCTACTTCGGCCGCTCCGTCTCCTACTAATGTACCTCCTTCATCTATCGTTAGCCATGCCGCTACAGTCAACACTGCAAATACAGTTCCGGGACCTCAAGGATTTTCCGATCCCGAGCCACCTCCAATATTTGTAACAAATATTAGTAATTTTATGTCGTTCGGTAAAGAAATCGCCAATCTAATCGGACAACCAAACTTCCAATGTTTCTCCCGATCAAACGACATAAAAATAAACACATACACGAAAGAAAATTACAAGAAACTCGTGAGTTATTTGAGCTCAAAAAACTACGACTTTCATTGCTATCCACTCAAACAAGAAAAATCATATCGCGTGGTTTTACGCGGACTCCATTCATCCACCCCCACTGAAGCCATTAAAGAAGGCCTGGAAGAAATTGGACACCACGTAAGAAACATTTCTTCAGTGACACACCATACACAAAAATACCCCTTGCCACTATTCTTCGTAGACCTCGAACCAGCCAGAAACAATCCAGAAATATTTCAGGTGAGAAGACTGGTCTACTCATCTGTACGATTCGAAGAGCCTAGGGTAAAGACGACAATTGTTCAGTGTACCAAATGCCAAACCTTAGGACACACGAAGTCCTACTGTTATCACCCACCTAGGTGTGTCAAGTGTGCCGGCCCACATGCCTCTGAAACGTGCCAGAAAGCTCGAGATGAGCCAGCTCAGTGTGCTCTTTGCGGTGAAGGTCACCCAGCCAGCTACCGGGGTTGTACAGTCTACAAAACCCATCTTCGACAAAGATCTCACTACATTAATGTAAAAAGAGATGACCAAGAGACACGCACCCAGGGACCAGAGTTGAACAATTTGTCTGCCTTCCCTCAACTTCAGAAGCCTGCAACTACCTTCGCTCAACAGCAGCCTGCCACATCTACAGTCAGGGATTCTACTGCTGAAACCAGAAAAACTTTCCCCGACGTCACCACCATAAAGAAGAAACAGACTACTATTCAGGCGCCTCCAAACTCCCAAATCAGGCCTCCAGCCTCCCACCCTAAACCACAAGCTTCCCGTCAACCGATCCTTCCCCATAATCTGCCCTTACGTGTCAAACTACCCCCAGAGCACCCTAACAAAATTCCAGAACTACCTTCTCTTCCTCCTAGTCAACCAAAGCCTCAACCTCCAGTGACCCAGAGGACTGAACACCCTCGTACCCCACGGCGGGCTCAGCACTCAGCCAACACTCCTGATCAAATAAGTTATCCTTCCCACGACGCTTATCCACATCCGTTTTCCAACCCAGATCTATCCAACATTTACTCCATTCTAAATTCCTTTCTCTCAGATCTTAGAGATACCATCCAACCGCTTATCAATCTTCTAACTAGAGTCCTTTCCCAAATCCCATTCAATCTTCCACTATGAGCGTAAAGCCCCTAACTATCCTCTTGTGGAATGCTAATGGCCTGCATAACCATCGTGACGAACTGGACGTATTTCTACACGACAAACACATAGATATAGCACTATTGACAGAAACACACTTCACACGACGATCACATTTTTACATACGTGACTACATCACTTATAGATCAGACCACCCAGACAATACTTCCCATGCCGGGTCATGTATCCTCATTCATAAATCCTTACCTCATTCCCTTATTCCTTCTACTCCATCTGACGCCATACAATCAACCTCAGTATCCATTTCAACTCGTCATTTCCATCTTACAATTTCAGCTGTATACTGCCCTCCTGGTAACTCCCTTTCCTATAGTCAACTTGAAACCCTGTTCAGATCCCTAGGACCGCGCTTTATTGCTGGAGGAGACTACAATGCGAAACATCAGCGATGGGGTTGCCGAACATCCAACTCCCGTGGCAATCTCCTTTCTCGAGTCTCCACCACCCATTGTTATACAATCCTTTCGCCAATGAACCCGACATACTGGCCTACATCCCTCAAAAAACGTCCTGATATCCTAGACATATTTGTTTCCTCTCAGATATCTTCTTCCCAATCCACAATCAAATCCCTAAATGACCTGTCATCCGATCATAGTCCGGTTCTGCTTTCCTTGCATTCAAGCCTTGTTCCTAAGCCCACCATTCCCACTCTGATTACAGGACGAGTAGACTGGGACGGATTCAGATATGACTTGGAAAACAAACTTGACTTAAAAATACCACTAAAGACTAAACATGATATAGATAAAGCTGTTGAAAAACTGACTGACTCAATCAGCAGTAGTATACTTGACAACACAACAACCATTAACACTACTAACTCACAGGAGACTATCCTGCCACAGCACATTCGAATCTTATTAAGGGAAAAACGCAGAGCAAGATCGAAGTGGCATAGGACTAGATACCCTTCAGACAAAACTTATTATAACAAACTTACTAACAGACTAAAATCAGAAATCAGAAAAGTTAAAATTCAAAACTTACTCAACTTTACTGAAAAACTAACTATTACAGACAGATCGTTATGGATGACCACAAAAAAGTTACTGAAGTACAAAGAATGTAATCATCCACTCCTAACTGAATCCCATATCTGGACAAGATCTGATGAAGAAAAGGCCCAGATATTCGGTCAGCACCTTTTTAAAACCTTTAATCCACACCCAGATATTCATAATCCCGGTCACATTAAGTTTATAGAAGCAGAACTAGATATCCCACTCCAAATGGTTCTTCCTCCAAAAGCGTTCCATCCTACTGAAATATCTAACATCATCCAGAGTTTACCATCCCGCAAAGCTCCTGGACATGATCTTATAAGTTCCCATATTTTAAAACTCCTTCCTCGAAAAGCTATCCTATATCTTACTTACATATATAATTCCGTACTCCGTTCCACATACTTTCCTGCTTCCTGGAAATTATCCATTGTCAAAATGATACCCAAACCTAAGAAACCGCCTGAAAATCCATCTTCTTACCGTCCCATCTCACTTTTACCAATCATGGGTAAAATCTTGGAAAAACTTATACTGAAACGCTTATATCCCATCCTAGATACTAATTCCATAATTCCTGATCACCAGTTTGGATTCAGAACCTCCCACTCCACTATCCAGCAATGTCATCGTGTGGTGGACGTTGTCTCGTCTGCATTAGAGCGCGGGTTGTACTGCACGGGAGCATTCCTCGACGTAGAACAAGCCTTTGACCGAGTCTGGCACCCGGGATTGCTTTACAAACTCCGCAATTTCCTTCCCCCTACATACTTCCTTATCATCAAGTCCTACCTCACTGACAGATCCTTCAAAGTAAATCATAATAATTCCTATTCATCCATTTTTAATCAGTTTGCTGGTGTTCCTCAAGGCAGTATCCTGGGACCTATTCTTTTCACAGTTTATACAGCTGATATCCCATCCCATCCTAACACTTTCCTTTCTACCTACGCTGATGACACTTGTGTGTTATCAGTCAATACTGATCCAACTATTGCCTCTCAAACTCTCCAATCCCACATCAGAGACCTTGAAGTGTGGTGTCAGAACTGGAGAATTAAAATAAATGCCAACAAATCCAACCAAATTACCTTTACCCTTCGTCGTAAACCTATGACATCCTGCCCTACTGTTTCCTTCAATAATACTCCTCTTGTCCCGGTTGAACAGATCCGATATCTAGGACTGCACCTTGACAAACGTCTCACTTGGAACCCTCATACAAGACTTAAACGACAAGAAACTGCTCGACGTTTTCGACTACTTCAACACTTACTAGACAAACGTTCTAATCTTCCACTTAACTACAAAAGACTCATCTACATGACTATCATAAGGCCGATATGGACTTACGGAGTAGAGCTTTGGGGCTCTACTAAACCATCGAATTCTTCCCGTATCCAATCCCTACAATCCAAAATCCTTCGTAAAATCCTCAATGCTCCTTACTTTGTCACGAATACACTAATCCATAAAGATCTTAATGTTCCGTATGTTGCTGATTTGGCCCGATCTAGATACCATTCCTTTCATGGCAAACTCCATTCCCACCCTAATCCTCTAGTTTCAAACCTTTCTTCCCCTTCGATTCCTGACAATCCTCCGAGGCGTCTGAAAAGGAGATGGCCCCGAGACCTTCTAGTTTAAATCATTTTTAGAGTGCTTCCATTGGGAAGCTTCTCTACATGTGTTTCATGCCTTTATATATTTCATCTAATTTACTTGTTGTATTCCTGTATACAGTTGTAAATTCCAATAAATAAAAAAAAAAAAAAAAAATTTAAAAATTTTTTTATTCGGATATATTACAATTTGTCACAATGGACAATAATAGGATTGCTACAAGATCACATTCATACAATATTTACAATATGAACAAAAGGAAATTCAAATTACATAAAATGAAACTGAAATGAATAAAGGTATATAATAACAAAACTTATACATAAAATAAATACTAGGTAGACAAAAAAATAAACAAAACATGAACACACCCATACTTTTATACAATATTTACAATTTGCTAGGGAACCCCGGACAGAGCCTGTCCACTCCACCACTTGTGGAAGGACAAGCAGAATCCGAGGGATCCCAGCGTCTCCCTCACAGCCGCGTAACTGGTGAGAGCCAGCAGAAGCTGAATGAGGGCGCCATAGCCACAAACACACCGCACATGAGAGGAGAATCTGACCAGTGTCAGAACGACTTGAAATTAGTGTTGAATATATGTATATAGCAACCTCTTTAATCCTACGAATATTACATCCAAAGCTCAAATTGCGTTTTAGATCGGAATACATCCCAGTATTTTTTATTTACTGACAAAAAAAAAAAATTAATTTTGGATTAATCCAATAAGATCCATAAATACAGGGTCAATTTTGTTCTATATATTAAGTTTTAGACCAACAATCGCATCATAAAGTGGTCGATTGAAATTAAGAATTATAAATAAATATAGATTCTTATAAGTACAAAAGGTGTTGAATGGGCCAGATCAAACATGAAGCATGGCGGTATTCACAGGAAATTATTACGCCTCGAGCGTTTAATAAAAAAAAAAAAATTCTCTCACCTGAGGACAGGAAGGGTAGTCAAGCCCCCACTGACCGTCAGTTAATTGGCAAATTAATTAATATCCGGACTAATTGGAGAGGATAATTGATTTCACTTGTTCAAGAGGGCGCATATTAATTCCAAGTGAAGGGTCACATTCAAATTGGTTCACGTTTCAAAGAATAAAAGACTTTAGAGATTAATTAAATGAATAGAAGAAGAAATATTCTGAATTTCTGTGAAAATCGCACTGACAACTAATAAAATATATGTCATTCAAAACAAATATAAAAGGCATTTTAAATTATTGTAGATTCTGAAATGTAACTATTTTTAATTTTTAATAACCATAAAATACTCATTTTAACATAAATATATTAGACATATCACAATTTTTTCACTTACTTCCAAAAATTCCTTAAACAATCCAACATAAAGTATTTTAAAAAAATCTTTACTCGTTTATCGCCATTCTTTTTTTTTTCTTTCCAACGTGATATTAAACATACATATAGGTACTCATATTTTCGTAAATTTGTTTTCAACGTAAAATAATATGTACCTAAATTTCCCCCATTTCTATCATCAATCAAACTCATAAATAATGGTATATACATAGTTTATCCAACTCATACAAGGCGAGGTAGCTAATTATTTCAATTAACAAAATTAGGAAGAACGACATTTTTATCCAGCATTTAAAACATTACAGACTTATTCAACTATAGCAAACCATGCATAAAGATTAGAAAATTTAATTATCAACTAATATAAGGAATTTAATCAAAATCATTAGGGGCGATTTTGAGAAATAGTCAAACATAGAAACCAATTTGGCGTGGTTGTTTGGCTAGGCACGGCTAAGATTATTAGTTGGGATCAGTGGACTTTACAAGCATATAACTAAATGGGGATTCACTCACAGCCTCTCCCTCGAGCATGTGAGACCCGTCAGCCAACTAGTGGTTTCTTACAAAAGTAGGGGTAGGATTATCCTACGCTATAACTTTTAAAAATATATATATTTATTGATATTTACAACTGTATTAGTTAATAGTTTATAATTATTCAGTTTTTTTTTTTTAAGCACTAATAATTTTTTTTTCGATCTTCAGAAATAACGGAGTTAAAAGAGTATATATAGGCAAAATTTCAAGTTTTTTCTTTTTGTTTATCGTGTTTTACTGATTCTAAAACACTTTACATATTTTTCTCTTTCTTCAAAAATAACTGAGTTATAGACGGATTCATGGGTAAAATTTCAATTTTTTTCCTATTCTTTTTTCTTTTTATTCGTGGTTTTTATTAAAAATACACTATCTTCAAAAATAATTAAGTTATTGAATTAAATAACTTTTAATCCGCCAACAATTTAAAAATTAACAGCTGATATCAACGTCTAGGTGTTAGGAATATCGTTAGATGCCCTAGTAATTTTGTGGCGAATTTCAAAGAATTTGGTTTTGTAGTTTCGAAGAAATGCCGAGACGGTGTACGACAGACAAACGGATTTTTTCCGTTATTCTTGTTCTACTTATCTCGATTTTTTTTTTGGTCGATTACAAAGGTCCGTTAATGAAAATAATAAACCAAAACGGACCTTTAAAAGTTTCCTAAGTAATTTCGTTTGAAAAGTTATTTGTGGATGATAATTTTGAATTGTTGTCTATTAATCTCGAAAGAAGTCCAATTCTTCATTAAATAATAAATCGATAAAAGCAAAGAAATAAACGTACTTTTACAATACTTATTAAGGTTCTAATATACTTTTTGCTGGAACATTGGTTGCATTATTCAGTGGCTTTGCATGCTGGAAACATTGCCTATCTGGGAAGGTTATTAAGAGCGCCTACACGACAGGGCACTCAGCAGCCCACGCAGATCTAATCAACAATCTGCCTATCTCCAACCTCAAGCTTCTAATCTTGTTCCTACAGCTTCCGTGAGATGTGTGGGACTTCATCATTCCAGTGGTATTTCGACCACTGTCGAGGGATCGATGTATACAATAGAGCTTCAAAGCCAGCCCAATCCGATTTCTCTAGTTTGGCGGTTTTTATACTAGTTCATCAAGCGAGGGAAGGATTTTTTCCTCCAAAAGATACATAAGATTTAACTGATTTATTTTTTTAAAAGAAATCCTGTTACTTAATGATGAAGTAGTGCACAAATCTAAATCCAGAAGTGTGAATCCGTGCGTCAGAAAAGGAATCACCATCATCAAAGAACGCGTAGGTAGTAAAGTAATATAAATAATAGAAATAGTACAGACAATTAAAAAAAAAAAAAAATCTGTTGCGTGCAACACACGACTTGCACTTACCTCGATTATTAAAAACAATTTAATAACTATTAAAGTTAGAGTTAATTTTTTTTAAAAAGAATTCTATTGTTTCGTATGAAGCACATGTTAATTAATATAACAATGTAAATTGTTATGAGAAATGATTATTTTTATGTTGGTATCATTAACTATATATAATATTATAATAAAGATATCCCAACTAAGACCAAGACAAATATCATATTTCAATCGAATCCCAGTTGATTTATGGTAGGATTATAAGTCGCCATCTCATGTCAATTAATATATCATAAATGCGCCTATAATACTGAATATTACTAGTAACAAATTAAGACTACAAAAATACTGTAATTTAGTATTTGGGACTTTATTACTTTATTTTTTTTACATTCTACTGTATGGAATTCAGTAGAATGTAAACATTTTTTTCGGAAATTGAAATTCAGTTTCATCTAATAGTAGGAATTCTTAAAAACTGTAAAACTATGCTGTTCTCGTCATAAACTCATGGAAAACGAGTCGAGCTGGTGTTTTTTTTATTTAGAATTTTTCTTCTACGATATTGCTCGTTATTTATTTAACTAATTGATATAATACTTTAAAAAAAACTTAACTAAAAAAATCAAACGTGATATCATAATTGAAACTCATATTTTCCGTATTATTTTATGTACATGGAAAAATATTTTTATTTTTCTCCTTCATTGCTTGTAATATTATTTCGTAATTTATATGTACACTATTCTCAAAACTACAAACAATGAAAGGCGGTCAATTATTTCAGATACATTAACATAAAAATACTCTAGAAGACAAAATTTTGAAAAATTCGGCATTTAAGCATAATCAGACAATTTAAAAAAGAATAAACACCTGATGTTTATGACCATTTAATTTTTTTAAAAACATATCGAGTTTAATAAAAATCACTAAAACATTAATTTTGATTTTCGTTAGACTTGTAGAATGTATTTGAACTAGGTTTAGCACACCACGTACACTATTTCCCAAGACCTTAAAACGTTTATTTTCTTTAAAGCTTGGATTCGAAAATTGTCACTATCACAATACTTTCCCCTTACTATATCGATAAATCTATAAATAAATAATTATTTTAGAAAACATTTTTTTTAATAAACCTAGTCATACACACTAAGATTCAATTAGTTTTATTTGTATATTCGCACATGTTTTGTTGGTTTTCAACGTTCTTACAAACATAGAAATCTGGTGTTGGCAACACACGACTTTCATTTATCTCAGATGTTAAAATCAATTAAAAATCTGGTGCGGCAACACACGACTTTCACTTACCTCCATTTTTAAAATCAATGAAGATTTTTCAAATACAGTTAGAGAAAAAAATACGTACAACTATTAAAGAATTAATTAAATTTCTATAGAAACATGTGTTTGATTAAAAAATCTAATATATTATTATCTAAAAGAATCAGTTAGTTTTATCGGCTTTTTATCACTCTCTATTAACTTTTAGAAGCTTGTGTATGAGATAATATTTTTTCTAAAATCTTTAGCTTTCCAACAGTATATAATGCATGTATATTACAGATCTTATGTTCAAAAACGAAAAATTGCATTAAAAAAATATGTTTTTCTGTTTTCTCCTTTAGTTGGGTATCGAATTTATTCAATTTATATATTTACCTGTTTTTTATCAGCGTTAACAAGATAATATAGTTATTTTTATTGAATCTACAAAATTAAAGGTACTTTAGGGGAAGAAAATTTAAAATATCGGCATTTAAGCCCTGTCAGACCATTTTAACAGAATCAAACCTACATGATTTTAAAGCCCATCAAATTATACATCGATATAGCGAGTTTAATCAAAATCGTCAGAACCGTTTTCGAGAAAATCGAATAAAGGTGCAAAATGCATGGTATAAAGTGCCTCTTCTGGTAAGCTCATTTTGATGAAAAATGTTTTGTCACGTCTCGGGCGTATAATTGTCTTAAATATGAAATTTCAGTTTCATAGGACTTACCGTTTCCGTCCGGGAGTTACCACAGACTCTCACACACACACACACACACACACACACACACACACACACACACACACACACACACACACACACAGATCATTTTGCGGGACTTGGTTATTTGGACTCAGGGGACCCTAAAACGTGTATTTCCGTTGAAAACTGGAATTCGAAAATTTTCACGATCGCAATACTTCCCCTTACTATATATAGTAAGTGAAAGTAAAAATTAAACCGAAAACACTAATTGAAAATATGGATAAAATTAAATTTATATAAAAATCAATGTTGCATCGCATTGGCAAACACGTAATACCCACTTTGCGTCATGTGACACCGCTGCTACAATATTACGGGATTTTTTAAAAAGTAATATCTGATGTTATATATAGTAAGTGAAAGTAAAAAAGTTATAGTTAAACAAACTACGTAATTATATTCAGTTTCCTTAGAAACATTTGTTTTAGATTAAATAATGTAACAACATATAATTGTCATACACAATAATTACTTACGTTTATGCCCTATCCTATATATACTTTACATAACCTCCTATAACTGTAACATAGCATATTTTTTTCTATAGTATTTAGCTTTCTAACGATATAATATACATATAAATTGATATTGTTATTTTCGAGGAAAAAGAAAATGTCCTAAAAACATTGTTTTGCTTTTTTCTCGTTTAGTTGGTTATCAAAGTCGTTCAACTTGTATAGCAGTTTTTTTTTAATGCTAATAAGATGATATATATATTTTTTTAAATCTACAAAATTAAAGGTACTTTAGAGGGAGAAAATTTAAAAAAATCGGTATTTAAGAGCGGTCAGACTACTTCAATCAGAATGACACCTACATCGTATCAAAGCCCATTAAATTTTACATCGATATAGCGAGTTTAATCAATATCATTAGCGCCGTTTTTGATATAATTGTAAGCAGGTTCAAAATGCATGGTATAAAGTGAGTCTTCTTGTTGGCCGATTTTGATTAAAAATTTGCTCTAACATCTCAGGCATATAAGTTTCGAAAATATAAAATTTCAGTTTTACACAACTTATTGTTTTTGAGCTAGACTTACCAAATACACACACAAACATTTTTGCTGGACTAGGTTATTTGGACTCAGGAGTCTTAAACGTGTATTTCCAGTGAAAACTCGAATTCGAAAATCGATCGCAATATCTTTACTATATGTTTCATATATAGGTAATTGAAAGTGGGTAGGTAATCCACCGATTGCAGATTTATACCAGCTGGTCCGTTTGAGAGCCAGAAAATAAAAATAATAATTGAAGATTAATAGATAAATTATATCATTAACTATTGTATCCAACAACTTAAAAAGTTATCATTTACTATGGTTGGTAAGTCGGTAATTACCTGGGCAAGTCGGTAAGCTTCGTGTGGGTGCCGAGCCACGTGGGAATTACCGGTAACGAGCATGCGGACCGGGCAGCGAAGCAGGCGCTCACACTGCCAGGGAGAGGAACAGCCATCTTGACACCGTCTGAACTCAGTGAACCGCTCAGAAAGCAAGAAGATGACCGATGGCAGAAAATGTGGGACGATAGCCAGGTAAGCAAACTGAAGCATATAAAACAAACAGTGAAACCCTGGTCTACATCTAGCCGTAGCAGCCGGAGGGAGGAGGTCGCGTTGACCCGGCTAAGGATAGGACACTCGTGGCTGACGCACTCTTATCTTTTTGCTAGGCAGCCGGTGCCCCGATGCCAGCACTGTGATGGAACCCTTACCATTCGGCATATTTTTCAAGAATGCCCTTATTATTCATCACACCTGAATAAAATTGGACTAAGCCCGAATATTTCAGCGGTGATAGAGAGAAAACCATTGAATTAGTTTTTGATTTTCTTAAGGAGCAATCATTATTATCAAAATTATAAAGACCATTCCTAGCCAGTTAGCATTACTAGTATTAGCTTTTTAAACTATTGTTTACATAAAATTTTTTTTTTCTTTCTTTATTTTATTTTATTTTTTATTTATTTATTTATTTTATTTTATTATTTTTTTCTTTCTTTCTCTCAATCACCCATTACCTAATAGTTCTTTTTTTTTATAAAGGTTGAATATGCATATAGTGTCTAGGCGTTGATGACCTTAGGGTTTTACGCCTTAAAACCTAAACAAACAAACAAACAAACTATGGTTGGTTTGTTTGTTTGTTTTGGTTTTAAGGCGTAAAACCCTAAGGTCATCAACGCCTAGACACTATATGCATATTCAACCTTTATATGAAAGAACTATTAGGTAATGAGTGATTGAGAGAAAGAAAGAAAAAACAATTATAAAAAAAAAATAATAAATAATAAATAAATAAAAAAAAATAAAGAAAGAAAAAAATATGTTTATGTAAACAACAGTTTAAAAAGCTAATACTAGTAATGCTAACTGACTAGGAATGGTCTTTATAATTTCGATAATAATGACTGCTCCTTAAGAAAATCAAAAACTAATTCAATGGTTTTCTCTCTATCACCCAGCACCGCTGAAATATTCGGGCTTAGTCCAATTTTATTCAGGTGTGATGAATAATAAGGGCATTCTTGAAAAATATGCCGAATGGTAAGGGTTCCATCACAGTGCTGGCATCGGGGCACCGGCTGCCTACTATGGTTGGTATATCCATCAATTTAGGACAAAAATTATACTTATCAAGGATATCTTAAGCAAACATATTCACATATATTTATAAAATATTTATTGTGAGATCATGGAGGGTTGGACAGGTACCTTGAACTCCTCACCAAGTACCACCAATGGAGTGGGGTAGAGTCGCCGCTGCCTGCCCTTGAAACCTGACCATCAAATAGAAGTCTGAGAAAATGTTTGAGAGAGTTAAGGGCTTGCGGTGAAGTCAGAAGGCGATATTCGTGCCGTTATTGATTTTATTGTATAATTAAAATAAAATGAGTAAAGTAAAAATAAAAGTGATTGTTCAATAATTCTAAAAACTTTTTTCATATAGCAATCTTCTTTATAATGATAGAGTAATATTTGGTCGTAGAGTATATATGATTAAAGAAGTAAGTTCAGAGCGATAACAGAAAAAAAAAAAAAAAATCACACTAAAAAAATAAATTATATTTGTGTACCGACGTTTCAGCATACATTTTAGGGCTGAGAAAAAATAAGATAATCAATAAAAAAATAAATGTAAAAATCTGGTGCGCGCAACACACGAATTTCACATACCTAAGTTGTTAAAATCATTTTAAGAATTTTTAAAATTATTTCATATAATAAATTTTAAATTTTTTTAAAAATCAATTAATTAAATTAAATTTCAATAGAAACATGCGTTATATTAAATGGTATATTATATTTTTATCTACAACAATAAGTTTTATCACATTTTCATCACGCTCCATTAACCTTTACAATTTCGTGTATTAGATAATATTTTTCTAACATCTCTAGCTATCCAACGGTATATTATACATTTAAATTACTATTCTTCTCTTCAAAAAAATTGCATACAAAAATATTTTTGCACTTTTCCCCTTTAGTTGTTTTGCAAATTCGCTCAACTTGCATATTTAACATATTAATTTATGAATGCTGAAAAGATGCTGCGCCTAATTTTTTGAAATATATAAAATTAAAGGTACTTTAGAGGAAGAAAATGTAAAATATCGGCATTTAAGCTCCGTCAGACTATTTCAGTCAGAATGAAACCAACATGATGTTAAGCCCATTAAATTTTACATCGATATAAGGAGTTTAATCAAAATCGTTAGAACTGTTTTTGAGAAAATCGTAAAAAGGTACAAAATGCATGGTATAATGTTGCTCTTCTTGTTATTGATTTTGATGAAAAAGTTTCCGTAACATCTCGAGCGTATAGTTGTCTTAAGTATGAAATTTCAATATTGCACGACTTTTCGTTTTCAAGATGGACAACACCAACGGACACACACAGACATTTTTTCGGGACTCGGTTATTTGGACTCAGGGGGACCCTAAAACGTGTATTTCCGTTGAAAACTGGAATTCGATAATTTTCACATGGCAATACTTTCCCATTCTATATATTTCACATATATGTAAGTGTAATTAAAAATAATATTAAGAAAAAAAATCTGATGCGGGCAACACACGACTTTCACTTCGATTTTTACAAATTCGATTTTCACTTCGATTCACATCGATTTTCACTTCGATTCACATCGATTTTTAAAATCAATGAAAGAATTTACAAATACAGCTATAGGTAAAAATACGTGAAACTATTAAGGAATTAATCAAATTAAATTTCTATAGAAACATGTGTTTCATTAAAAAATCTATTATATTATTATCTAAAATAATCAGTTAGTTTTATGTTCATTTCATCACTCTTTATTAACTTTTAAAAGCTTGTGTATGAGATGATATTTTTTCTAAAATCTTTAGCTTTCCAACGGTATATCATTCATGTATATTACTGCTCTTATGTTCAAAAATGAAAAATTGCATTAAAAAAATATTTTTTCTGTTTTCTCCTTTAGTTGGGTATCGAATTTATTCAATTTGTATATTTACCTGTTTTTCATCAGCGTTAACAAGATAATCTAGTTATTATTATTAAATCTACAAAATTAAAGGTACTTTAGAAGAAGAAAATTTAAAATATCGGCATTTAAGCATTGTCAGACCATTTTTATCCAAATAAAACCTACATGATATTAAAGCCCATTAAAGTTTACATCGGTATAGCGAGTTTAATCAAAATCGTCGGAACCGTTTTCGAGAAAATCGAAAAAAGGTGCAAAATGCATGGTATAAAGTGCCTCTTCTGGTAAGCTCATTTTGATGAAAAAAGTTTTGTCACGTCTCGGGCGTATAGTTGTCTTAAATATGAAATTTCAGTTTCATAGGACTTACCGTTTCCGCCCGGGAGTTACCACACACACACACACACACACACAGACACACACACACACACACACACACACACACAGACCTTTTTGCGGGACTTGGTTATTTGGACTCAGGGGACCCTAAAACGTGTATTTCCGTTGAAAACTGGAATTCGAAAATTTTCACGATCGCAATACTTCCCCTTACTATATATAGTAAGTGAAAGTAAAAATTAAACCGAAAACACTAATTGAAAATATGGATAAAATTAAATTTATATAAAAATCAATGTTGCATCGCATTGGCAAACACGTACCCACTTTGCGTCATGTGACACCGCTGTTACAATATTACGGGATTTTCTAAAAAGTAATATCTGATGTTATTGTCCGAATTTAATAAAAAAATATATATTTTCAAATGTCCACCTCCCTCTTTTTTCACCTTGTAGCGCAGCATTTAAATAGAGGTCTGAGGGCCGCGAGCGAGTGTTGCGGGAGTGAAATAAGGATTTGAAAAGAAAGATATCCCAGATTTATTTATTTCTAGAATTTGGAAGAGGAAGGATATCAGAAAGTCTCACAACGGTAGGAAGGTTTTTTATATTCACAACAGATATGATGTACATTAAAATGGGATAATTGGATTTAAAAAATATGTTATTTAGACTATTTTGAATCCATTTGACGCCAATATACTAAACACTACATAATTTATCGACAATCAATGTGGCACTGGAATATCGCCTTTGAATTGTTGCCTTTAATACCGAATTAGTTTACCTGATCCATGAGGGCCCTGAGCGTGGCTGGCCGGACCGTCCTAGGTGACCTCCTCACAGGTGTCCTCTGCTTCGTCCAGGTCACCACGAACCTAGGTCTTCTGGGCTCCGGCCTCTCCCATCTCCTCATAGCCTTGGCATATCTTCAGGTCATTTTCGGTGTGTGGCTGTGGGTTATGTTTGCAAACATATGTTCCTTTTTTTTTTATAATCAATTATTTCTTAGCTAGCTTTTCATACCATCAAATATATGGTTGTCTATCGTTATTGATTTACCGTATTGAGTACTTCGATACGACAAAATTTCTGATAATCATTTCTTAAATGTGCCTTTCAAAGAAAACACTTCTAAGCGACGAAATATTTTCTAACTGAAAATTCTATATGGGATAGGTTATTGATGGAAAGGTTATGAGTAAGGCATTTTTTTTTCTTTTGATCTTTATTTATTATAATCTACACCTGTCACTTTTCCGCGACAATAGGCAGATGTGCTGTATATATTTGTAAGAGCTGGCATGTCAGGCATGAGGGAAGTGTAAGGCATTTAAATAAGCAAAATGTAAGCTCCTAAATTCAAAAAATAAATACTGCTGGTAGCAAATTTATAACAAATATTACAATGCAAGTGGGTAAAATATCAGTTTAACCGTTAAACTTTGATAGCTGAAAGTATCACATTTGAGAAAACAATACATGAAAACATATGTTTATGGGTAATTCGAGTCATAACATGTTTATGAAAAAATCAGTTTTGACTATAAATCAGACCGCGGCTACACAACGGTAGATACAGGCAACTAAAAGCTAAAAGTGTTTGATAAGTGATAGTGAATTATCACGCACTTTCAACGTATTCAACACCAAAGGTGACTAGTATAGTAGCCTTATATGCCAAAGATCGCAGGTTCCAACCTTTACAGATGGTTTTAGAATTTTTTAAAGGGAGTAAAAAATCCTTGAATATGCTGTACTTTTAACCTCACCATTCGCTAAACACTAGAACCCAATCAATCAATATTTATACCCCATCACATAGTCCTTAACTGCATCCTTTCACAAATCCTTTCTCGTTTGCTCCTCATTATTTTGGAATTTCTTGCCTATCCTATCCGTAAAACCGTCTCTCTCTCTCTCTTTCTTTCAAACATCAACTCTTCCATTACCTACTTGAATCTCAATCTCCCGTTCCACTGTAAATATAGGTATTTGTAGAATAAATATGTGTAAGAAGGGTTCTCCGAGGGTTCTTGTTCCAAGGGGACTTGGCCCCAGAATAAAGATTTATTTTCATTTTTTTTTTATTATAATAAATATACAATAACCGCATTTTGTCGGTTATAAATCTATCATTAACAAGAATAAATTTAGTTTAGTTCTTCATTAATTCTCACACAATTGAAACAAGGAGGAAATCACTAATTACACCAATTGTCGAATGGGTTTTCTTTTGTATTCGTTAATTATTCTAGATTTGTTTAGCAATAAAAGCCAATTCAGTCACCGAGGATATGCAAGAGACTTGTTACTCACTCGTTACTACGCAATACGCTTTCAGAGTTGATCCTTTTCGAATGTTTTCTCCTTTTGAGTAATAGATATCTCAATGCGAAAAGTGCTTAAACGCGTTTTTTTTTTATCTCTGCTGCCTATGCTAAAAGTCCTAGCCACAACATTTGTCAAGAGCTGAGTATGTAATTTCGTCGGTCTTTGGAAACGTAAAAAGGTTATTAAATCATTGATATAAAGAAGGAACGTTTTATAAACCATGAGACTATTAGATAATTGAAGCACACATAAATCACCCATAAATGTATGTACGAATGTAAATCAATAAAACGGTGAAATTGATACTGATATTCGTTTTGTAGCTTAGTGAACTGTGTTAAATAATTTAGAAGTGCTCATAGAGGTGTGTTAACTCCAACAAGCATTATAGGGTTGGTCTAGTTTTATCTCCCGAACCTTTTTTCCAGTTTTTGTGGCAAACCCGGCAATTTTTAAATTATCAATAACAAATTAATGAAGTGTATTTTAAAAAACAATCAGTATAAATCTGCTGTTTCAAAAGAAGCTCCTTTCAAAAAACATAATCGGATAGTGAATAAAATCCAGCTAAAAATCATCTTTTAAGTAAAACTGAGATCAAATAAAACTAATTTTCTTTTCTTTATTTAATGTCCTCTAAACAATTTAATAAAAATCCACAATTATTATTCAAAAACCTTCATTGCAAACATTTATTAAAGTTTTTTTAAAAATGATTTCAAGAACATCTTGAATACTTGCTATTCTAACATCTAAAGGAGCAAAGATTAGCCTAGCTAATACTCTGTTACCTAGCGGCATAAAGCCTAACTAACACTGCTTTAGTTCACCATTTCAATAACTGACAGCAGCACTATACAAAGCCATAGAAAAATGGTTAGCAACAATTATTTGTGGACCCCCTTATTCAATCACTTAATTGGCAAGGAGCTCTTAAATCCTAAATACTAGATAAATATTTAGGTTTGTAGTGGGCTACACCATGCCACATTAATTTCATGAGAAATACAACTCCTAGGGAGACTCTGTATGGCATAAATGTCGAAGTTGAGATCAGTGATCATTATCAATTATTTCATTTAGAATGTTGAATATATCAATGTAGCGTATGTGTGATTCTTATTGAAATGAAGTCAAGGCTTCACAAATATTTTACATTAAGGTAATTTAAAATTCTCTCCCAATGATTAATTGCGGACCCTCTAAACATCGTCTGCAAACCCTCACGGTTATAGGACCACTTGTTGGTAACCACTGCCATAGATTAATTATGGTAACATCATATATTAAACATGAGACAGGTATATAAAGAATAATAATAAAATAAATGAATCCATCCGATATATCCTGTTAATACACACACGTATAATTGTTAACTGAATAAAATTAACATTAAATAGCTCTGATTTTTTAAATAGAGAAGTATTGTAAAAAAAATTATATATGTACTCATTTAACAAAAAAGTAATATAATTTCTTAATATATTGCACAAATAACGCACAGTATTAGATTGATTTAGTTCACTTTAATAAATTTAGAGTTTGAGAGCGTGATAAATAGAAAATTATCGCCATAATAGTTTTCACTATTGTAGTACTGTCCAGTTGTCGTAATCATAAATATTAAAAGTTTTTATTTAATATTGGAAAATGATTTTAATTCTGCCATCTTCCCACCCCCCAAAAAAAATATATTAAAAAATAAAAATAAATAACTCTCAAAGGAAATGATTGATTATGGGAGCACAAGAGTTCTCTTGCAGGAATTTTTTTTAGCAAGGGCTCCCATTGATGGAGTGTGACCCAAGTTAGCAATGAAGAATAAACCATTGATGGGATCTTACAATAATAAACCGTTTTTTTGGGAGAGAGGTCTCCTATTGTGTAGGTAGCAAAATTTCTAATTTTGAAACTCTAATGAAAACCTGCAATGTGGGTCAAAACTTTGGTGAAATAAAAAATTGTTTTTACTATTCTCTTAATAATTTTTACCACCACTGGTACCATCTCATCCTTAAAATATATTAGGGTGTAAATCGCTACAATTTAGTTGTTTTATCTCTGCAACCATCACGTCAGTTTGTGAGATACAATATTGATCTTATACTGTTTATATAAACACACTTAATAATTCTAATGCAAATGTTAAATCACCTTGATAATTTCATTTAGCCTTTTTATGAATAAGAGGTGGTAATAGGTTCATGGGAGTGTAATAGCTGTGAAATTCCTATAGAAATATGCATGAATATTATAGTATGATGATCGCTGAGATTGCTGAGCAGAGAACCTTTATAAAAGTCCAATGAGCTGGCTTCATGGATAGACTTAATCGGTTAAAATTTTATAAAGCACTTACTGGTAGGTGGCGCGAGGTGGTCTTGGTTGTTCACGGCCTGATTGGAAACACTTGGGTAGTGAGAGTGATCGCTGAGAAGACTCAGTAATCCTGTTGGGAGGCTGTGCATGTGCGGCAGGGGCACTGCCTGGTCGTTCCCATCGGACCCCAGCACGCCAATCCTCTGAGTCTACTTTAGGTGCTGAGGGTCCACCTAAATTATCTCTTCTATACATTAGTTCTTCATGGCGGTCTGGGCTCCTTCGAAACCTAAGCAAGTCAAATCGTCAAAATTAATTAAAAAGTAATAATTGAAGAAAATTAAGTTTTCATTTATTATTAACCAAAAATTATACTCTGATCAAAATACTGACTTAGTGAAGTAAATACATCAAGGGGAGAGAGAAGTAAGACCAAATTCAAATCTTGAGTCAGTACATCTCCTCAGCAAGTATCCATTCATGTCTCAACGGATGGTTTTTACCTTAGTTAACCCTATTATCCTTTGACTGGTGAGGTGGGGTGTACAGAACCCAAGGGCCTCTTTAAAGTTTGGTGAATCCCATTGCCCGATCTGATCAGCTTGTGAAACCTGACATTTTCTGTCTCGACATGATTATAATATAGCATCCTTTTTTAGTCAGTTTTTATCTGGCATTACTTTAGGACAGTTTTATTGGGTCCAATAGACCCCACCTCACCATTAATGTTTGGATTTTATGAAAGTGTGTTTTTCAATTTCTGGAAAGAAATGATTTCTTAAGAGAAAGTGATCGTGCTATTTTATGCACCTTTTTGATTTAATTAAGAAGCTGGGATAATCTTTGTTAAAATATCACAGGACCAAACGGTAAGAAAATCCCAGACTTCCCTGGAATCTTTGGTTTAAAGCTCAATTATTATTAGAGAATAAAAACCAGAAGAATCTAACACATATAGTCAGGAGGCCCCTCCAAAGAAAAGGAGATGTTATTTTTATCTAAGAAACTAGTATAGGAAGACATCTATAGTTTGTATTAAATGTGAAACAAATATTTGTGGACAATGTTCGGTTTCCTATTGCAAAAACTGTGCCTAATTTTAGCTGAGCATACTTTCTTTACAATACCAAAGTTTAATTGTTTTTTATCATTTTATGTTTTTTAAATATAATAGACTTTAAGATAAGGTGTTGCATATATATTGTTTTACAAATGTTTGCTTTGCTTAGAATATAACATTAAAAAAAAATTAATAAAGTGTATTTAATAATATCAGGCATTTATTCAATTTTAAGCATCCTTTCGTATGGTAACTATTGAAAATAGATTGAATTAATGTATTTTACAAGAATAAACAATTCTAGATGTTTCAGGATTTAAAAAAACAAAAATGAGGTCTGGGGTCTGAGGGACCAGTTAAAGGTTATTTAAGTAATGATGGAAATGTTAGTACAATAAATTAAGGTTAGTAAACTAAAGTGTTTCAATGACTGCATTCCAAACCAACTCCTCCTTATATTTATACTTATACCTTATGCCCTATATAAATAATTAAGCTTGTACATAATTAAGTCTACATTATGTATTTTGGCCAGACATGTCTTTAGTGTTATTCTTAATGGACTAAGTCCCGGAATAAAATCAATTTTCTATCTCTGTTTCAAAATATAGGGTTAAATACTCCACCATCTTTAACTTTAGTATTGAAGAAATACTGGAAGAAAATATTCTACAGAATGGACAAAGTCTGACTAAGTGTTATTAACGTTTCAATAAAGTTGTTAACTTTGGACAATATAAATTATGTAATAACCCATTCAATCATTCCTATATCCTCACTAAAAACGAATTCCTTTTCCTAGTGAAAGAAAAAAATTGGCTATAAAAGATTTTGTTTCTCAGGAAAGTGGCAGCAATAGGACTAGATCATTTAAATCTAGCTCAGAGGCATGAGGTCCTGACAGTAGAATCTCTAAGAACCAATATGTAAAATGGATATAAATGTTAAACTGGACCCAAGGAATACCAAAGATTTAATATCATCTACTTATAAATATTTATTAGCAAGAGCAATCATAATTATTTTCTGCATAACTATTGTTAAAACGTGTGTTGCTTAGAGTCAAGGAAAAAAAAAAAAATCACTTAAATCTGAAAGCATATGCTAAAACGTATAAAAGTTTCCCTTTTAGCAATATAATAACTAATAAGAAACAGAGAGATCAATATATCCCATTTCAGTTGCCATGTAGTTATTTAAGTATTATTTGGAGAAGATTAGAGCATAAATGAACTTATAACCCTATAAAATCATTTTTGTGAAATATTAGAACTTAAGGAAAAAATTTTGTGGTGATTGACAATTTTGAGACAAAGAAAGCATAAAATCCATTGAAAAAATTAACAATTATATAACATACAAATTAAATATATTAACAATAATGGACAATGTTAAATTATAAAGAATTTTCTGGGTAACTAGTTAAGATAAAATGTAAACGAACAAATTAACAACAAGGATTGAATAAGACAACTATACAAAAACTAATGTAATGCTTGCTACATAAATTGGGCCGATTGGATCATGCGCAGTTTAAATAAATAAGAAAAATATGATACGGAATACAATTTGGTTTTGGATGAAACATATCAAGTCTTAGGGAAGTGTTTTATATGGAATATAAAAGAATATTTCTAAGGCATATAAAAATTATAATTTAATTTGGAAGTGGAGACAATAGTATTGTTTGCCTCAGTTCTGAAAAATATTATTGCTGCACATGTACATTAAAACTCATCTTCAGTAAGATATTGGGGATATTTTTCCTCTGTAACTGCTTTAGCAATGTTAAATTTATAAGCAGCAGAATTTCAACCGCAATGTGTTTAAAGTGAGTTCAGAATAAATGTGTTGTTAAAGTTAATAAATATCATTCCTCCTTCTTGAACTTGGAAATTATCTTGTTCGCAAAATATACCTCAGTAGTATGGAAGTTATCTGAATGGCCTCAATTCTTCATAAACCCTTAGATAAAAGGAATGACATCAAGGGAACTAGATAAGAGGTTTTACAATGGATTGCCTACGAACAACGAGAGACAACTAAGGGCTGAACATAATGAAAATCCTTCCTTCATACCTGATGTTCCTTGGAGAGGTGTTTCCTTCGGCCTGACGAGATGGGCTCATTACCTTAAGGCTCATCGTTTTTCCATATGACTGAGGATGAGGATGAATTCCCCTAAGTGAAGAATGTGTGATTCTAGGCAACCTATGACAGCATAACACTTGGACACGGGCACATTTTCTAAAGTTTCAATGCATTGTAAATGTTTGTGGAAAATCGGATACTATTTTTCTTTGGGGATCAAGTGAAATTCCCTAACAACCTGTTGATTTATATAAAGCCAATCTATATAACAATTAACAAATATCAGCTAGACCATAGATTTGAAATATCAATCATATGAGAAATTATCCATTTAGAAAAATACAACTTCCCTTTATAAAAAGTAAAATTAGGATTTAATAAAACATGAGTTAAGTATTTGTTATATAGATTAATATTATTACTTAGATTTTAATATATTTGATTATATTATATATTAGCTACTCTGTTTATTTGATCCATTGCGGAGTACATGTTTGTAGCCAGGGGTGGAGTGGTGGGGGTAGAAAATGATTCCTATGTGGAAAAATATCGACCTGTATCAGAAATATCAACTGGTAACTTCCATACATAGCTACTATAGCTATAATAAATGTAATGAGAAAAAAAGAACATGTTATTGAATTTTGTACAGTATAATAGTAAATTGAAAATGACATAAATGTTCCAAAAGTTAATATCTAAAATATAAAAAGGCAATGTTTATGTGTTTTGTATATTTTATAATTATTTACAAGAAACAAAATTATAATTAAAAATAGATTATCTTAATAATTAAAGGAGTGGCTGTGTTCTTTAAATGAAACTGATGAGATATTTTTATGAAAGTGTATCAGTATATATTTTTAATTACATATATCTTGATGTACTATCATAATTTTTAGGGTTCTGATAGCATTTGCTGAAGAATTAAATTATTGGAGGAACCTAGAACAATTTTCTATCCTTTTTATAGAGTGTATATATATTAAGTTACTGTTTCATGTGCGATTCCTTTATTTGAGAATTCAACAAGTTGAAATTCAACCAATTAGTTTTTTTATGGAAGTTTTGTCTAGTTCAAAAACTAGGTACTAGTTTTAGTGTAAAAATGTACATAATTATCATTTTTATTTACTTATATGTGAAGCTTATTTTGTGTAATACTTTCAAGGTACTTTAGAAGTTGCTTGGTAGTTTTTTTAGGCTTCATTGCTAAACTTAAGCCCTATTGATTACAGAAAAGTGGAACCTATGCTATCTACGGTTGAATTAACAAAAAATCCAACAATTAATAAAGACTGATTTTGTTTCAGACATAACATATTATGAACATTTTAATTTCTTTGTAAAAAATAATTAAATTTAAATAGTGAACAAATTTACAACGCTTACAAATCTGGGTTATTCTGAATAAAGTCGGCAAGAGACCTGTTACTTAGCTATTTTAAATATTTAGAAATGTCAAGATTTGAAGAGATCACTCAGTGTACACAACAGTTATTTAAAAATTATTGGTGACTTTCATAATAATTACTCATTCCCCAAGTAAGCTGGATTATAAAGTTGCACTAATCCTTGTTGTAAGCTTCTGATTTTGATTATAATAAGTTTAAACCAGCTCAGAATTGTAACCATAATGAAAATTTAATTATTATAACAAATTAAATCTTAATTGAAGTTGGGGACCTATAAGGAGCAGAGATATTTGAGAAGATGAAACCTCAAATATTGATACCTAAAATACTGAAGTCAAAGGTTAGACGTGGGAATGAAAAATGATTAATAAGATTATATTTGAATTCTTTTATCATAAAAAAAATATATTACTGTTTCTTTTAAAAGTTGATGGAGGAAGGTAAAGAAAATGTTAGATTGATTTAACCCAAATGAAATTGAGAGAAAAGTTCCTTTAACATACCACAAATGTTTCATTGGCCTAAAGACTAAAGAAACAACCAAGAAGAAAAGATAGATTATTAATGAGTTTAATGCTTTAATAGCGATCAAAATTAGGGCATTTGTTGTTAGCAATACCTAATTATTAAAAAATTATCCGTCCTTAGAATAATAAGAAGTTTTACTTTAACTCTATCATTCTATCAATCTATGTTAATACTAAACTTAATTTGATAATTTAAAGAAATATGCTAATCTTCAGATATAAATTGTACCAATATTCTCTTCAAACTATGTATCCACAAATAATATTTTATGATTATTAATTTTACCTTGGTTCAGGCAGATTAAGACTAGCCCCTCGCCTTGGCCGAGGTGAAGTATCAACCCGCTCTAAAGAAGCAGGGGATGATCTTGTAGCATACCCGTAACTCATTGCTTCCCTCTTTGCCTATGAAAAATATAGCTTAATATTTCTGGAATGATTTTTCACTTACCATCTAGAACAAAACCAACCTGGTTAGGATAGCTGTGGGAAAGCCGCATGGTTGGTGGAGGTGGATGGGGTGGTGTTGTAACTCTTGAGACATAATCACCATCTCTATGGGCGCAGTGTGGCCAAAAATCACAAGATGATGGATTGCATGGTTGAGGTCCAGAGGGTGCAGTGGCCAGCCGCGACAGCCCTCCTCGCCTTCGTACCAGCATCACAGAGTAATCCTCAGCACGTGGCTGTGGAGGTGTATGGCTAAACTCTGAGGTACCACCAAGTCTTGACCTGCACATTCAGAAGACCAATTTATAACACTGGGAAGTTCTGTTTATATCATAGATATTCTCCTCCCCTCTTCAACCCCAAAAAAAAAAGAGAGATAGTTTGGTTAGCGGTCATTAATAAATAAATTTAGGGGGCAGGGTAGCCGAGTAGGTTGACGCTCAGTGTTGTGCTATGCATTACATGGCAACCTGATTAACGAAAGTTTGAAGTAAAGTAATGACGAGTTCAAGTCTCAGTGCCAGGGAGCATTTTTTTATTCCAAGCCCTCACCCCCTGGCTCAAGAAAACCCCGAATAGCCTAAAAAGGCGAGGTAGGAGAGAAAAAATAAAATAAAAACCATTAATAATCATTAAAAAAAAAAAAGAATTTAGTGACAAACGAACTTTTGATAAATTTTACCATGAATGTATCAACGTCTTATATTACTTTTGTGTGAGTCCCAGGAATGTCTCTCGTTATCCAACAATGAAATAACAGAATAAATGATTACCCTTCTACATCCAGGCTTGAACTCCAGGACCTAGAAATTAGTAGCTCATTGCTGTCTAATGAGCCAATCTCTCCCTCATATGTTTCATAAGCATATACATATCTTTATGAAAATTATAATAATTTAAATACTATAATATATGCATTGTAAGTATTTTTACTTTCACTTATTTATAGTTAAATTTAATATATATATATATATATATATTATAATATGCTTATTTTTTAAAAATTATTTTCTTTTAAGAAAAATCAATTAACACAATATTTACTTAATTATTATTCATTTTATCTCTCAGGGTATGATATGGGTTCTTGACAATCAGGCACACAATCTTTTATATAACTTTTTTAATCATAATAATAATAACTTACAAACAATATGCAGGCTAACTATAATTATTCTCCATGTTCACACAGCCACTCCTACCTCTCCAGCTCTCCACTCAAAAACTACTGACTCCTATCAGCTCATAACCCCAACTCTGACTGACCATGATCAGGTATCTTTCCTCCACCTGGGTTTTTACCTGGAATGTCCCGTGCATCCAAAATGGAGGTTATGTTTACAAACAAACAAATAAGAGCTGGTATTCAAATTTTACCTTTTACCTTATTGTTAGCCTGCCTAACTCAACAACAAATATATAAATTAATAACCACTATAATTATAAAAAATGGGTATATTACATTTCTCCCCAATCCTAGGTAAAAAAAAAAAAAAATATTTTGGATAGAAATATTTTTTTTTTTTTTTTTTTTTTTTTAATTTATCATTTTTTAAAACACACTCAATAAACCCATTTAGTTACAATTTTTAAATATTTTTAACACCTTATATATAAATAGTTTATATAAAATATTATAGCATTTTTACCTTGAAAACTACATATGTACAAACTAAATATACAAGGATGATATACACTAAGTCTATATACAATTAAGAATATATTAAAACTAATCACATCTGCAAAATAAACTATATAAATAAATTCAGGTGAAAACAGTGAAATAATAATATGATAGATTTATTTCCATTTAGTACCTAATTTTTACTAACTGATCATTGTTCATAAAAAAAATAATTTAGAAAGATAAAATTTACGTAGTAACAGAATAACAATTTAAACATTTATGTTTATCTAGACCCCAATGAGATATGGTTCTGCGTTATTTAAGACTGAGTAATAAAAAGCATGAATAATGAATTTAAAATATAATTAGATCAGCTATTAAAAATTGTATAATTTAAAATTCTAATAATGACATGATATTTACAATTTTTTCCAGTATGGTTCAATCTGAGTGTGGCTCAGACTGTCCATTGAAAGCTCATCTAACAGAGGGAACGCTTATCATCCCTTTTTATCCCCTGGAAAAGGATAAAGATTGCCGTGTCCAAAAATAATATGGTCTCTGATCTTTCCTAACATGATCCAAGACCATATAGCCTTGGTAGAACTCATAGTCTAAAATAAAAAGGATAATAGTTTTGGTTGGCACATTCCTGTATTGATTAATTAAATTTACAATTGGTGACAAATAGTTATAGGAGATGGAGAAACCTATTTCTGGATTATTTGAAACACTTAATCTGTAAAATACCACCGGAGGTCTATTTTGGGGGCTTAAGACACTTATTAAAGTTCTGAAAGTTAAGCACTTGCTGTCACTGGGTTTCACATCATGAATCTGATCTTCTTTGATATTTACACTTTCCTTCACATCAATATAGCTAGTCATTAAGTCCTTGGCCTCTTCAATCATAACATTACAGGGATTACTCATCAATTTAGGTTCTACTGTACACATTGGAGTTACTGTTTCTGTTTCACACTCTTGGTCAGTAGGATCATCCGAAGGTACAGTCTTTGATGTAGGTTCTTCTGTACAATTAGGAGTTACTGTTTCACACTCTTGGTCCATAGGTTCTTTATTCTTGTTTTCTTCATCTTCAATGGAGGTTCTTCTCTGGGGATCAATTTTCATTTCTGTAGTAACACTTGTAAAGTTTTCTAATATTTCTTTTCCAAATTTATCCACCTTTTGTTCTAATTTCTCCATCATCATCATGAATTGTTTGAATATCTGAATCTTTTCTGTCCTATCTGAATAACTATTATTTCCTTGGTCCTCCATATTGTTTGCTCACAAATTAACACATACAAAACTTATTAAAATATAAATTGTGCACTGATTGTCGTGGTCTTAATATTTAACAAATTAAGCCACACCTAGTTGGGAGCCAAATTATATAATATGCTTATTTTTTAAAAATTATTTTCTTTTAAGAAAAATCAATTAACACAATATTTACTTAATTATTATTCATTTTATCTCTCAGGGTATGATATGGGTTCTTGACAATCAGGCACACAATCTTTTATATAACTTTTTTAATCATAATAATAATAACTTACAAACAATATGCAGGCTAACTATAATTATTCTCCATGTTCACACAGCCACTCCTACCTCTCCAGCTCTCCACTCAAAAACTACTGACTCCTATCAGCTCATAACCCCAACTCTGACTGACCATGATCAGGTATCTTTCCTCCACCTGGGTTTTTACCTGGAATGTCCCGTGCATCCAAAATGGAGGTTATGTTTACAAACAAACAAATAAGAGCTGGTATTCAAATTTTACCTTTTACCTTATTGTTAGCCTGCCTAACTCAACAACAAATATATAAATTAATAACCACTATAATTATAAAAAATGGGTATATTACAATATTATATATATATATATATATATATATATATATTTAGCCAAGGAAAAAATACTCGTACCTTATAACTATGGTTAATGGACATTTTTTTTATTTCTTAGAAATAAATAGATATTTTTCAATTAATAACATCCTATAATGAAGATTAAAAACGTTGATAAGATACCTGATCAGTGACCTTGCAGCTTCTCTGCTTCGTGCAGACTGCAAATACTCGGTCACTGCTCTTGCTTCTTCTGCTACATCCCGTCTTAATTCTTCAGACTGAGCACTCCCTGAAAAAGAGTTGTATTATATAGTTCATGACCACCATAGAGTTTCTAAATTCATAAAATCTTAAATAAAAGTATATAAAATACAAATACAGAAGTTCATATATTAAGAAAGTCATGATTCATATGTAGCTTTCACTAATAAATTTTTACTTTAATCTTAATTATCTCAAGTTTAATGCTATTCTCAATTGTCAGGTACTGAATCTTTAAATTACCTAAATATCACGAATAAGTGTGCTTGAAGGACCTGAATATAAAATTCATGAGTCCTAATAATAAAAGTTTGGAAGCAGTTAAACATACTTACATGAAATATATATAATATAATATCAATGGTAAAAAATTGAATCATTTGAAATATATTTTTTTTCTCTAGTTTGCAATGAAGCTATGGTTAATTTTTTCTAGCTCCCTCAAAGTTGTTTACTCTGCTATTGGAGGGAAAGTAGCTTTCATTCTAGAGCCTAAAATCTGATAGTATATAGTCAGTAATTACCAAAATGGATAATTAGGAAATAATATGTGTAATTTATTAATTAATCTAAATTCTATTTATTTATTTTCAAAAGAAATTTAAGCTTGACTATAAAAATAATTTTTGTATACATCATGTATTTTTTTAAAAATTTTGTATTTACATATTTTTGGTTTATTATTTTCAATAATGAACTTTTGTAATCAATCAAACCAAAAAAAAAACGTTTCAAGATACATAGAATACGAAAAAAAAAAAAAAAAAAAAAAAATCCGTCTGTCGCCATACGCCTTTTGCGGCTTTCCTCATAAACTATTGGATCAATTTTTTCGAAATTTGGCACAAAAATACAAGGACATCAGACGATGATCCTAACACCTGGACATTGTTATTAGCGTTTAGTTTTAAAATGGCGGCGTGGTTAAAAGTGATCGAATTCAATAACTCTGTAATATTTTAAGATAAAGACAATTTTTTATAGAAGTTTCTAATCGAACAACCGCGACTTATTATAAAAGAGAAGTAAAAAATAAAAAGTTTATCCATCAAACATCCGAAACTCAGTTATTTTTGAAGAAAGATAAAAAATTGTAAAGAGTTTTAGGATCAGAACACTGTTACAAGAAAAAAATACTAAACAAAATTGAAATCTTGTTTATATATACGCTTATAACTCAATTATTTTTGAAGATAGAAAAAGAAGTTTTATCGAGTTTTAGGATTAGTACACCACCATTAATTATAAAACATAAACATAAGAAAAGAAAAAAAATTGTAATTTTAATCGAATTCCTATACAGAGTATCTCATAATTGTCTATAATATTGTGAGAGCAGATACTTTAAGTGGAATAAAAAAGTTCATATAACCCATAGTTTAATTCTCAATGGTTAGTGAAGAAAATAAAATACTGAATATTTTGCTATTATCCAAGGTTTTCATCAGAAAAACTCAAATGGTACTAAATGAAAGAAGAGAAAATTTCCCAGATGGTTAAGAAGTAAAACACTCAAAATAAGGAAGTAAGCATAGCACAACATCAGGTAGAAAATTAAATTTTAATATTTCTAAGAATCCTCCGACGTTTCAAGGAGATATTACTCTTCTATCATTAGGTTTTTAATTGTCCAGATCTCAAAAGAACTTCTTCATTTAATTAGCTTTAAAATGGTGCAAAACAAATCTACCTTTATGGATGCGATGAGGGAATAATTAAAAAAAAAGGACCAAAAAGAAAATGTATGCTTAATATGTGTTTCATAAATGTGGGAGCCGATACTAGACCAATTCAAGTGACTCATAGTCTGATTATCAACGGTTAAGGAGGACAATGAAATTTACAGATTTTGACTGGTTTTCATTGAACAGTGGTGATTAATCATTTTCCTTTGATTAATTTATCACTTTATATGTTAGTTAATTTCCTGTAAAGAGCTACATAAACTGTTATACCCTAATACAATTATTTGGAAATAATGTACTATTGTGTAATAATTTGCAGCGTTATTTATATTCATTTTTTTAAATGTCAAGAGAAATATAAATCAAACAATAGAAGATGGTTGTTCTAAATGAATGAATGTAATTATGCAATCATTTAAATTCCATTAGACAATCCATAGTATAAAAGGCATGTAAACTATCTTATGAAATATTTTTCACTAAAATTATCAACTAATAGCCATGGCAATACATACTGGTATAAAGAGGAGGTCTCTTCCCGCCGGCGGTGACCCTAGGAGGCTCAGGCTGGGGTGAGGGAGCAGGAGGGTTCGGTGACCTCCGTTCAGGAAGCTGAAGGCTCCTACTTCTTCGCACTCGACTCGCCTTATCTTCGTACTTAGAAGTACGGCTGTCTGCATGTTGTAATCTGCTATCAGCATAACTTCTATTGGCATCTGCGTAGGCACTCCTGCTCTCAGCATAAACACGGGGGTCAGCGTAATTCCTGTCTTCATAGCGGCCAGTAGCATCTCCATAGGCCCTAGTTCCAAAGCCATCTGGGAAGATCCTACCGCCTGGTGGTGGAGGGTTGGACTGAGGAACCCTTCTCCAGTGACCAGGAGGTGAAGAACTTGAGGAACTGCTACCAGATCCAGGTTGTCCATTCTTTTCTGAGCCCGGAGACCTGTTCTCAAGTAATTATAAATATTATTTCTGTTGGATAATTTTAAAATGTAAATAAAAAATTATTTTGAATTGTTAATTAGAGCATGGGTATGATAAAATTACTAATCAAATTTTTGTGTTGATGGCTATGAAAGCTAGAAAGGTATGTTAATATTGGCATTAGTAAAGGAAAGAAGCTATATAAATTAACTGTTACATAATTAAAAACAAAAAAAATTGAAATATATATCAAGTGATGTCTTGAGAGTAGAAAAAAAGATAATATGATTGAACCAGAAAAAAAATATTGTATAGTTATTGTAATTTACATCTGTATTTTATAAACACAATAGTAAAATATGCAGGGTGAAGAAAAGTCGTAAAAATGTCTCCAGAAAGAACTATCCAGTGGTAGTTCTTCACTAACTATTCAGCAGTAGGTCCCGAGGACACCTTCTTATCAATCGCCTTGGCCGGTTATCAGAAATATCTATGTTTTTGGTTAACACTTGAAGAGAGATTATGGACAAGTGTTTTTGTGCGGACAGGGAGTTTGGAATGAAAAGAGGTATATCTTTCATAGGCTAGATCTGCAACAAGTAGGATGTTTAGGTCATTACGGAGTAGTTGATTTGTGACATAATAAGAGGCCTTCTGTATTTTGGATTGTAAGGATTGGATGCGGGAGGAATTAGGTGTTCAGTAGAGCCCCAAAGCTCGATTCCATATGTCCAATAGTCCTGATAATAGTGACGTAAATGAGTTTTTTGTAATAGATAAGAAGTTTTGAACGTTTGTCTAGTGAGTGTTATACGGTATCTTCAAGCAGTTGCTTGTTTCAATCTTATTTGAGGCTATACAAAATACAATTTTATTTTTTAACCCTGTTTCTATTTTTCAATAATGCTGTTTGTATGTTAGATAATGGCTTTCATTGCTTAAATATACATCATTTTCTCTCTTCACATCTACTATGGATCTAGATGGTCTCTAAAATCACATCTGTTATCCTATTAACTTATTTTATTTTTATTATTTCTACTCCTTCCAAAAATGTTAAGAAGTGAGTCGCAGCCTCCCCTTGATCCCCTCTGCTTACTCCCATGTACAAGGTTACATTAAAACTTCTTTTAATATTCACAGAAGTTTTGGTTGAAATTTTAGACCTTCTTTAAGACTAAGCAAAAGCTCAAGGACTAAATATAGAAGCAACACAATGTAAATATTTATAAAGTAGTCAATTAATTGGATAGAATGAGACAATTGTGATATAAAAAGAAAGATATGAAAAATTGTAGGAGCATATCTCATAAATATTGTTTAAAAATGAAAATTGAAAGAGTGAGTTAAGAAACATAAAAATGAAAGAAAAATACAGAAATTATGTAACTAAAAATGAAATATAGTAAAATAGCAAAGAATGTAGATATGAAAGTAATTTTAAGTACATCATATTTAAATGAAAAATTAAAAATACCAATTTAGATGGTTAATGAGCAGTTGATGAAATGATAAATTTCAAATTAGGAAATAGTCTTAGGATAAGTTTTACTTTTGAGGCCTTCAGAAATTAGACTAAACCATCACTTGATAAAATAAGTTACTTATTGCATGTTTTCTCTGTTGACCATAGTTCCGAACATTATCTTAATATTTATTTTGAATATCATAAGAGTTTAGTTTGGAAAATTTAGTGGCATGTAAATTTTTGTTAGCTCCATATATCCAAAGAAAATATTAGGTATATGCTAAAAAATATCTCTTCCCTAATGTTCAAAATAACAAAACAAAATTAAAAATAATTAGAAACAATCATTGATGCGCATCAAATTAGTTTTATATCAAACACAACTATAAATCAAATTACTATAGACTATATCAAACAATAAATAAACAATTTAATAGTTTAAAAAAAAAGAAATGTTTGATTTCAATGTGTCACAATCCAAAAGAGAAACCCTTAAAAACGTGCTGTGTAAAACACACAAAAGTAAGATGAAACCAACTCTACATAATATCCAATAGGAAAGGTGTAGACTTTGAATGCAATAGCATAATTTAAATTGTGCGAACGATAGAGAATGTAGTGGATGAAACTTTTTGTTAACAAGAACTCCATTCTGACAACACTAAATAATAGTTTAGCAGAACATCCATACTTATAATACAAAAATCTAGGATGCAGATGAAGAAAAGACAGCAAATAGTATCAAAGGCGAGGCGCATATAATTTTATCGGTTTTAATACTATTACTTCAATAATCCAAAGATATATCTAATATTAAGGATTTGTATTTTTATAATTTCAGGTGTCCTTGTCATTGAAATGATTGGTTGAAGGGATCTGTGAAATTTTTTTGTTGGGAACCACTGCTTTAATGGATGGTAGATTCTCAATGGAGTGAAATATTATGGTATACTAGTAAATGTGAAATTATTGATCACTTCATAAATTAGTTGCTTTGTAAGAGTTTAGGAATGGATTTCCATAACAAATGTGGTAAAAAATAATTTTTTCAAATATTTCCATATGTATGTTCGATGAGATAGTCAACCATGCATCTGGTTTCTGGACTATTAGTATTCTCGTAACTGTCCGCTCCATGATGGTAGATTTCAGCTGACACTGCTTCTGGCTTATGAATCCTAAGTTTAAGGTGGGTATACTTCTTCTTTTTAAATATCTCTAAATGTATATTCCATTGAGAATAAGTATAGTTCATGTTATCAGTACTTCCCTGCCATAATAAGATCTACGTGAGTCTACAAAATCTCCTGCTGTGCATTTAATATTTCCTTATATAAGTAATGGACAAATTTTCAAATTTTCTAAGTTGCAATTCTCAATAGAGTATTCTACGCCTCGCCAATGATTTTGATAATTATTGGAATAAAATGTAATTCCTACAACAAACAGAGTGCAGAGGATGGAATTTAGGATGTGTGAACAAGAAAGAATGAAGAAGAGTTTGGCCATCACCTCCGACCGGTAACCTCGGGGTATCGAGGCGTTGGAGGTCGAACCGCCTGATTGTGATGGACACAACATGGGCGAGTCGGCGTCTGTTCGGGGAAGATGAAGGTATGCGGACTCATGTCGACTGTCTTCCAACTGAAAAGGACTTTTTAGATACAGTGCAGTAGAAAAGGGTGTGACAATTACTGAGAGGATAGTGCCTAACCTGCGTAACCTCTGGCGGGCTCTGGACGGCGACAGTCGCTCGAGGGGAAGCTGCAATGGCTGGGGCAGTAGCGGGGAGTTGATGAGGGTGAGGGTGGAGTAGTCAGAGTCGTCGTATCCGAGGGAGCTATCGGTCTCTGAGAGGCGGGGCATCGGTCGGGTCGGCATGGAGGGCGGCTCGATGGGGCGGAGGCCTCCGAAGGAACCTGCTGAGCTGCTCGATGTCACCGACTCCCGGAACAGCCTCCTTGCCTCTTCGACGGATTTCGCCTGGATCGGCCGCTGCCTGATGGATCTTGCCTTTGGTGGTGAAGGTGGAGGAGACTCGATGGCATCTGCGCGACTTAATGCTGATCTTCTCGGCGACCTCTTCACATCCTTAAAATAAGAGAAGGATTCATGAAAGGTTTTATGAAATAGCAAATACATAATGTTTACTTAAAAAAAAAAAAAAAAAAAAAGATGAGAAAGATCAGTGTACAAGATTTTGGACAAGCGTTGGACATATTTTAAGTTTTATTAGTGTTGTATTTTCCGTGGGACTTCTTCTACCTTTTAACGTTTCTCCTAATTGTTCTAGACACCCCTACGGTCAAGTTAATTGAGTTATCAACTGACTATGTTCTTTTACTTTTGATAAGCAACCATGTTTGTATTACAATTATATTGATGTTTTCGTGAATCCTGTTTTTTCGTACAAGACTTTGTTTTATAATGTATAAGTTGATTAAATTGGTACCTGTATTGTCAATATTTGTTAGCAGAATTATGTTTAATGTCCATTAATAAAATAAGACTTTTATAACTCTATCTTATCTTCTTCGCTTTAACAAGTTTCATGCTTAAAAATTCCTGTAACAAATTCAGATTGTGGTTTGTCGGTTCTTTAGTTCAGAAATTTGCTGTATATCTTACATACTAGATTAGAATTAACTTTTTGTAGGACACATATTATATTTTTTTATACTGACCTGAAAGGCAGGGGGCGGGGAGATGATTGGTGTGGCGGGAGGTGTGGATCCATCAGCCGGCCGCGGGAGCGGGAGGTAGCCCGGCCTGGGCGGCAGCGGCTCCGAGCGAGGGCTATGAACGTCGGCCAGCCTCACCGGCCGCTGGGGGCCCTGCACCTGCACCCAGCCCGACCTCCCGAGGAACACCCCGTCCACCTCCCGGTCGTGCCACCTACAATATTTAGAATATAATATGAATTAGAAGGAAAAGAAAACCTAAGAAATTACGGATTTAAAGTGTTCCAAGGTGAACTATTAAAAAAAAAAAAAAATACATTATGGTCAATTTACCTGAAATCGTCCGATTTTTCATTTCTTTTGCCTTTCTATATTTTTATTTGTCATGATTTACTAGTTATTCTCTATCTTTTCCTGAATATAAAACATTTTTCCGGCTAATAATTTTAGTTTTGGAGACATCTAAAGTCAACTCCGCGACTGATAAAATCTCTCTAATTCTGATAAAATTTTTAAAGAATCAATTTAAAACAAAAACTATCAATCTGGTAATAGAGATATAATCCATATAAGTTAATAAGAACAGAAAATATACGTATTATTTACATTAGAAAGCTAATATTTAAGCAAATAAACTGTTGAGTTTATGCTTTGACATGGCTCAGTAATGCCCAGATGATGGCTCACAAGCTTGAGCCGAAATGTCGGCAAAATTAAAATATTTAAAAAAAATACTGACTCCTGATTATTTCCACCTATAATAGTTTCTAATCCGACTATACATCCTCAAAATGTAAATAATTCTTTAACAATTTATTTTCGTTTTTTAATTGTGTTTAAAAATTCTTAAATTTAAATAAATAAGAGAGGTAAGTGAAAGTCGTGTGTTGCGCTCACCAGATTTGTTTTTTACATGTTTACACGGAAACACCTTTAATGTTTATTGGATTTTTAAAATGAATTTAAGCGGCTAATAACCACTTCGCTATTATAACAAAGAAGAACTTAGTTCAAAATGAAACATAAGAAATTTGTTGTTTTCTTAAACCTTCACTCACGAATGGGATTAATTAATTCAAATTTATACAACGGGTATGTTTAATACCTAAACGTATTGGATACTTTGGGTATGCCGACTTCTACGGGTGTGCTATTGAAATTTGGCAAAATAAAATTGAGATATGGGACTAAATCATCTTTAGGATCTCCTTGAGACACCTCTATCCCCCGATTTTTACCAAGAGTTGAAGTGACTTTACCCTTACTTCCGCCGTAAGTTCTTCCTTGTATCCTTCCTCTACCAAGGTACATCTCGGATCTTCTTAAAATCAAATCCTCCATTCGTTCCCGTAACACCCGCTCGCAGCCTTCTGATCTGTATGCAAAGTCCCATTGATCGACAGTCTTCGATAAATAGTTCTTAATCCGATCCGCATCTCTCTTGAACTCCATTCCTTCCAATATCCGTGACCCCCAACTCTTTCAACATTTAAATCCCGTCTATTCATCCATTTCGTATGTAGGAATAAATTATACATTATTTTGCAAACCTTCTGAATAATTGTAATTTACTTTTTTTTTTTTTTTTATAACCTATATTTTTTTAATCTTATTATATTTCTTACTATATATAGTTTTTCTGTTCTCATGTTTTTTATGTTGTTTGAACATTTTTACTAGAATTTATCTTTAATGTTATTTTATTTGTTCATTTTATGAGTTTAATTCAATTGTTTTCAACTATTTTACTCTAAGAATCCAGTCTTAAATCTATAGTTTATTTCCTGCAATATTTTTTTGAAGGAACATGCCCCAGAATAAATAAAGAATTATTATTATTATTAAATAACAGTTTAGGCATTGTACAAGTATTTGAAAGAGGAACTGGTTGACCAATAGCGAAGTTAAATGTATTATACCTATCAGCCTGTTCCCTATTTGCTCAAAAATATTTGAGAAATTACTCTACATAAGACTTTTTGAGACACTTTCAAACAGTAAAACAATAATCGACCATCAATTTGGATTCCGCACACAACACTCAACCACGCACCAACTACATAGAATGATTGACTACATTGCTTCAGCACTAGAACAGAAATTGTATGCAACAGGAGTATTTCTAGATGTCGCTCAAGAATTCGATCGGGTCAGGCATCAGGGGCTTCTCTTCTAACTAAAGTCTATACTCTCTCCTACATACTTTCTTATCCTTCAGTCTTTTCTTAGCGATAGATTTTTCTCTGTCTTTCAGGACACGGAAATCTCTTCAATAAGACCAGTCTTGGCAGGAGTACCTCAAGGGTCGGTTCTCGCACCACTACTTTACATAATATACACACACGACATGCCAATCACCTCCGAAACTCTAACAGCGATATACGCAGATGATACATCAATCATAACAAAACAGCACAATCCTACGCCCGCCTCAGACATTATAACACCACCTAACACAATTCCATGACTGGTGAAAACTTTGGAAAATTAAAACTAACAAGTACAATCCCAACATATTACTTTCACTCTTCGACATAACTCTTGCCCGCCAGCATATCTTGACAACATCCAAATTCCACAGACAGACACAATCAAATATCTCGGCTTGACATTTGACAGACGAATGACATAGGACCAACACATCAAGAACAAACAGATAACGCTAAACAAAAGACTAAAACTTTTGTACTCACTATTCTCAAGACGCTCAAAATTTAAACTTAAAAATAAACTAAACACTTACACTTACAAACTGAAGCCCATTTGGACTTACGCCTCACAGATATACGGGACTGCCAAAAAGACACACATACGTAAAATTCAAATTTTTCAATCCCCAACTTTTAGAACTATTACAAACTCACCATGGTACATTAGCAACACTACTTTACATACAGACC
The DNA here is from genome assembly GCA_023052935.1 of Piezodorus guildinii. NCBI lineage: Eukaryota > Metazoa > Arthropoda > Insecta > Hemiptera > Pentatomidae > Piezodorus > Piezodorus guildinii. The sequence continues at coordinate 111,860,055 of CM041294.1, forward strand.
TTCACATGCCAACAGTCAACGAACAGATTCGGACCCTCTACAAACGTTTTCACAACAACTTACACGGACATACTAACACAATAATACGAAGCATGGCCACTAATAACATGCCGGACAATACTCGCAGAAGGCTGAAAAGAAGTTGGACGTGGGACCTTCTAAGCTAAATCCGTAATATGAAGCACGCCAGGAAGTGGTGCCGCTGGGTATCTTCTCTCCATCATGCCTACCACGCCAAAATATCATCCCTTCATCACATTCGCTGATTGTCAACATTCATTGACAGGTGTGAATAAAAAATTTAAAGATAAAATAAAATGTATTATTATAGGCCGAAACGTCCTCACCAACGTGCTCTTTTCAACCATTCTCACTTCACTATTATAGTTTCTCTTATATATACCTACCTGTCATTCAACACCCAATGAAATATTAGACGGTGGTTGCAGGTAGTTAATAATATAAGAATTTATTATAAATTATGTATGAATGTGGTCAAGATTATTATTATTTATTTATTTTATTTTATTTTTATCTTTATTTCTTATTATTCGTAGTATTTTTTTATTTACTGTACATATGGAATGGCTTCTTATAGCTCTAATACTCTTTGCTCAAGATTGTGGCAAATTGTATTATTTCTAAATAAAACAATATAAAAAAAAAATTAGAAATTATACAGACATTGATATATGAATTCAATCAGTGAAGCTTTATTGTTTGTTTATTAGTAAATGGAAACAGCCTAAAATATCTACCTGACTGGGGAAAGCTCTCTGCTGCAGTCTCCGGCATTGCTGTCCACCGATAGCTCCCTGCTGAACTCTCGCCCGCCGATGGAGAATTCCCTGCTCAAGTCCCGGCTGCCCAGGGAAAGTTTTCCCGGATGCTGCCTCCAGGGCTCAGAGGTGCTCCTCACGTGGACCACGGTCACATGTCCTCCCCTGCGAAAAGAAAAACAATACTTTTAGTTATGTAATAAGGTTCTTAGAACCATTTACACAACATTAATCAATGTTTATTTATAAAATCAGTAATCATTGAATTTAACTTTCAATGACAATTTAGTTTAATTGCCATTTCATTTTAATGACTTGTTTGATTTAAAGTTTTATGTACAGTAGGGATGCAGTTACTTTGACTTACCTATCTATGAAATATATAATAAGGGAAATTATTGCGATCGTGAAAATTTTCGAATTCCAGATTTCAACGGATATACACGTTTTAGGATCACCTGAGCGAAAATAACCAAGTCCAGCAAAAAAAGGTTTTGTGTGTGTGTCAGTGTGTGTGTGGTAACTTCCGCGCGTAAACGGAAAGTCCTATTAAACTGAAACTTCATATTAAAGACAACTATACGCCCGAGACGTTCAATACCTTTTTCATCAAAATCGGCTTAACAGAAGAGCCTCTTTATACCAATCATTTTGCCCCTTTTTACAATTTTCTCGAAAAAGGATCCAACGATTTTGATTAAACCCGCTAGATCGATGTAAAATTTAATGGGCTTTAACATTATGTCAATTTCATTTTGATTGAAATAATCTGACAGGGCTTATATGCCAATAATTTAAATTTTCTTCTTCTAAAGTAACTTTTATTTCGCAGATTCTATAAAAGTAACCATATTATCTTGTTAGTATTGATAAATAAAAGCTAAATATGCAAGTTGATCGTATTTGAAAAACAGCTAAAGGAGAAAACTGAAAAAATACGATATGTTTTAATGCAATTTTTTTGTTTTTTAACATAAGAACAGTTCTATACAAGTATGGTATACCGTTGGAAAGCTAAAGATTTTATAAAAAACATTATCTCATACACAAGCTTTTAAAAGTTAATACAGAGTGATGAAAAGCCGATAAAACTAATTGTTTATTTTAGATAATAATATAATAGATTTTTTAATAAACCATCTGTTTCTACAGAAATTCCATTTAATTAATTCTTCTATGGTTTCACTCATTTTTATCTCTTACTGTATTTGAAAATTCTTTAATTGGTTTAAAAACGGAGGTAAGTTAAAATCGTGTGTTGCCTGCAGCAGATTTTTTTTTATTTAGGAGTTACCACTAAAGTGGGTTTCCTTAACCTAAAATTTTTTGGATGGTTTCTTTCCATAATATTCTATCTAAGGTTCATTCTTTCCGTAGACCATGGCCCATCATCCTCTTGGTCTTCCTTTTCTTTTTCCTTAATGTTCAACAGATAGACTTCTTTGGGTATTTTTCCTTCTGCATTCATTTCAAATGTCCATACCATTTCGTTTTTGTTTTCAATCTCTTCCATAATGCTTCTTTTAGCTTCCATATTTTCTCTGATGTATTTCTTGCTTTGTTCACTCTGGTTATTCCCGCCGCACCCGTCTATTTCTAACTTTTTTCCTAAAGTTGCTTTTAATAGTTCGACTTGAGGAAGTTTTAAGTATTTTTACATTTTTGAATAAACATTATATACTTCCATCACTTCTTTATGCATTTTTAAGACTCTTTTACATCTTATTATTTTTCTTCGACGTTTAGAGGTTTTGCCCAAATTTTCAAGAATATTTAGTAGCGCATAATTAGATAATTTTCATGTGTGCGGATGTTTGATCTTTCAGGAGAAGATTAAAATAATTGGTGGTTAAGGATGATACTTTACGGAGGGAGATGGGTTGTGAGTTCCCACTCACTCCAAAGAGTGACACTCTAGATTGTGCAAAATTCTCGTTTCTGGTATAAGTGGCATATATCATTTTGGAATCTGAGCACAGTATTAATATATATTTATAACATTTAAATATTCTATCAACCGATAAAAGTTTTACTTAGTACTGCAGTATTCTGCGATTAGCGCTAAAATGTAATAAATACATTACAAGTTTAATCCTACTCATTTAGATGAATACAATGATTAACAAAAATACCACTAGGCATTATGTCAACATGTAGGTGTAAACGGGATACCAGATGGCTTGCTACAAGGAAACTGTATTAGCAGTACACGGTTCTGTCAACTCACCTGTTGTGGTCTCAGTAAGTATAGAACTCTCTTCCTACCGTTGGTCCAGGTTAAGTATTCTGTTTTGTAATAGACATTGGTCAACAAGATTTTTTTTTTAATCTTTATATTTTAAAATCCATCTTTTTTCGTACCTAGTCCTTATATTTAAAAATACTTATAGTAAACATCCATTTTACTATGGCTTTTTTTTTTTTTTTTTTTTTTTTTTTTTTTTTTTTTTTTTTTTTTAATCATGTCTTTACTTATTTAATGTTGATATGTCTGGCGATTGGCAGCCGTTGCGTTTACTACTGCGTATGCGTTTTGTAAACGCCAAAAAGTTATATTTTCAAATCGTTTTATTGTCACAGTGACTTGAACATTAAAAAAGAAAAGGTGAATCTGGTAATAAATTATTAATTATACTTCCCGTGAATACTTTTAAAAATCACTGGAATTCTTCGCATCGGATTTTCTAGGAAAGAGAGAAAGAAGTAGAAAAAAAAATTTTTTTTTTCATAAATGATTAATTGTATAGCAAGAACTTGTTTAAGAACTTAAAAATTATTTTGTTCTATGCATTCTATTACTCAAATAAAAGCTTATGAAGATATTCCAAAGATAATTTTTATGAATTATCCTTTTTCAGTAAAACTGCTCCAAATATCATGAAATAGCAGTACTAAAGATGAACATTAGTATAATAGCGTTTTTGGTAAGACTATAGTTTGATTTAATGAGATTAATAACATGGAATATGTATAAAAGTTAATACAGGGAACTATTTACGATTTTGCCAAATTATGTGCGTTTATTGTTTAATTATTATAATTATTTACGTTTTACAATTATTTTAACATAAGCAATAAAATGTGATTTGTATAGTAACAAATATAGAACTAGATTGGTAAGTTTTAAGTTTTCATTAACAGTCAATATTATAAAAGTTGTTAATTGTTGATAGTTTAATTGAGTAATGGCTAAAAATAATGAAAATTGATTATCATTTGGAATTATTGAATGGAATCACTAAATAAAGCAGTTTTAAGATTAGGGTCTCATAGAAATAGGTGTATGTTAAGGATATAAAGAGATTTTTCAAGCTAAAGCCACTTTATCACACCGCTCAAGCACGTTTTGCCATAAAAAGAAAAGGCCATTGGCTGAATTAGCTTAGTTTTACCTCATTATATTAATGCAATTGCAAATGTCAGATTAATCTTCTGTATCGGACTGTTGGATATGAGTTGAGTGGAATCTTATGCGGTGGGATTAGATTAGACAGGTTAATGCAGTATCGCACCTGAGGTCGCGGAATCGCACAGAAAATTAATACCAAATATGCTGATAATTAATTGCTGTAAACAGTTATGTATTTTTTCGTTTGTTTATTTCGTTAAACTTAGTTTATGCTTGACATCGCTCAGTAACAGAATTGGGCAAAATCCTATTCGGAAATACGAATACGAATGCATTCGGGAATATCGGGTTTTGTAAATACAAATACGAATACATTCGGGAATATCGGGTTTTGTAAATACAAATACGAATGCATTCGGGAATATCGGGTTTTGTAAATACAAATACGAATGCATTCGGGAATATCGGGTTTTGTAAATACAAATACGAATGCATTCGTATTTCGAAAAAAAATACGAAAATGCCCTGATGATGGCTCACAAGTTCGGCCCGAAACGTCGGCAAAATTAAAATGTTAAAAAAGTCTGACTCCCGATTATTTCTGCCTATGATATTTTCTACAGTCGATTATACATCCTCAAAATAATTTATTTTAAATATTAGTAAAAGTTATAGCATTTAAAATTCGTATGTGAATTGAGTTACAGTCGGGTCCCATCTTCTTTCTTTCAACTTTCATAATTTTCTCAATTACAAGACAAGTCCCTTTAGAATAATACAGCAGGAAACATAAAGTGGACTTAAGACTATAGTCTTAGAGTATAATACAATAATTGAAAACAATAGGATTGAACTAATAACCAGAACAAAGAAGATAAAATAAAAGATAAATTCTAATAAAAATGCACAAACAAGAGAAATAAATGTATGTTAACATGAGAACAATAAAAAAAAAAAAAAAAAAAAAGAACTGATTTCTTTTTATATTTTAAAATAAAATATACGGAGAAAAAAAATTATAATTCTTCAATGTATATTAAAGTAAGAACAAAAAAATATATAATAAGATTTAAAAAGAACAAAAAAATTATATATATATATATATATATATATATATATATATATATATATATATATATATATATACATATACATACACACACACATATATATATATATTTATATACATACAGTCTTAAAATGAAATATAAAAAGAAAATAAATTAACAATTCTTCAATGTATGTAAACATAAGAACAAAAAAAAAAAATATGTTTACAGTTCTAAATTAAGTAAAAAAAGAAAAGAAATTACAATTCTTCTGAGTGTTTGTAAAATAATTTAATCTTACGTCTTTTTAAAGACTAAATGAAAAACTTTAAATAATATTTTCTGTTAATGGAAACGAGAAAACGAAAATTGACTAATAAATAAATGTATCTGTCTGCTTGATCTTCCCTGAAATTAGCATTTACTTGGAATTGTTTGGGAATTGTATTGATAGGAAATGGCTAAATATATGGGCTTTAAATGTTGAGAGAGTTTGGGAGTTCCGGATATTAGAAGGAATGGAGTTCCATAAGGATGCGGATCGGATTAAGAATGATCTATCGAAAGCAGTGGATCTATGGGACGCTATATACAGATCAGAAGGCCGCGAGCGGGTGTCACGGGAACGAACAGAGGATTTGAATTTAAGGAGATCAAAGATGTAAGACGGACACTGGGATTGGATAATCTGGTAGAGGAAGGATGCTATATATGTATTTTTTGTGAATTAAATTTCAGATATTCTTAGTTATCAAATTTTGAATGTGTATGTGGCTATAAACCGAAGACGGTCTTCTAAAGTGGAGAAAGTGAATGGATACATATCGCAAAGACTTGAATAATCCCTATTCCCATCAGCATATTTGGAATTCATAGAGTTGGTGAATAAATTTGGCCTTCAATTCCTGCCATTCAAAGCCTTCGTTTCTTTTTAATATTCATGGCACTTGATAAATGATTGAATATTCCAAAAGAGGAGGAAAAGCGAGATGTCGATATCAACCCAGCGGCTCTTTTCTTTTTTGTTTCTAAAGATTCGGGAAAACTCTCAGAAGTTTTTTTATTTTGGCCGTATTTATTCCCGATACCCACTTAAAGTTAACAGGTGGCTATCGGTTAAAAAAGAAAAAACTTTTTTTCCTTGCCTGAATTTGAGAACAGGTTTTTAAAATGTGTTATCAGTTCTAATTGAAGAAAATTACATAATAAAAAACAGGCTATCTGGTTAAAATTGTATCTAACCTGAGAGATGACATATAATACTTAATATTATCATAGAACTTTTGTAGAAGTACTAAATTTTTGACTTTACTGTTGCTTCCAAGATTTTATTAAAATTATGCAAAACGACCAAATAGTGTATACATCCAGTTCTTATAAGGCTTTCAAATTAAAAGTGTCTTCGTATAAACAAATATTTTACTTGATAATGAAATGAAAAAAAAATGTAGAATCAAAGAACGATAAAACCCCAATTATTTTATTATAATTGAAATCATTGATGCCTAGCTTATGATAGAATAAAATAAATTGCAGTCTAATGCCATTTACATCCATTAGGTTAAGTTTTTATTGTTTTAAAGGGGCGTTTTGAGGAAGTATATAAAAAAATTAAATATTAAATAGGATTCGAGTCCGCTAAATTAATTTAAACTAAAAAGTCGACCCGATGTTCTTCGTATTAAATTGTTTTTTATTATTTGAAATTAAATTAGTATGACATGTATAATTATCTCATGTTTTTGTATAGAAACGCTATAAGTATTAAATTTTGGTATATTAATTTTAATAAGGGCATTAGTAATTGACCAAAAAATTATCGCTCTCAAAATTTGTGGTCGTGCATTTAAGATACATAGAATCCGAATACCGACTATATATATATTTAAAAAAAATCAGCGGCTTATCTCTGAAAATAGTTTTACGAAAGTACCGATTTTTTTACATTTATTTTATACTGTAAAAATATATTCTTATTTTTTTAAATTTTAGTGATTGTGATTAATTTTAGTATTTCAGTTACTTTTAGTGTTATTTTAGTCTTACTTCCCTTTTCTGATTAAAGTATAGTATATTTTTTTGGTTTTCATACTTAAATTGTCTTTGTTTTGTTTTTATAAGCATTTTTATTTATTAGAAAATGTTTTAACAAATAAATCAAATAACTAAAAAAATAAGTATTAAAAATATATTAAGTTCATAAAGTTGAAATGGAAGAACAATGAATCATCTTATTTATTTGAGTTATTTTCTTGCTATATAAACATCATAAAAAAATTAGCATTTTTAATGTATATATGTTTTTAGTGCATCGAATATATACTGCTACCAGCTAGCGGCCGGCAGATAAAACTCGACAACCACACACGGCCGCAAGAAATAGCGCCTGAGGAACCAAGCTGCCCGAGTCAATCAACAATATAATTTTTTTTAATGACGCTTTTGTATATTTACAACATATGTATTATTCTAAATATATCATCCGAATTATAATTGTTTAAATAGATTAAAGCGAAAAATAATGACTATCAGCCTCTTAATTTTGTCCATCTTTTACATACAGCATTTAATTTTCATCAGAATTATCCTGCTTTCGCCTATTTTCTTCATTCTCTACTGAGTTACTACACCATTAATTCATTTTTTATTGTAAATGTTTTATCATTTCTCAACCACGTAAGCTACCTGTAGTCTGGTTTTATCATTTCTTATATTACCAAACACTTTTCGTATTCCGAGTTCTGAGTCTATATAAAATCTGAAGATTAGAAAAACAATTGAGTTTCTGAAAACATTTAATTTATTTTAAAAGATCTAGTGAAATTTGTATATAGATAGAAAGGGCGCTAAAGACCCCAGAAGCTTTGTGCCCATAAATAAAATAACCGAACCTAAAATCTGAAAGGGGAATATTCTAGGTTTTTGTTTATCTTCTAAAGCCTAGATGGTATGTAGATCATTTGTTGTCTCTCTAAAATAAAATATTTGTTCTCCAATTCCACTAGCTGCTAATCAAATTCCCGTCTGATTTAGCCGCGTGAAAACCACTTTCCTAAGCTTTGTTCCCTATTCCACCCGTCCATTACCTGGGCTAAGCTAACCCGAAATGAAAGCTGGACAAGATTTGCATACGAGCCTCCATCAGCGATCGATAATCAGGTTAGCTGATTGTACAGCTGGTGTTCCTCAGGACTACTAATTAGTGGCTCTGCTATTGAGCTTGTTCCGGTCTGGTCACCGGTGTGTCCTTCCGTGATTGGACATTACGGGAAAACTCTCGCGTCTCCTATTGACGTGCTTCTAGGTTATCTGGCTGTATTTTCTGATTATGTCTAGTCTGGGAATCCCAAACTAATATAAACTTTTTCACCTCATCTCGTTTCCTAGATTAATTATGAACAATACCAAATGTGGTAAATTGGTAACAAATTGATCATCACCCTGTTCTTTAACAAATGAAAGTTAATTTGGATTTATTATTTGGAATAATGAACCTTCGTAATTGACCAAAAGAAAGGATTGAAACTAGTGTGTTTGAAAGATAATGGGTTTTGTCATGAAAGGACTCTACAAAGTACAACGGAAACACGTAAAAGGCATAAGCTCAAGTGATTATTGTAATTAATAATATATATTGTTATATTTTTTAATCTGAAACACATGTTTCCATCAAACTCAATTTAATTATTAAGCATTTTTTAAACTATAATTTTGATTTAAATTTTCCTAAATTTATTTTAAGTACGGAGGTAAGTTGAAGTCGTGTGTTGCCTGCAAAAGATTTTTAACTCTCTTTTGATTCATGATTACTCAAAAATCATTTTGTCATCATTTTGTTTTTGTTAATTGAAATTGATATAAGTATGGTTTATACTTTTTATGAGACTGAATTATTTAACTTTAAACGATAAAAATGTTTCGATACATAATAATAATAAAAAAAAAATTTATAAAACACTTTCCCTCCCCCCAAGCACCATGTAATGGTGTATCGTTTCCCTCAGAGGGTTTGGTTTTGTCTCTTCAGAACAAAAAGATGATAGCTATAGTCGCACTCAAAGGTTCCAGATAAATAAGGAAACAAAGCCCAGCTCTGCTCGGGAAAATAAAATCTTATTTTCCCCCCGAAATGATACAGTTTGATAATATTTGTATGGCCTTCGAGATATCCATAGTGGTTTAAAAAGAACGTGACCTGAGGGCAGAGAAAAAAATGGCCGGCTTTCTAGGAGAAACAAGAAAGAAGAGTTGATAATAACCTATAGTATAGAGTGCGGTTTCCATATTTCCGGAAAGGTTTTGCAGAAGTTCCATAACACTTTAATCTTATTGTAGATAAGTAATATCAATATATATATATTATATATATATATAATATATATATATATATATATATATATTTTTATAATTTTTGCTTTAGAAACAATTCAAGGACAATTTTCAGAAAATTTTCACCGAAACTATATTCAAATATTTATATTTATTTATTTTTTTAATTTTTTTTTCTGATCTCCTTTATTGTTAAATAACTCCAAAACAATGTTGCAAATAAATTAGTGCAACAGTACAGGCCTTATCCGAACTTACGCTACGTTTGAAGTATTTCAAGTTTGGCATTCCTAAGTCCACTGCATGTGGTGGTTCCGACTGCAGGCTTTCGCCTCAACAGTACTGGATGGGGAGAGACCATCTTTCAGGCTTATGTAAATATAATGGATTCAGACTGCAGAGTCCAGACCCCTTGCTTCAGCGAGAACGTGGACTAAAGGGACAGTGCTTTGCCACTTCTCAGGCCTGGGTAGTGGTGCAATATCTCTGAAGAGAGGGTTGGCACAGGCCTTTAGCCCATCAAAGAACTTGATGTGCCTCCACCCCTATATACTCAGGCATTGAGGGTAGCTAGAGCTCCTCGTGGATATGGCTATTTCGTGCCCTTTGGAGTAATATTTATTTAATATTATTCTTTCTACTCATATTTAAGAAGTAAAATTAATTAACCGTTAATATAAAATTAACATTATATAATTTATTAGACTATCTCTTCTTTTCAAATTTATTTAATATCACATAAATAAATTAATACACATTTCTTGACGTTTCAAGGTCCATGTCTGCCTTATCTTCATAAATATTATTTAAAAAAATATCCGTATTTAGATAATATAGGTCATTTTATTTATATCTATGTTTGAATAATCGTCATTTTATAAAAAAAAAACCACTGTCACTTTGTTGTAATCTTCATTTCAATGTCACATAATTTGATCAATTAAAATATATGTATATCATTACCACAATTTTTTTTTTTTTTTTTTTTTTTTTAATATATTGACGATAAATTAGTTATTATCTAAATATGGATATTTTTTAAATTATATTTATGAAGATAAGGTAGACATGGACCTCGTAACGTCAAGAAATGTGTATTAATTTATTTATGTGATATTAAATAAATTTGTAAATAAGAGATAGTTTTAATAAATTATATAATATAGTAAAACCTAAAAAAAAACCTGTACCACTACAACCCATGAAGGGTCTTGGGCTCAGTACATATAGAGATTCGTACTGTTTCTAGGCCAACGGCTGTGCAATGAGGTGATTAGGCCTTAATCGCGCTCAGCCGCCAGGTTTTTCCCCAATTAATTTGGGTACCCACTTTATAGAGGCTGGGTCTGCCCCAGGAGGGTCTCCATACCCTAAAAGGTCGCCCCCCGAATGAATTAACAGAATAAATAATATTCCGCCACAGCCGGGATTCGAACCCAGGACCCGGAGCACAGCAGACTAGCGCTCTATCCACTATACCACGCCGCTCCCTATATAATATAGTAAACTCTTCATAATTGGAAAATTGAAACTTAAATAAAATTATTAAATAAATATTAGAATAAATAAATAAATACCTAAAATTTAATATTAATAATCAATAGATTTAAGCAGTTAGCTGCTAGTGCTATTCGATAGAGAATTAACTTTTCTGCAAAACGAATAAAAAATATTATCATTGAAATAAGTTCAGAAATAACAGAGATATAGTTTTTCGTTTGATAATTATTTCCTTGATCTTTTCCATATTAGGTAATCGCCTATAAACAGATATATAAAAGTTGTTAGCTAATATAGTTATTTGGAAATAATAAACCATTTTTTAATGATTTGCAGCGTTTTATCTTTTTAAATAAATATACATTCGGGAAAAATTTGACGCCATTGAATTAAAATTAATTTTTGGCTTTGATGGTTGTACGGTAAGATATATATACCATGTGCATTGTACACATTTTCATTTAAAATCATAGAGTTACTATTTATATGTTTCTTCGTTTAAACATAATAAAGATGAGATAAAAAATTATTTATTTTTTTGATAGAAATATTTCTACTAAATTGAGTTAATTTCACCTTAGCGACTTCATGTAAACGGAGAGGTTCGAAATCGACCTTCCCTATCTGGTTAGAATATTTCGTTAAGCTTCACGATAACTCTCGATTTTGCCTTGATTAAAGTTGCCATAAAACAGTAAAATAATAAGATTTTTTTCCCGATACCTTCTAGACCTCATCTATTTCTATAGGAAGCGCAGATGTCCTCTTATGCATGAACTAGAATGAGAGAAATAAAATCAGTTATTAATTTTTATCATAATTGTAATTTGTTTCAGTGAATATATGTATTGCTAGGTTCTTTTTAAATAAGCTGGTCCACTTTCACTCATTATTTCTTTCTCCCTACGTTTCGGCCTTTGCCATTTTCAACGGTTCTATCAACAACAATTATATTAAAATTAAAAAATGATCAACATTAATTTTTACATTGTTATAAGAAATTTTACATACCTCAAATCATTCTTTTTAAATATTTCACATATATAAATATACATTTTGTCACAAATTAAAAAACTTTTGCCTTGTCAGCTTGTTATTATCAACTGTATTAAAGTCTTGTATCCTTTCACTTTTAACAACATTTGATATTAAAAACAATATTTTTCTTTATCTTTATTTAGTATGTAATAATAGGGGTCCTCACTACGTTTGCTATAGCATGCTATTTGTGCTATTGTGCTAAACCCATCAATTTTATACAGGAAATAACTGTAGAAACTCGACGGGTTTAGCAAAATAATACAAATAGCATGCATGTAGTGAGTACCCCTAATTTCAAAATTATAATAACATTTAAATTAATATTTCTGTTTTTTTATTTATATTTTCATTTCCTCCTCCTCTAATTAACCAATTTCGCTGTCAAATGTCCACATTAATCAAATGTTGTTAAAAGTGACAGGATACAAGATTTTAATCCAGTTGATAATAACAAGTTGATATGGCTAATTCAGCCTGTAATAAATTTTTTATTTATTTTTTTACTTTTTTTTAATATGTGGCAAAATGTATTTTTTATATACGTGAAATGTAAAAGAATGATTTAAGATATGTAAAATGTCTTATAACAATGTAAAAATTAATGTTGATCATCTTTTAATTTTAATATATATAGCATTTCCAAGTCAAATTCAACCTTTTCCAAGTCAAATTCAACCTTTTTCGATTTCTATAAAATAATAAAAATCAAATTAACATGATTTTATGTTTTTATGGTTGTTTTAATACACATTATGTTTTTAACACTTGTGGCTTGTTAAATGTTCCCAGGGGCCTTTTTGCATATAATTAGTCACGATTATAATAATAAGTATAACCGATACTTTAATTTTTAGACATTTTCGATACAAGGTCTGGTAGTCGGATTAGCGGGGGTTCATTTTATTTTAGTTTTATAATCGCGGGCGAAAATATTATCAATAGAGGTTTATTATAACTTTTTCGTATTTATTGGATAGTAGGCTCAGTAGATGCGTTCCCAAAGGTTCGTTACCGATTATACTATTAATTTTAATCGCGCTCGCTCAAGTAAAGGTTTATGTAAAACAATGATTTAAGATATGTAAAATGTCTTATAACAATGTAAAAATTAATGTTGATCATCTTTTAATTTTAATATTAAATGTTGTTGATAGAACCCTTTGAAATGGCAAAGGCCGAAACATAGGGAGAAAGAAATAAAGAAATGTTGAAGGAAAGTGGATCAATTTATTAAAAAAGAATCTAAAAATCAGTTATATTAAAATTCCACATATAAGGTTATTATTGCTTTTTTAGCTGTCGCATGAATGTTTTATTTATTACAACTGTATAACTCAATAAGATATAAAAGCTCCAACTTTAGACCTTTCTTTCTTCCTGAGTTCTCTGAAGGAGAATAACACATGGCAACGTACATATTCTGCCATCTTTAGGTCTTGGAGAATGTAGATTGCGCTTCGCAATGTCTCCATACCTCGAAAGAGAGCCTACGCTCGTTACAGAGAAGGGTTTGGCTCAAGGCGATGTACAACCCTATCCTAAGACAATGGAATCAGAGCTCCTTTGTTCCTCAAGTGGCTTTTACCGCACCTGGAATTCGTGCCTTCCCTCTGGTATTGTCACTTTCGTCGAAATGTCAGGGCTAAGTAGTCTCATTTGTGTAGGGCTCTCGGGATTTCTAGGGTTATTCATAATTTATTTACTGCTTTCAGTCGTCTAATGCTTCTTCTACTAATTTTCTGGAATAATTTCATTAAATATGTACCGTGTTTGGCAGTGGTTCCCCGTGAGGGTTCAGAGATGTCATCGGGAAACAATTTTAAACGAATTTAGTGTAAAATATTTGTAAAGTTTCAGCTTTTAGTTGCACATGCTCAACACGTGAAAATTCAATGTTACAAATGATGAAATTGCTAGATATCATTGATGTGTGGTTGTTTTTGTCAAATCCTCAAAATTGGTCATTATTAAATTTTTGAACGAGCTTTAAAGACGGATATAACTTCACCTTAGATAATAAAAGAAATTTGATATTTTAATCATTATTACATTAAATACCTATCTTGTATTAGTTTTAAATTTCTGTAATTTAATGTTTCGCGGATTGAAGTGAGGATTTACACTTCGAGACTTGTCATTTTTCCTACTTGGCCATTTTTAACCTGTACCTCAACAAACCAAGAAGAGTCTTGGGCTCAGTACATGTAGAGATTCGTACTGTTTCCAGGCCTAAGGCCGTGACAATGAGGTGATTAGGCCGAGATCACGCTCAGCCGCTAGATTTTTTTGCCCTCAGGAGGGTCTCCATACCCTAGGGTCGCCCCCCGGCTGAATTGACAGAATAAATAATATCCTGTCACAGCCGGGATTCGAACCCAGGACCCGGAGAACAGTAGCCTAGTGCTCTATCCACTAGACCACGCTGCTCCCGTATTTCTAGTATCCAGTTTCGGTAGTAGTGTTTTAGTAGCTTACTGAAAGTCTAATTATATGCATATCTAATATTTAGTACTTGTATTTATATAAATTGGTGTCCTTGCCATATAAATTATTGGATGAAGGGGTCCACGAAAATCCTTTCTTCGGAACCACTCGTGTAAGGTGTTACCTGTTAGGCATGGCTACAGCCGCTATGATGGTAGGTGGTTTTCATGGTGTATGGTGGTCAGTCATACGTGATTCCTTACAACCTTCATACCAGCCCTCACTGCTGATACTTCCTGATTCTAATCTTTTTTTTTTCGCAAGGATGTGTTTACCCATCAATGATATTTAGCTCCTCTAATCCTTGCCTATGGATCTCATATATGTTCAAGATTAAATCCTAAGATAGGTTGAATTTTTCGAATGGAACAATGGATCGTTTAACCTAAACAACTAACTTTTATTCGTAATTATTCAAAACAAATAAACCCTGACACTGTCATTGAGAATGTTTTTAGTGAGTAAATACCCTACGGCTCAATTTAGTTTGTTTTTAGAGGTACTTTAAATTTTACACGCAACGAGGACAACAATCTCCTATGAATATAGATACTTTCTGAAGCTAAGCGAAAAAATCTCTGATAAGTACTTTTTTTTTTATTATAAAAGGATTTTTTTTTTTAGAGGAAAAAGCAGTTTATTCAGTTTTATTGCATTCTCTCTCAAATGGGACAATCGTAGTAGTGATAAGCATAATTCATTCACACAAAATGAAAACAACAAGAAAGGAAAGAAATGCAATAGAGAAAAGCATGAGAAATAAAACTTTAACAAAAAAATTTAATAAAATAAATGAACATCCTGAACACATGCATATTTACAATATTGACAGTTTTCTGGAGGAACCCAGAGCCAGGCTGGTCCATTCACCCATGGAGATAAAATCAGAGCCCCGTAGATCCCAGCGCCTCTCTCTCATTCGGGTCACAGGATAACAGAAGTAAAATAAGAATTGATAAATTTATTTTTTTATATGGTTTATATTTATATAATATTGATAAGATAATTTACCTCTCCTTCCATCCTTCGAAATGCCTAAGATGGTCCAAAAATTACAAGAAGACATTGACAGTATCAATTTATGGGCCATTAAGAATGGACTAAAACTTAATGTTGATAAAACGAAAGCTATCCTCATCGGTTCCAAACATCTGCTCAACTCCCTCTCCTGCCACCCCTTACTATACCTTAATCATAGACCTATCATCTTCCAAACGTCCGTTAGAAACCTTGGCTTATTCCTCGACCAAAACCTATCCTGGAATAATCACATTTCGTAAATTTCTAGAAAACCATAGCATTCTTAAACAGTTCTCAGATTACGTGATTTAATACCCCTTAAAACCCACCAGCTCCTAGTTTCCTCTCTCATCTTCCCCCACTTCGATTATGACTGCCTGGTGTTTGGCGGACTGTCCGAGATGTTTGAGATGAGACTGAAGAGATTAATGAACTGTTTTATTAGATTCATCTTCGGAATCCCTCGGCGCTCTCATGTCTCAGCCTGGTATGCCGAGTTGAAGTGGCTTTACCCTAAATTCCGACGGCATTACTTCCTAGGAACTTACCTCTTCCAATCCTTCAGAACCAAAAAACCCCTCTATATTTACAATTTGTTTACCCCACTCTCCTCTGTCCACTCCATCAACACAAGATCCCAACCCTTGAACCTGCTCATTCCATCCCACAGAACTGCTTCCTTTAAGAGATCTTTCGTCATACGTGCATCCTCATTTTGGAATTCCTTGCCTACGTCGATTCGTACATGCCAATCCTTAACTTCCTTCAAACATCACCTATTTATCCATCTCCTCGAACATCAATCTGCCTTTATAAACTTAACTATCTGGCCTCTTTATTTTTATCTCAATTTTCTTTCTTTTTTTTTTTTTTTGTTTTGTTTTAATATATTTTATTATTTGGATTTATTTACGGTTGTAATATGACTTTGTGCTTGTATATATTTGTGTATGTGTGTGTGTGTGTGTGCGTGTATTGTGTATGTGTGTGTGTGTGTGTTTGTATATATTTATATATATGCAGATCCATATATATCATATGTGTAATCCATAAAATGCGGTATATAATCTGATAAATTCTACATAGCCAGAAGTAAAATCTTATATTGTACATTTATATTATTCTTAGGGGACTAGCTGTCCCAGAATAAATTTTCTTTTCATTTCATTTCATTTCATAATATTACATTTTATATTATATGGTAATCATTTATATTTTATGTCGGACTGTGCGGAACGTTTCTTATAATGGCAAACATGCTAAGTTTAAAAGGTGTTTTTTGATAAAGTCAACGAAGCTTAGCCAATTGGTAGCTGACATTTTGTTAGGCCGTAAATGGAAATTTATTAGGTGTTCAAATCCACTTAGTGTCTATTTACGACGGCCTTATTAACCTTATAGCTTGACTACAGCTACTTTATGATCCCCAGGGATATAAAGATAGGGTGGAATTCAACCTTATTCTCAATAATTTTCCTACAAGAAGTGCATGGATAATTTATGCTACCATTCCGACACTGGCGTAAATAGCTCAAATTAACACATTTAAATAAATGGTAGACGATGTCCATACATCCTGATTTCGATTCATTCCTCGTGGATATTTAAGTTTTTCTTTTCTTCTATTAAGCTCATATTATTCTGATACATGAATTGATTGTACGTAAAGAAAAAAAATTTAATTTAAAATTTTTAAATTTATAGTTTTGTAACTTAAATTATTGCAAATGTTTGAATAAATTTCACATTTAAAGTAAATATCTAAAATTAATAAAACTTTGGCTGCTCATGGCAATTTTGTTATTTAAAAGTAGCGGAATTCACAACAAAAACCTAAATAACAATATGGGGCACCGGTGGTGTAGTAGTTAGCATAACAACCTCTTATGCCGAAGGTCGCAGGTTCAAACCTCGAAGGTGACTCTAGGATTTTCTTATGGGAGTAGACTATAAGGACTACCACTGCAGTATTGTCGGATTATCGACAGTAGCATAAAAAACAAACCTACATATATAAAACGAGCCATCCTCTACAATTTACAGCGATGAATACTCAATAAATTAAAGCACATGCTAAAAATCAACTTAAAAGAATTAACAAATATTACACAGAAGATTAAGTGACAGAAAGACATAAGTTAGTGTAGTAAAACTTAGTTGCTGTTCTAAATATTGCATTTGATAGTCTCTTTTTATTGTCAAATATTTATTTTTTTATTAATTGTAAATTATGTAAACAAAGTAAATAATAAATATGAGTACTGATATTATGCTATATTTAATAAATAATTAGTTATGATAAATAATATACAAATAATAAATATACAATGTTAACTTCATGAGATATTTTACTCTGATTCATTTATCAATTAGTGATAATAATGCCTTTGACAATTTGGATGTACTTACCATGGTATTTTTAATTTCAGATTTATATTTTTATAGAATATTATTAAAATTGAGTGAACTAAAAATTATTTTGATATCTTTCAAGCAATCTATAATAGAAGATTCATTTTCATTATTTTGAGGCACGGTATTAGTTATAGGCAAAGTTTTTTCGAGCCATTTTTAATTGCTTTTTTTAGGAGGGATTTAATGTAAAGATAGTTTATTATTGCACTGGAAGTTATAAGAATATATTTTAGTTTGTTTTATTAAAGTACTTGTATTTAATCAATTTCGTTTTAATGAATTAAAGTTTTTTTAAGATGGGTAATTAGTCTCTTGTAGGTACTATGCTCATTTTAACTGAAGTTGTATGTATCTATTTCGTAGAAACTGTAATTGTAATTTCTTAATTTAAAAAAGTTTTCAAACTTAATTTATTTTTCAAACGTATCAAGGAGTTACTAATTTTTTTAAAAGTTAATTTTATTTTATGAAGCAATGCTTAAATGTCATACAGCAGAGTCAGCTATCTGGAAAAACATGCTTATCTCTTTTCGAAACCCAGGAGGGACGGCAGCTGGTATCTGTAGGTAGGTCGCAGGATTCAATGGGAAGTTTAGCGAAGTTAACACAAAAGGTCATATCTGCGGAAATTGACTTTTCAGCATATACTTTATTTGAAAACGTCCAACTTTCGGAAACTTCTAAATTGATTTTTTTAAACTTTCTTAGATATATTTATCACAACGGGCCAAGTATCTGCAAATTTATTTTTATTTTAAGATTCATGTTATCATTTCATACATACATATATGAATGTAATATATGTAGTTTCATTGATTTATAGTTTTTTAATTAAAAAAAAATTATCCCCTATTAGGCATTCACATTCTATATAAAATGTTTCTACTGCATCCTCAGCATAGTCCTCAAGCCTAATGTAAGCCACATTCTCTATGTTATTCCACACACTCTATATAATTCAAACATTTTTTTAATAAGTTGAATTTTAACTTATCCATTAAACTTAACTTATTTTTTTTATTTTCTATTATGGTTAAAAAAAAGAATAAATGGTATTAATGAATCTAATTTTTTTTCAGCGACTTTATTGTTACCGCATAGGACTTTAATGCACCGCCGACTAAGGAGTGGTGATGCTAAGTATTTTATATATTTACTTACCTATTGTACTTACATAAAAGGTATTTAAATTATCAACATAGCTCAATAGGTTAACCGTCTTGTCTAATTTTTAAAAAAATGCTGATTATATTAAAAAATATATTATATATTGATAATTTAAAAAACAAACAAACACATACACATTAATATCAATGAAAAAATATAGAATTTTAAGTTCTCTTGTGAAATATATTATTACTTTAATTTTCAAAACTATGACTACTGTTGATTTGTGTTACAGCTGATTTTCCTGAAAATTTTAGGATATATATATATATATATATATATATATATATATATATATATATAAAATATATATATATCCTGAAATTTATATATCTTATGTATCTGAAAATTTATATATATATATATATATATATATATAAACTGTATGAATTTTTTTATTGTCCATAAACGATATTAATAAAACCAAAAGAAGCAGTACACTAATAATAAGAAAATAACTTAATTTTTTTTAATGAAATAAGAAGATACCAATATAGAATAGTGTCACTTACTATATTTATATATAGTTACTAGAAGTTTCATTTTTATACACAATCATTTATTATCAATTTATTTACTTATTATGTTATACATATATGCTTAAAAACCCACTGCTGTAACTAAGCAGTTAAAATTTTGTAATCCGGGCATATTTTAATCTAGTTTTAAGTAATTCAAAAACATATAGTTCAGAGGCGCACTTACGTTTTAGTAGATTAGCCTTGATATACCTTCAATTAAAAAATAATTTTCTCGCTCTAAAAAATATTTTTCTCTCCTTGGACTAAGTCGTCCTAGAAGGCCATTTAGTTTGGACATTTGGACTAATTTTTGGTCATATACATATATATATATATATATATATATATATATATATATATATATATATATATATATATATATATATTTATATTAAATAATATAATTTATTGAAATTAAAACTGTAATAATAAAATAATTAAATAAATGTGAGTATAATATAGTGCTTAAAATATTACCATGGCTTTTTCACAATATAAATGTATCATGGAAAAGGCATGAAGACTAAAAAAATATCCAAAATGAGAAGTTCTCACGGTCGAGTTCTTTTCAAATACTTTGGAAAATTATCAGGATTTAAAGAAGAAACAAGGATGGATACTTATGTTATGGAGTTTGTCATGAAAAGATTGGTATATGGTTTATACCGAGTCCTCCAGACATGTAACATTCAGGCCATAATGGATTAGTTTATTCGTTATATAGGGAGGAGTATTTAGGATTCGACTAAGTATTTTAGATTATAAAGATTGGGTGATGGTCTAGTGGAGTGCAACAACTCAACTGCGTAAGTTCAGTTACCATTTTTTTTTTTTTTTTTTTTATTTCGTTGGCGTAAACCACTTGAGTCATTTTCGTCTTAAATTACTATGATAAACGGATTAAATATTATAGTTTATTGTATGTCGTAGGAAGTCAAAAAGTGTTGTAGTTGTCTGTATGTTGTCTTGTAGAACGTTTGGTAAGTCAGTGTCGATTGCAAAATGAGCTGTATGTATCATAAGACCAGTACTCTGTCAAAATGTGCTTCACAGTAATCGGGTAACTGCATGTTGGACAGTCCGTAGGAGGTTCTTGTGCCAGATGTCTGTGAGTTAGTCGGGTCCGTCCAATGCGCGGGAACGCCAGGACAGCCTCTTCCCATCGCTTTTGTAGTAGGGACGAATGCCAATGGGAGATGTCCCTTCTTCTTTCCCTTAACTTGTTGTTTGTTGTGTCATGCAAGATCTGTCCGTCCCCACTTCAACCGAATCCGTTGCTTGATGAAAGAGACATAGTCGCCAATAGGCACCCCAATAAGCGGAATGCCATCTTCTATTTGCTTCTTTGGCTGCACATAGTTCATTGCCAACTATACCGCACTTAAGAGTTACCACTTTAAAAATAAAATTAAATAAAACCTTGGGAAAAAAAATAGAATGAATTACCAAATATTTCTGGCCTAATTATTCGACGAAGAGATTTGACCGAGCTTCAAGGTCTATTGGACCTTGGCCACACCCGGACGTGGGCGTACCCCGCGTTCTATTGTGGTTCTGTTCACTGTCCTGCCGTGCAAGTCGCTCTTTAGTTTTGAACGTTTTTTTTCCACTAGTTGAAAAAATAAATAAATGAATATATATATATGTAATTCTTCTTCTAATTAAAATGAATCAGGAGTTAAACGATGCTAAAATAAAGTTTTAATTATTACAATTTGTATGACATAAAATAATCAATTGGATAACATACATAATTAACAATGAACCTACCTAAAATAAAGAATTGTTTAACAGTCCTTTGATAAATACTTTTAACTAACATAACAGAGATATAACCTCCCTTGGTGAAATATTAACATATGATAATGAAATCAAGAATAATAAAATTCTTGATTTTACACCTCCGCTGGTCGGAGACTCTTTTTATCCAGGAGAAAAAGAGTAAGGAACAAACTTACTAGAGTGGAACACATTTGCTTCCTTCCGTTTTTTGTTAGACTCAACTTCATATATAGATTTAGAAATACGTTTTCTAATTTTGAGTGGCCCTATTCTGACTTCGTCCAGCTTCCTCCTGTTCAAACTATTGCCATTCGTTACATAGACCAAATCTCCTTCTTCAAACTCATGATCAATTCTTTTTTGGTCTACTCTGCTCTTGTTCCGTTCAAAACTTCTTTGTGAATTCTTGAACGCTTCTGCTCTATCTGTCAGTAAATTATGTTCCTTTTCCAACTCTTTTGGAACAATTTCAGAGGCACGCCCATATAGTAAATAAGCCGGTGAAAACTTTGTGGAGCCATGAACTGTGTTGTTATATTCTTCAACACAGATTTTAGCAATTGTTGTCCACGGCCTTCTTTTGAAGTTTTCGTTCAATCGACATCGTATACGGTTTACTAATGTCTGATTTAGACGTTCATTTAAGCCATTGGATTGTGGATTGTCAACGGCTGTAAAGATTAGCTGAGCACCTATTTTTTTTATAAACGTTTTAAATTTAGAAGAATTTAGAGCACTGTATTGATCTGCCAAAATGATTTTGATATTTTCTTCAGAAATTGGTTCCAATAATTTAATGAAATCATTAGCGATTTGTCCTTTTGAAGTTGATATCCATGCATATCGTGTAAAGTGGTCCACCAATACATGCATGTATTTGTGCCCAGACCTGTTTCCACCGAAGCCTCCTATTGTATCAATTGACATAATTTGAAAAGGGTACTGTGGTGGTCCTAACTTTGACAATAACCCGATCGGTCGCCTTGATCTCGATTTATTTCTAGCACACACTTCACACTGTTTACAATAACTATTTATGATGAAATCCATATTTTTGAAGTAATAAAAAGATCGGAGCTTTTCGGCTATTTGCTAACTTCCAATATGACCATAAAAATTATGGATCTTATCGACTAAATACCAGCCAAAAGTTTTGGAAACGTAAATCCGTTTTCTATTATTTAATAACTTAAAACATATTTCACCATCTCGAATAGATTTCTCTGACGTTTTTAACTCCTCTTCATGAGCTTTCTGATCTTTTTTAATTTCTTCAATTTGTATAATATTCACCACTTTTAAACAATCATCTTCATTATGAAAACTTTCCAAAACCGGATTTCGAGATAAAGAATCAGCTTCCACATTATCTTTCCCCTCCTTGTAAACTACTTTAAAGTTGTATTGGGATAAATACAACATTAAATCACCTATTGCCTCATCGGTTCTCGCTTTTGATTTTAAATTGACGAGTGGTTTATGATCAGATGTTACAGTGAATACTCTACTTATCAAATAGTGTTGCCAATATAAGAATAATAAAATTCTTGATTTTACATACATATATATATATATATATATATATATATATATATATATATATATATATATATATATAAAATAAATACCTTAAGGTTATAAAAATATTTTGTTTAATATACCTTATTAAAATATAGTTTTGACTTTTTAAGAATCATATATATTTCATTATATTATTAAGAGTTCCTTGAATTTAATGTATTCTCATCCAAACTCTGTATCGGTCATCGGTCATAAATACATATTTATATTTTTTTCCCTCTAAACAAAATATATCCTGGATCTCTTGAAAGATCTCTTTTAGTTTTTACTATTTTTATTTTAAGGCTAATAATGTCACGTTGTTATACTAAAGCTTAACTTAATACCAACTTGGCATTCTACCCAACTATAAAACTTAGTTTAAATCTACTTTTAACCCCCAGATCTAGACTTACTTAAGTGCAGTTTGATGGCCTGCTCGTTTTGAAAGGATTTCCGGTTAGGATTTTTCAAGAATATTAAAATTATTCTTTAATAATAATAATAAGTTGGATAAATAGGGAATGATTTATTCATTTTAACCTTCTTGTCACTTAATAATTAGGAAATAATAAATCAATAAAAAAAAAGTCATTAATGAAAAATATGTTATTATGAGTTTTGATAAGATATATTCTTTGAATTGTTATGTCCATTAAAGTTTATAATTCTTTCATAATGCTGCAAATTAATACAGTGTGGTTAATCATTTCGAAATATTTACAGTCAAATCAAAAATATCTGGTCGGTCTGTTCACATGATTTTCCTTATCTCTATAGTTTTGAATCAAACAGTTAATATCTCAGCTAAGTTTTGTCAAATTAAAATCTCTTTCTTTTCATTCTTTTCTAAGCTATGTACAGGTTATAATTGCACTCAAATAAGCATTTAGAAGTGTATCCTTTCTCTGGTACCTATCTAGAAGTGTATTAATTTTAAATGTATTGTATACATGTTCCTACATTTGACAAAAAAAACGAATCTATTAACCCCGTTTTGCGTATTAGAAAAGCTATCGATCAGCTAAATACCAATACATGATTATATCGGATATATGTTTAATAGTTTTTTCTTTGTTGACGTGGTTTTTGTATTATATTGTATTTTAATTTGATGAAAAAGAGCTCTTTAAAACATAATTTTGACTCAGTCCTTTAAAGAGGATACCAAGCTGATTATCAAAAAACCTTTAAACGCGATAAACGGATATTTTAAAATTCAACCTAGTTACAACATAACTCGTTTAGTTAAGCAGCAATAATGCTTTGTTCACTCCAATTACACGTTAAAGAACTTGCATGAATTAAATAATAGAATTTCATCTGTCCGAAGTTTACGCAAAGGCATAAGTGGTATTTAACCTCAATGAGTCTTTGATGCAATTTATAATATAATGCAATATAATTTACGATGGTTTCAAAATTCATTTAATTATTGACGAAATAATGTTCATAATACTTCGTATTTGGTTAAAAATAACAAGAATATCAATTTGATCAACATTATTAACAATATATTTTCATAACGATTAATAAATTGTCCGTTCGAAAGCATTCTGTAGTTACATAGCTTAGAATATAGGTCGTGATTCTTCCTTATCAATATTCTTATCACTACTTTTTTAACACTTTTTATTCCAAACAGACGTTCCTTGATTATGAATTTTGAATTAGATTTTTGGTTAGAAGAACTCATTCATTATAATGACCGAATTACTTCTATATTTCTAGTTCAATTCTAAATTATCTATCGAGAACAAACTGCTAATATACAAGACAGTACTGAAACCTATCTGGACCTACGGACTTGAACTGTGGGGGACAGCTAAATTTTCTAACATCAAACGCATTCAATCCTTCCAATCAAAAGTCCTCCGAACAATAGTTAATGCTCCTTATTATGTATCCAACCATACCTTACACCGCGACCTAAATATTCCATTTATTTTAGACCTTATACCATTAAAATTCTCTAAATTCCATCAGAACCTTATCCATCACCCTAATCCCCTAGCTCAATCCTTATCCAGCTCCACACATCCTTACCATCCTCCTAGAAGGTTGAAACGGCAGTGGCCTCGAGACCTCTTGTAAAATGTATATTGGAGTTCTAGCATTGGCTAGATTCTCCACTCACGTGCTGTATGCTTGTGAATTGTATATAGGTATGAGTGACTTTTGTACATATTTTTATTGATTTTGTTTTGTATTTATTTATATTGTATTATTATTATATAAATTTATTGTTTTGTACATATCGTGTGAATGCAGTATGAATGTTGTACTTTATCCCTATTAAAAATGTCCTAAATTGGACAGATTGTAATATTGTTCAATAAAGAATTGTTTCTAAAAAAAAAAAAAATATTTCTAGTTCAAAATCATTCTTTTTTTTTAACGTATCATTTTAATCTTGTATTTATTCAAATTTTATTAATAAATCAAGTTCTCAACCATTTTTTTGAATTTTATAAACAATTTTCTTGGCTACTTAGGTAATATGTTGTAAGGACCATCTTATTTTTTTTTAACAGAGAGGAGAATATTTTAATTCGGGAACTAGCTGAGTCTCAGTCACTAAATTTATTTCACTTGTACTGATCATATAGATGTGTAATATAAATGAGTTTTTCCACATATTCAATTTTTTTTTCCTCAGTCCCTGTATTTATATTTCCATGTAAACATTGAGAAAATGAAATTTTGCCAATTTATAAACAAAAAAGGACATTGATCGACATTTTTACAGCTAGTAAGACCATGAATAAAGTATATGAAAAAAAATGAAATGTTTTTATTAATTTTCGAAAATAGTTTAGATAAATTGCTTCTCTATGTAGGTAATGTATTGTAAATAAAAATGTAAATCGCACCTGTATCATATTGTTAGTTTTTGTTTTGGTTTAATATCTTCAAAATTACTAGAGTTAGAGATTTTTTCGTAACACATTCTTACTTTCACTTACTATACATAGTAATGAAAATTTTCGAGTCCCAGTTTTCAACGGAAATACACATTTTAGGGTCCCCTGAGTCCAAATGACCAAGCCCCGCAAAAAGGTTTGTGTGTGTGTGGTAACTCCCGGGAGGAAACGGTAAGTCCTATGAAACTGAAATTTTATATTTAAGACAAATATACGCCCGAGACGTTACAAAACCTTTTTCATCAAAATGAGCTTACGAGAAGAGCCACTTTAGACCATGCATTTTGCACCTTTTGTCGATTTTCTCGAAAACTAAAAACTAAAATATATAAAAAAAAATGTTTTTTTAATGCAAATTTTTGTTTTTGAACATAAGAGCAGTAATACACATGTATGATATACCGTTGGAAAGCTAAAGATTTTAGAAAAAATATTATCTTATACTAAGCTTTTAAAAGTTAATAAAGAGTGATGAAAAGAAGTGATTATTTGGGTTAATAATATAATAGATTTTTTAATAAAACACATGTTTCTATAGAAATTCCATTTAATTAATTATTTAATGGTTTAACTCATTTATATATCTCTTACTGTACTTGAAAATTCTTTAATCGATTTTAAAAACAGAGGTAAGTGAAAGTCGTGTGTTGCCCGCACCAGATTTTTTTACATGTGAAGCTGAATTAAAATGTCTACCAAAGTAATAGTATTAGTCATTTTTTTTTTCAAATACAGCAAAAGATAGAGAATGATGGGTAAAAATATCATTAAAATAAAAAATGTTTAGCGGCAAAATCTGGACGATTTCGAATGGAAGTATTGAAGAATGTAGATATTGAAGCTGAAGAGGGTATTTAAATGAGTAATAAAAATGTATCATATGCATTTAAAATTTATTCTAATAACTTCCTAAAAATTCTTGTTAAATTATCGAGCTTAAGATAATGAAGCTGTTAAAGTACTTATAATCACAATGTTACCAGAATATATTTGTAGCCACTTTATTTCCAGAGTGTTACTAGATGGCCGAGGGAATACATGAGAATAAAAGTTGTATCTAGTTTGACTGATGCTCTGAATTAAAACGACATTTCGTGATTTTTTACATATACATATCTATAAAACGTATTTTACCTCGAAATACGTTTTAATAAATCTCCACGCATGCCAGATGTGATAACCTATTGAGCTGTTGCACAGCAACCTATTGAGTTGTTGCTATGGAAGATGAATAATTAAGCCACACATATTACTTGAGATGAAAAATCTGGTGCGGGCATCAAATAACTTTCACTTACTTTTATGTCAAAACCCATTATGGAACTATTTAATAAACAAATTTAAAAATATTAAAGTTAATTTAAATAAAATGATTATTCAGTTTCGTTGGAAAATTATGATTTAGATTAAATTATCAAATTGTAACGCACAATTATCAGTAATAATTGTTTACTCTGTCTGTCTCTTTACGTTACCATTTACAACTTTGTTTATAAGATAGTAGTAGTTTTTTCTAAAATGTTGCTATTCATAGGTTCAAAAAAACAAAAATTACATTAAAAAAATATATTTGGTCTTTTCTCCTTTAGTTGCTTATCGAATTCGTTCAACTTTTATATTTAGGGATGATTTTTCATAAAAGTAAAGGTACTTTAGAGGAAGAAAATTTTAAAATATCGACATCTAAGTCATGTCAGACTATTTCAATCAGGATTGAACTTACATGGTATTAAATTCGTTGGAGCCTTTTTTTGAGAAAATCTTAAAAAAGTGTAAAATGCATGGATTAAAGTTGCACTTTCAGTCAGCCGATTTTGATAAAAATGTTGTTGGAACATAGTTGTTTCACAAATGATATTTCAGTTTCGTGTGACTTTTCGCTTTCGTGCTACACTTACTCACACATACATACACACACACTCACAGACCTTTTTGCGCGACTTTAGACTTTGCGCGGTTATATGGACTCAGAGGACCCTAAAATGTCTATTTCCGTTGAAAATTGGTATTCGAAAATTTTCACGATTACAATACTCTCTCTTACTATATATTTCATATATAGGTAAGTGAGAGTAAAAAATAGGATAAAACATATGTAATATGTGTCTTCTTTGTCCTATCTTGCTTAAGCGTAAGTGAATAGGAAGACTGTCATAAAAGCTATCGTTAGGTATTACAAAATATATTATAATAATAATATAGATAATGCAGTAGTATATTTTTTTTATATGTGTTTTAGAAAAAATATAATAAGCATTTAGTAAGAAAAATTACGTATTCAAGCAATTTAAATAATAGGAATTACCTTAAAACCTTCTGCTTAAAAAATCTATTTACAAAAACTCTGGTGCGGGTAACACACGACTTTCACTTACCTCCATTTTCAAAATCAATGAAAGGATTTTCTAATACAGTTGGAGATTAAAATACGTGAAACCATTAAAGAAATAATTAAATTGAATTTATTTAGAAACATGTGTTTATTAAAAAATCTATTATATTATTATCTAAAATAATCAGTTAGTTTTATGTTCATTTCATCACTCTCTATTAACTTTTAAAAGCTTGTGTATGAGATAATATTTTTTATAAAATATTTAGCTTTCCAACGGTAATATCATACATGTATATTACTGCTCTTATGTTCAAAAACAAAAAAATGCATTAAAACAATATTTTTTCAGTTTTCTCCTTTAGTTAGATGTTGAATTCGTTCAACTTATATATTTATGTGTTTTTCATCAGTGGTAACAAGATAATATATATTTATTTTTACAAAATCTACAAAATTAAAGGTACTTTACTGGAAAAAAAAATCTAAAATATCGGCATTTAAGCCCTGTCAGACCATTTTAATCAGAATGAAAACTACATGAAATTAAAGTCCATTAAATTCTACATCGATATAGCGAATTTAATCAAATCGTCGGAACCGTTTTGGAGAAAATCGAAAAAAGGTGCAAAATGCATGGTATAAAGTGGCGCTTCTAGTAAGCTCATATTGATGAAAAAGGTTTTGTTACGTCTCGGGCGTATATTTGTCTGAAATATGAAATTTCAGTTTCATAGGACTTACCGTTTCCGCCTGGGAGTTACCACACACACACACACACCTTTTTACGGGACTTGGATACTTCCCCTTACTATATATAGTAAGTGAGAGTAAAAAAAAACCATATGATATCGCCCTATGAACATCTTAGTTACCTTGTGTTACCATATCTTATTTAAAAATTAAACATAAAAGTCAAACATTAATCCAGTTGAGGACAAAGATCTAAGGCATTTCCTCACTTAGATCTAGTTTTTCTAATGCTGACCTCATTTTTATTTTTATTTTTCTGTAAAATGAACAGTGACAGATGATTTTTGAAAAAAAAAAAACAGATGTAATGAGAAAATTTAAAAGGAGGTAATTTTAGAATACTTATTATTTTTAATAATAAACTATGCAACATTTTTATTTGTGATGAGATACTTCTTTTATATTTATGCTTTTATTAATTTTTGTTTTTAAAATTTCTACCTTGTTGTTAATATATATATTAATAATTTAGAGCACAATAATATGTGTTTTTAACTGGTAGGAAACGTTGGTCATGTGCATTAAATATAAAATAAAAAGTTTTGAAAGAAATATAGGAATATCACCCTTAAAATTTCTACCTAAAAAAATCTGTTTGATACGAAACTATGTAGATAATCATGTGAAAAATAATTTCTTTATACATAGAGAAAGTCATGTTGCTAGTTTCTCTCTTCTCCGTACTCCATATTACCTTCATAAAGCTCTCTTAAAATTTAGGTTTATTTCGTAAAAAATATAAGCTTTAGGAACGCAGTTTTAATACCTACTCATGCATGCGCATGGGTACGTCCATAAAGAATTTAGAAGATAGCGAATTTAATTTTTTTTCCCTGTAAAAACGTAACGCATTCGTTATGTTATGACGTTTTGCTTTTCGCCACATCAGAACATGGAAAGCCTTCCTGTGGAGCATAAATGTTTGATTGGAACCCCAGAAAGGGACACTGAGCCGACATTCGCACTCGACCGATCTCTCAAATTACATCGATCATGGAATACATAACTTGCTAGTGACAGCCTGCCCTGATTTCCTTCTCATGTGTTGTTCATGTTTATCCATTAACTAAATACCCTTTGTAGTTTTCAGCGCTTGTCTGTTTCGATATGAGTTTCGCATTGTTATATTGGGTTATAAAATAATTTCGTAGAGTTTTTCAATATTTTACTTTAATCCTCTCTGCGTTTATAATAGGTAGGTTTGTTTTACGCTTCCATCGTGATTCCTTATCTCTAAGTGGTATTTTGCTTGCTTAAAAAGAAAAAAATGTTCATTTTAGTCATTTAATGATTTTTTTATTTTCGAAAAGGAAAATCCGTGCACAGACGATTAGCAAAATTCGCAATGTGTATGGGGGAAGCACCGAACATCTTGACTTTGAAGAGCGAAGCGCTCGATTCGTCCTTCAACTGTTCTGGGAGGAAAGAACAAAAAAAAAAAAAAAAAAAAAAAAAAAAAAAAAAAAAAAAAAAAAAAAAAAAAAAACCTGAAATATGGTCATTCATGTAATTAGAAGCAGCGGTTTTAGGTCACGATTAAACATTAAAATCTTACCTATAAATAAGGCCATAACTGCAGTTATTTTTGAAGATAGAGAGTATCTTAACATAAATAATTTTTGAACGTAAATTTGCTTACAGTTTTAGAATCAGAAAGCGCGAAAAAAGAAAAATTGAAAAGCTTAAAAATTCATAAGTGTTTTTGAACCAAAAAACCTTTGATAGTTAGAAAGAAGAGAAGAAAAAAAAATTGAAATTTTATCCATAAATACGCCTATAACTCGGGCTTTTTCAAAGATAAAGAAAAAAAACAGAGAATAATTATAAAAAGTGAAACAGTTATACCCTTGCCCGTAAACAGTCCTGCATTATATAGTTATTTGGAAATAATAAACCATTGTGTAATAATTTGCAGCGTTTTCAACAATGTAACCTTTTATAAGTTTGCATTATTATTTAAATAAGGGAGAGAAGGTTTTTTTTTTTTTTTAGATATACACATCGTTTTTTTATAAACATATCTGTAACCTTGCTTTTCTGATGTAATCCTTAAGACTCTCCTCCTACGAACAGACGCCTTCTTTTGTAGTTCTAGTATGTAAGTAAACAGGTCGGGAGTTCCACAACCATCTTCTTGATCTCCACCATATCTCCTAGACCATAAACAGAGATGTCCTCGAAGGGCTAAGGAATGCAGTTCAATGATATCAGATGATCTAACGCTGGCCAGCATTTTGAGATCGTCGGCCTGCGTGGGCACCACCTCCTCGTGCCCGTTCAAAACTGATGTTGATTTCATATATCGTAATCTAAGATTAAATATAAGTTTAGAGTTTGATTCAAAGGACATACGGTTTCTTCTGGTTTTACAAAAAGAGTCAATAAGAAACAAAATGTATACAAATATTGAGCAAGTAAGTCTGTGCATCGGTAATTATTTCAATATGGTACTGGTTAAGGTCATCCTTGACTTTAAAAAGACCTGTTTTAACTCTGATAAATTAGAATCTAAATAATATTAGACGGATCTTTGTATTGGGTAGCAAAATAAGTAGTAGCATTTTTCAATCTTTCAATTTAATCTTCACTGTGTTTATAAAACCATGTTTACTTGGTGAATGATGATTACGTATTCTAAAAAAAGGATTAGGTAGGGTGCTTTAATGCATCAGTTTCAAACGGAATTCCTTATCTAAAGATAAGTGGTATTTCGCTTACTCAAAATGGAAGAGGAAGCAATTTAATTTCGTCATTTCAATGGTTTTCTTTTTTATTTCCGAAAAGGAAAATCCAGTGAACAGACTAATAAAATTTGAAGTGTTGGCAATGAAGCGTTAGGGGAAAGCATCTTATATTAAGTGGTTTGCTCAGGTCGGTCTGAGAAGTTCTTGGAGAAGGGAATTAAAAAATTACCTAAAAGATGCCAACATGTAATAGATCAATCAAATTGTGTCATATATAATTTATTAATAATATTTTCAAGAATCTGAAGTTTTTATTGAAATTGCTAGTAAAAAATGTTACGAACTTATTTTCCAACCCAATATATTGGAAGCTATAAAACGTATTGATTTTGAGAGTTCTGATGCACAGCTGTTGTTGCGTTTATAAAAATAAAGTTACACTTCAAATGGTGAGCTGTTTAATCTTGAATCTAACCGTTTTTGAACTACATCTCTAAAAAAGAAAAAAAAAAAGAAAGAAAGTTCAAGTGTAAATTATAAATTCAATGTTTTTTTTCTCTGCAAAATATATATATATATATATATATATATATATATATATATATATATATATATATATCTTTTTTTTTTTTATATTAATAAATACGTTTTAAGGTTTACACAGTTTTTCAAAACGAGGCGACTAATGTTAATAACGACTAATACATAATAAGTGAACTTTCGGCTTACATCAACACAAATGTTTACAGGTAAATTATTTGTTTTGCTTCAGCTTCGGTTTTTAAGACAATCTTTGAGAAAAGGGGTGAATGAGCACACTAAATTGGAAAATTTAAAAAAAATGGTTCAGAAAAGAGATGTAACGTTCTGAAATTAGTCAGTGGTGATAGACCATTTTATTGATTATTATGCTTTTTATATAATTGTCAATAAACAGTTATATCCCCTAATACAGTTACTTGTAAATAATGAACCATTGTGTAATAATTTGCAGCGTTTTAAATAATGTTCTTCGGCCAGCTCTAATTTTTATTTTCTCGTACACTTATGTTATTCTAAGGATCTTGTCCAGGAAATATTTTTTTTTGTTTTTCATTCATTCAAGCTATAGATTAGCTAATCAAGGAAAAGAATTAGAGCAATCGAGGTAAAAGTTGAACTATGGAAAACAATGCTTTGAAAGGAAATACCGAATTATAAAGCCGAAGAACGACACATACCCATCCTAATAAAATTCATAATGATTGCAAGGGCAACTGAATATGAATTATTTGACCAAGCCTATGTATATTAAGGGTAGAGACCGATAATGAAATTAAAAAAATAAAAATAAATTACATTTTTATCTATTGTTCATAAATGAAGGGATATAGAAAAACAATATGGCGTACATAACTCTTGCGCTAAGGATAAGATAAGACAAAAGACCTTAATAAAATATCGTGTGTGACGTAGAAATAGATGGAAGGTGGCGTTATCTTCTGTCGCTCGATAAATCTTGAGGATGACAGTAACGAGCAAGAAGCTGTCCTCGGGACCTCCAAAAATATCAGGCGCCGTAAGTTCTTACCGCCCTTCGATTTTCGATCTATTGGTGATGGATATTTTTAAATCATACGCCCGAGTGGAAATATTGCCTCAACTTAGACTGTACCGAAAGCGTGCTTCAAGGTCTTTGTAGAGCGATTACTTCCTACTTAAATATTCAATTCACAAAGTTCACTTTTTAATAAGATAAGTTAAATAAGACTTAATAGCTTTTTCAGAATAACTTAAAAGTATAATTATTTCACGGCTAGAACCATAAGTAAAAAATTAACGCTTATCGGATACTTTGCAAATTAGAAAAGCATTGTGAAATATGCAAATAGTTATTTCTTAGAGTTATTATAAAAGTAAGTTTTTACAATCGTACTTAACACATTGACATATTTGCGCTAATATTAGTTGAGTTTCTAACCAATCCTTACAATCCTCCTTGTAGGTTGAGGCGGCAGTGGCCAAGAGATCTTTTTATAATATGCCACTGAAGTGCTGCAATGGCCAACTTCTCCACTCATGCCTGAGAGTGTGTAGCTCTAGCGTCCTCACTCGTCTCCATTGGCTAGACTGGTGACGAAGCTGACTGAGAGGCGCTGGGATCTCCAGGCATTGTTCCCCTCGATTTGGTTGGAGTCCCATGGGCAATGTGTAAATAGGTATGAATGTGGCCAAGATTATAATTATATTGTTTTTTCATTTTATTATTAAATTTTTTTGTTTGTTTTCCCATTTGTTATTTAGGTTAACTTTTATTTTATTTTTGTTTTACTCTGTAGATATGGAATGAATGACTTCTTTAAGCCCTAATACTTATTGGATATGGCAGATTGTATTATTTATCACTAAAGCAATATATCCTATATTTGAGTCCAGATTTCTTTTTTGAATAATTAGTTATTTTTAGCAATTAAATTCCAGTGGAGCGACAGGCCGTGTAGGCCCCTAGGCTTCGCGGTGTAATCTTCTCGGAGATTACACTCACGTTTCTTGATGCATTTTGTAGTATAGGATCATCACTCCCTAAGCCTAATTTTGAGTGCCCACCATTTGGCTGACGGGTCTCAAATACCCGGGGAGAGGCTGTGGGTGAATCCCCATTGATTAATGCTTGAAAAAGTCCTCTGAGACTAGGATTCGAACTCGCAACCTTTCAGCATGAGAGACTAGCCTCGCTAGCCACTCAGCTCGGGCTTCCCCCAAATAAAGTATAGTTTTACTTGATCATTTGAAATATTATTAAAGCAATTAAATAATTTTCAAATAATCAAGTAAAACTACAATTTATTAGCACATAATCAATATAGAAGCCATAACTAGCATTTAAAACCTAATAGCTCATGGTGATATTAATTGACGGAAATTCTTCTAGTGACCTGTAACAAAACTAATAAAACAAAACACGGGCTATGTAATTTAGGCTATTAGTTGCAGATCGGCGGATAGACCGTTTTTTTATTAATCAACATTTTGTTTTTATACATTTCAAAAATAAAAAATTGGAGTGGGTGTTAAATATTTTCTTTTGCAAGTTTACCATTGAAAATCTGACTAAAATCAGGTGTGTTGCATAGAATTTCTAACAACTCTTCTTGAAACAAAATTATAAATTGCCTATTTAGATTTTATTTCATAAAATGAGGGTATAGATTATCAAATACAACAATCACTTAGTGTTCAAACCTTTTTTGTCTATTATTTATATGTTATGATTAGCTTTTTTTTTTGGAATATTTTTAAAGATGCAAACTACACTTAATGATCTGATTTCACTCATTATTTTAAACTAATGAAATGCATAATATTTTGTTTTTTTTATGTAGAAGAAAAAGTTTTTCATTTCGGGCTGTTTTTTTTTTTTCTAATTTTTCGCCCTTGAAGTGGGAAAATTTGGAAATTTTCTTTTATGTTATAATTATACATATATTTTTTTTTTCTAGCAACTAAAGTAAATAAATTACATAATAGCGTCAAATAAAGAATGATCAGAAATATTGATACTAGTAAAAAGTTTGTAATACTATTACATAATTATATGATGTTATTAAATATTAGACGTGAATTCATGAATACGTTAACAGTAAAAGAATAGGGCAGTATCAATTTTTTTTATTTCTACATAAACATTATATGATCCATTTATTGGGTACACTTTCAATAATGCATGGAGTTATTAAACAACAAAGACAAAAATGGAGTTAATTAAAAACTGAAAGGATGGCGTTAATTAAAGTATTGCATGACTTTTTCTATAATTAATAAAAATGTATTATTTTTATTACTCTTATTTGTAGCTCACATAGTAGGAAAATGATAATTAAAGTACTAGATAGAGCCAAATTCTTATAATGAGAACATAATCTTTAATTTGCTTATTCAGTGACAATAGGCATCATAAAGTGTTCGCTACATCATTAAAATTCGGGAAAGCTATTTTTCCTTCCACTCACCTATATATGAAATATATAATAAGGGAAAGTATTGCGATCGTCAAAATATTCAAATTCCAGTTTTCAACGGAAATACATGTTTTAGGGTCCCCTGAGTCCAAATAAACAAGTCCCGCAAGAAGATCTGTGTGTGTGTGTGTGTGTGTGGTAACTCCCGGACAAAAACGAAAAGTCCTATGAAACTGAACTTTCATATTTAAGACAACTATACGTACGAGATGTTACAGAAGCTTTTTCATCAAAACCAGCTGACCGGAAGATCTACTTTATACCATGCATTTTGTACCTTTGTTATTTTTTCAAAAACGGCTCTAACGATTTTGATTAAACTCTATATATCGATGTAATATTTAATGGGTTTAATATGATATAGGTTTCATTCTGATTGGAATAGTCTGACAGTGCTTAAATGCCGATATTTTAAATATTCTTCCTCTAAAGTACCTTTAATTTTGTAGATTTAAAAAAATGTATAACACCATCTTATCAACATTGATAAATAACGATTAAATATGCAAGTTGAACGAATTTGATTAACAGCTAAAGGAGTAAAGTGCAAACATATTTTTTTTATGCAATTTTGGTGTTTTCGAACACAAGAGTAGTAATATAGAGGTATAATATACCGTTGGATAGCTAGAGACTTTAGAAACTTTTTTATCTAATACTCGGAATTTTAAAAGTTAATTGAGAGTGATGAAAAGCCGATACTGATTGTTGTAGATAAAAACATAAAAGATTATCTAATAGAACACATGTTTCTATTGAAATTCAAAATAATTGATTCTTTAGCAATTTATTTGCATATTTAAATTTATATAAAATTCTTAAATTGATTTTAACAACGGAGATAAGGGAAAGTCGTGTGTTGCGCGCACCAGATTTAACAAATAAAAATTATTATTTTTAATAAATAAAATTTAACATTTATATTACTTTTAATCGTGAAAAATATTTATTTTAGACTTCATTTTTGGCTTTGTTAGTTTCCAGCTACGAGCAAAATCTTTTATGAAAATAATAACTTTTGCAAAAATATTGAATACCTCGAAAAATGGCTTCAATTTTTTTTTTTTTTCAAAACAAATAAAATTGATTTTTACGATTTATTCTCTTATAACCGAGTTCAATAAGTCTTTAAAGATATAATATACATACATACACACACACACATATATAATATATATATATATATATTATATATATATATATATATATATTTATTTTTTAACAAGCTATAGATGATGAACGACCGACCAGTGGTTAGGATTATAGGACACCGCTTAGTGAGCTGTTGGGTATTCTGCTGTTAGCTGTGTGGGGGACTCAGAAGCACCACTTCATTGGAGTGCCATTGCTATAGATCTCCCTAGCACAACAAGGGTGCTAAAATTAAAGGCGAGATAGGACCTAACGGACCATAAACTAGATAACGACCATTTTTTCTTCAAAACAACTGGAGAAGAAATTATGCGATTTTCAACAAGAGCTGTGCGAATAATCCAAGTTTAGTTTATGTTTTTTTGAACTATACTTGCGTGATAATATTTTATTTAGTTACTAACTATGTTAACAAAAAAAGTTTTAACAAATTAAGTTAATTGTATATAATAGGTACTAATAACTAAAGTAGTTTTTAGTTTGTTTAATAATATACTGCATTATTAATAATACAAGCTCATCTGTAAGTTTATTTTCTCCCTATATGTTTTATCTATTAAAAGTATTTTATATGCACACACTTTTTTTTTCAAAAAGGCTCTATGAGCTATTTTTATTATAAATTTTATTGTAAGTTAATTTAATTTAAATGTAAAACATCTGATTCCATTAAGTTACGAAAAACGCTACAAACTATTACACAATTATTTATTATTTCTAAATAAATATATTGGGGTATAATGGTTTATATAGCTGTTTACACGCAATTAAATAATATGAAAAGCAATAAATTAAATAAATTTCTTATACCACTGAGAATTCCTAAACGGTATATTTCTGCTATTTCTCAAGCGATTCTTTTGTTGTTTTTTTAGGGAATTCAATTATATATCGGATTGCTTTAACAGGGCCATTCAATAACATTTAATCGGCTGCTATTCTAAAACTAATCGGCTGAT
Organism: Piezodorus guildinii; assembly: GCA_023052935.1. Classification (NCBI taxonomy): domain Eukaryota; kingdom Metazoa; phylum Arthropoda; class Insecta; order Hemiptera; family Pentatomidae; genus Piezodorus; species Piezodorus guildinii. The sequence goes on from CM041294.1 coordinate 111,897,853, forward strand.
ATGAACGTATGGTTATTAGGACATCATCGGCGGGTGTCCTGGTATTTTAGTGCCAAATTAAAAAAAAAAAATTTCCCGTAGTTTCGAAAGATATTCGCCGATAGCATACGAAGGAGTGCGGGCACACGTTTTTTTTTTAATCCGTTATTCCGGCTATACGCATTTTGAAACTTAAGCCCTAAAATTTTAAATTATAATAAACCAAAATTTATTGATATAATAAAAAATAAAAGAGTTCTAGGGTCCAATCGAAATACAATAAAGTAAATTGTGCTCAGTGAAAATTGCTGATTATTTCTATAAATGTATACAGTACCTATTCCAAAACATTGTCTTAATTTTAAGGCGCATGCTATTAATAGTAACCTTATGTTATTAAAATATATACTATCGATTTTGTGACTGCTTTAGAAATAAATTGTTCAAAATAATCCTATAAACCAACTATTATATCCGATTCAGAATTCTAAGGGGATTTATTTACTATCAGTTACTGCGCGCAGTTTATTTATCTATCAATGGCATAGTGATTCTTGTTATAATCCACAAATACTTTTCCTTATAGAAATTTAAAATAAATTTATAATGACGTCTCGCGAAACCCCTGGACATTGTCTCCGCCATTTAGTCAGTGAAAAAAAATCTTATAATTGGCTTAGTATCCGAAACAAACGGCAAAGGGTTTCCCGAGTAAAGGGTTTTCTCCTGGGACAGATGTCTCCATTTCATTGCAAAGTCCCGCAGTTGCGAGTTAGATTGACCAGAAACCACCAGTCCCAGCGGTGTAGTCTCAATCTAACAGCAACAGGTAGGCTTCCGATGAGGGAAATTCTAAAATAATGTTGAAAATAACTTTCAATCGTTCGGAAGAATCTTGAAGTAATTCTGCTTCATGTATTTCTTTAACTTGAAATATTCTTATTTCTGAAAATTCAACACAATTTCTTCGAGGTTTATTAGGGTCCGCCTAGAAGGAGAATATTCCCTTATGAGTCTAATTTGCATCTTGTAACTTGTAACAAGTCTAATGAGCTGCTTTGGAGATGATAGCTTCAAAGTTAGTTTTTAATGAGGATAGACTCAATGTTAGTGGGTTACAAGTTTGTGTGGAGTCAGGCAAGTCTTTGACTTACGGTAACTTAACCTAATTTTCTTGCGGTAGGCACATGAACAGGGCAGCAATTATAATTGAATCATTTAGTTTTTTAAATATTAAAAAAATATGCAAATTATTACACAATGGTTTATTATTTTCAACTAAACTATATTAGAGTATAACTGTTTTTTAGGCAATTAGCTAACATGAAAAATAATAAATAATTCAAAGGAAACTGGTATATCACCGCTGCCGATTTCAAAACGCTTTATCTCTGCTAGTTCTATACCAATTTCAATGATTCTTTTTTCATTTTGTTGGAAATAAATAGACATGCGCGTAGACAAGATTAAATATTTTCTCTATCTTCAAAAATAACTGAGTTATTGACGTATTTATGGTGAAATAACAATTTTTTTGCCTGTTTTTTTTTTTTTTTTTAATTATTCACTTTTTTTTTTTTTTTAAACTAATACATTTTTTAATGGTGGAGTTTAGTTGACTGTTGAGAATATTAGATGAGGAAGATGATTGGGGTGCGTTTATCAAATGACCGCACCCCCAACCATCTTCCTCATTTAATACATGTTTTCTCATTCTTCACAAATAACTTAGTTATTGGCGTATTTATGAGTAAAATCTCAATTTTTTCTTTTCTTTTTTTTTTCTCTTTTTTATGATTATTCGCGGTATTTTGATTAATATCTGAAGCTAGAAAAGACTTGTTAATTTAATTGGTTATTACAATTTTTTTTAATTATATTAAAAAAAGGACACAAGATCAAAATTCTATATGTAGTTCAATGATAAAACTCAACAAAAAAAACAAAACAGAATTAGGCTTGAGACTCCTTTTTATAGCGCGCTAAAATGAAACTTTTTATGATTTTTCTTGCTAGCTAGATGTGTTGTAAGGACCAAAAATGCAAATAGCACTTTCTTGATCATTCAAATTTTTCTTTCCTTCTAAAATGTCCAAAATTACCAATTGGTAAGCTGCAAAATTAAAGGTGGTTATTTAAAAAAATAACTTTTAAACTAAATTAAGAACCAGATAAATCCCAATTTCGAAAATCATGCCGATTGTATTTATTATATAGACGTTTAATATACATAAGTCTCATCGTCTTTTGAGATATTTCCCTTCAAATATAGCCAAAACTGGATGTTTGCCATGTCTGGAGATTCAAATTAAAAAAAAAAAAAAAACAGACTCTCATGATCGAAATTTTCTAGCAACTATGATTATAACTTAGCTATAAATGTAATCAAAAAATTTGTCTCTTTTATTTTATAAACGTCTAACCCACTAATTTTTTTTTTCTCGAGTTTTTTAATTTTATTTCTTAACTGTTTAGGCAATGTGTTATAGAAATATAAAAAAAATAAATAGCACTTTCTTCATCATTCAAGTTTTTCTTTCTTTCTAAAATGTCCAAAATTACCAATCGGTAATGCGTTTATCAAATGACCGCACCCCCAACCATCTTCCTCATTTAATACATGTTTTCTCATTCTTCACAAATAACTTAGTTATTGGCGTATTTATGAGTAAAATCTCAATTTTTTCTTTTTTTTTTTTTTCTCTTTTTATGATTATTCGCGGTATTTTGATTAATATCTGAAGCTAGAAAAGACTTGTTAATTTAATTGGTTATTACAATTTTTTTTAATTATATTAAAAAAAGGACTCAAGATCAAAATTTCTATATGTAGTTCAATGATAAAACTCAACAAAAAAAAAACAACAGAATTAGGCTTGAGACTCCTTTTTATAGCGCGCTAAAATGAAACTTTTTATGATTTTTCTTGCTAGCTAGATGTGTTGTAAGGACCAAAAATGCAAATAGCACTTTCTTGATCATTCAAGTTTTTCTTTCCTTCTAAAATGTCCAAAATTACCAATTGGTAAGCTGCAAAATTAAAGGTGGTTATTTAAAAAAATAACTTTTAAACTAAATTAAGAACCAGATAAATCTCAATTTCGAAAATCATGCCGATTGTATTTATTATATAGACGTTTAATATACATAAGTCTCATCGTCTTTTGAGATATTTCCCTTCAAATATAGCCAAAACTGGATGTTTGCCATGTCTGGAGATTCAAATTAAAAAAAAAAAAAAACAGACTCTCATGATCGAAATTTTCTAGCAACTATGATTATAACTTAGCTATAAATGTAATCAAAAAATTTGTCTCTTTTATTTTATAAACGTCTAACCCACAAATTTTTTTTTTCTCGAGTTTTTTAATTTTATTTCTTAACTGTTTAGGCAATGTGTTATACAAATATAAAAAAAATAAATAGCACTTTCTTCATCATTCAAGTTTTTCTTTCTTTCTAAAATGTCCAAAATTACCAATCGGTAACTTGCAAAATTAAAGGTGGTTATTTAAAAAATAACTTTAAAACTAACTTAAGAACCAGATGTGTCTCAATTTCGAAAATCATGCCGATTGTATTTATTATATAGACGTTTAATATGCATGAGTCTGATCGTCTTTTGGGATATTTCCCTTTAAATATAGCCAAAACTGGTTGTTTGCCATGTCTAGAGATTCATATTTTAAAAAACAAAACAGATTCATATGATCGAAATTTTCTAGCAACTATGATAATAACGTAGTTATAAAAGTAAAAAAAACAAAAAACAAAAAAACAATTGTCTCTTTTCCTTAGTAAACGTCAAACCTATTATTTTTTTTTTAATTTTCTCGATTTTTTTAATTTCATTTCTCCACTGTTTAGGCAATCTGTTCTGAGGACAAAAAATGTAAAGCTTATTCTCATTATACCGTTGGTTTTGTAAAAATTTATTTCATAGCCGCAAAAGTACAAGGATTAGAAAGTTTTTCCGAACAAAGGTTTTAATCAACGAAGTTGATTTGAATTAGCTACAAAACTAAAAAGAAAAAAAAAAGTTTAACCATGGGATTATATTAATAAAAGGATAGAGAATAACTAGTAAAAATAAAAATCTAGAGCTGGATGGTCTGGATTATTTTGAATGGATTGGCAATGGATTAACCAAATATTATCAAAAGCCTTTTTCCACTTCCATGAAGACTACTGAGATTTTTCACCCAAATTTATAGAAATAATTTCTAATATGCCAACCGCAAAGAGATACCCATTATTTATTTTATGTCCCAACTTGGAAACAATCACTGATAGTTGATGTGAGCACTATCATAGCCAGACAATGACACCTAACGGTACCTGCCTGCCTACCATTGGTGTAATGCATGTAGGAGCAGGGCCGTCCATATTTGGTGGCGATGAGTGGTCGCGATGTCGTGCGGGTTGTACAAGAAGGAGTAGGAAGTACGATATCAAGTGAAAGATTTTATTTTGTTTCCTTAAACTAAAGAATTTAAAAAATTAAATTCAATTTAAATTTTTGTAGGTGTGCGGAATGAAAAAAAAACAACTAAAAATTGTTTATTATATTTTAATTTTATATTTGTTCATTTGAATTGAATTAATTGAATTCTTTACAAAACAAACGGAAAAAATCATAGACCTGTATTAACGAAGCCATTCTTCTTCTTCTTCCAGTGGCACGACAAGCCGCGTAGGCCCTGAGCCTCGCGGTGTAATCTCCTGGGAGTTACTAGATTTATTTTGTAGTGTAGGATCATTACTCCGTACTCCTAATTTTGTGAGAGGCCATCCATTTGGCTAATGGGTCTTACATATCCGGGGGAGAGGCTGAGAGTGAATCCCCATTTAATTATAACCTTTTTTTATTTATTTATAACCTTATAAAAGTTCCTCTGGACTGGAATTCGAACTCACAACCTTTAGCATGAGAGACTAGCGCGCTAGCCCCTCAGCCACGGTTTTCCCTAACGAAGCCATAGCGTGTTAAAACGAAATAAAATCATAAGTAACTGGAAGAAGTTAGTTCAGGGTGCAGTTAAAAGAACACACAATATAAGATATAAACATAATTTTAATTTTCTATCAGATTTCTATGTTATTTTATCTTCTATCATCTTTTTACTACTTTTTGTTTCTAATTATTTTTATACTTGTCATTTGTCATACCTTCATTTCACTTTGTTTTTATTTATATTTATATTTCTTATACTTATCATCTATATATTGCTTGCCACATCTGGTTGTTGTATTTTGTTTTTATAGCCCTGAAGAAGGTCTATAATTTAGGCCGAAACGTCGGCACCTGCTTATTAAGTTTATATATTATATTGTGTGTTATTTTTACTGCACCCTGAGCTAACTTCTCCCACTTACACTGTCAACTATTCTCACTTCACAATCATAATTAACCTTTATATCTTTTTCATTTATTTATCAAAAAAAAACCTTTAAAATAAATAGGCAAATGAAAATTGCCGGCATTTCTTCCTTGTTAGACAGTATCAAACCAAGCAGCGATTTATTATTTTGTATTAATTAGACAGATTATCGTTTTTTTTCGCTTTTTTAGAGGATCGAATTTCGCTAGAAACAAAGACTGTAATTCATTAACGATTATTAAAGATAATTGTCTCTCTTGATATTGCACAAAATAGAATATAAAAAAAAATAAAATAAAAATAAAAAATAGTACAGTTTTTTGCAGGGGAAAACTCACTATTATTACTTATTCCATATTTCTTAAATATTCATCGACAGGGTTTCTGATTCTTATTTTTTTAGCTCTTAATTTAATATTATACATATAAGCTAGTTTTCTACCCAGCTATATACATAATTAAGCCGTAACAAAATTATTTGGAAATAATGAACTATTTTGTTATTGTGCAGCGTTTTATTTTTAGAGTTATGGTCAAATTGCATGTATTACTAATTTGGGAATCTAAAAAATATTTGACATTCCAATTTTTAATATAAAAAAAAAAAAAAAATCATATATTTTTTATCAGGATACTCTCTTTGAAAATAAAAACTAGTGCGCGCAACACACGGACTTTTACTTACCTTCGTTGTTAAAATCAATTTAAGAATTTTCAAATACTGTTAGATGAAAGAAGTTTAGATTAATTAAATTGATTTTCGATATGTGTTTTATTAAATAATCTGTCATATTATTATCTAAAAGCATCAGTTAATTTTATCTGCTTTTCATCACCCTCTATTACATTTTACAACTTTGTGTATAAGATAATATTTTTTATAAAAGCTTTAGCTTTCCAACGGTATATTATATATGTATACTCGTATTACAGTTTCTATGTTAATAAACCAAAAAATGCATTAAAAAAATATTTTTTCAGTTTTCTCCTTTAGCTGTTTTTCAAATTCGCTCAACTTGCCTATTTAGCTGTTATTTATCAATACTAACAAGATAATATGGTTACTTTTATAGAATCTACAAAATAAAAGGTACTTTAGAAGAAGAAAATTTAAATTATTGGGATTGAAGCCCTTTCAGACTATTTCAATCAAAATGAAATAAACATAATGTTAAAGCCCATTAAATTTTACATCGATATAGCGAGTTTAATCAAAATCGTTGGAGCCTTTTTCGAAAAAATTGTAAAAAGGTGCTAAATGCTTGGTATAAAGAGGATCTTCTGTTAAGCTGATTTTATTGAAAAAGGTATTGAACGTCTCGGGCGTATAGTTGTCTTAAATATGAAGTTTCTGTTTCATAGAGTTATGGAATGAGATTTACTAATGGTATATTATGGTTCTTATCTTAAAAAAATAAATAAATACATTAATTTTTTTTTTTCACTTTTATCTTTCAGCTGATTATCATATTTGTCCAAGTTGTAAATTTAGCCATTTCTTATCAATGTCAACAACATGAAATGCTTAATTTTTTCGAATCTACAAAATTAAAGATACTTTAGAGGACGAAAATTTAAGCTATTGGCATTTAAGCCATGTCAGACTATTTCAATCAGAATGAAACCTACATGATATTAGAGCCTATTGAATTTTAAATCTATAAAGAGTTTAATCGAAACCGTTAGAGCCGTTTTTGAGAAAATAACAAAGATACAAAATGCATGGTATAAAGTAGATCTTCCGGTCAGCTGATTTTGATGAAATAGTTTCTGTAACATCTCGGGAATATAATTGTCTCAAATATGAAATTTCAGTTTCACACACCGGACACACACACAGGCCTTTTTGCGTGACTTGCTCACTTGGACTCAGGGAACACTAAAACGTATATTTCGGTTAAAAACTGGAATTCGAAAATATTCTATACATACAGGAAAATGAAAGTAAAAATGTTATTTCATTTTTTTAAGGTTTAGACAAAAGAAAATTCGAACTTGAACCTACCAGCAAACGAAATCTATAATTCGAAGTTTTAACATTCTCCTCATTAATACGAGCTTGTAAGCAGAAAAAACTTGATACTTAGCAGTTAAATTGATGGTGGTAATGTGAGAATTAGTATAAAAATTTACAATTTTATAAAACATTAGCTATAAGGAAAGTATATCAGAAACGTTTTTCTTGTAATTTAAAAAAAATAAAATAAATACGTGTTATCCGGCGACAAAATTAGATTTCGTCTTGAAAAAAAAAAGTATTGTATAAGCCTCGTTAATATTAATAGGCAGATGCTTGAATTGAGGGGCCTTGTCAAGGAGGTTTGGAAGAATTACTAAAAGAATTTAATTTGGACCAGAGTGCCCTCCAAACGCTGATGAAAATTCAATTACTGCACCCCGAACCTCTTGCCACTGTATTACAATCCTTACCGGGGTCTTCATTTCTTCCTCTAATTCTTTGCCTCCCTACAAGGCATTTCCTATTAATGAAAAAATCTATATTCTATAACGTTTTTCTTCCCTTTCTATCGTTGAGAGGGCTATGGTTATCTAAACGAAGTTTAAAATTTCAGCTTAGATAAACGAAAATTCCGGAAAAGTATCTTGAATAATTGAAAAACTGAACCGCTCGGGTATAGTCGTAATCATAAAACGTTTCACTGCTACAAGTGTTAATTTAACCTACAGGTGGGAACGCCATGGAACAATTGTAAGGAATGGCATTTTCGGATTTAAATAAAAAGTATATTTGCTATAAGTTATGAAGTTTTCGTTTGTAATTATTATTATCTAGGGCAATCGTTCCCAACAAAAATGTTCGCGGACCCATTCATTCAATAGGCACAATGACAAGGAATTTTAAGCCTATCATTAGTTATTGGTTTATTATTTTCAATAATGAACTTTTATAATCGACCGAAAAACAGAACAAAAAAAATTACCCTCCCACTCAAAATTTGAGGGCTTACGTTTCAAGAAACGTAGAACCCTAATAAAGAATAAAAAACCTGTTTTTCTGCCGAACACTGTACGCCGTCCGCGTCATTTTTCCGAAACTACTGGATTAATTTTTTTGAAATTCGCCATAAAAATACTAGGGCATGCACCGAAGATCCTAACACCTTTAATTTGACATCGGCTAGTTATTTAAAAAATAACGTCCGATTAAAGGTGATTTAATTAAATAACTCACTTATTTTTTAAGATAGAGATAAACATATATAGAGTTTAAGAAAAAAAAAGGAAAAATATTAGAATACAATAGAATATTTATTTATTTATATACAATATTTACAAAGTACATATAGATACAAATATGTTTTTTTTTTTCATGGTTTCAGTGATAATTTTTTCAAGATAACAGAGTTTCAATCATCGTTTGATTTAGCTAACGATAATACAATGTTTTGCTTAAGACAGTAGGAAAAGTAAAACCCTACACAATATAAATTTCATAGGAAAAATATTGCAGTCTTGCCTATATATACGCTTGTAACTCTGTTTTTATAGAAGATTAAGAACAATTTTATTACTGTTTTTAACCAAAAAACTGGGAATAATTATAAAAAAAAAAAAGAAAAAAGAAAATTAAAACTTTACCCATAGTTAGGCCCATAACTCAGTTTTTTTTTTTTTTTTTTGAATGTAGAGAAAAATATGTATAGAGTTTTAGATTCAGTAAAGCGCGACAAACAGAAATTGTTTTTTTGTTTTTTTTCACTCAACATTTTATTCACACCTGTAAAAAAATTACAAAAAGCAAATGTGCTAAAATCTAAGGAAACATGGTGTGGGCAGGCATGAGGGAGACAGCACCCAGTGGTGCATCCTCCTCACATTAATCACAACTATATTTAAAAAAAATGATCTATATATTCATGTTACAAATTATAATAGATGTAACTTCACCAAAACTCGTTTATTATTGAAGATGGAGAAAAATCGAAAATATTTGCAGCTATACAAACAGTTATACCGTAATATAGTTATTTAGAAATAATAAACCATTGTGTAATAATTTGCAGGGATTCTTTATTCACAACTATCATGAGAATAATTTGGTTCTGTTTGGGACTACAAAAGCATTATTTTTTGTTCTAAACCTCACTTCTTTCAATTCTGCAATACTTTTAATATTGAAAGAAAGAGAGAGAGGAAAAAAATTGAATGATGCTTTTGAGCACTGCCCCAAATCAAGTTGGGCAACTGTTTCCACGAGGAAAGAACTCCGGGACAAGCCCGACGTGACGTTTGGGAAGTTGAGGGAACTTTGTCGTCCATTTCTGCGACATCTGTCAAGGACAAACAGGGGACCACCATTGATGGATACGAATAATTTATATCTACTGAAAAACACTATATAAAAGTAAAATAGATTACTGAGAAAAACAATAGATCATGGATATGTCTGGCTTTAACCTATTGCTTTTCCTAGTCAGAGAGAAATATAGTGTGTGGGCAGACAGGCGGAGTGATGAGGTATTAAAGTTAAAAGACATAATTATAAAATTAATTTTTTAATCATCTATATACATATAAATATTGATACATTTATAAATGGCAATTGGTAACCAACAGAGCTAGAGCGTGCCAAAAAGGCTCCAACACTCCAAAAAAAAAGCTGCAAAATATTACACAATGGTTTATTTTTTCAGCGCCTTAACAGTAATAGCGGCTAATTTTATATACAATACTCCAAAGATTTAATGAGAGCAATACCAACACAGCTTCTTAGACAAAGAGCTTGTCAATAAAGCCCCAACACTTCATTAATGTAGCACTACGTAATTTTTTTATTTGAACTAATATAGCTCCTAACGGTAGGTCCTAACGACAAATCTGATATATATATATATATATATATATATATATATATATATATATATATATATCGTAATTTATTGAGGATACTGAGGGATGGAAATTCTTTATAAGATAACTATTATATTAATTAAATTAATTTTAATAAGCCTTTGTCGGCAAAAGATCAAAAGGCGTTTACCTAAACCCATGGTGGCCCCCAGCGATACCTCGGGAAAGTTTCTAGACCTTAGGACAAAGGAACCCCGGCTTTGGCACTTCCCATATTAGCCCCACCCGAGGTGACGACGATGAGATGGAAGATTCGAAAATGGGAGTCTTATTCCAGCCACGAGAAGTCGAGTTCCATCCTCAAGAAGAAGTGATGTCCGTCGGGAGTCAGAGAGAGCAGCTGGAAGATGAAGCCTAGAAGGGGCGCCAGCCGACAAAGTGTTGCAAAAGTATTTCTTTTTGTAATGTTGTATGGCAAAGGTAGTAGTGAAAATGTCCCTCAGTATTCTCAATCAAAGCTCTAGGCATTGTGTAAATATATCGTATATGTTAAGTTAATATAAATAATAATGTCATCTATTGAAATCTGTCTAATTTAATCTTACTCTGCATGCCACCTACTGGGATTGGTAAACACGAAACCTTTGGAAAGGAAATCCAATGGCTTCATTAAATATATTTTATAAATTGATTAAATATATCAAGTCAGCCAGTTTTTGAAGGTACCGCTGCCTTATAAATGCAGTCGGTCAAAAACATAGCAATATATATATATATATTATTTTTTTTTATATCAACAAAGTTTCTGACACGGAAAGTTTCGCTCCGAGCAACACCAACCGAGTTAGGTACAAACTGAGGGTAAAAAAACTCATACATTTAAAGTTACTAACCCCAGCCAAACGGTGTATCTCAATAAGACAGATATTAGAAATTTAAATCTAAATACTTTTTCCTTTAATAAAAAAAAATTGCAAATCATTACACTATGGCTTATTATTTCCATTTAACAATATTAGGGTATAATAAACCAATATAAAAATAACTGAGTTATATGCGTATTTACTGATGAAAGTTCAATTTTTTATTTTCACTTTTTAATAATTATTCGAGGTTTTATCTTTAGAAAACACTTTGCCCATAGGCCAAGATTTCAATTTTTTTTGCTTTACTGGTTCTAAAAATCTGTAAACATTTTTCTTTGTCTTTAAACATAACTGAGTTATGGACGTATTTATTTATAAAACTTCGATTTTTTTATTTTATTTTTTATAATTATTCGCGGTTTTTGGTAAGTAAACACTGATATTTTTTGCAGAGTGGCAAGCATAACAGCCTTATATGCCAAAGGTCACGGGTTCAAAACCTCAGGTGGTCCTAGGATATTTTAATGAGAGTAAAAAATTCATGATTATGCTGTCCTTCGGTGGTTTCGAGCCTGTGGGATATCAAGTACTATTTAAAGATACTTATCCTAATTAAATGTGGCTAGGAAAAAAATTATGACATCCACTGTAGCATCGTCCGATTAGTCACAGTAGCATAAAGTGACGTTAAATGATCTAAGGAACAAACTCATAATTTTTTTCTCTACCTTCAAAAATAACCTGATTTATTGAATTAAATCACTTTTAATCGGCCGCCATTTTAAAATAACCAACTGATATCAACGTCCAGATGTTAGGATCATCGCTGCAAGTATTTTTGTTGTGAATTAAAACAAAAATTGATCCAGTAATTTCGGAGAAATGCTGCGGGCGGCTTACGGCAGACCAACGGACTTTTTTTTCATTCCTTATTCCGGTTCTACGCATCTTAAAACGTAAGTTCTCAAATATTGAACAAGGTAAATTTTTTTTTTTTGATCGATGACCAAGGTTCATTATTGAAAATAATAAACCAATATCCATTTACAAGATTAATGATGTATGCTAATAAATATTCAACATAAATAAAACTTCAATTTCCGGGATTTTAATTTGTTTGCTGAACATTTTACTGTATGCACATTTTTGACTTAGCTCATTTAACATTTCATTCAAATTCCCACCTTGTTATGAAGAGATAGTATAGCTATTCAGTATTTTCACATATGAAAGTATTGTTTGTTGTAACTTTGGCCCCTCATTGTTAAGTTCATAATTTAGTTAGGAGGGCGGTATCACTGCCTCTACTGCTGTTTGAACAAGTCCCGGTGTTCATTTTCGTGCTTTCACTGTGAAAGGACGGTGTTGTACTGTTTTTCCATGGATGCATAATTTCACATAGTTTTTTTGAAGCCTATTGAATTGAATTGTTTTTATTGAGCAGGTGTTATAATGGAGAATTTTTAAGGAATTGCAACCAGTACGGTTACTTTTTCTTCGCCGGAGGTTGCAGGTAAGAAGTTAGGAACATGGGGAATGAGGGCACCGTAGTACAAAAAAATATGAAAAAAATACTCATTATTTCTCCTCATTCTTTATTGAAATTTACAGCTGTGCATAAATACAATGAGCAAACGTACTATACGGAAAGGACTTGACAATGTCTAGTGAAGAATTTACCACTTCAATGTTTATTTGATCAGTAAGTCTCGAGGCCACCGTCTTAAATAGAAAATAATTAAGTATAAAAAAAAAAATCTGCTGCATGAAAAAAACACCTCACTTTCACTTACCTCCGTTAATAAAATAATTTTAAGAAGTTTTATATGTATATCGGAATAGAAAAAGGCTGAAGAATCATATTGAGTTTCGATAGAAACAAGTGTTTTATTAAATAATTAATTATATTATTATCTACAACAATCAATTAGTTTCATCCACTTTTCATTACTTCACATTACTTTATTAAAATAAAAAAAAAACCTTACCACTACAATCGGTCTTGGGCACAGTACATATAGAGATTTGTACAGTTTATCTGGCAACGGCAGTGCAATGAGGTGATTAGGCCAATAACGCTCAGCTACTAGGATTTTTCCCTAATTATTTTGGGTGGGTACCTACTTGAGCAGGTCTGCCACAGGAGGGTCTCCATACCGTAGGGTCGCTCCCCGACTGAGTTAACAGAATAAATAATATTCTACCATAGCCGCGATTCGAACCCAGGGCCCGGAGAACAATAGACTAGTGCTCTATCCACATTATCATTACTATATACTTTGTGTAAAAGATAATATTTGTTTTTCTAATACATTTATCTTTCAAACGGTATGTTATACATCTATATTAATATTTTATTAAAAATAATTATTTATTTAAAATATTTATTCTCTTACTTACTTAGGCCGGGTATCAAATTCCTTAAGCTTATATATTTACCCGGTTTTAATCAATGCTAATAAGATTAGATGGTCAATTTTATCGAAACTACAAAATTTAGACAATGAATATTTAAAATATCGGCATTTAAGCCATGTCAGAATATTCCAATGAACATGAAACCTACATCATTTCAAAACCCATTAAATGATGAATTTATATAACGAATTCAATAAATTCGTTTGTTCCGTTTTAGAGAATATCGTGAAAATGTGCAAAATGCATTGTATAAAGTGGTTCTTCTGGTTCGCCGTTTTTGATGAAAAAGTTTCAGTTACATCGCAAGCATATACATATCTAAAATACGAAATTACAGTTTTTATACGGCTTTTGTGTTTCGAGCTAGACTGGCTTCATACACTACGCAAACACACACACACATACATAATTTATTGCGAGACTTGGTGATTTGGAGTCAGGGGCATCTAAAAGTGGTACGAAAATATATTCAATATTCATTCATAATAATATTCACTGATCTTGATATTTTTCCTAAGTATATTATATATTTCAAGTGACTAAGCTATGTATGAAAACAATATCAAAGTTGAGTTTCTTTATAAACTTTTAACTAGCTCTAATTAGCTTTAACTAGTCTCGTTTTTCATTAGTTTTCAAGAATTTTTTCAACCCCATTCTTCCTCATTTGGGGAATGTGTTGTGGAGAAAAACAGTGTAAAGTTTAGGTTAAAAAAAAAAACCTGTACCACTACAGCCCATGGAGGGTCTTAGGCTCAGTACATATAGAGATTCGTACTGTTTCAAGGCCAACGGCCGTGCGATGAGGTGATTAGTCCTTAATCGCGCTCAGCCGCCAGGTTTTTCCCCAATCAATTTGGGTACCCACTTTATAGAGGCTGGGTCTGCCCCAGGAGGGTCTCTATACCCTAGGTTCGCCCCCCGACTGAATTAACAGAATAAATAATATTCTGCCACAGTCGGGATTCGAACCCAGGACCCGGAGAACAATACACTAGTGTTCTATCCACATTATCATTACTATATACTTTGTGTAAAAGATAATATTTGTTTTCTAAAACATTTACCTTTCAAACGGTATGTTATAAATCTATATTAATATTTTATTACTGCAGACTAGCGCTCTATCCACTAGACCACGCCGCTCCCATATAGACAGAATAAAAAAACAACTGATATTTACAATCTTCTACGATCCCTCCGCCAACATAAATCCAGATTAGTTATTTCAAAGTTTTTATTTTATTAATATTTTTGTTATTGTATACCTTTGTTTAGTTTGGTTTTATTTTATGTAATTTGACTTTCCTTTTGTTTATATTGTATGAATGTGATCCATTAGCGACATTATTATTGTCCATTGTGACAAATTGTAATGCATAAGAATAAATAAATATATAAAAAAAAAATTATATATTCTTGGCACTATGGTTCTGAAAGAATCTTAAACTCTCTTATGATCTTCCTCTATTCTCTCCTATACTGGGCAAACTTATTTCCTTTTTCACAAGAACTACCCCGTCTCGCAACCACTGCCTCCAGCAGGTGTTCGATTCCATGGCTATACATGTTATTGAATTGACCGAATCCGACTGTCCATACATTGCAAATTTAATTAAACCATTATTATTTAATCAATACCTTTATTTCTAACCAAGTAACCTCCATTAAAGTATAAAATACTGCCGTCCCACCTTTTAAAAACTAAGTGTTCAAGTTTAACAAGCCACTTCTTCCACTGAAGTCTTGTTCATCTCCTTACTCCTCCTGAATTTGAATTTAAAATCATCTGGATTGTCGCCCTTATTATTTGTCCATTCGTAATGGGACTTATAACGAATTTCCATATAATGAGTTATTATATATAACATCAATATAACTTATATTATGAGTTTCCAGCATATTTTATTTTATTTATTTCTCACTTCATATAATCCTAATCATTATTCTCTTATGAGAGGATAAATCTTGCGCGGTTCTCTCTTTTTCCGATTCCAAACTCCATCAGTAGCTTTTAAATTAATAAAAAATAAGTTCATCAACATTGTGTTTCACAAGATGAATGTGAATGATGAGAAATTAATTGCATTGTATGTTGAAAATGTATTAAGGCTTCAGTATTATAATTTTTATGACATAATACGCATAGCTTTAGAAAAGAGGAATTATCATTTTGATATTCATTAAGTTCATAATTAATACTTGCCATCCTAAAAATCCCAGCAGTTTTTTAATTAAAAAGCTGTGAAAGATATTTCACAGTTTACGACTTAAAGAGTAACTGCGAAGTATTTTATGTCGTAATCTTTTCAGAGGTAGTAAAAACACAAAAATTATTCCCTGTAGATCTTTCTTTTCAGAGATTTAACTTACTAAACTTTTTATTTACTGTTTTACTGATTCATTGTAGACTTTATGTTTTTATTTTGTAAGTTTGTTCGTAGATTGGTTACTTGGAGTTGTTTTTAAAGCTATCATAATATAATTATTACGTAAAAAGCGCCGAAGACCAAACTATTGTCATAACTTCTTGTTATAATATTTTTTTAAAAATTCATATTGTTTTTAAGCTATTATAATCACAATTATAAGCTATTACAACCCTGTGAATATTGTAACAACGTTTCAAAAACGGTCGAACATCTATTGTTAGAGTTCCCTCTACTTTAAACAACTATGCGAAAAATTAAATTAGGAGGATTCCTAAAAGATGTTTTGCATGATAATGAAGATAGTGTATAAAACTAATAAACTATTAAAAATACATTTACAATTGCAATAGTGTCTAATAAACTTCAGTGGCCAATGACCTATGAGTAGAGACAAACAAAAAAAAAAAATTAAATTAATTACTACATAAGAAACTTCGAAGACCAAACTGTTCTCCATGTAACACTATTTTGATTACAAAAAGCGTATTGTTTTTTAAACTGTTAAAATTTAATTATTACGTAAAAAATTCCCAACACCAAACTGTAATAAGTTCATGTTAAATATCTCGCTTCAAAAAAAAAATCTTGTTGTTTTTAATCCATTATAATTTAATTATTAAATAAAAACTCCGAAGACCAAACTGTTGTCATAACTCCATGTTACAAAATTGTAATTAAAAAACAATATATCTTATTGCTTTTAAACTATCATAATTTAATTATTACGTATACAATTCCCAATACCACGCTGTTGTCATAAATTCATATTAAATATATCAATGAAAAAAATTCTTATTGATTTTAAACTATTTTAATTTAATTATTTCGTGAAAAACTGCTATGACAAAACTGTTGTCATAACTCCATGCTATATTATTTTTATTTTAAAAAAATCTTATTTTTTATATTTTGGATTTATATTTATTTAATATTTTTGGATAGACTGTTCATTATTTGGATTCGAATCATTTAGCTTAGATATAAATACAAGAATAAAATTACTCTAGAGGTTAAGGAGCCTTATTGTTTGTAAAAAGTAATAAATAACTATATGTAACTAAATGAAAATATGTAATAATTATCAGTTCAATAAATATGTTTGCCTGAAAATCTTTTATATTCTTATGTTTTTATTTATTAGATCTTTTAGTACTGTGAACCTAGTAGTGCTTAAAATTAGTATATATAGTGTTTGCATTAAAAAATATAAAGATAATCTTGATCATTTGCGTACCTCTTTTTTTGATATCCACATGACACAATAGACACAGTTGTACTTTCACTACTGACACTGCTACTAGATTTTTGAGAATCCTGGATGGAATGTCCATTGTATGATTCGTGGTAGGAAGGTGCATGGCTGGGTTCTAAGACAATATCTCCGATGCTAAATAAATAAAAAAATTAAGGATAAATAAATTGAACTATTTTAAAATAAAATAAATAACATAAAATAGGAACAAATAAATTAAAAGTATGAAAATAAAATAGAAGAGAATAAATAAATAACAAATTAAATTAATAATAAATAAAAATAGGTAGGGATTGCAAAATAAAAGGATTGTGATTACTACTTGGATAATTATGGGAGGAATGCAATTTTTTTTTAATTGCATACCTTCAACAGACGACCAACAGAATATTGATTCTATTTTTTTTTAATTTTAAACGTAACAATAAAATTGATGCAAAGTGTCATAAGTATAGTTAAGTAGTATTTATATAGTAACCACCATTTCTTCAGTTGTATATATAAATGTGTAATAATTTAATAAGTTTAATAATAAATAAAAAGAAATAATGGTAGTAAAAAATGAATAGAGTTTAATTTATCGAAATAGGAGAAAAGACAATTTCGAAGACATGCCGTTTAGAGGGAATAACATAAATTATGGATGACCTAACTAATTTCTTCCGCAGATAAGAAAAGTCTGATGCAAAGCTCAGTAAACTGGGAAAAAAAGTCTTGAATTTGATATGCTTTCTAATGTAATGGAATGTTGTTGTTTTCCAATAGTTGTTTGTGTGATTATAAAACAGTTCAGTGGATTTAACTTAACATTACGATTTATTTTATTTGATGATTAATTTAACTGAGGCATGCAAAGTCACTGAACATTCTGTTGAGATATTGAAAATAAGGAAGTAAGATTAGAGGTATTTCCATTAAACAAGAAAGCATGTTTTTACAATAGTACAAAACTCCACAGAAACTTCTCAAAAGAATCCACAGTGCTTATTTATTTTATTTTAATTTTCAATTTTCTTTTTTTCTCTTTCCTTTCTTATTTACATCAATGTTTTAAATTTATATATTATTATTTTATTTTTATTACGTAACCTGCAGGAATAAATAAAAACATTGTATTAAAATATACCGTATATTGATCAAATAGGATTTTGTTCCAAATCTTAATTTACTTTGAGTGTCGTACATATTTTTAATTACAATTATTGTTGAGGATAAACGTAGTAGAGATTGCTTTAAACCTATCCTTACCTAGAAATTGAAGTTAATCCATTAGATTACAAGGGTAGTAAATATTTGTCTTGTCTGGTTTGTACGGAGGGGATTCAAGTTCGAAGTTTAAGATAAATCATCCACTGGGTTATAACTGACTAAACTGAATGAAGGGTTTATAAATATTTTCAATCATGTTCTTATATAACTTAAATTTAAATTAAAAAAAAAATGTAGTAACCGTATAAACATTATTTAAATTTTATTTTCTAAATAACTTTGTTGTACAAAAACAGTATGCATTGTGCGTACTTATCAGCATTCAATTATATCATTAGATATTTTGTTTGTTGGTTAATTCATTAACATAACTTTGTGCTGTTTTGGTTAATCACACGATGCTGCAGTGGGAATCTTAAATTTTGCCTATTCATGTTTTTACTAGAATAACAATCTTTAACAAGTACCTGACATCTTACAAACTCGGGACCACCATTTTACATCCCATCGTAAGGATGCCATAACAAAGAACTCTTTACTCTCTTTAAAAAATCATTGGACCATCTAAAAGGTTTCAACCCACGACCATGGACAAAGAAGGCTGTTATGCTAGGAAATACACCACAAATGAACCCAAGGATCATTTTTCATTAACCGATTTAATATTTTCCCTTTCTTTTCACATTAAATGCTGCCACTATCCAATTAGCTGTCATTCATACTTAATTGAAACTGAAATTTCATATTTAAGACTACTTATACGCCCAAGATGTTACGGCAACTTTTTCACTAAAATCGGCTGACCGGAAGTCCTACTTTATCCCATGCATTTAGCACCTTTTTACGATTTTCTCAAAAATGTTTGAGCCGATATTTATTGAACTCACTATGTCGATGTAAAATGTAATTGGCTTTAACATCATTTGGGTTTTATTCTGATTGAAACAGTCTGACGAGGCTTAAATGAGAATATATTTTTTCCTACTACCTCTAATTTTGTAGATTCTATAAAAAAAAACAAGATATCATCTTGTTACCATTGATAAATAATAGGTATATATGTAATTTTAACGAATTCGATATGCACCTAAAGGAAAGAAACTGAAAAAATATTTTTTAATGCAATTTTTTGTTTTTGAACATAAGAACAGTAAAATGTATGTGTAATATACCGTTGGAAAACTAAAGGTTTTAGAAAAAAAAAATCGTATACACAAGCTTGTAAAAGTTAACAAAGAGTGATGAAAAGCCGATAAAACTTACTGATTATTTTAGATAATGATATAATAGATTTTTTAATTAAACACGTGCATCTATAGAAATTCAATTTAATTAATTATTTAAAGGTTTTCCTCATTTTTATCTCTAACTGTATTTGAAAGTTCTGTAGTCGATTTTGAAAATGGAGGAAATCGAAAGTCGTGTGTTGCCAGCATCAATTTTTTATTTATAATTATTATTATTTATTTATTTCTTCCTTCTAGAAGTTTAACAACTATTTTAGCATTCGTATAGGCGTTGATGACCTTTGCTGTTTACGCCTTAAAGCTTTAGCTAAAATCCAATAAGCAGAAATATAGAAACTATTTCGAAGAAACATGAACACAAACACCTGAAAACAACAGTTTATTTATTTAGGAAATCTGCAGTATTTTAGTTAAATTTAATAGTAAATTTATTGATGTTTTCTCTAATTCAAGTTTCAAGCTTGAATGTGAATCTCAGCAATAAATTTTTATTATAGATTTAAAAGCTTCTATCTATTTTATTTATTTTTTAAATCAATAAAAGCCAATACCTTACAAACCGTATAGGCGATTTTAAGTCATTTAACCCTGAAGACTTAATATTTAAGATGTATGAATCAGGAAAAATAATTTGCAAGGACTAGATCTAAACTAAAAAATCTATAATCAGAATCTCTGTGATTACTTTTCTTTTCCTTCTTTTCAATCCTTTAATTTTCAATCAGAAAATATTTATATTCAAATTTTAAATAATTTGACTATTATGTTTTTTCCATAAAAACATACAAAAAATTATTAATTTGTGAGCTAGCTTAATTTAATCCTCACAGAAACAAGTACGCTAGAATGTGGGTAAACATGATTATGCTATATATCCATAAGCAACTGACGCTAGTGAAATTATATTATCTATAAATGAATATATTAGCTTATGTTTGCTCTGATATTAATGGAAAATGAAATTTTAGAACATTAGCTTTGGAATTAAGTGCTAATTACTTAGTGCCTCTCATGTAACATACCTTCGTACATATTAGAACACTCAATATCTTCATACCACTAAACCAAACTAAATTTTCTGAGTAGATTTATCTGCTGTCTTGTGTGGCATTCATTACATCGGTTCAGCAGAATCCCGCATATCCGACCAACAGCTTCATTATTGCTGTTTGTTTTATATGATTAATAATTAATAATTCACGTTAATAATTAGTTTTATTATTATTTATTTATTATTTATTAGCTACGTTAAATTATTAGTTTTTATGTTATAGAGTAAATATTTATCATTCTTTTACTGTAAGTAATATTTTACTGACTAAAAAAAAGTTATGTAATTTTACAAATCCATCGCTTTGGTTTATTGTCGCATATTCAGAATAAAACTAAAATATAATTTAATTTGATTATATTCATCATAACTCTATATGAATTAATAACACAATGATTTATTTTTGTTTATAGATTTTCTCCGACTATGTCATTCATTCCGCGCAAATTTAAATATTTACCCATTTTCGAAAATATAACTAGAAAACTCTCAATATATATATATATATATATATATATATATATATATATATATATATATATATATATATATATAAATTGCTTATTTTTTACGTTATGGACGCTGTTTTTTTTGGACAATTTAGAACGAAATTGATTGTGTAGTTGGTATAGTTTGAAAATATTATACACCAACCACAATACAATAAACCAACCAACTCATCATTATCTTACAGAAAATATGCAATTTTTTAATGCGTTATGAAATAACGTGTGTATTTTTGGATAGAATTTCGATAAAATTAAACGATTAGAAGACATAAATGTCAAAATGCAATTATTGTAAAAACTTTCCTGTAGTACCTTTTGGATATAAGCTTATCCATTATACTGTCATATTCCTAGACATTGCTAATTAAAAAAGTCATTATTAAATAGTAATCTCGATTGTACTTAGGATGGAGTACACATTATTTCGTTCCAAATTAAATACGAACCATTAATTACTTTTTCTCTGAAGGTGCCAGAATTTTAGTTTTAATCTAATTATTAAAAAAATGTTATGTAACAATGGCTAATTGTTGCATGACGTTGATTTAAAATTTATTAATTTATTTATTTTTTTTTTTTAAATAACAATTTTTATTGAGAAAATTTTACAATCTGTCCCAATTTGGACATTGATAGTATTGCTGAATGATATCAAACATACTACATTCATACAATATTTACACGGCATAAAATTACAATAAAATATATACACAATAATGAATCAATACAAAAGTCAATAATTCACTTATACCTATATACACATACACACACTCATACATACATCACATTGAGTGGAGAATCTAGCCAGTGCTAGAACTCCAATATATTTACAAAAGGTCGCGGGGCCACTGCCGTTTCAACCTTCTAGGTGGGTTGTATGGATGAGTGGAGCTGGATAGGGATTGAGCTAAAGGATTAGGATGATGAATGAGGTTCTGGTGGAATTTGGAAAATTTGGATGGAATTAGGTCTGAAATAAATGGAACATTAAGGTCGTGGTGCAAGGTATAATTGGAGACATAATAAGGAGCATTTACTATTGTACGGAGGACTTTGGATTGAAAGGATTGAATGCGTTTGATGTTAGAACGTTTAGCTGTCCCCCACAGTTCAAGTCCGTAGGTCCAGATGGGCTTCAGTATTGTCTTGTAGATTAATAATTTGTTTTCAACTGTAAGTTCAGATTTTCTGTTGAGTAGTCGGTATAACTGTCCGAATCGTCGGTTGAGTTCTTGTCTTTTAAGTCTTGTATGTGGGTTCCAAGTCAATCTTTTGTCTAACAGTAAGCCAAGATACCGGACTGTATCTGAGAGAGGAATCGGTAATGAGTTGAAATAAACTGGCGGACAGGATTTTCGTCTAAGAGTAAAGGTTATGTGTTTACATTTGGCTTCGTTCACCTTTACACGCCAGTTATTACACCAGTGTTCGATAAGGAAAAGGTGTCTCTGAAGATTTAAGGATGCTGTTTCAGGATTGGAACTGGATGATAGGATGGCGGTGTCGTCTGCAAAAGTTGCCAGAAAGGTATCAGGATGTGTAGGAATATCAGCAGTGTAAAGGATGTAGAGGATGGGTCCCAAGACGCTGCCTTGAGGAACACCGGCCTCAACGGGATAAAGGTTAGAAAATTCTTCACCACAGCGAACTCGGAAGGAACGGTTCGAGAGATAGGATCGGAGAATGAGGTATAGGGACTGGGGTAAATGGGTTTTCAGCTTGAAGAGTAATCCAGTGTGCCATACCCGGTCAAAAGCTTGCGCAATGTCCAGAAACGCACCAGAACAATACTCTTTGCATTCAAGAGCTGAGGAAATATGGTCTACAACTCGGAGCCCCTGTTGAACTGTGGAATGCTGAGGACGGAATCCAAACTGATGGGAAGGAAGATTTTGAGATTCTAATATGGGTAGGATACGTTTTAGAAGAAGTCTTTCGAAGATTTTTGAGAGGATGGGGAGTAGACTAATAGGCCTGTAGGATGAAGTGTTGTTGGAAGGTTTACCTGGTTTTAAAAAAAGGATGATGGTGGAATGTTTCCATAACAGTGGAAAATAGGTGGTGCGGAGGATGCAGTTGTAAATATAAGTAAGGAATATAATAGCTTTCTGCGGAAGTTGTCGGAGGATCTGGGGAGTAAGGAGATCGTGTCCAGGAGATTTACGGAGAGTCAGTTTTTGGAGAAGATATTTGACCTCAGAGGG
Organism: Piezodorus guildinii; assembly: GCA_023052935.1. Lineage (NCBI taxonomy): Eukaryota > Metazoa > Arthropoda > Insecta > Hemiptera > Pentatomidae > Piezodorus > Piezodorus guildinii. Next base: position 111,921,213 of record CM041294.1, read on the forward strand.
ATTAATAGCTTTAGGAGGTAGGGAAAGTGGAATCGGTGACATAAGAAAGTCTTGCACTTTTGCGGTGTGATTGATGTGGGATTCCGGGTGAGGAGTGAATACTTTGGAGAGGTGTGTGGCGAATTCCTCGGCTTTATCTTCATCAGACGCAGCCCAGGAGTCATCACCACGTCGGAGAGGATGGGAAACATGATGGTATTTTAGGATCTTTTTCGTGACATTCCACAGGGAATTATCACGAGCTGATAGAGAGGAGAGGTAGGAATTAAAGGACTGGGAACGGAAGTTCGCCAACTCCCTCTTCAATTGTCTACAATAGAAGTTATAGGAGCGGCGATCTGTTGGGTGTCGGGTGCGCTGCCATAATGATCTTGCTCGGCGTTTGGTGTGGATAAGGTCTATAATAGGTTGTGGAAAATGATTTTGGTCTGGATTTATATTGGAGTGTTTAGGAGAGGAAGCAGTCCAGACAGCTTGTTGGATGGCGGTGGTAAAGGAATAGACGGAATTATCTAGGTCATCTTGGGTTTTGAGGGTTACTCTAAGGTCAATATTATCGGTCAGGATTTGGCGGAAAAGGTTCCAGTTGACAGGGCCTCGGATGAATGATGGTGGAATGGGTTTTGGAATTGGAGTGAGAGATACTTTTAGGATCAGTGGACTATGGTCTGAGGATAGTTCATCAAGGCGAGTTAAAGACAAGTTGAGAGAGCCTAATCCGCTGTGGATAAAGAAGTCGAGGATGTCAGGATTGCGGTTAGGATCGGTTGGCCAGTAGGTAGGGGAGTCAGGAGGCAGGATATTAAAATTTCGGGAGTTGAGTGCAGACAGCAAATTTCGTCCCCGAGAATTCGTGGTTCTGGAACCCCATGCTGATGCTTGGCGTTTAAGTCTGCACCCAGAATGAAACGATTTCCTAAGGAATCCAGGAAGGATACAAATTCAGAATTGGAAATGGAATGTTTAGGAGGGCAATATGCAGATGTGAGGGTTACCGGAAAGGAAAAAGTCTTGATTACTATGGCTGTGGCTTGTAGGAAATCATAGGTGGGAAGTGGGAGTAAATGATGAGAGAGGGATTGGTGGACAATGATAGCAGAACCGGCATGGGCTTTACCGTCTGGGTGGTCAGTACGGTATGTCATGTATTGCGGTATTTTGAAGTACTGTTTAGTCGTTAGTCTTGTTTCAGTTATAAGTGCAACATCGATTGTTTTGTCTTGCAACAACGCTGTCAGTTCGTCAGTATGATTTCTAACACCATTCGCATTCCAAAGGAGAATGGATAAGGAGTTAGGTGAAGTCATTTAAGGATTTTTCAAGGCAGGGATTAGATTCGATACTAGATTTGTAAGGAGTGATATAAGCGGCATAACAAGAGATTTGATTTCGGAGATGAACGATGTCATTAGACTGGTAAGATCTGTGACGTTTGATGGTGGAGGGATATGAGAAATTTGATGTTGAGGAGTTTTTTGAAGATTAGGTAAACTTTGAGGGATAGATTCTTGTACAATAGATTGAGAATGTTGAGGAAAATGTTGTTCCGGCAGTGCCTCGACTTCATGATTCTGGTTACCACCTCCAAGCAAGTGGGCAAATGACACGTTAGAATTTACAAGTTTAGATGGTTCTCTTCTGCTTCTGGTTGGTACAGCTGTTTCATTCGGATCCTGAGGTTTTTGGTATCTGGTTCTGAGTTTCTTGTAGATTTCACATCCCTTGTAGTTAGCCGGGTGGTCCTTGAGGCACAGAGCACATACAGCGGGTGCTGATCTTGATCTTGTACATTCTTCTGTTTTATGCTGTTCACCGCATTTCACACAGCGTGGTATGTGATGGCAATAACTTTTGGTATGACCATATGCCTGACAGTTATGGCACTGGACTATTTCTTTCTTTGTGTAAGGTTTTTCAACTTTTACACGGGTATAGTACAGTCTGCTGAGGTCATATATTTTTTCGACTCCTGCTGATGGTTCCAAGTCCACGAAGAATAGAGGCAGTGGACTTTTATCTTTTAGAACGTTGGTGACTTGCCTCACTTGGAATCCTAATTCTGTCAGTTCTTCTTTGATAGCTTCAACGGGTGTTGAGGAATGTAGGTTTCTGATTACGACCCTTAATGCTCTCTCTTGGCGCAGCTGATAAGTATGAAAGTCAGCTTTGGTCTCAGTCAGATATTTTACAATCTTTCTGTAGGTTTCAGCAGTAGTCGGAGATATTTTAGTATCATTGGTTCTACTTATACAATAATAACTATTAGGATCTGTTACTTTGTTTAAATGCGCACACATCAGTTTAAAATTTTTAATATTTTTAACAAATATTGGTGGAGGTAGTGGTTCTCTGGGTATAGGAGAAGATTCCATGGTTTCTTTTTCATTTTGGAGGATCTGAAATGGATTCGGTGTAAAAAACGGAGATTCATCAGTTATTCCTTGTGATGATGTGCTGGGCTGTGGTTCAGATCCTAATGAGGTAGCTAACGCGGTCGCTGGTGGAATCATTTTTTTATTTTGTTCACGGCGGGGTCTCTGTTTTGTGGGAGACGAGTTAGAACCTGCAGATCTAGATCTTTTACTTGCGGACTTTGAGGACATGACTTGATGAAAATATCTCATTGATTAAGAAAATAATAATAATAAATAAATAATGAGATAAGAATTAAAGATATAAGAAAGATAAGTTAAAGAAAAGCAAGCCCGAGCTTGCCGAGCTAGCGGCGATCAGCTGATCAGTGACCCTCCTTTCACTTTTTCGTGATTTTACAAAGTAAATTATAACTTTGCTTACCGAAATTTCTCCAATATTCACTGCCGTAGTATTCCTGAGGTCTAGTGATGTTCTCCAGACTGAATTCAAGCGAATTCCTACTGAAAAAAGCAAAAATCTGAGAGACGATGTAACGTATGACTGTTATCATCGAGCGCATCAGCTGATTTATTAATTTATTAGCAAAGTGAATTGAGTACAAAGTTTGACTACATTGAGTGTAAATTGATATTAGGTTTCAGTTAATTAGTATCAAGGGTCTACTGTTAATTGGTTTAGGCATTAATCTCTCTTGAACCACCGAAAGGTGATGAATAAAATATGGATGCTTCATCCAGCGGTCGTTTTAACGATTATCAGCATTGAATTTATTTTTGGCTTAATTAATCATGAATGATTTTAAGTATTATTTTTAATCAAACGTAGTAGTTAGTATTCCAGTTCTTCTCCGCAATAAAATACATGCCTTTAAATATTTGAATTTGTTGATAAATGTGTGTAAATAACAATTTTCTATTTGGAGTACTTTTATGCTTTAAACTTGAATTAGGCAAAAATAGTTAGTTGACGTCAACTAACTATTTTTTATTAAAATATCGCGGGTTAAAAAAAATTAAATAAACCGTGGTTTTGAGGTATTTTTGTTATTGCTTCTTCAAAATATTTTCTGTATTTCTGGAGGTTCTATAGCTACGGCAAGTAACGAGAGAGGAATCTACAGATATAAATCGGTTAATCAAAATAAATCCTGCTGTCTCCTGTGATTTAGTAGATAACATAAAAGCCTTCTATGCAGAAGGTAAGGGATTCAAACCCAGCAGATGACCCTGCAGAGTTATAGTTCAGCTCAAAAGGCTCACATACAAATATTGCAATCGTTTTATTAAAAAATGTTAAGACTTATAACGACAGCTTCTTGGTACATAAACAGCAAATAGGATCACCTGTAGGGTAATGAATATCATTACCACATTCTAGGCCAAGGGTCAAGAGTTCAAACCCACAGGTGGCCTTAGGATTTTTTATGAGAGTAAACAAATCCTTGGTTATACCTCCCTTCGGAGGAGTTATAAAATTGGTGTCAGAAGCCTTTGCGTTCTCAGATACTCTTTAAAGATCGCTATCCTAATTAAACCTGGATAGGAAAAATTTAGGACTCCCACCATCAAAACAACCTCAGTAGCAAAAATAAATCCAAGTTATTAAAGAACATTAAATATATATATATATATATATATATATATATATATATATATATATATATATATATATATATTGTATATACATCATTACTAAATACAAGTAAATCTGAATAAAAATATAAAAGCCAAGAACATGATTATAAATATCAATAAAACTTCTGTCACTCTAGTGTATGGAGTAGCCCTGTGAATAATTTTTCTTAAACTTCGAACTTGATGAATCAGTATATTATTAAATTAATTTCAATGATACAGATACACAATGGATGTAATTTTCAGGCTCACTAATAAAGTAAAAAAAAAAAAAAAAATATATTAGAGACCAGTGCTCTCAAGGAGTCGCATAGGCCTGTGCTAACCCATTGTTTTCTGATATCACTACACCATCTAAGCCTTGGAGGTGGCATGGATCACTACCTCTCGACGTTGTCGCCGAGGAAAGGAGTTCGGGCTATGTATGAACACAATTTATTCCCAAAACTTTGTAGAATGGTGTCCCCCATTTTGTTATTGTACACAGAAAGGCATAAAAACCCTTAAAATGTAAAAAGTGCATGCAGTAGGAATAAAAATGTACCTTAGAATACCTGCGAGTAATAAAAGATCAAGTACCCTGAAATATATGTATATATTGTATTTGTAAATAATAATAAAAACGGAGTGTGAAAAAAAAAAAAAAAAAAAAAGGAGTCGCATAAAAAATCGGAACTTTTGCGTGCAAAAAAACCATTTTATTTAATATATCTTTTTCTGGTGAAGTAATAATTTGGGTATAAAAATTACTCTACTTCAAAGCTGAATAATTTAAAAAATAAAATAAATTAATAATTAAAGCCATAAAATTATTTTAGTTAATAATCCCAAAAATATAAATAGTCTCGTAAAAACAATAATCTCAACAATAACAATTAATTTAACACATTAATAACAGTCCTCAGATTAAGAATCCTTTTTAGGAGTGAGGAACACAGTTTCTAAGAAACCTTATTAAAAGAATTATTTTGACGAGATTATTTACATTTTAAGTTATTACCAAGTATAATACTTAAATAAGTTAATGGCTATTTTTTTTTATTTTTTTTTTGTTTGTATAGTTCTGCTTTTAAATGGGTTGATTTCCTCAAGAAACGTATTTTTCTACCTTCACTAGAAAAATACCATGTAGGTCCAGCAAAAAGTCTATGAGTGTGCGCTTTCAAAACATTTTAAAAAGGTTGGATAAAACTGATTGATATACATAAATATTGTTACATCGTTTAATCTAAAACATACGTTTCTAACGAAACTAAATAAGATCTTTAAACTTTTTTTAACCCTAACTTGATTTAGTATTTCTTAACCTGATTTTAACAACTGTGGTGTTCTTGTCAGCACCAGATTATTATTATTATTATTTTAGGCCATTAAATTATGTGGTTTTTTTTATTTTATCTTATTTTTTAGTTAACTGTTCTTATTTTTGTTAAATTCTCATTTACCAAAGTTGACTAAGCTCTTTGTCGAGGGTTTCCACCAAGGGAAACCGCATCGGACATTTTCCCTTTAGGCGGGAAAAAGGATTAATTAAACGTAAAGAAAGTTTCATTTAAAGTGAATTAATAAAGAGCAAAAAAAATGGTTGCTCTCGGCGGGACTGGGGGGAGCTAAACGAAAAAAGAAGGCTGAAATGTTTGCCGTGGACCAATTAAGGGGGGCCTGATATTGCCTCAGCCAGTGCCGCCTCAGGTGGGGTCTGCCAATTATAGGATTCTTCTTCATTCACTCCACGTTCGGTTCCAAACCTATATCTTTTTTCATCGCTTAAATTTTTTTTTTGACAGTTTCAGGCACGTCTATCATAGCAATTTTTAAATTTCAAGAATATACATTGTCTTTTAAATCAAGCCTCAGGTAGAGTTTATTAAACAAATACCCTTTTCCTTCCACTTACCTATGTATAAAATAAATAGTAAAGGAAAGTATTGAACATTTTCGAATTTCAGTTTTTAACGGAAATAAACGGTTTTAGTGTCGTCTGATTCCAAATAACCAGTTCGTGCGAAAAGGCCTGTGTTCGTGTTTGTAGTAAGTCTAGCACGAAAACGAAATTTCGTTCATAACTAAAATTTTGTATTTAACACAACTATACGCCCGAGATTTTCACCAAAATTATCTGATTAGAAGTGCTACTTAATACTTAATAATAATACTTAATACATTTTGCACCTTTATAAGATTTCTCAAAAAACGGCCTACACAATTTGATTAAAATTGGTAAATCGATGTGAAATTTTATAGGTTTTAATATGCAGATTTCATCATGACTGTCTAGCAGAGCATAAATACCGAATTTTCCTACTTTAAAGTACTTTCGGTTCTGTTAATTCAAAAAAACATATCCATTTTATTAATATTGATAAGAAATGGCTAACTATACATGTTGAACGAATTTTATAACCATCTGTTGGAGAAAAGAGGAAAAATATATTGTTAGGTAAATATTCTTTCTCCAAACCTAAGAATAATAATATATGTGTATAATATACCTTTGGAAAGGTAAATATATTAGAAAAAATGTTATCTTCTTTACAGAGTTGTAAATGGTAATGAATAGTGACGAACAGGACATAAACTTCTGTAATTATTTTGCATAACAATTTAAAATTTTTTTTTTTCCAGCGGCCCTGGGCCTCGCGGTGTAAACTCCTGCGAGTTTACACTCACGTTTCACGATGCAATTTTTAGTGTAAGGTCAGCACTCCCAACGACTAATTTTGTGAGTGGCAACCCTTTGGTTGACGGGTCTCACATACCCGGGGAAGAGGTTGCGAGTGAATCCACATTTTTTACATCCTTATAAAAGCCCCGTCGGGACTGGGATTCGAACTCAGAACTTGTGGCATGAGAGACTAGCGCACTAGCCACTTAGCCACGGGCATCCCTACAATTTTATATAATTTAACCTAAAACATATGTTTCCAACGAAATTGAATATTATTCTTTAAAATATTTTCAACTATATTCTATAGTTCTTAAATTAATTTTATCAGCCTGTAATGCCATGTAGCTTTTTTTTTAAATTATTTTATTTATTTTTAATAATAAAACTACTCCGAGTTTAATCAAAATCGTAAGATCAATTTTCGAGAAAATCTTTGGTAGGTTCGTCGATTCCGGTGTTACATTTTATATGAAAAAAATTAAATGAAATGAAAAGTTATTTCATTCTGGGACTAGTAGTCCTCTAAGAAAAACAAGAAAAGTACAATATAACTGGTAATTTTCTGGTCGTTTAAGACTTCAGTTTAATAAAGACTTAATTAAATAAAGACACGGATTTTGTGATAAGTCATAGTTATCATCTATAGCTTTGAATATTACATATGTTGGGTGGATTGAAAGTTTGGAGAAGAAGAAAAAGTTGTTGTTTAAAAATGGATAATGATAAGACTTTACGAATGGATATAGGCAAGGAATTCCAAAATAGAGTAGCATAAATGTCAAAGGATTTTTTGCAGGAGACGGATCTGTGAGAAGGTATATACAAGTTTATGGTTTGGGATCTAGTGTTTACTGAATGGACAGAGGAACATGTGGTAAGCATATCAAGAATATAAGGTTACTTTTTTTGGGAAAAATCGGAAGAGACAGACACCATGGATGTATTGCCGACGGAAAGAGGGATAGAGCCAATGCAACTTTGTATACCTAATAGAAACGGGAGCGTCTGGGGATTCCACATGCGAATCTAATGAAAAAAAAATCATAATTCTCATTTACTATAACATTATTTAATTAGCGAAGCCTTAGTAAAATATCGTGTAGATAGTTGTCTTAAATATGAAATTTCCGTTCCGTACAACTTATCGGTTTCGATCTATACTAACCACTTACTAACTCTGTATGTATTTACAGACCTTTCAGCGAGACCTAGTCATTAAGACGCAAGGGCACTATTTCCAGCGTAAACTCGCATTTTTCAATTTTCACAATCTCTATGACTTTCTCTCAATATGTATTTAATATAGTTATAATTTTTCATATTGTTGTAGTACGTTTATATTTGCAATACTCCTTCAAAAGTAAAAAAAAAAATAAATAACCAATAATACTTATTTATATACTAGCTCAACACATGAGAGGATGGAAGGGCATGTATATATATTCTCTAAATCTGGACTGAACGTTAGAACAGGGAAACTGTAACATCGGCTGAATTCCAACCACACCGTCCCCCCACAACTCCTAAAGCCTGCGAAGATTGGCATGCCACTCAGCCAACAATAGCTACTCCAGTCTCCTCCACTTGTCGATTCTAAGTGGATAGCCCGGTCGTTATCGCTTTTAAGAGTAATCCTGGCTAATGTTGGTTATTAAATTTATTATCATAATTACCTACTAGAACAACATTTCATGGAATCAGATGTTTCATTTAAGTAAGCGGCTGTCTAATTCATTAGTCCGTTTCGTGGTCATATTTACCACAAAACACATTATTGTATATTGTTTTTTTTTTCTGAAAATAATTGAGGATTATAGTTTTAGAAAAAAAAAAATTATTTTCATCTGTTTTTATTAATCAAAATAGTCTCCTTTGCTTTAATACATATCGGGCAACGTGTTAGCAGCTTTTCAATACCGCCATTGGAATACTTATAATTCATAAATTTAATCTCTTCGATCAATATATCTATTTATTTGTATTTTTTGTTGTTGTAATAAATGCTTAATGTGTCTACAAAAAATGTCAATCAGGAAGCAAAAGGTCAAGAGAATAGGGAGAATGTGAACAAAAATGGATCTTTGTTTTTTTCGACAAAAAGTGCTTATCTATGACTTTCTCGAAAATAGCTCTTAAGATGTTGATTAAACTCGCTGTATCAATGAGACATTGAATAGGTTTTATTATCATGTAGGTTTATTTTTGTTAGAATAGTGTTGAAGGCCTAGTTTTGAACTTTTAATTTTGTCGATTTAAATAAATGACGGTTGAATTTTCCATTTTAAATAAATTTTCTCTGTACCAAACAGTAATGTAGATGAATAATATACTTTTGGAGAGCTAAATATTTTAGAAAAATGTTACGTAACATGATATGTTGCAAAAATATTAAAGAGACGAAAAAATGTTGTATTATTTGAGCTAAAAGAAATGTTATTAAAACTTAATCGATTTTTAAATGAAGTAAATTTCGTGTTATGCTCCAAAAAGATTTTGTTATTAGTTAAGCTTAATATATTACGATTAATGAACATTTAAATTAACAAACAAAAACTAATATCATAGATAAACGTATTTATATTCAAGTAATGTGAACAATTTTTAGTGTGTTTCTAGTATTTTTTTCTCTATTTTTAATTTACTATATGAAATATACAGTAAGGAAAAGTATTGCGATTGTGAAAATTTCGAATTTACGTTTTTCCTAAATAACACGTTTTATTTGACGATACACCTTGAAAAAGATAAATTTTTCACAATTTTTCTTAAACTCCCTATATCAATGCAAAGTCTGACAGTACTTTCATTCCGATCATTTCCATCTTTGAAATACTATAAATTTTGTAGATTCAAAAAAATTAACCAATTAATTTTCTTAGCATTGATATAAATATAAAAGTTCAATGAATTTGGTAACCAACTGAAGGTGAAAATAACAAAACATTACTATAGGTTAAAAATTAGTTTTCAAATATAATAATGCTTATAAAGATATACAATAAAAAGAAAGCTAAAGATTAACAAAAAAATGTTATGTTGTATACAGAGTTAGGAAAGATAATGTAAAGTCACGAATTGGGTATGAACATAAGTGATTTTTGTGCATTAATTTTTTTTTCTTATCTCATATATTGTTATAACCTTATAGGTATTTTAAGTTGAACATTTCTTAGTCTACTGTATTTGGGGATTCCAATTGCAGGCTTTTGCCTCAACATTACTGGATGGGAAGAAACCATGTTCCAGGTTTTTGTACATTAGAATTTCATATTATTATATTATTTAATCTAAAACATATAATTTCAACGAAACTGAATATAATTCTTTAAACTTTTTTTACCTCTAACTTTTTTATTTTTGATTGATAAACGCATTTACATTAAATTAATTTCCAAATTCTGGTGTCTGTGTGTTCACTTGGTATTTTTTTTAATTATTAATTTTTTTTATACTACAGGCATGCCTTCATTTAGTATTCCAGAGATGTTTCCAAGTACTGACCGATTATCCCCTGGAAAGCTTACACTCTCATTAAGGATGGATGTAGATCCCCTGGATGACCCAGTTTCGTGGAACTTGATAATAGCACAAGTTGGCTCCTCTAATAATCCCTAGGTTCTAGCTAAAGGTTCACAAACTCTCTAATCTCGAAGGCTAGGTAAGAAATATAAGCAATTCTCACCGTCTCGGGACTGTTTTATAAGTTCTTCTCCTTAATACCACACATACATACTCAAAGAAAGTAAAACAGTAAATCTTAACGCAAGTCTAACCTTATAAAAACTTTACTGCTATCTGAGATATTACCAGATTTCAGATTGGTCATTGTTAATATAAATTAGTTTAATTTTATTTATTTATTGAGATATATTACAATTTGTTTTGATATGAATAATAGTAATAATGATATGAGAACAAATTCAAACAATATGTTTAAAAATGTTAAAAAAATCTCTGCCTTTGAGCATTTCTACCCAACGAATATGATGGAGTAGTTGTTTGGGGGTGCGTCGTTTCGGCCCACATTGTGAGCTTTCATTAGGGCTAAGAAAAACAACATGAAAACCAATACATTTAAAAGAAAAAAATAGTAATAAGTTAAGCAAAATAATATGATGTCAGGAATAAAATATCGATACAAACATTAATATTGAATGATAGTATTGACATACATATATTTGAAGATTTTAACATGAAGTTGAAGTAATGCGAATCAGGAAAACAATACCGTATAAGTGGAGATATATTTGTCGAACTAGTACATTTATATTAATAAAAATAAATTTGAGGAGTAAGGTGACGGTTAGTAACAACAATTTTTTTTATTTTATTTATTAATTGATATTTACAACTGTATAGGAAAAAATACAAGTAAATGGGGAAAAAAAGTAACAATTGGCTTGATAAAGGCTTGTGAAGAAGCTACCCAGCGGTAGCACTTCAATGTTTATGTCATTAGCAGGTCTCGAGGCCACCGGCTTTTCAGGCGCCTCCGAGGATTATCAGGAATAGATGGAGATGAGAGGATACGGACAAGCGGGTTTGAGTGGGCTGGTAGTTTGGAATTAAAAGAGGTATATCTAGTTCGGGCTAAGTCTGCAACTAAAGGAATATTCAGGTCTTTATGGATTGTTTTATTAGTGACAAAATACGGAGCATTTAGGATCTTTCGGGGGATTTTGGATTACAAGGATTGGATGCGGGAGGAATTTGATGGCTTGGTGGATCCCCATAGCTCAATACCATATGTCCGAATAGGTCTAATAATGGCTATATAAATTAGTTTTTTGTAGTAGATTGAAATCTTTGAACGTTTGTCAAGTAAGTGTTGTAACAATCGGTATCTGCGAGCAGTTTCTTGTCTTTTCAGTCTGGTGTGAGGATTCCAAGTTAGACGTTTGTCAAGGTGGAGTCCTAGGTAGCGGATCTGTTCAACAGGAATTAGTGGGATGTTACTAAAGGGTACAGTGGGACAGGGGGTCATAGGTTTGCGACGAAGGGTAAACGTGATTTGATGGGATTTGTTAGGATTGATTTTAATTCTCCATTTCTGACACGACTCTTCAATGGAGTCGATGTGTGACTGAAGGTTTTGTGATGCGACAGTTGGATCATTGTTTACTGATAACACACATGTGTCATCAGCAAACGTAGTGAGGACAGTGCTAGGATGGATGGGAATATCAGCTGTATATACCGTATAAAGGATCGGACCCCGGATACTACCTTGAGGTACACCGGCGGATTGAGTAAATAAGGATGTGTAAGAAAGGTTATGGTTAACTTTAAAGGCTCTATCAGTGAGGTAGGAACGAATTAAATAATTTTTTTTTTTTTTTTTTTTTTTTTTTTTTTTTACAGTGAGTTTTGCTCATTGACTGGAAATAATAATATAAAATAATAACTTGAAGTACCTTTCTCTTCATGCTTTAAGGTTTTAGAAGTTATTATTTCATATGATTCTTTCACGCTAAAAAAAAAATAACACAATATAAATAGCTTGAAAAACAAACGAACTATTTTTATGGTACATTTTGTTGAAAATGAAACCGAACCACTATATAAGTGAACTTCCAAATAAAAATGCAAAAAATCAAATTCCAGGCTTGATTCTTCAAGATTTGTCTCTTCAGAATGAGTTCGAGCATTTCGAGACTGTTTATAGAGATACATGGATTACTTTTTTTTATGTATTTTAAAAATAATACGTTTCATTTTTATTTCCAGTATGATTATTGTTACTTTGTTATAACGCTTATAAATAAACAACTGATCATTTATTAACGAGGTTTGTCTACATTTTTCTTACAAATTTAGTTTAAATGTCATCGCACCGATAGTCAATGAAAGATTTAATAGAATAAAACTATTTTTAAAAAAAATGCCAAACTAACATAGATTACTACCTACATCAAAGTAAGTGTTCCCAGTATTAGCGATTTAAGAAAAACATCTTTTCCCAGCCGCTCTCGTAATAGATTAGTGAACCCCTTGCTAATAGACCTATCTTATTTCCTTATCGAGCTTCCACTTGTGTATGCATTAACTCTTATTGAGATCTGATGGAAGATCCCAGACGGTACCTACGCACCTCGCATCCCTAAGCAGGTCGTTCTCCTTTGGTGAGGAGGTGTGACGCTAGGCTGGCTGGCTTAGGCTGTGGGCGGTGGAATATTCAGGGGTTCGGCTTTAATAAAATGGATAGAGCTCATGTTGTGATTAAATGGAACCTTCCGTGTAGAAGAAACATTGATGTAATTTTACTACCTCATTCTTCCACCCTTCCCTCTGCCTCACAAACAAAAAAAAAAACAGACAATCTGCACAGAGTTCAAAGAACTTTTACATACTTTCATATTTCAAATATATTTTAAAAGTTTTTGTTAGTCTCTTCTCTCTATATTTCTAATGATAACGGAATTTCGGTTTCCGCTAACTCCTTCTAAACCACTGGACGGATTTTGATACAGCTTTAACCATCATTTAAGGCATTGTTTTCTGAAGGTTTATAAGTAAAATCCATTGAAATTTAGCTTTTCTTTAAACGGGAAAAATTAATTTTCTGTGACCAAGCCATAAAAAAATTATTCCTGATATATAAATAGTAACGTAGACGTATCATATACCGTTGCAAAGCGCAAGATTTTAGAAAAGTTAATATCCAGTAAAATAAGTCGGTAAATTTAATAGAAAATTGTTATAAGCGCTTAAACTTATGCACCAGTGTTATTTGTAATGTTGTGGATTAGGGAGGTTATTGTGATTCATTCTGAGCGTACAAATTATATACTTCATACAGTAGTCAAGATTTTAGAAAAAAATGTATGTACCAAATCGTACGTAAGTTGCTAAAATACAGAAAAAAGTTGTTATAAAATAATTCTGATAATAATCATTTCTACTTTTAGAACATATTACGAAAAATAGCAGTTCCACTGTATACTAAATGTGAATCACACGGAAACTAAAATAACTTTAATACATTGAAATGTATTTAGAAAAAGATCTTGTGAATATTAAAATTTTAATAAATCGAATAAAACAGGAATCGTTAAACATAACAAACAAATAAGCTAAACCAATGTTTGAAATTTTTTACTAATTTATGTTTCTTATTTCTGCCAATGATCAAATATAAAAATAAATTGACGTTATTAAATAAACATAATATTTTCTTGCGCTTTTCGTTACGAAGAACTCATAATCCGAAAGTAATTAACTCTTGATTAGTCAAAGTGAACTCTTTTAAACATAAATGACACCACATTTAAATTACACCCGCGCGAAGCAAGGGCTGGTCGCTATTTTTCTATAAAATGTTTTGATGGAATCAAGAAATAGTGTAAGCCTATAAGTTATAAATTACAACAATAAGTTGGTCCAGTCTCATTTTATGAAATTCTACGATTTATTGCTTTATAATTCATTTGAAATTCTCACAATAATTCCTATTTATCACTTTTTAATGAGTCTGCTAGTGTCCCTCAAGGCAGTATTCTAGGATCCATTCTTTACACAATCTATACAGGTCATATTCCAACCCCTCCTACCACTTTCCTTTTGACTTATGTTGATGACACTTGAATGTTATCAGTAAAAGAAATGATCCTACTATTGCCTCTAAAAATTCTTCCCACATCACATACCTTGAAGTGTGGTTTCAGAATAAGGGGAAGTAAGTAGAAATAAATTCCACCCAATAACCTTCACCCTTCGTCGTAAACTTGAACCTCCTGCCCTACAGTATCATTCAATAACACTTCGCTTGTCTCTGTTGACCAGATTAAATACCAAGGGTATACCTTGACAAACGTCTTACTTGGAATCCTCATACAAGACTGAAACGATAAGAAACTGCCCCAGATTTTGACTACTTTAACAAAGAGCTTATCTACATGACTATCATCGAGCTTTGGGGTTCTACTAAACCATCGCATTCTTCTCTTATGCAACCCTTATAGTCCAAAATCCTTCGTAAAATCCTCAATGCTCGTTACTTTGTCAGTAATAAACTCTTTAATTATGATCTTATTGTTTCATATGTTTCTTATTTTGCCCAAACCAGTTACTATTCCTTTCATGACGAAAACATTCACACTCTAACCCACTGGTTTGTATTCATGGTTCATCTTCAATTCCTGATGATCCTTCAAGACGTTTGAAAAGAAGATCGCCGCGAGATCTTCTAATTTAGTAAATATTTTAGAAGGCTGTGGATATTGATAGTTTCATTACATGTTTGTCAAGCCAATATTTACTATATACTCAAATTAACTTGATGTATTTATTTTAGTACAGTTGCTAATTTCAATAAACATATATAAAAAAAAAAAAAAAGAAATCCGGTGCTTCTCATGGTATATTATACATGTATATTAATACTTCTACTAATACATTGCCTATGTGTTTTTACCCAACGAAAATACTTCTACCTCTTTAGTCTTTATTTTGTTGTCAAATACTTCCATAATTTACATAAATTTATTTCTTACTCCTGCC
This sequence comes from Piezodorus guildinii, assembly GCA_023052935.1. NCBI lineage: Eukaryota > Metazoa > Arthropoda > Insecta > Hemiptera > Pentatomidae > Piezodorus > Piezodorus guildinii. The sequence continues at coordinate 111,936,390 of CM041294.1, forward strand.
AACAAAGAAAGACATCTCCAACTCCTAGTAACAAATATATATTTTTTATACTAATAAATATTGAGATTTAGATGGTAAATATTAAAAATTTCGACACTAGATCACCGTTTGACTATTTCATAGAGGATAAAACCTACTTGATAATAAAAGTAAATGAATTTACTATTGATATAATGGCTTTAGTCAAAGGTGTTAGAGCTGTTTTAGGGAAAGTGTTTAAATTGTTGTAAAATCAATAACATCATATGGCACTTCCGGTAAGTGAATTACGAAAAAAGGGGTCTTAAAACAGTTATAAGCACTCACCTCGAATATAAAATTTCCATGAGTTTTCATTTTTTTATCTATACTACCTACACACATATTCAGACAATTCCATGAGACCTGGTAATTTTTGGATTCAGGGGGTCACTTTAATCGTGTTTTGAATTTTTTGTTCTCATCTCCTTTATTTGACAAAACGATATAAAACAATTGTAAATAATAATGCAACATTCACAGACCTTTCTGAACTTAAACTTGCGTTTACACTGATGCATTCCAATTAATGTTTTTACTACAGCTCTGTTTAGTAGAATTTCATTTTTAGTGCCTGTTTCGTGAAGTTCCTCTTCAATTTCAAGTGTCCAGTTGTTTATAACTTTTATTGAGAGAGCAAGGCAGATAATTTTGTTTTGTCAGACTATTGTTGTCTATTCTGAGAATAAGGCCATAAATTTTTAGTCTTCTTTTTCTGAAAGTGTCAGAGATTTTCTCCAAATGTTGATACAACTCGTTGAACTTCTGTCTCATCCGAATTTCCTCAAGAGAAACATGAAAAAAAGCTTTCCTTCATAATTTAATCCTCTCTGTGTTTATAAATCATATTCACTTGTTAAATAAAGTTTACATATTTAAAAAAAAGTATTAGTTAAGGTTCTTTTATGCGTGAATTTCCAAAGAGATTCTTAATATTTAAGTGGTATTTTGCTTGCTCAAAATGGAAGTAAAAAAAAATAACCTTTGTCATTTAATGATTTTCTGTTTCCGAAAAAGAAAACCCGCTGCTAAGATGTTTTACGAAATTCGCAGTGTGTAGGGCTATGTTGCCTTAGCAGAAAGCACCTCCAAGGATAAGGAGTTTGCTCGGTTCACAACTGGATATTTTGACTTTGAATGCGCAAAGCGCTCAGGTCGTCCTTCAACTGTTGATGATGACCGAATTAAAGTATAATTGTTCAAAAATATTTAATTTTCGATTAAATAACCAAATCATATAATTTATTTCAAATTTTTAAAGAATCTGAATTTCTCATCATTGTCGTAATTGTTCTTTTGTTTGAATATTTGTTCGATAAATATTAGGCCGTTTTACAAAAGAAATTCTTGGATATATTTTTTTAAAAAACAATTTATTTAATCCAGTCATCGCGACGTTTCAGCCTCTAGGGCCATTATCAAGCTTCTGTAATCAATTAAAGTTTCATTGCATTTATACATTTTTAACAATTCAATTACAACACATAATAAATTATTTTTAATTTATGTCACCTACCATGCATATCCATCTTAAGCGGTGAAATGAAAAGATAATTAATATGGATATGCATGGTAGATGACATAATGATTAAAAATAATTTATTACGTGTTGTAATTGAATTGTTAAAAATGTATAAATGCAATGAAACTTTAATTGATTACAGAAGCTTGATAATGGCCCTAGAGGCTGAAACGTTGCGATGACTGGATTAAATAAATTGTTTTAAAAAAAATATATCCAAGAATTTCTTTTGTAAAACGACCTAATATTTATCGAATAAAGAATCTGAACTTATTTTACAATCCAATATTTTCCTTTCTTCTTGTTCTGTGTCTATAGTCAAGGATTGGTTTCTAGGCATAATGATAGTCACATAACAATAGTTGAACAAAAAAAAAATATCAATCTAAAAATACATTACTTGTTCTTTTGTTTTCATATAGCTTAAATAATATTTGATAGTAATTGCTGATATTCCGTTTGAGAAATTTTTCAATGGTTTTCATAATTGATTTGATTTATGCGTAAATGAATTGCTCTGTGAGGAAAGATTAAGTCTGTGTGAACGTTATTGATGTTTTGGTGCAGAAAATAAGAAGCTGATAGAAACAAAATTAATACATCTTTCAATCGGGACATTAGGAAAAAAAATATGTTGTACTACATGTCTGCAAGTCTTTTTTAATTTTCTTATACAGGTTTGAATCTTTTATCAATCCATCAAAATTAGTTATTTAGAATCGGCTAAAGACTCCGCGAAGAATTGTGGCGGTGGGCGAAGCAGTTTGGCTTCCCACGTATCCTTGCGAGAATAGTGGATAAGCAATTTGCGACTCCCTATCCCGGCGATCTCCATATAATGGATCTTGCGAAACACTGAGGAAGCCTTAAGGCCGGTTTGAGGACTGTAGTGAGAGAGTGGCCTATGAAATGGCGAGTGGGAGACCGATCGTGAGTGGCTCACACGGGGAGCGGATGTGGTCGGCTTCCGCTCTGGTCTTCCTCCTCTGAGTCTATGTCTGTAACAACTTCGGTGAGCTAACATCCTGGCTCCATATTGTCATATAGACCTGACTAAAGTGTTCTATGTTATTAATATTTGTGCATAAGGGCTTTAACTTTCACTTGCTATATATAGTAAGGGGAAGTATTACGATCGTTGAAAATTTTCGAATTCCAGTTTTCAACGGAAATACACGTTTTAGGGTCCTCTGAGTCCAAATAACCAAGTCCCGCAAAAAGGTCTGTGTGTGTGTGTGTTTGTGTAACTCCCGAGCGGAAACGGTAAGTCCTATGAAGCTGAAAATTTCATATTTAAGACAACTATACGCCCGAGACGTGACAAAACTTTTTTCATCAAAATGAGCTTACTAGAAGAGGCACTTTATACCATGCATTTTGCACCTTTTTTGATTTTCTCGAAAACGGTTTCGACGTTTTTGATTAAACTCGCTATATCGATGTAAAATTTTAATGGGCTTTAACATCATGTTGGTTTTATTCTGATTAAGATGGTCTGACAGGCTTAAATGCCGATATTTTAAATTTTCATCCTCTAAAGTACATTTAATTTTGTAGATTCAACAAGAATAACTTTATTATCTTGTTAACGCTGATGAAAAACAGGTAAATATATAAATTGAATAATTCGATACCCAACTAAAGGAGAAAATAGAAAAAATATTTTTTTAATGCAATGTTTCTTTTTTGAACATAAGAGGAGTACAATATAAATGTATGATATACCGTTCGAAAGCTTAAGATTTCAGAAAAAATATTATCTCATACACAAGTTTTAAAAGTTAATAGAGTGTGATGAAATGAACATAAAACTAACTGATTATTTTAGATAAAAAGTATAATAGATTTTTTAATAAAACACATGTTTCTATATAAATTCAATTTAATTGTTTCCTTAATAGTTTCACATATTTTTATCTCTAACTGTTTTTGAAAATTCTTTCATTGATTTTAAAAATGGAGGTAAGTGAAAGTCGTGTGTTGCCCGCACCAGATTTTTTAATATAAAAATACATCTAATTGTGTGGCTTAATATTTAAAGAAATATAGATAAATGATATATGATTGCTATGTATTGAGAAAGGAAAAATATTTTTAACCCTTCGTGGGTAACATGAAGTTCAGACTGGTACATGGTTAGGTTAAGTCGGATCCGACCCGATACTTTCCGAAATAAGTTAAACATTTTTTTTTTTTTAGGTTGAATTTTACTAGTTATGCATATTGCTTATATAACAAACCAAAAATAGTTAATAACAGAAAAATAAACATTTGGATTCAGTAACTGTTGATAAATTAGCTATTATTGCTATGAAATAATAATGTCTAGCAGCTAAGAATAAAACAAAATATAAAAGGAAAAAAACAAACAATTATTTAATGAATAATAATAATCAAAAGTCATTAAAATGGTTAAAACTTCTTATATTCCAGATTATCATCATTTATTAAAACGCAATCTTCGTCTTATTAATTCCACTCAACAGACAGAAAAGCGTCTTGCTGACTTCGCATTTCTTTTAAAGCCTCTTCTGGAGTTTAAAAAAAGAAAGAAAGGTTTTCCTGTCCATAGTAGTTCAAATAAACAAGATCAAAAAGTTTTAAAATATTTCTAGGATTCAATTAAAAATAATTTAACTAAAAATTCAAGAATTCACGTCTATGCACAATAGGAATATGGAACATACATGTGTTTACGACCCGCTAGAGAGTGAACGAGCTGAAACTAAGTTATTTATTACTAGAAGTGACCGATTGGAAAACCTGCTACGGTAAAAAAGAATGACTCATAGTACCTAAATTGCAGTAGTCTTCAAGATATTGCCGAGGTTATTTATAAAAAAAGACGCTAGGGTCGGATCCAACCCAATCTTACCAATAGGAAAGATAATTAATATAATAACCTTTTTTTCGGCAAATGATAAAAACATCATTTATAACTCTTGGCTCTTATACCAGTTATTTGTCCCTTGAAAGGGTTAAGGTCGCACCAGATGTACGTACCATCCTTAGGTGTAGGGGTGATCATAAGCCCCCTTGAGGTTTGGGGTTAGCCAGGTCAAGAGATATTAATATTTCAGGGGACTTTATCTTCAAAGAGGGTTCCTTACACCCTTCTCCTCTCTATTACGCAACTCATCGTTTCAGTCCTTGTCTACTGTTGTCACAGTATCCCACAGGATATAGTTAGCACGGAAATTTACCGACAAATAGGAAAGCTATTTGAGAAGAAGACACAGAAGACACGAAAGGATCACACACAGTTTGGTATTCCAGACACAAAGAGAAGAGTCGTATTTCAAACTACAAGGAGAAGAACAGAGGATCAAGAAGAAATTAGTCGGGGTCGAGCCAAGGTGTTCAGCATATCTCTTGATGCCAAGTACGTGTTCTGTATATTTTATGTGAAAGTAGTAATAAAGCATTCCCTTAGAATTTTCATTAATGGAAAATCTCAGATATAAATATGCCTTCCGTAAATATATATGATTAAATTCCAATACTCTTAATTATTTTATTTCCTTTTATGCCAACTGATCCAATAGCTAAACATGATACCTTTGCAAAGGAAAAGTTTTTGCAGTTTTCGGAGTCACACTGACCTAGAAAATGATACTATGGATATCTAAGAGAAAATATCAGTAAAATGACAAATCATCTTTTGTGATTTTGGTTAACAGTATAACATTTCTAATATCTATTAAATACTGAACCCAAGAGCCTTCATGATTTGTAGAGGTACAGGTTTAAAAATATTTTGGTTAAAAAATGGAAGAGTTTTTTAGGTTTTATCAGGGTGTCAACGAACTATTTTTGATAAATCATTTGAGTCCTGCTTAGAAGAGACTGGTTTGCATACCGTGAACAAGGAAAAAAATAATTTTTTTTCATTTGTTAATTTCCTCACCGTGCTACGGTCTAAACACCTCCTCCTCTTTTTTCTTTCTTTTTTCCCAGTTTGGCGGATTACCGTTATAAAAAATTCATTTTAAATAACTCCTGTTATAAGCAAAGTGTTGTATGGAATTTCGCTTAAGGGAAATAATAAAATATATAGATACGATCTCTTCCTCTTGCAATTAAGCTTCACATTTACTCCACGCTTATAAAGCTAAAAATTAATTAATAAAATTCAATTTGTTTCTTGTTTATTACCAGAAAATATGTTCATAAACATTAAATTATAGCTATTTTGTTGTTTGCCTCTAATCTAGAGGATCATTGGCAACTGAGGCTTATTAAATTTGGATTTAATATTTAATTTTTTTTAAATATCTAAATAGTTTTTTTACACTGCCTTCATTATCATTCAATACATCTTTTAGAGTTCCTGTCAATTTAATTTTTTGCCTCGTTGATTCGAATAATGAACATTCGAAAAATTGGACAGTTATCACAATATTTTGGGTGCTTAAAGATTTCTAAAAAGGTAACTTTAGGTAAACTGGAAGTGTCCAATACGAAGCCGGCATAAAATTACCTCCTTCTTTCTGGATATTCTATTGCTCGTGTTCCATTTTTTAGGGCCTTTTTTTTATATATAACAGTTTATATTGCCTTGTTCTCTACATTGTTTCCCAACTATTTTTAAATATATGTATAATTAAAAATGAAAAATAGCACATAGAATGCTTCCATATGATTTTATGGGTCTGATTTTCGGTCTTTATTGTATGATGGCTGAATGTCCAATTTTGTCTAATACTTCTTTTTGTTTGTTTGTTTATTTATTTAACGTCACTTTATGCTACTATGGCTAATCGGACGATGCTACAGTGGGAGTCCTAAATTTTGCCTATCCAGGTTTTATTAGGACAGGGATCTTTAACGAGTACCTGACATCGCACAGGCTCAGGACCACCTTTTAACGTCCCCTCCGAAGGACGGCGTAACTAAGGATTTTTTACTCCCATTAAAAAATCCTAGGACCACCTGCGGGTTTGAACCCGTGACCTTTAGCATGGGAGGCTGTTACGCTAGCCACTCAGCTACAAGTGATCCCAATACTTCTTTTTGTTATTAATTATTGAGAATATGATAATCAACCCCTCTCATGTTAATTTAACTTACTAAATCTTTTCCAAAAAATGCCCCACACAAGTGCCAAGAACGGAAAGCCTATCGCGTGTCCTTTGGAACCCATTCATTCAGCTTGGTGCCAGTACCTAAATAATATCGAACGGTAATGGAGTTTCTCTCCCTTACAGAATAAGAGAAGCGGACTTTCCCTCGTAGTAGGTGGAAATAAAGGTGACTGCAGCGTGTGCCTTCCAGGGTGAGAAAGGCTTAGGCAAAGGCGACAGTTCGTCATTCACATATGGTACTTTCAGGAAGCAGAATAAGGTGGGAATTCTCTTAAAGGACGTTCCTAACTTATTATATGCTAGAAGTTTATAAAATCTGGTGCGGGCAACACACGACTTTCACTTACCTCCATTTTTAAAATCAATGAAAGATTTGATCACTCTCTATTAACTTTTAGAAGCTTGTGTATGAGATAATATTTTTTCTAAAAGCATTAGCTTTCCAACGGTATATCATGCATGTATATTACTGCTCTTATGCTCAAAAACGAAAAATTGCATTAAAAAAATATTTTTTTTGTTTTCTCCTTTAGTTGGGTATGGAATTTGTTCAATTTATATATTTACCTGTTTTTTATCAGCGTTAACAAGATAATATAGTTATTTTTATTGAATCCACAAAATTAAAGGTACTTTAGGGAAAGAAAATTTAAAATATCGGCATTTAAGCCCTGTCAGACCATTTTAATCAGAATAAAACCTACATGATATTAAAGCCCATTAAGTTATACATCGATATAGCGAGTTTAATCAAAATCTTCGGAACCGTTTTTGAGAAAATCGAAAAAAGGTGCAAAATGCATAATATAAAGTGCCTCTTCTGGTAAGCTCATTTTGATGAAAACAGTTTTGTCACGTCTGGGGCGTATAATTGTCTTAAAATATGAAATTTCAGTTTCATAGGACTTACCGTTTCCGCCCGGGAGTTACCACACAAACACACACAGACCTTTTTGCGGGAATTGGTTATTTGGACTCAGGGGACCCTAAAACGTGTATTTCCGTTGAAAACTGGCATTTGAAAATGTTCACGATCGCTATACTTCCCCTTACTATATATAGTAAGTGAAAGTAAAAACAGTTTAGATAAGTACAGTATACAAATTTAAAAAGAATAATAACGCTAAAAATAATGTCTAAAATCTTAAATATTTATTTCGCCGAAGGAAAAGAGTCCTATCTACACTTTGAGTGGTGGTGTCAATAGTATTTTTTATTTTTAAATTTTTATTGTATACAATAATGTAATATACAGGGTGTTTCGTAATTGTATTTTACTGTTTTAGATATGTGTTCATCGACACATAATAAACAAAAAAGTTCATATTACTTAGACACAAAACATTTATACGAAGCCTAATATGCTTAATTTTATTTGTTATGAATTCAGTACTTTTGCTAATATTTGAAAGAGATTATTTGGCTTTCATGTGGTTAGAAATTTGATTATTTTTCTAATGAACACTTACAAATTTTCATGAATTCTATAGTTCTTGAGTTATTTTAAAACTATTTTTTCTTACATTTTAGAATTTTTATAAAACTCTTAGAGTATATTCAGAAAAATTTTTGGGTTCAGAAAAAATTTCGGTATTCTCTCACTTTACTAGTCATCACAGTATTTCACAAACAATAATGCTTAGTTTTTGAAATACGGTGATGACCAGTAAAGTGGAAGAATACTGACTTCTTTTTTTTTTATAAAAAAGATTTAACTGATGTCTGCACCCAAGTTTTAACTGCTCTTCTGATGAATAATTGATTCCAAAGTTCTGTATATTTCTTTTTACATAACGGAACCACTGAATTTTAAACAGGACCGTTCGTAAATTGTATACTCGAGTTCTTGAGCCATCTACATTATTATGCTCCATTTTACATGTTGCTTCGCTCAATCCAGAAAGATCCACTCCCTAAAAGATTTGAGGGTATTAAGGAAATGTCTGAATTAGGATAGATTAGGACCCCCCTTCATGTGAAAAGGACCACTCTCCAGAATAATGAATGCCCTTTAAACATGCAGCGAGTGTGCACCAATTATACCAATGCCTTAATCGTTTTCTCACCTCAAAATGTGTAACATTTCAATATTTTTCCTTTGAAATAACTAGAAGATTTTGGTTTGAAGAAAAATCAATTACATATTTAAAGAAATAACGTTTTTTTTTTAGTTCGTTAACAAATTCATTTAACGTCACTGTGGCAAATTGGACGATTCAGTTGGAGTACTAAAACCCAAACAGACGCTTGACGATTTGAAATTATAAATTCGATTTTTGATTTAAGTACTCATTATAATGATCATTAAATCATATTATAATTATACTATAAAGTTATAAAATAGCATTATTATCACCGAATTCATGGCTTTATTTTGTTCAAAATCAGTTGGTTTTTACTTCTCATTTAATTGAATTTCTTTTCTTTTTTTTTTATTGGATTTCCGCAGCCGCATCTTTCACAGAGAGAAGCAAATATTAGCTAATGGTTACTATCCACCATTATAATTTTTCTAGTAGGCTTTAGTTTATATTCGATGTAGCTATAATAGTATATTTTTTTGGGAAGTAAACTTTTTAAAAAGGTTATTATAGTGCAGAGATGTTCTTTAAACATTCAGTGATCCAATTAAATTTTCATTTTATGCATACAAAACAACAATGTAAACCGTATAGCCTCTTTATACACTTGACATCACAGAGAAAAGTATGTTACGGGGTAAATTCCATGCATTTATGTTAGCATTCTCGATGCAAAATCTGGCGGATTATCCGCATACATATTAAAGCGTTTTCCCGTTAAAGAAATTAATTTTAAATTATAACAAACGGAATGTATGTTCGAGATGTCCTGGCGTAACTAAGCATACATTTGCATGAATATACGTTCTGCATGTTATCACATACGGTTTCGAAGAGAGATAGGAGTTTAAACGCTTGTAAGGGCTATCTAATGAGATTGCCGATAGTAGGAGCGAGCAGTGTTCTCAATATTTATCTCGTTGGACAGTTATTTAGTCATCAGTGGACCCAATGGCTTATCTAAATCGCAACTGGGTTCGGTCCAGTTGGCAACGGTATTTAATAGATCATGGTAATTTTTAGTTCGAGAACTCTTGACTCTTCAGTCCTTATGTCCATGTTCGAATATTTTTTTACAATACTCGCAACACACGATTTTCACTTACCTTCCTTATTAATGTCAACTTTTAAAGTTTCAAATAGGGTCACTTGTAGCGTAGTGTCCAGTATAACAGCCTTCTATACCCAAGATCATAGGTCCGAACCCGCAGATGGCCCTAGGATTTTTAATTACTAAGGAGTCAAAACCGTTAGTAATGCCGTCCTTCTGAGGGGGCGTTAAAAGGTAGTCTCGAGCTTGTGCGATGTCAGTTACTCGTTAAAGATCCTTATCCTAATTAAACCAGTATAGGCAAAATTTAGGACTCCCACCGTAACATCGTCCCATTACCTACTGCAGCATTAAGTGACGTTAAATTAATAAACAAATAAAGTCATATCAGAAAATGAATTACAATGTTACAGTTACCATACCACACACACACACACAGACCTTTTTGTGGGACTTGGTTATTTAGACTCAGGGGACCCTAAAACGTATATTTCCGTTGAAAACTGGAATTCGAAATTTTTCACGATCGCAATACTTTCCCTTACTATATATTTCATGTATAGGTAAGTGAAAGTAAAAATGAAACATTAATTGTAATTACAGTTTTAATAACTCTGTCAAAAAATTATGACTTGATAAAACGAGTATTCAATGATTCTATTACTTCATAATATAATCATTCGATTGTATTACCATGTGATCCTGTTGATAGATTCAGTTGTAATAAAAAATTGAGGGATGCTCTATTAAAGAAATAGTTGTGTGAGGGTACTTGTGTATTTTAATTATCGAAGCATGAACAAAAAAAGTTAAACTTTTTATTCTGAGAGGTTTGTAGATTATTAATATTTTAACTAAGAACAAAAGGCATTTGCATTTTATTAATTAATATACCGAGAACTCCGCCTGATTCACTGAACTATTGAAACATTAATACGGTTAGCGGTAATCACTTTCGATTAAGCCTGATTACTGCTGAAGTATTCAAAACCCTTTGGGTACATGCACCACCACTGCGCCCTATGGGCATTCAAGTATATCGATGGGTTTTTTTTATTTTTTAGTATATAGAAATTTAATTTATTTTTTATATAAGCTATTTAAATATGATCCTTCGAATTAATTGGTAATTAATGGTGAAATATGTACATTTCTATTTAAATTTTTTCGCATAAGTGTATTATTTCATTGAGCTTGATGAATCACTTTATCTATTTCTTCTGCATGAGGAAGTTCTATTCATGTTTATATATTCAATTAGGCATTATATTCACTTTATATTCTTTCAATTTCTTTTCACACCATTCATTCGACGTTCCGGGGACTTTTTTCCAATTTTAAAGATTTCTATATTATATTGAGCCGAAGAATTCTCCACCATATGGTCAATAATGCTATTCAGATTATAGTATAGTATGTTTCAATTTTCCTACATGAGGAAGTTCTATACATTCAAAATGGTTAACCCATAAATGGAAAGCTGCATTAACCATATTTTATTATATTGCAATTCAATAATAACTTGTAGATTAACCATTTTCAATGAATAGAACTTCCTGATGTAGAAAAAAAAAATATAAGCATTAACCATATGGTGATATACATTTTGCATCTAAAGGAAAAAAATCTAATAAAAAAAATCAATCAAATAAAAAAAAAAAATCGGGCAACACACGACTTTCTTTTACCTCCATTTTTTGTACCAATTAAAGAATTTTCGAATAAAGTTACAGATAAAAATAAGTGAAACCATTAAAGAATTAATTAAATGGAATATCTATAGAAACATATGTTTTATTAAAAAATCTATTATATTATTATCCAAAAATAATTACTTAGTTTTATCGCCTTTTCATCACTCTCTATTAACTTTTAAAAGCTTGTGTATGAGATAATATTTTTTTTTTAATTTCAAGCTTTCCAACGGTATATCATACATGTATATTACTGTTCTTATGTTCAAAAACAAAAAAATTGCATTAAAAAAAATATTTTTTCAGTTTTCTCCTTTAGTTGTTTTTCAAATTCGCTCAACATGCATATTGAGCACTTATTTATCAATACTAACAAGATAATATGGTCATTTTTATAGAATATACAAAATTAAAGGTACTTTAGAAGTAGAAAATTTAAAATACCGGCTTTTAAGCAATGTCAGACTATTTTAATCAGAATGAAACCTACATGATATTATAGCCTATTGAATTTTACATCGATATAGCCAGTTTAAACAAAATCGTCGGAACCGTTTTCGAGAAAATCGTAAAAAGGTGCAAAATGCATAGTATAAAGTTGCTCTTCTGGTAAGCTGATTTTGATGGAAAAGATTTTGTAACTTCTCGGGCGTATAGTTGTCTTAATTATGAAAATTCAGTTTCATAGGAATTTTCGTTTCCGCCCGGGAGTTACCACACACACACACAGACCTATTTCCGGTACATGGTTATTTGGACTCAGGGGACCATAAAACGTGTATTTGTTTTTTGTTATTTGCCTCTACCTTATAGGGTCATTGGCAACTGTGGCTTGCAAGATTTGGTTGTAATGTTTAATTTCTGGCAGTGTCCAATACGAAGCCGGCATAATATAATCTCCTCTCTTCTGAAAATCCAAATGCTGGTGGTTCAACATATTATATAAATATTGGAAATGAGGAAAAAAAGCGAAACGTCGAATAAATGATGTAAAAAGCCTTTAAAATAATTAAAAGTGAATGGAAGGATATAATTCTTAATTGAATTTATTTATTATTTATTTTATTGAACTCATTGATCATTACATTTTTTTTTTAATTATAGCTCTCGACACTTATTGTTGTGAACCTGTTAGGTAACTAATATTACATTTACTATTATCATTGGGTCAATCTTTCGTTATGACTTGCGTAATGAAAGTAAAGTAAAATAAACGACATTGCTCCTTAATTGACACTTTGTTTCTTTGAGAAAGTATTCGATAGTATTCCATTTATTCTATCAGTATTTCTTGATCTACTTCATTGAAATACTTCCTAGTAATTTTAATTGAAAATTTTCTTTATTTGTTTTTCCATTCCAAAATTTATAAATTATATAAAAATAATTACCGAACTATAAAATTATTAAATAAAATAAGATCTTAGCAGTTTATTCTATACTTTTCAATATTTTGCAAGGGACTTTTATTTTAAAGAACATATATTCGCATTCCTTTGAGATGTGCTTAATCAAATATCGTATCATAACCACATTTATTTCTTATAGATATTAAATTGAAAAAAAACAATATTTATGAATTATTTTCTTGAGTAATAGAGCAATATTTGTTTAAAATTTAAGTTGATAAATCCTTCCACCACGTCTTTATCTAATTTGGTTTAATTCAGAGGAGTGGAATAGTCTTTTTTTTTTCACATAGAGATATCCTGTAGAGAGTTCCTGAGTGAGAAATATTTTCTTTAATTTATTGATGTATATGTATATTTTAAGCTTAGACTTTCCGTATATGATTTTTAATTAATACTTCCTACAATTTTCTAAAACTGTTTTAGAATTATAACATAGCCTATCTCTTATTATTGCATCGCGTAATTATTAGACTAACGTAATTAGTAGACTCTCAAATTTGTCACTATCAAAAAGGATAAAGAAACAAAATGCAATTCAAAAAGTACATTGTTGGATTTCTTTTTCCAACGTTTCTTTGAGGCGTTAAGTTCTTCTTAATTTGACTAAAGTGTAATGGATTATTGGAGATTTTCAAGAGCACTTTTTCCCGATGCCTCCAGTGGAGAATTTTTAAATTATATAAATATATTTTCAAATCCTTAATTTATAAAAAGAAATATCTAATTTACGTTCCTAATTACTAATCAGAAATCTAATTATAATTCTTTTTAATGAACTAGATAAAAACATTTGATGCATACTTTCTTATAAATGATTCTGTTAGATTATCTACTAAGCTGAATGGTAACGGTAAAAAAAAAAGTTGATAAAGGAAATTTACTCACTAGGAAAAACGAAAAAAACAAATAAAGAGTTGGAGTTTAATGAATGGATAAATGAGCGATTCTTTTGGAGTTACTTTAGTTCAAAGCGAGTGGTGAATGGACATTTCTTTTGAAAGCCTTCCCCTCTCCATCAAGAGGAAAATACTGTCTTTTATTTTTGTGTAATGAAGGGAAGCTATTCTTTAAATCAATTTAATTATCTCCAGATCTTATACTTCATGACATTTTTTAAACTTATAAAAAAATTATAGAAAAAAAAAAACCGCTGCAAATTATTACTAAATGGTTTATTATTTACAAGTAACAACAATAGAGTATGACTGTTTAAATAGCTGTTTACAGGCAATTAACTAATATAAAACTTCTTCTTCTTATAGATAAATATCATTGATGCTCATTAATTACTTAATAATAAGTATGTGTTATTAATAATCATATTTTATGTTTATATATTTATTCAATTATTTTTCTTTAATTTTTTATCGTACCCCTCGACAGGTACATCCCACAATTACCACTTCGGCTCATACGAGTTATACTCCTCATGCCTCTGATACGAATTCATATCCTAATCCAAATGCACCTGACATTTATTCCATCTTGAGTTCCTTCCTTTTAGACCTTCAAGAAACCATCAGACCCCTCATTTCCCTTCTCACTAGACTCCTAAGTGAAATCCCGTTCAATCACCCTCGATGAGTGTAAAGCCCCTGTACATCGTTTTGTGGAATGCTAACGGACTACATAACCACCGAGACGAACTAGACATATTTTTACATGACAATCACATTGATATTGCACTACTCACGGAAACTCACTTCACACAACGATCACACTTCTACATACGTGACTACATAACTTACAGATCAGACCATCCTGACAACACTGCTCATGCGGGTTCTTGCATCCTTATTCATAAATCCATACCACATTCCCTTGTTCCTTCTACTCCAACTAATGCCATACAATCAACTTCTGTGACCATCTCAATCCGTCCTTTCCAGGTAACTTTCGCAGCTGTATACTGTCCTCCAGGCAATGCCATTTCTTATAACTGCCTCAACTCTTTATTCCTCTCCCTCGGACCGCGTTTTATTGCTGGAGGAGACTATAATGCTAAACACCAACGATGGGGTTGTCGAACATCCAATACCCGTGGAAATATCCTCTCTCGTGTCTCATGTTTGAATAGCTACTCCATCCTCTCGCCCATGAATCCCACTTACTGGCCTACATCCCGAAAGAAAAATCCTGATATCCTAGATATATTCGTCACCTCCCAGCTTTCCTCTGCACAAACATCTGTTAAATCCTTAAATGACCTCTCATCCGATCACAGTCCAGTTCTGCTTTCTTTGCATTCGGGCTATGTTCCTAAGCCAACCCCTTCTAAATTGATCTTTGGACGAGTGGACTGGGACGGATTTCGGACAGACTTAGAAACCAAACTGGACTTAAGAATCCCACTAAAAACTAAACTAGATATAGACAGAGCCATAGAACAGCTTACTGACTCAATAAGTAGCAGTATACGTGATAACACTACAAATACTAACGCTACTAACACTCTACAAACTAATCTGCCACAGCACATTGGAATCTTATTAAGAGAAAAACGCAGAGCAAGATCGAAGTGGCATAGGACTAGGTATCCATCAGACAAAACTAACTATACCATTCTGACTAACAAACTTAAAGCAGAAATCAGGAAGTTCAAAATTCAAAACTTACTGGATATGACAGAAAATCTCACTACTACTAATAAATCACTTTGGACTACTACTAAGAAACTGCTACAGTTCAAAGATTTTAATTATCCTCTCCTCAATGAATCTCAATCATGGACCAGATCTGATGAGGAGAAATCCCAAACATTTGCTCAGCACCTCTTTAAAACCTACAATCCGCATCCTGATATCCTTAATCAGCACCATCTTAAATGCGTTGAAGCAGAACTGGATGTTCCACTCCAGCTGGCCCTTCCTCCTAAAGCATTTCATCCTTCAGAGATCTCAACCATAATCCGCAGGTTACCTTCCCGCAAAGCTCCAGGACACGATTTAATCACGCCCAATATCCTAAAACAACTTCCAAAAAAATCCATCCTGTTCCTTACCTATATTTACAATGCCATACTCCGGACCACATATTTTCCTGAACCCTGGAAGTTATCTATTGTTAAAATGAATCCTAAACCTAAAAAACCGCTGGAACTCCCTTCCTCTTACCGCCCTATATCTCTTTTACCCATTATGGGTAAAATTCTAGAAAGACTAATCCTTAAACGCCTTTATCCTATCCTAGAGACTTATCACATAATCCCAGACCACCAGTTTTGGATTTCGCTCATCCCACTCCACCATCCAACAATGTCATCGTGTGGTGGATGTTGTCTCATCAGCACTAGAGCGCGGATTGTACTACACGGGAGCCTTTCTCGACGTAGAACAGGCATTTGACCGAGTCTGGCACCCAGGACTGCTTTACAAACTCCGGAAATTCCTCCCTCCTACATACTACCTCATCATTCAGTCCTACCTCTCTGGAAGATCCTTCAAAATAAACCACAATAGTTCCTATTCCTCCCTATTTACTCAGTCTGCTGGCGTTCCTCAAGGCAGTATCCTAGGACCCCTTCTTTACACAGTTTTTACAGCTGATATCCCAACCCATCCTAACACCTTCCTTTCTACCTATGCTGATGACACTTGTGTGTTATCAGTCAATAATGATCCTACTATTGCCTCTCAAACTCTTCAATCCCACATCCGAGACCTTGAAGTATGGTGTCAGAATTGGAGAATCAAAATCAATTCCAACAAATCCCACCAAATTACCTTTACCCTTCGTCGTAAACCTACAACATCCTGTCCTACAGTGTCCTTTAATAATATTCCGCTAGTCCCGGTTGAACAGATTCGCTATCTAGGACTCCTACTTGACAAACGACTAACTTGGAATCCGCACACAAGACTGAAACGACAGGAAACTGCCCAACGCTTTCGCTTACTTCAACACTTACTGGACAGACGCTCTAACCTTCCACTTAACTACAAAAGGCTCATATATATTACCATCATAAGGCCTATTTGGACGTACGGAGTTGAGCTTTGGGGCTCTACTAAACCATCAAATTCTTCCCGTATTCAATCCCTACAATCCAAAATCCTTCGAAAAATCCTCAATGCTCCTTATTTTGTCACCAACAAACTCATCCATAAAGACCTTAATGTCCCATATGTTGCTGATTTGGCCCGTACGAGGTATCATTCCTTCCATGACAAACTCCACTCTCACATTAACCCACTAGTTTCAATCCTAGCTTCCTCTACCATTCCTGACAATCCTCCGAGGCGTTTGAAAAGAAGATGGCCTCGAGACCTTCTAGTGTAGATTACCTAGTGGAGTGTTGCCAATGGGCATATTCTCGTCATGTCTTTTCATGTATATTATCTATATTATGAGCCAATTTACTCGATGTATTCACTAATACAGTTGTAAATGTCAATAAATTAATAAATAAAAAAAAAAAATGTTTTAATATACTTCATAACATGACATTTTGTGTTGGTTAATTACATTTGATGAAATATTAAATAAGTAATATTTATGATTAAAATATTTCTGCTCCGGGAGGATTTCTCCATACAAGGTTATTTTTAAATTTTTTTAACATTTTACTTCCAGTTATTCGAACTGCGCCATCGAAAGTTGGAGGCCAAACATCAAAGATCAGATAATGGAATGACAGGGAATGCCTTAGGTGAAGGTAAAGGTGTGATACAATTTTTATGAGGGTGATTTTCCTCACATGAGGACTCCTCTGGAAAGTCCAAGTATGTATCGATTCTCTCACAGCATCACGTGGAGATAGAACTGGTTTTGTCTCTTTTTCTTCTTAAAATAATTTTCTTTTGAAAATATTATTAATATTAATATTATTAATATTATTCATATATTTTAATTTTTTTGTTTGTGTATTTATTAATATTCTTATTAATTACTATTAACCTGGCTTTAACTATTGAAAAAAATAAATGCTCACTCACATGTCGTGCATAGGTTGTTTACCAACGTACCTGAAACAAAAAGATAAAAATAATTTATAAACTCAAATATTTTTCAAATTACAACTAAATTATAATTTTAAACAATATTTAAATATATACAGGCCAAACCATTTGAAACCCCTTAATTTTGCCAATCGAAAATTATGATTTTCATAACTTTTTTTTACCAGTTATATCATATTCTTTTCTGAATATGACTCCATGGATAAAACATTTTTCTGTCTAATAATTTTAGTTTTGCGGTTCAACACATTCTTTGAAAAAATCTCTGTAACTCTGGTAATGTGCTTTGCATTTAATGTTAGAACAATAAAGTATTTTAAAATATATATAACTTATATCCACTAAGATAGAATAAATATATCTAAATGATCTATTAACTTTTAATTTAAGTGATATTAAAATGTATAAGATATACTTCATATCGTACTGAAGAAAGATGTGATAAATAATAAAATAAATAATAAATTAAAATAGATAAGAATAATGGTGTGTTAAACTTAAGATGGTATGACGGTCGTTACTATACGTTCGGGACTGACTTCCTGATCTCGCCTGACCAAACTTAACTAACCGATAACGGTGTGTTCAATAAGAGGGAGCCACTAACCTATATCATCGCGGAAAAAAAAAAGAACAGCAGATTAGATTCAAATTCTGATATTTCGGTCTTAGTCCGAGAATCAACAACGAATAAAATTAATAATTAATCAAAAAAGAAGGCTACTCTAATAAAAATATAGCATAGTAAAAGCTGAAAATGGACGAAATTAATTAATAAAATTCTGGTGCAGGCGACACACGATTTTCCCATATTTCGGTGGTTAAAATTAATGTACTGTTATATATAGTTAAAAGTTGAAATAAGTTCAAAGAATTATATTTAGTTTTGTTAGAAACATATGTTTTAGATGAAATAATAAAAAAATAAAAAATGTTATGTACAATAATCACTTATGTTTATGCCCTTTATATATTTAACTCTTTTTTTATCCATCATAATAAAATGATATGGTTGATGTTTAGGAATATACTAAATTAAAGGTACTTTAGATGGAAAAAATAAAAAAATGGGCATTTAATCCCTGTCAGACCATCTTAATCAGAATAATACAGCGATTTTAATCAAAATTGTTAGAGCCGATTTTAAGAAAATCGTAAAATGTTTCAAAATATATACTATAATTTTATAGGACTTGTTAGTTCATTTTGATGAAAAAGTTGCTGTAACATTTTAGGCATGTACGCTTATAAAATATGAAACTTCAGTTTTATATAACTTATTTAGCTAGGCTTATTACACATACACAAACACAGACCTTTTTGCTGGATTTGGTCATGTGGACCCTAGAACGTGTATTTCATTTGAAAACTGGGCTTCAAAAATCTTCACGAACACAATACTTTCACTTACTATATATTTCATACATATGGAAATTAAAAGTAAAATAAAATCTGTTTGGTTTCCTCTATCATTTGTAAAATGTAATTAAAAAAAAAAAACTACAAAACTTTTATAATGTTTTAGTTGTCATCTTAAGGTATTGGCACTTAAAAGGTATTGCCGGCGGAAAGAAGGATAGAGCCCTTCTACTCGGTATCCCTCCTAGAAATACTCCTATGGGAGCGTCTGGATTAATTTTTGAAAAAAATAACCGAAACCTTAACTAAACGTGCATAAAATTAAATAACTAGATTAAAAAATAAATAACTAGATTAAAACTTTCTTCTCATCGTATAAAGAGTAAATTTAGTGTAGATAAAAATACGGAGGTAAAGTAATGGGTTTAGAAAGTTATAAGGGATTTTATAAAAATGGTAACGAGGGGTTCAGCGAATGCTAATATTCATTATGCCCAAAGCAATTACTGGCGGCTCCCACCTGAAATATTAGGACGATGAAGATATGAAAAAAATTCTCTAATCCACCCCCTTTCATTTTTAAAATAACCTCGGACCCTCAATTATAGCGTTTGGAGTGTTTTAATTGGTGAAAAAAATATATAATCCGCTTACCACTGATATTTCTTTAAAATTAAATAGTTTTAAATAAAGATAATCACTCATAATGTTTTAGTTTTCATCTTATGGAACAGTTAATAATTTACGTTTTGTGTTGAAACTAGTTTTAGCTGTGATTTTCTCCGGAAACTAAGCCTATCCAAGTCCAAAGTGGGATAGATAATGTGCATACATTAATGTATTGAACAATTAGAGTCCTGAGGAGAGAGCAGAAGAGGGTTATGTGCGCTAAATTTTCCTCAGTGCTCTCGAGTGTGCACTCCTTTGTCCAGGTCTTTGTACGACATCAAGATATTTATTTCCGATAGAGTGGAGTCTTCTAGCCTACTTCACCGCCCCCCGAACCTCTAAATATAAACTGCCCAGGGGAGACGGGCTGGCTCAATAATTTACCTAAATTATATCTCTGCATTAACATATTAATTATATATTAATTGAAAAAGGAAATTAAGTTCGTGCATCATCCATGGTCGTAACAGACCAAAGGTCTGTAGAAGCAGAGATTCTTCTATAAATAACGACTTGGATAGCTGAAATATATTTAAATTAAACTGGCAATTATTACTTGAGAATATGGCTGTATATTCACACGACTGGGATTGGAGCACATTAAAACATAAAAATTACTACTTTTTTTTTTTTAGATTTAATTGAACGCCCAGTTAATGCTTATATGCTTCATAATTAAATTATCACCTAACATTATTACAATGAAAAAAAAAAAAAAAAAAAAGGAATGAAATAGTTCTTAAGAAAGAGGTATGAATACTTTACAAAATATGTCTTCAAGTAAAAATCGTATTTCTACTATAAAAGGTCCTATTTCTATCATTATATTATTTGATTTTATGTTCTTAGAGTACAGTATTATTTTTTTTTCACAGAGTCAGATATTTAAAACGCTGCAAATTATTACACAGTGGTTTATTGTTTCAAAATAACTATATTAGGGTATAACTGTTTATACAGCTATTTATGAGCAATTAACTGGTATGAAAAGCAATAAATAATTCAAAGGAAAATGGAATATAGTGCCGCTACGAATTCCCGCTATATATCTAGTTCTGAACCAATTTCCAAGACTATAAATAAACTATTTCCTTTACTTTTTTTTTGCTTATTGTGCTTTAGTGATTCTAAAGCTCTATGAATATTTTTCCTTATCTCCAAAAATAACTGAATATGGTCGTATTTATGGGTAAAATTTCAATTTTTATTTTGCTTCTTCCTCTTCTTTATAATCTTTGTTTGTTTTGTTCGGTTTTGGGGCGTACAACTGCTTGGTCATCAACGCCCGATAGATCCAATTCAACTCGGTATACCTCCTAAAAGTAAGGAAGTGTCTGGAATAATTATTGAAAAAAAAACGAAATCTTAATTAAACGTGCCTACAGTTAGTATTTTATGTCATTTTAAGAATTCTCTATATCGATTGATGCATAAAGATGATCGACTTTATAAGCTCATTTTCTTGTTCGAAAAATAAATAACTAGATTAAAACTTTCTTCTCATCGAATAAAGAGTAAATTTAGGGTAGATGAAAAAATACGGTGGTAAAGTAATGGGTTTAGAAAGTTATAGGATTTTATAAAAATGGTAACGAGGGGTTCAGTAAATGCTAATATTCATTATGCCCGAGGCAATTACTGGCGGCTCCCACCTGAAATATTAGGACGATGAAGATATGAAAAAAATTCTCTAATCCACCCCCTTTCATTTTTAAAATAATCCCGCAACCTCAATTATAGCGGTTTTAGAGTGTTTTCATTGGTATAAAATATTATATAAAATTGGTTTACCACTGATATTTCTTTAAAATTAAATTGTTAGATTTAAATAAATATAATCACTTATAAAGTAAATATGTCAGCATAAAAAGCCGAAGAAAATGAAAGATAAATACTTATTACAGAAAATTGAATGTAGATATCCGAAAATAATTAAGTATGTCCTTATAAAAAAGATTTATTATCGTTTAAAACACCAACTTCCATAGCTTATTTTTCGTATTAGATTTTATGTTCTAATTATCTATGACTATCCTTTTTAGTCAACTTAAGTTTTTTCGGCTTTCAAATATTTATTTTTCAATAACATACAATTATTTAAATGAACTTTTAAATCCATGTTATACATCTCTCAAAGTTAAGCTATTTGTCATATGCCAAAAATCAGGTTAGTGGCTAGTTATTAGAAAAGAGTTTTTAATTACTGGTTAACAAACATTTGAGATAGAAAAAAAAAAAAAAGCTTACCTAGCACCTAGCATAGCATGAAATAAAAAATGTTAGGAGACGAATATTGGTACAAAATCGTTAGTTTATGCATATTTCGATTTAAAGCAATGACGAACTCAATGTCCCATATGTTACTAAATTAGCCCGAACCAGGTATCAATCATTTCATGAAAAACTCCATTCCTACTCTAACCCACTAGTTTCTATCCTATCATCCTCTTCGATTCCTGATAATCCCCCGAGTCGTCTGAAAAGGAGATGGCCCCGAGACCTTCTAGTTTGGAATATCTTTAGAGTGCTATAAGTGGATAGTGTCTCTACATGTATTTGATGTTAGTTTACTATGTCCATCACATTTAATTGATGTATATAATACTGTTGTAAATATCAATAAATATGTAAAAAAAAATATATGATAAGACCAAAATAACAAATATAGCCTTATGATATGTTTACACATTTTATCGTTTACACGTTGGTTCAGCTCTGATTACTTTTTTCGTGATTAGTTCCAAACCCAGGAAATTATTACACGCTACACAGTTCGAATAAAACGATCAAGGTAGGTGGCCAAAATAAGTTTTTAGGATTGCTCTAACAAATCAATTGATTTAGCAAGATTATAATAACGTAATCATCATTAGTTTTTTTTTAATGTCTAATAAGGGAGATAAAAATGTAAGAGGAGAGGCTGGTCATGATGGAAATACTCAGCTTTGCCACCACTGGCCTATACAGTATAAAAAAAGGGTATTTTAATAAGAGCGAAAATAAGAAACTATAACACGATTGTCAAATCGGTTATTCTGTATGGAATGGAGACTGCTCCTCTTCATAGTTTAAGAAAACTTTTAGGAATAGAGACGAAGATCTTGAGAAGGATTTATGGGCCAGTAAAGTTACCGGAGGGATATAGGCTGAGGCCTACCAAAGAATTAAACAAAGAAATGGATGGCCTGGAAACGGACATCAGGTTAAGGAGGCTGCGTTCTAGAGTCATATGGTAAGGATAAGCCCGAACAGAATAAATAAGATCTTTGGAAAAATATGGGGACATGAAGGAGCAGAAGGGTACATTCAGCAGATAAGGAAAGAAACAGTGAGGTTGGGAATCACAAATCAGGATTGTCTCAATGGAGACAATATATAAGCGTACGCTTGAGTTTGTATTTACATTTAAATATTGTACATAAATATTTAATTTTTAAATTTGTTAATTCGTCTTAAACCTTTGACATCCTGCCCTACAGCATCCTTTAATAATATTCCGCTTGTCCCGGTTGAGCAGACCCGCTACCTAGGACTCCTACTTGACAAACATTTGACATGGAACCCGCACACAAGACTGTAACGACAAGAAACTGCCCGTCGCTTTCGCTTACTTCAACACTTGCCGGACAGAAGCTCTAACCTTCCACTTAACTACAAAAGGCTCATCTATTTCACCATCATAAGCCTATCTGGACTTATGGAGATGAGCTCTAGGGCTCTACTAAACCAACAAATTCTTCCCGTATTCAATCCTTACAATCCAAAATCCGTCGAAAAATCCCTTTGTCAAGAATAAACTCATCCATCAAGACTTTAATATCCTATATGTTGCTGATTTGGCCCGAACCAGGTATCAATCCTTCTTTGGCAAACTCCACTCCCACTCTAACCCACTAGTTTCAATCCTTGCTTCCTCTTTTTTTTTCCTGACCATCCTCCAAGACGTCTGAAAAGAAGATGGTCTCCAGACCTTCTAGTTTAGATTACCCAGTGGATTGCTGACAATGGGTATTTTCTTTTCATGTATTTTGTCTGTTAGCTGATTTACTTGATGTATTAACTAATACAGTTGTAAATCTCAATAACTGATAATAAAAAAAATGTTGAAGGACGGTCAAGTATTTAACCGATTTATCAAGTATACATTAATTTATTCATTAAGTAACAAATATTAAAAGTAACATTATTAAAAACATAAAACAGAAATTGCCTATAAAAAAACAACAATATAATTTATCAAAATTTTTTTTTATTTCGTTTTAAAAACACTCCTTAATGTTTGACTCCACAGAACTAATCTTTGTCGAAATTATATAAAATCTTGATTAACAACAAATTGAAATGGAAGAATACTTTCAGGAAAATAAAAGGGTTTGGAATGAAGGAACGTCCTGGATTTTTCAGTAGTCCTCC
Organism: Piezodorus guildinii; assembly: GCA_023052935.1. NCBI lineage: Eukaryota > Metazoa > Arthropoda > Insecta > Hemiptera > Pentatomidae > Piezodorus > Piezodorus guildinii. Next base: position 111,960,651 of record CM041294.1, read on the forward strand.
CTGAAGAACTTAGTCACCATTTGGCTTTCTTCAGTCACATTAGAGTTGAACTAACAAGATTAAGTACCGGAAAGAAAATGAGTGTTCTTTCTTACTTAAAAAAAGAAAAAGAAGAAAGAAAACAAGAATGAATTTTCCGTGGTTAAGGGAGAATGAAAAGGAAATTTTCTGGGCCATTAATTCAAGTGACGTTGTTCTACTGAAGTAACTTTGTTAGTCTTTAATTTGTCCTCAAGTTGAATAATTATTCACAAAAAGTGTAATTTTGATTTATTCTAAACACTATATTAAGAAGCATTAATTTTTTTTATTATAAAAAATGTTTTTTTAATGTGAATGATAATGTTCATTCTATATTTGTTTACAAACGTACTATGGCCTTATTATTAATTCCGATTATCTTTTGATAAAGCTGTAATGTCATGAAAATGAGTTTATATTTGAGTTCTTGAACCTTCTAAACTTCAAATAAATAACTTATGGATTACAGACGGATTTATATTTAAGATCTAAGGTTGCAAAATATGTATATAAATATACATATAAAAATAAAATTTTAAAATATAGTTGAGTGCGGTGCTAAAAGCTTACATTGAAAGATTGTGAGTTAATCACCTGTTATAATAACCTTATAAACAAGGGTTATATAACAATAAAAAATCATAAGCGGGGGAGCGAGCGCAATATTGCAACAAAAAATAATTCTAAAGTGAATTTTACAAGCTTTTTTTTCAAGTTTTTAGTTTCTTACAATAAAAATGTATTGCATTGTTTTTTCTCACATGAAACATAAAATTTATTTTGGGCCAATCATTGGTTAAGAAAAACTGAAGAAAAAAAATATTAATCTATTTTTTTTTTGCATATGATTTTATATTAAAAAATCGTCCATCAGGGAAAAGTGATAGAAACAATTCTTTATTGAGCAATATTACAATCTGTCCAATTTAGGACATTTTTAATAGTGATGAAGTACAACATTCATACTACATTCACACGATATATACAAAACAATAAATTTATATAATAATAATACAATATACATATATACAAAACAAAATCAATAAAATATATACAAAAGTCACTCATACCTATATACAATTCACAAGCATACAGCACGTGAGTGGAGAATCTAGCCAATGCTAGAACTCCAATATACATTTTACAAGAGGTCTCGAGGCCACTGCCGTTTCAACCTTCTAGGAGGATGGTAAGGATGTGTGGAGCTGGATAAGGATTGAGCTAGGGGATTAGGGTGATGGATAAGGTTCTGATGGAATTTATAGAATTTTAATGGTATAAGGTCTAAAATAAATGGAATATTTAGGTCGTGGTGTAAGGTATGGTTGGATACATAATAAGGAGCATTAACTATTGTTCGGAGGACTTTTGATTGGAAGGATTGAATGCGTTTGATGTTAGAAAATTTGGCTGTCCCCCACAGTTCAAGTCCGTAGGTCCAGATAGGTTTCAGTACTGTCTTGTATATTAGCAGTTTGTTCTCGATAGATAATTTAGAATTTCTGTTCAGTAGTCTGTATAATTGTCCAAATCGTCGATTAAGTTCTTGTCGTTTAAGTCTAGTATGCGGGTTCCAAGTTAGTCTTTTGTCCAGAAGGAAGCCAAGATACCGGACTGTGTCGGAGAAAGGAAGCGGAACGGAGTTAAAGAGAACTGGAGGGCAGGATTGTCTTCGAAGGGTAAAGGTGACATGTTTGCATTTCGATTGATTAACTTTGATTCTCCAGTTGTTACACCAGTCTTCAATTTGAGAAAGGTGCGTTTGGAGGCCTATAGATGTAATTTCGGGATCTGAGTGAGAGGATAGGATAGCGGTGTCATCAGCGTACGTTGCTAGGAAGGTATTAGGGCAAACAGGAATATCAGCCGTGTATATGTTGTAGAGGAAAGGGCCAAGGACACTGCCCTGAGGAACACCGGATTCGACTGGATAATAATTGGAATATTCTGCACCACAGCGAACTCGGAAGGAGCGGTTTGATAGATAGGATCGGAGGACTAGGTATAGGGATTGGGGTAAATGGTTTTTGAGCTTAAAGAGTAATCCCGGGTGCCACACCCGGTCAAATGCTTGCGTTATGTCCAGAAATGCACCCGAGCAGTACTCCTTGTTCTCAAGGGCAGAGGAAATATGGTCAACGACTCGGAGCCCTTGCTGAACGGTTGAATGTTGGGAACGGAATCCAAACTGATGGGAAGGAATAGTGTGGGATTCTAATAAAGGTAATATTCGTTTGAGGAGGATTTTTTCAAAGATTTTTGAAAGGATTGGGAGTAGGCTGATAGGTCTATATGATGTCGTTGTGTTAGGAGGTTTACCTGGTTTTAGGAAGAGAATTATAGTGGAATGTTTCCATAAGAGAGGAAAATGAGTAGTGCGTAGAATGGGGTTGTACATATATGTAAGAAATATAACGGCTTTAGATGGAAGCTGTCTGAGAATCTGAGGAGTGAGGAGATCGTATCCAGGAGATTTACGGAGTGCAAGTTTTCGGAGAAGATATTTGACCTCGGAGGGATTAACTGCTTTAGGAGGTAATGAAAGCGGGATTGGAGACTGAAGGAACTCTTCCACCACTGCAGTGTGGTTTGGATGAGATTCTGGATGAGGTGTGAAGACTTCGGAAACGTATTTGGCAAGTTCCTCGGCTTTGTCTTCATCAGGCGCAGCCCAGGAGCCATTACTACGACGGAGGGGATGGGAAATATGGTGGGATTTTAGAATTTTCTTAGTGACATTCCATAGGGAATTGTCACAAGCTGAAAGAGAAGAAAGGAAGGAACTAAAGGATTGGGAACGGAAGGTCGCCAGCTCCCTCTTTAATTGTCTACAATAAAAGTTATAGGAGCGGCGATCTGTGGGGTGACGGGTGCGTTGCCATAAGGATCTGGATCGTCGTTTGGTGCGGATGAGGTCTATGAGGTGTTGTGGTAAATGATTTTGGTTATGACTTATCTGGGAGTGCTTGGGAGAGGAGGCAGTCCAAACAGCTTGTTGAATAGCGATGGTGAAGGAGTTTACGGCATCGTTAAGGTCATCTGGAGTTTTGAGTTTCACTCCGAGGTCAATATCACTGGTCAGGATTTGGCGAAAAAGGTCCCAGTTTACTGGTCCTCTGATAAATGACGGTGGGGTGGGTTTAGGAATAGGAATTAGGGATACTTTAAGGAGCAATGGACTATGGTCAGAGGACAGTTCATCAAGGCGAGTCACCGACATGTTTAGGGAGCCTAATCCGCTGTGGATGAAGAAGTCAAGGATGTCAGGATTACGGTTAGGATCAGTTGGCCAGTAGGTAGGGGAATCAGGAGGCAGGAGGTTGAAACGTCTAGAGTTGAGTGCAGACTGTAAATTCCGCCCACGACAATTCGTGGACCTGGAACCCCATTGTTGGTTCTTAGCATTCATGTCTGCACCCAGAATGAAGTGGTTTCCTAAGGAATTGAGGAAGGATTCGAATAGAATGTTGGAAATGGAATGTTTAGGAGGGCAGTACGCTGATGCGAGGGTGATCGGAAAAGAAAAAGTCTTGATTACTATGGCGGTGCATTGTAGGAAATCATAGGAGGGGAGTGGGAGTGTGTGGTGGGAGAGGGACTGGTGCACAATGACAGCAGTACCGGCATGGGCTTTTCCGTCTGGGTGGTCCGTACGGTATGTTACGTATTGAGGTATTTTAAAGAACTGTTTAGTGGTTAGTCTAGTTTCAGTAATAAGTGCTACATCAACGTTTTTGTCTTGCAATAAAGCTGTAAGTTCGTCAGTGTGATTTCTAACACCATTCGCATTCCAAAGGAGAATGGATAAGGAGTTAGGTGTAGTCATTTAAGGATTTTTTAAGGATGGGATTAAATTTGATACGAGATTAGTAAGTAGTGATATTAGCGGCATAACAAGGGATTTGATTTCAGTGATGAAGGATGTCATCAAACTTGTAAGGTCTGTGACATTTGATGGAGGAGGAATATGAGAAATTTGATTCGGATGAGGTTTTTGATGGTTGGTTAAATTTTGAGGAATATGTGGTTGTGGAATGGGTTCAGGATTTTGAAGTATGCGTTGTTCCGGCAGGGTCTTTTTGTTCTGGTTCCCACCTCCAAGTAGATGGGCAAATGTTACATTGGAATCAATTGTTTTTGAAGGTTGTCTTCTGCTTCTGATCGGCTCAGCTGTTTCATCCTGATTCTGAGGTTTTTGGTATCTGCTTTTGAGGTTCTTGTAGATTTGACATCCCTTGTAGTTAGCCGGGTGGTCCTCGAGGCACAGAGCACATACAGCGGGTGTTGATCTTGATCTTGTGCATCTTCTTGGATTTGATGTTGCGTAGCATCCGGTCGTATGTGCATAAGTCCTGCATGTGATGGTGCAGTCAAGTTCTTTCTAGTGATAGGTTTCTCAGAAGCTACTTACACTAGTATAGTACAATCTATTGAGGTCGTAAACTTTTTCAACTCCAGCTGATGGTTCCAAGTCCACGAAGAATAGAGGCATTGGAATTTTATCTTTTAGGACATTGGTGACTTGCCGCACTTTATAGCCTATCTCCGTCAGTTCTTCTTTGATAGCTGTCACTGGTGTTGAAGGGTGTAGGTTTCTAATTACAACCCTTAAAGCTCTCTCCTGGCGCAACTGATAGGTATGAAAATCAGCTTTGGTCTCACTCAGATATTTTACTATTTTTCTGTAGCTTTCGGCGGTAGTCGGGGATATTTTAGTATCACTGGTTCTACTTATACAAGAATAACTATTAGGATCGGTTAATTTGTTTAAATGCGCACAAAGTAGTTGAAAATTTTTAATATTTTTAACAAAAATTGGTGGAGGTTGTGGTTCTCTGGGTATAGGAGAAGATTCCATGGATTCTTTTTCATTTTGATTTTGGAGGATCTGAAATGGGTTCGGTGTAAAAAACGGCGATTCATCAGTCATTCCTTGTGATGATGTGCTGGGCTGTGGTTCAGATCCTAAAGAGGTAGCTGAAGCGGTCGCTGGTGGAATCATTTTTTTATTATTTTCACGGCGAGGTCTCTGTTTTGTAGGAGACGAGTTTGAACCTGCAGATCTAGATCTTTTACTTGTAGCTTTTGAGGACATAACTTGATGAAAATATCTCATTTATTTAAAAAAAAAAAAAAAAGGAAAAGAAATAATAATAGATAAATAATGAAATGAGAATGAGAAGGAAGAATAATAAAATAAAGATAAGTTAAAGAAAAGCAAGCCCGAGCTTGCCGAGCTAGCGGCGATCAGCTGATCAGTGACCCTCCTTTCACTTTTCGTGATTGTACAAAGTAAATTATAACTTTGCTTACCGATATTTCTCCAATATTCACTGCTGTGGTTTTCTTGAAGTCTAGTGATGTTTTCCAGACTGAACTCAAGCGAATTCCTACTGAAAAGAGCAAAAATCTGAGAGACGAAGTAACGTATGACTGATATCATCGAGCGCATCAGCTGTTCTGAGTCATAAATAGTAGGGAAAAGTAGTAAGCTGTGTAAATAGCAACCCAACTAAGTTGGGCAGCATCGCTTGTTCTTCTTCAATAAAGTTTATCGCTCTTATTGGAATAACAATTTGGTATCCTACAGTAGTTCGATGATGTGATAATTGGTCGCAAATATTGGGATTTAAAAATAGAATTGTAAAATAATGGCGAATGCGGAGCAGGCAGTTTGCACTGAAAGATTGTGAGTTCATTTGTAGACCATCTTGATTGTTTTTTGTTTGTTTGTTTTACTGCCCAGCTGCACCACTTCTAATAATCTCATAAATTGGTGTTATATAACAATAAAAAATCATAAGCGGGGGTGAGAGCGAAATATTTTAGTAAGTGAATTTTTAAATTTATTAGTTTCTTGTAATAAGAATTTATTGTGGTATTATTCTCAAGCAAAACAAAAGATTTATTTCATTTTGGGACAATTATTGGTTCAGAAAAAATGAAAGCTTATATCATTAGAATATTGATTTGGAATCCGAAAGTGGTTCAATGATGTCATGAATTGTAACAAATATTGGGTCTTTGTTATTTAATAACTTCAATAAAATTGCACCTGCAACCTTGCACAATAAAGAGTTTCTTTATTGTTTTATTTGATGTTATTGCTCAATATGTTATTACTCCTTTCCCACACACGGGCTCGCCTTAGTGGGATAGTGGCTTATACTTGCACTGTAAAATGTCTGTATTTCGATGTAAACAATATGTTATAAAAAAATAAAAAATAAAATAGGTCATGTTTTCATGAAGCATCAGTGTAGTACAAAAGTTATTCGAAATACGGCTGATGAAAAATAATCCCAATTTTTTTATTTTTTAAGGTCTTATATAGCCATAAGCGTTTTATTCCCCAAAGAGATAGTCGCAGTCTGATGAATCTAGTGATTAATCGTATTGTATCTTGGTTTGATGTTGTCCTTTATTCTTTTAAAGACCTTTATTCTTCTTAATATTTTTGCTTTTAAGTATTATTCTTACTTCGTGGTAACTCTGCAATATTTTTTAAGAAAATCTTTTTTAAAAAACAACCTGCACATCCTTAATAATTCATAATAGAGTTCAATCAATGAGATACTCATTCCTGTGCTATATTTCTTCTTAATGAAAGGAAATATCTCGATTGGAGACATTTTTTTAAGATATTACTAGGGACACTGAGATGTTCAGCATTCTAAAGAGTTGGCATAGTAAAATCATTTTAATGATAGCAACTATAATATTTGACAAAATGCGTGGTTTAAAATATAGCTTTAAACTTACAGGATATGACTGTCAAATTATTTTAAACTAACCACATGGACCTAAAATTAAGAAGATTTCGTATTCGTCTAGATGGATCGCAATCTAGAGCAAACACTATTTCGTACAAAAGCTAAGTGTATCCATAAAACTGGAAAAATAGGTTCCAATTACTATTATCCACTTGCTTATATCGACAAGTGGCAACTTACGGTTCTCTTTGTCTTTTAAAGGTAGACCTTTTAAACTTGCCTCCGTTTACACATTTTCCTCAGAAGACCAAAAAAAAAAACCAAAGAACACGACACATAGTCTAAATATAATTACACATATTTGCAATAATATAATTTATAATACTAAATACAATATCGCTATAAAGTATATAATAAAATATAATACGCTGATGTTATTCATTGAAATGGATAGTCACTTGAAAATACTTGATAGATCCTGATGAATGACGTCCATTCCTTGGGTAAAAGATTAAATTTTTGTGTACAGGGCCAGCCATCGCTCATTCGCTTTTGCTCCAGTGATCTCGAAAGGCAAGTATTCAATCCTATATTGGAATTGGTTTTTTAAGGAAAATCTGAAGATGGTTTGATAATGTATGAGTTTGGTATATGTATCATTTACTGGTACACTGATTTTTATTTTTGCTTTCTTTTTTTTATTGATATATTTTCTCCCGTAAAATTAAGATGGCAACGTATTAAAGAGAGTTGGAGAGGTGTGTTGTCAATTCTAGAATACCCCTGGGAATAGTAATTTTGTTGGTTTGGATATGTTTTTTGTTTAAGATTAAGGCAAAATAATATAAGTTAATTTTTATACAATAAATAAACGATAATGGAATATTTTTATCCTAATATTTTTATATTCATATCTGTCACTCAGTGTTAACAATTAATGTATTTTGAAGTAACGTTATGTTAGTGTAGCGTGATTAGGCATGATGGAGAGAGGATGCCCTGTGCATCCTTCCTGGCGTGCTTCATAACACATTTAGATAAAGTCTCTCATTCAGCTTCTTCTCAGCTTATGCTAGTGTTATCTAGAATCTAGTTTTCATATATGGCATGTTCTGAATGTTTTGGGTTGGATTTTTGGATTTTATAAGTGTCCCTTGGGGCTGTTCTGTGTATCTGTGACTATTAAATCCAAATGGGTTATAATTTAGGTGTAAGTGTTGAATTTTCCTTAGCCTTTTGTTATCTTGTCAGTTTTTTTTTGTTTTTTTTTGTGGGCTCCCTGTCATTCTTCTGTCGAATGTCAAGCTAAGCTATTTTATTGTGTCTGTCTCTGGAATTTAGATGTTGTCAAGATATACTGAAGGGGGAACCCGTGACTCAGGGGCTAACGTTCTAGTGTTTCATGCTAAAGTTGTGAGTTCGAATCCCAGTCCCGGCTGGGCTTTTATAAGGATGTAATTAAATGGGGATCCACTCACAGCCTCTCTCCCGGCTATGTGAGACCCGTCAGCCAAATGATCGCTCACAAGATTAGGCGTAGGAGTGACGACCCTCTCCTACAAATTGCATCGAGAAACGCGAGTGTAATATCCCAGCAGATTACAGTCTGCACGGCCTGTCGCGCCACGGAAAAAAAAGAAAGATATACTGAAGGGCAGGTTTTATGTCTAAGAGGAGGTCAAATATATAGAAAGGTTTTCTGGCTCACAAGGATTGAAATAAGAAGATACCTAGTAGGTATTCTCTTTGGGAATCAGGACAAAGTCCACCCTAGACCAGAATACCAGGAAGAAATTCTAATATATACTAATGATCCACAAACCAAACAATAACACAGACACCCCTTCATTATATTGGCTTATCAGCCTACTTTTGATTTGTTCTAGAATTTTTGAGAAATTACTAATAATAATATCCGGCCATTAATATAATATTTTATAGGACAAAAATGAAAACAGTATAACATGTAAAGAGTGTAAACATTTGTTTTCTTTTGCACCAGAACAGGAAATGCTTGTGAATTAAATAACCGCTGCGATTTCGGTATCGGAGGTGGTGATTACAAAATCATTGTTCTCTTTGGCCGGTCCGAATTCCTATTGTCATTGAGAAACATAGTCGATACGTTATTTTCGTGTGTACTTAAACCGGTCAGCTGTTTAGTTGCGGTGTTGAACCGTTGGCCCTTATGTAACCGTCGTCTGAGGGAAAGTAGGTGATTAGAATCTTGCACTGGTAACCTGGCTTCCTGACATTAGCCTGCGGTCACTGCCGTTAGGTCTGACTGTATATATATCTGTTCTGGACTTTTTATATTTTATGGTTTCTAGGTTTCTGGAGGTTGAGCCAATAAATAAACAATCGTTTTTGGGAAAAGTTTGTCGAATTTATTGTCCTCATCTTAATGCTGTAACGGTGAAAAGTCATTTTTACATGGCAATGTTGTTACAGAGAAAGAGGAAAAAAATCGGATAAATTTAAGAATGCAGTGAATTCACAATGTATGGATATATAATAGTTCAATAAATATCTTAATTAGGACTTAGATTTGGTCTAACTTTATCAATACATATAAAATAAATTATCACTGGTTTATTTACTATGTTGTGATCTAACATTATAATTCTGAGAGAGATAATACTCAATCGACAATTGAGTAGGTGATTTCCAAAAGCTACGAATCCATTAAAGAAAATATTATAGAAAGCGAAATATTATCACTACTATAATATTAATCTAATTGGACTATTGATTCTTTTCGTATTAAAATCTAGCATCAGGGATCACCGGTAGCAGGACAGCCTTCTATGCCAACGGTCACGGGTTTAAACCCGCTGGTGGTCCTAGGATTTTTGAATGGGAGTAAAAAATCCTTAGTTATGCCGTCCTTCGGAGGGGACGTTAAAAGGTGGTCCCGAGCCTGTATGATGCCAGGTACTCGTTAAAGATCCCTAGCCTAATAAAACCTGGATAGGCAAAATTTAGGACTCCCGCTTTAGCATCAATAAACAAACAATAAAAAATAAACAAAAAAACCAAATCTAGCATCATTTTTACTGTATACTAACACTATTTTAAATTAATGGAATTAAATGTTATAATATAAAACGAAACTAAAAGTGTAATTAGTACCTTAAGAAAATAATGCCATTTCCTAATCGAGTTATTTAACAACTTGAATATTAGTTAGATATAATCAAATATAATAATTAGTTTAAACTAAAGGATGAGAATACAAATAACTCAAAATATCAATTTGGTATAAAATGTTCTTTAGTATCTTTTGGAAATCAACTTCTATATTGTGCTATTTTATTTTGAAATCAACGGCATTGTTGTGGAAATAAAAAAAAAATTAAAAAAAGTGTATTAAGTAAAGATATTTGGTTCTGAGAAAGGGCCAGCTTGTGGTTCACGTGGTATTCTATTTACCCATAGCTATTAAAAACAGGATGATTCTGTTGAAATTAGTTATTATGAAATTCTTCTGGGGCCATTGAAGTGTTTCGTATTTTAGGTTGCTAGTGATTTTTTCTCTCTTTAGTTTATTGAGAATATACCATTTCACTCATATATTTTTTTTTTTTTTTTTTATAATTTTCAGATATAAGCACATTTATATTTTATTTATTACAAAACAAAAAAATTGACATAAAATTTAATTTGCCATCTGCATTTCTTTTGCAATAAGCAAATTTGTGGACTGCTGAAGCAGCGGCTCATCATAGCAGAGTTCGTTAAGTGATCAGCATATCTCTTGGCCACCGCCTGCGTGGTCGTCGGGGTGGGCTGTAAGGATTCGTAGAGCATTTTAATGTTTCTGTAAGAGGGTTGGTGTTGTATGTTAGTCTTTGGTGGAAGTTATTGTATTGTTCTGTAGCAGTGGCTGAAATAGTCGGAATGTTTAAGTCGTTATGTATAACGTCATTTGTTACGTAGAACGGTGCGTCCACTATTTTGCGCAGCACTTTCGACTGAAAGGACTGTATTCTTTGGATACTTGTTGGTTTGGCAGAGCCCCACAGTTCTATCCCGTATGTCCAGATTGGTTTTAGCAAAACTTTGTAAAGAGTTAGTTTGTTGGTTAATGATAATTTAGAGCGTCTGTCAAGTAATCTAGATAAAAACCGTATCGTCTGTTGAGTTCTTTGCTTTTTTGTCGAATGTGGGTACTCCAGGTCAGTCTTTTGTCCAAGTGAATACCTAAATATCGAATATCGTCGGAAGGCGGAATAGGAATATTATTAAAGTTAATGGGAGGAGAAGGTTTGTGGTTCAGGGTGAACACTACATGAGCACTCTTGGACTCGTTCATCTTTATTTTCCATCTAGAAGCCCAAGCAGAAATTTCATCAAGGTGGTTTTGGAGGGATATTGCCGCTTGTAAAGGATCCTTATCTGAACAAAGAACAGCTGTATCATCAGCAAAAGTAGCCAAAAGAGTCCTATTGTGCTGGGGAAGATCTGACATATAAATGTTAAACAATATTGGTCCTAAAACACTGCCCTGAGGTACACCTGCCTTAATTTGCTGAATGTCTGAGAGTTCGGTCCCGACTTTGACAGAAAAATGTCTATCCGAAAGGTATGAAAGGAATATTAAATAGAACGTAGGTGGAAGTAAAATTTTCAGTTTGCAAAGCAATCCTTCGTGCCAAACCTTGTCGAAAGCCTGACTAATGTCAAGGAAAACACCTGGACAATATTTTTTTGACTCTAGTGAATTTGACAATTATTTACTAAAGATTTGCACATTTTATTTACGAATTATATTGCAGATATTATTTTTATGGCTTGTGTCTAAAAGAATTATTTAAAAAAAAAAAAAGTTTTGTCATTATTACTGCTTTGAATCGAAATATGCCTAAACTAACGATTTTTTACCAATATTTGTTTTCTAACATATTTTTTTCATGTTATACTGAGTAATATATTTTTTTTGTTTAATTCAAATGGGTAGTAAAGTAGTAATTAAAAACTCTTTTCTCATAACTAAACTTCTGAACTGGGAGTCGTTGTGATATGACAAATATCTAAGGTTTGATGAATAACATGGATTTAAACGTTTATTTAAATAATTGTATGTTACTGAATAATAAATATTAAAAGCCGAAAAAAAACTTCAGAAGGGTTAAAAAGGATAGTCATAGCTAATTAGAACATAGCTAATGTGTAAATTTCTCGAAAAATAAGCTATGGAAGTTAGTATTTTACACGACAATAGGATTTAAGAATTTAGGAGTCTAGGGAACTTCTTTTTGTTCAATCGTTACAGTATTTCTTATTTATTTTTTATACTGTCAATAGTAAAACCCATTTCATTTTAATACATTTTTTAAAAAATTATTTCGTATTGGTCTATTTTTCATTAATCATTGAGCCTTTATTATGTCGAAGCTAGAAGTACTCTTAGAAGACTAAGTATTGGAATAAAGTTACTGATTTTTTTTTTCTTCTCATTTTATTTTTCAACTCTGTTATCAATTTATTTATTTTTTATTTTGTCTAACACAATTATTTTCCTAAAATTGTATATATATATATATATATATATATATATATATATATATATATATATATATATATATATATAACATTTATATATTTATTTATCTATGATTGTAAACATTAGTTTATTATGTTCATTTTGCCTGTTTTCAACTATATAAGCCTGTTATTCTTAATAGACGCGGTCTCAGAATAAAAATTATTTTCTATTCTATTCTAAGAATTGAAACTGCAGAAAAAGGAAAAAAATACATTAAACTTAAATGTAATAAGACAGAAAGAAGAAGTAGGTAGAAGTAATATGAGTACCCAGGGACTGAAAAGATTTTTTTTTTTTTCTGCGTAGGCCATTATAATGGAGATACACCTGGTTATTTTTAATACGAGCCTAATGGTAGTTTAATATGCTTTCATACCTCCATTATCCTGATATTTAATGCGGGGTCTAGGGTAACTGGTTAGGGCATAATGGATATTAGCAGCCCTTTATTGAATCCTTTATTATTTAAATAAATTGTTTAATTACACTCTTCTACTCCATTGGCTATTCTTATCTTTTCCGAGATATTATATGGAATGACGACCTTTAAATCTTTTATACGCTCATAAAAATAACCTTGATGCACTTTAGGTTTATTTTATGACATAACGGTCATACTTTGCCTGAAGTATAAAAACGCTGCATATTATTAAACAATTGTTTATTATTTCCGAACAATTAATAATACTATGGAATTACAATTTACATAGCTGTGCAGATATATATATATATATATATATATATATATATATATATTATATATATATATATATATATATATATATATACTTATATTTATAGCAATAAATCAATCAAAGATCTTAAGACAGACGAACCAGTAACACTTTATGTTCAAGAAAAATGGCCAATCACCACGCCAGTTCAAAACGATATTTCTTAACCGTTTTAAATGTTTGATTTATTGTTTCTTTAAAATGGTGTTCAAAAACTCATATAGTGGATTGAACGATTATTTTTTTGTTTGTTTGTTTAGTTATTTAACTTCCATTTATGCAACTGTGGCTAATCGGACGATGCTACAGTGGGAGTTCTAAATTTTGCCTAACCAGGTTAAATTAGGATAGGGGTCTTTAACGAGCACCTGACATCGCACTGGTTTGGGACCACCTTTTAACGTTCCCTCCGTAGGACGACATAACTATGGATTTCTAACTCCCATTAAAAAATACTGGGGCCACCTGCGGGCTGGAACCTTGGGCATAGGAGGCTGTTATGCTAACCACCATGCTACAAGTAAGCACATTTTTTTATGCGTTATTTAGGTGCTACGTTGCTAGAAACCGAAGACCTGAAATTTTTTTGGGGGATTATTTTATTTTTTTCTTGGTCGATTTCAAAATTAATTATTGAAAACAATAAACAAATGCACGAATGTATTTCTGAATCTTCATGCTTTATTTATTTATTTTTAATTCATAACTTTTATAAGAAGGCAGAGATGAGTTTTTTTTTTTTTTTTCACTTGTGTAAGCGAAAATAAAGTAATTATTTAATCTGAATTACATAGAATTTTAGTAAAAATATGACTTTATATCTTGTGCTGACTCTTGTGCACAAGCTGAAGAAGCTAAAAACAGACAAATCAGACGCCTCCAAACGCGACCCTTTTTCAGGACAAGGAAATTCCATTAAAAAGGCCGAGAAAACAGCGAAATCCTTCCACTCTTTCTCATCTTCTTTCCATGATCATGAAATTGACAAAACTCAAACAATTTGAATATTTTCGTATCTTCCTGTACACAATACCTTATAATTAACGAAATAAGCAATATATTTAAAGTATGGACTTTTATAAATAAATCTACTTGATACATAAAAATATTACTTTTAGGGCTGTTGAATATTCGCGTTATGTTAAAAAGGAGAATAATTTAATTAATTTTAGCATAGTGCAAGATTATTTAAGATAATTGACAATATCGTGAAATAAGCCGTATTTCATTCATTAATCAAATTATAATAATTACTAATAATTGATGGGTTTACAGCAAAAAACATAGGTAGCTCCAATATCAAAGAAAATAAATATATGGTTTATTGCAACATTTTACAACATTTTACACGTTATTTAAATCGATCTACATTATTAAATTTAAATTATTATTTAAATGTACTATAACTCTCAATATTATTATATTTGTCTGATATTGTCAATATTACTAATTTAACATTTAATACGTGTTCTATTAGAAGGAATAAAATATAAGAATAAGAAAGTTACAATAAAAGCCAAAATGAGTAGATTAAATGACTGCAGTAAGCATTTATTTAACAAAAGCTGTATCCACATAAAGGTACATGAGTTATTATCCAAGCTTAGTAAAGTCTCCACTTTTCTGCTAGATTTCTCCACAGTGATTAAAACCCTTTGTTAAATAGAACTTGGGTGAAATATGCTTCAAGCAAATCTGACAAGTTAATTTCAGATCTTTAAATCATAATTGCAGTGAAAGAAAAATTACACTGGGTTGAATTCCTCTTTGCAATGTTCGAATCATTATTTCTTCTGTTATTCCAAGGGGCGAAACAGGGTACCCTCGAGAGGGGAAAACCAACTCGATAAAGTGGATACCCGAAAATAGAGATAGACTTGGTGGCTGAGCATGATCTTAAAGGGGATAGGGTAACCGAATGAATTGTTAACTTCAGTCCAGCAACCAGGTAACCAAAAGATTTGGATAAACATTAATTACGATTTCGCGTCTCGGTACGTGGGGCTTATATCTCTTGCATTAATCTATAGCCCTCCCTCCCAGGTTCCAGAAAAGCCGTATAGCCTAAGAATGCCTGATAGAGGTGAACAAATACATTGCCATCTCGGCCAAATTACCTCAATGCATGGCCCGTAGGCCTAGAGGCAGAAAAAATCTCAGTGTGTACAGAACCCAAGACCATTACTGGTTTGCAGAGATTCAGGTATTTAAAACATGGATATTTGTTTTTATTTATATGTTGTCCATTTTATTGATATTCACAACTATGTTTATTGTAACGAGTTATTTATTTGTTTCAATGTGAATTCGTCCAACTAAACGATGTATACTCACAAAATAAAAAAGTAATGTATAAAAATTTCGATCCGCTTGATATCTCATTACTCTCTAACCTTTCTTTGTTTAATTTTTTATTTTCAAATGATTTAGTTAAAAAATTGAATTTTTAGGACCAATCTGCATAAATTGAATTCAACAGCTTATTTACTTTCAAGTAATTATCCTCTAAGCCATAAAATGTTATTCCTGCTTAAAATTTTATCTATCGGACAAACGGATTCAGAAGTGGAGATCATTATTCATCTCATCACTTTAAGCGGTACATGGCGTGTCGAGGAAAACTTGATTAACTTTTTCATCTACTTCATTTTGATGGGATCACGCTTGGCCACTTCTTCCTTCGTGGAAGGTCAAGTGCTGTACTCGAATAGTTTTGAAGGAGTCTATTCTTGAACAGTTTTTATGATTTATGGCAAAGGTATATTATAACTGATGACTTGCTGACTCCATCCTATGATATGATCCTCTCAAAATGATAATTAGTTTCTCTTAAAGCAGCTTTTTTTATTTTTTAAATTTTATTTGTTATCACTGTCAGATATGAAACTAAAAGGATTATAGCAAATGAAAGTGGCGTCCCATCAAACGAAAGTGAATCCGCCCGAGATCTTCCAGAACTGGTTCTTGATGAGCGCTTTCAATGAAGAAGGAATGTTTCCTTTAGTCTTTCCTGATGTCTTTCGAAAGCAGGAGACGTTTTCGAATTTATTCATAGTCTCACATAAAATTCAGAAATTCTAAATTTATTTTGACATAAATATTTATGTAGATTAACTATTCATGAATCAGTTACTTATAAATTAGCTGATCTAGAATATGTTCGTTATGAATTGTGATGAATATCGTTAAGGTATACCTATAATTTCCTATTTTGGCTTAGTCTGTGACAATCAGAAGATTGGATTTTTGCACCAATCTTTAGTATCTTCTCCTAACTCAAGTAATTTTGATATAATGAATGAAACACGAAGTGTTTAATACCTGTGAGTACACACATCTCTTAGTCATAAGACATGTTAACTTTATAAAAACTTCTATGGTACTCAAATATTTTACCTTCAACTTGTAATCGTTTACCATACCATACAGATTCCTTTATTAGACTATAAAATCAGTTAGTTGTAACGAAAGCTGGATGGTTGTTGAAGCAATAACTAAAAAAAATTATAGATAGTGCCTCATATATGAAATAGTATTCGCACTGAGACACCACCTATTTGCAAAATGCATGTGATAAGTACTAAATGTTTCAATATGAAAAGAAAACAGCATCATCATTTGAGATCATCATCAGAGATCATGATTCGATAAGTAAAAAATATAAGGAACGTCGATTTTAATTTTCATTAAACATTTTCTTCTTTACCCAAATTACATAAGCACTGAAGGCATATTATTTATTAGTTATGTATTATTAAACAATAATATAAGCTCATGAGTCAAACAGTTTATGAATAATTCTATTCGGACGAGAGAAATAATCTAGATATTTATCGCCCTAAAACCTCTCCTCTATCTTCGGAAACATTTACATTTTTTTTGTGTAAAATAATAATAAAAATATTTAACTATTCTGCGTTTATTTGATCCCTAGAACATTTTGCCTTCTTGTTTTTTTAATCCTAATTGATGACACAACATCAGGCTTATCCTTCATTGTACCATGACTTAATTTTAATAACCTTAAGATATAGATCTTCAAAAGTCATGCTTCGCTTCTTTTTGATCATTAAACGAAAACTTCCTACGACCGCGTATTTTGACTGAGTGTAGGCTTACGGTACTCACAGTGCACACGTAAACACGAAAATAACTACTGACGCAAAGACCGTTCTACAAGATAACATACAGACAACAAGCATTTTTTTTTTTTTTCACCCCTTCCTCACATTTGAAGGATTTACAGGTGTTTCTCGGACTTGTAATATTTTGGTTTTCAATTTTGTGGTCATCTATGGTAGCTAGGCAACACACGCTCAAAGCTGCGCGAGTTTCATCTACACTTTCCGATCATTAACGGATCGTGCCTCACTACTTTATGTTTAGCAGACCAATGTCTCTGAAAAATCTGTAAGTCTTTGTCTAAGACTTTGTCTTTTTTACTTTTTTTTTTTTTTTTTTTTTTTTGTTTGGCGGTATTTCATGTCTTGTTGTAGTGTATAGATCAATGGTGTATAATGACTCTCAGATCTTGATTCTTTATTTTACTCGTTTTATTAATAAATTATTAGCTTATTATCTCAATAGTCATCTAACAATCTATTCAACGGAGATACAACCAAAAAAACTGTTTATCTTCCTGAGAATATTATATTTCTTTATAAAATACCTTCTCGGTGAGCTCCGAAAGAAGCAGACATTTATAAACTAGAGAGGCTGCTAAAACTGACTTTTAGTCTCATGAGTGATTGGAAGAACGCGCTCTGGCATGATCAACTCAGAAGGACACACGACGATCACAGGCAGTTCTGGAGGCTAGTCAAGACTCATGTCGCTAAGAGACGGACAGTCCACCTAAGATCTGGAGACGACCTACTGACACCTAGGGAACAGGCTGAACTCCTGGCAAAAGGATATGAGGCGAGGGAAGATGCTCGGAAGATAGATGCTCCAGTGCTTCCTGAAGGGAGACCTCCGTCCCCTAACGAGAAGCCCATCTTCTCCAGCTTCAGCCAGCTCGAGTCGGTTCTACGACGCACCAAGGGTAACAAATCCTCTGGGCAGGACAACATACCATATGTACTGTTGAAGATGCTCCCTAGGAAGGGTAAAGCCTTTCTACTGAATATCTTCAACTCGTGCATAAGGATATCATACTTTCCGAATGCCTGGAAACGTGCGATCGTAGTACCGCTACTCAAGCCTGGGAAGACTGGAGACTCTACGGAGCACTATAGACCGATCAGTCTTCTCTCGCACATGAGCAAGATCTTCGAGAGGCTGGTTCAGTACCATCTCATGAAACACTGCAGGGAGGAGGGCATCATACCACCTGAGCAGACTGGCTACCAGCGAGGAGTATCCTGTGAGCACCATCTGGCGAAGCTGCAGGCTCACACCATAGAGAAAATGCACAAAAATGAGGCTACGGCGTTGATCTCACTGGACTGCACCCAGGCCTTTGACTGCGTGTCTCACACTCTGTTACTCCGCCGCCTGGAGGAGTACAGGTTCCCCGCCCCCCTATGCCGACTGATCAGAAGCTATCTTAGCGGAAGATCCTTCGTCGTACGGGTCGGTGAGGATCTGTCGAACCCATGCGACACCACCTGCGGAGTACCTCAAGGGTCTGTACTGGGGCCAATACTGTTCGTCGTTTTCACGGCGCCAGTGGTCTCCGTAAAGCAGCCAGGAACAGTGATAGCAGCTTATGCGGATGATATAGCCATTTATGCGACCAGCATAAGCGCAGATGAAGCACTTAAGACGGCCCAATCAGCCACAGACACCATAGTTGACGAGCTTCATAAGAATGGGATAAGAGTAAACCCTACGAAAACGGACGCCATAGTTCTCTCCTTTCAAACAGGAAAGAGGAAACTGCCAACAGAATTCACCGTAGAAGGGGAAAAACAACCTCTCTCTACCAAAGTGTTATACCTGGGAGTGACACTGGATAGGCATTTAACCTTCTCCAGCCACGTCCGGGAGAGATTAAAACTGGCGCGATCAAAGTCGTATAGGCTATATCACTTGCTGACATCGCCGCAGCTCTCACTGAGGCTCAAACTCCAGATCTACAAAGCCATCATTAGACCAACACTTCTCTATGGTGCGCCGCTACTTCGTCACATGTATAAGTCTACCCTCCAGAGACTGCAGAGCTTCCAGAACTCCGTCCTTAGGCGGATAGTCAGAGGAACTACACTCCAAAGGGCGAGAAATGTCACCATATACGAGGAGCTACAGCTACCCTCGGTTCCAGAGTATATCGGCCGGAGGCACATCAAGTTCTTTGATGGGCTGAAAGCCTGCGGTAATCCGCTCTTCCGTGACATAACACCACCATCCAGGCCCGGAAGGTGGCAAGGTGATCTCCCCTTGGTAGACGTGTTCGCCGAGGGAAGGGGTCCGGACTCTGCAGTCTGAACCCACCTAACCTTTTCTTATTGTCCCCAAAAGAATAGCCCTTCCCTATTCCCACTGTGAATAAAGGCTTAAGCCCTAGTGCATAAAGCGCCTCCAGCGCATGATGTATAATAAACCTTAAAATGCCTCCGGGCAAAAAAGGACCAAAAATTGTAAAAATGTACATAGTTATAAGTGTATAAATATGTTGTAAATAGTTGAAAATAAATTTTGGAGGGTTAGAAAAAAAAAAAAAAAAAAAAAAAAAAAAAAAAAAAAAAAAAAAAACTGACTTAATATTAAATATGTTTATTGAATAAATTATAATTTTTAAAAGAAAAATTTCAATAAATAATTTAAATTAATTATTAATTTAATGCTGACAAACCCTGTGAGAGAGCGGCGAGCTCAAAAAGCAGCCGTGTAAGCTGGATACTGTACGTGCCCTTTGTAAGCCGGGATTACAAGTCCTTTAAGTCCTATCCCCTGTGTCCAGCTTGATTAGTCTGGCCTCACCTAGCCTCCAATCTCAATGCCCCACCATCTTTGAAAACAGAGCGAATATCTTTGAAACCAACATTTCTTGTTTAAATAATCCAGTGTATGATATGAATCGGATGTTTAATCAGATGTGAGATATATCTTTTATAATCCTATGCTTCACAATCTTAATATGACATAATTCAATAAGTCGCGTTGCATTTTAAACATAATAATAATAGCTTTATTGGCATCATATTGACAAAAGCCTCTCCCATAGGGAGGAATTTATAGAAGTTGGCTATAGTTAGAAATAATAAAATATTGAAAAAAGCAAATAATCCAAAGAAAGAAAAATACAAATAATTATAAAATAAAAAACTCTAAAAAACAAAACAGAGTCCTTGAAAAAATCAAAATCAAACACAAATTATATATTTTTTTAAATGTTTATCCACCAGGATTTGTCCCTCGCAACCAGCCACCAGTTTTCGCCAACAGTCTGCGTCAATTCGTCCCTCCACCTGCGATGTGGTCGCCCCCTCTGCCTGCTGTCCTCTCTCAGGATCCACTCCGTGCAAGCTCTGGTCCATCTTTCGTCTTTCAGCCTGGCCAAGTGCCCAGCCCAGCTCCATTTCAATCGATGTGCCTCAACCCTTAGACTTTTAATGTTCACTTTCTGAAGAATATTTTTGTTTTTTATTCTCTCCCTTTTCTGAATAAACATTAAACTTCTTAGAAGCTGCATTTGCATGGTATTCAGCCTCCGGTCGAGTTTTCTTGTAAGAGCCCAGGTTTGAGCCCCGTAGAGAACCGTAGTGGGATATACACATGTGGTCAGAACTTTGGTTTTAAGATCTAGTGATAGATTGCTTTTGAAGATCTTTTGGAGAGACCAATATTTGCACCACCAGAGCTTAACTCTTCTTTCTATTTGCTTATTCATATTTTCTATAAATGATATTGTCTGCCCTAACTAAATGTACTGCTCTACATATTCTATCTCACTATTGTTAGCATAAACTGGTATTTTTATTGAGTTTGTCATAATTTTAGTTTTAGCTGTATTTATATGAAGTCCATATTTTTTTGCTAATGCCTACTATTTCGTCTATCATCCGCCTTAGGCCGTTTATGTCCGGAGATATTAGACATATATCGTCCGCAAATCTTAAGTTGTTGAGCATTTTCCCATTGACGGATATTCCCAGGCTTTCCCAATTTAATTCTCTAAATAGTTTAAACATAATATCCATTGCTAATCAGTATGACCCACCAGCATTTTAAAATGTTTTTAAAATATCTGGTGCATCCAGAGAATGATAGGTCTAGGACATTTTTCATTTAGATTAGGGTGATCACAATTTGCAGTACGTTCGGAATTAAATTCTATTTCAATTCTGATAAGTTGCAATCAGGTACAATGGATTTATATCTTCCGAAATTTATCAACTCTTCTTTTCAACCTTAAAGCGACTGTATTCCCTCCGTCACCTATTCCAGCATGAAACCCGAAAATTGAATTGATCAAATACCAAGGATGGCATATTAGTTTTCTTATGTTAAGCCAAAAATATTTGTTACTTCTATTTTATTGTAATGGCCCTGATTAACAAACTAAAATTAGTTTATATAACCAAATTATGATATTTATTTGGAAATATATACTTTTATAAAAGTTTCGACTTTTACTAAAGAGTAGTGAAGTGAAAGGGAGGTGGCAAAATTAGGCTGTTCCTTTTTTTGGCATATTTCCTTTTTCCGTTTCCTGCTGAATTAAGATATTCTTTATATTAAGAGCGAGCGGCTTGGTCTAGTGGGTAGAGCGCTAGTCTACTGTGCTACGGGCCCTGGGTTCGAATCCCGGCTGTGGCGGAATATTATTTATTCTGTTATTTCAGTCGGAGGGCGACCCTAGAGTATGGAGATCCTCCTAGGGCACACCCAGCCTTAATCAAGAGGGTATCCAAAAGTGGGGAAAAAAACCTGGCGGCTGAGCGTAATCTCGGCCGAATCACCTCATTGCACGGCCGTTGGCCTAGAAACAGTACGAATCTCGACATGTACTGAGCCCAAAACTCTTCATGGGTTGTAGTGGTACAGGTTTTTTTTTTTTTATATTAAGATTAATTACAGCAAGAGGTACCATATTTCTATCATGTCTTTACTCATATTTTTCGCAAATTATTTTAAGTAAATTGAATACAGATATTATAAATATCGACATTTTAGAGTCTATTTTGATAACATTAACCGATATTGTTATAATAATAATGATAATATTAGCAATCCTCTGTTTATTCTGGAACAAGCCCTTCGGAATAATATAACAGGAAATAAAAAGTAAACTTAAGACTGGAGTCTTAGAGTTCAATAATTTAAAACAATAAGATAAATAACTCAGAACTCATAAAGATAAATTATAATATTTATTTATTTTGTAACATAAAGGCTTTTCAACCACTAGGGTTATTTCAGCCCTAAATTAATAATACAAATATAATCATTTAATATAAAAAAATTAGTTGGCTTCTATGTCTTCCAAAAACAGTTTATTTCAATAAAACTTAACGCGTCAACGTTTCGGGGGCCTCTCCCATCATCAGGACTCACTAAAATACATCAATAATTAATAACCAACATTGAAAGAAACTATATTATATACTAATTAAAAAAAAAAGGAATTAAAAGTAACAAATTATTAAATTATTGATCCAACCACCCAAAAATACAAAAAAATAAATGTTATGAAAAACCCAATAAAAAAATCAATTGCCCTAAAAACAATGATTATCTAAATGAAATAAAAACTACAGTATATAAAATATTATTAGGAAATTTTTACCCGAAAAAATAATAAATAAAATCTGGTGTAATGAAATTAAAAATAAACCTGTGACAATAAACCTTAATGTTAATGACGATTAATTAATCATAAAATAAAAAAGAAAAAGAAAAAATATAGAAATGCGGAGTTTAATGTTGAAATAGTTTGGGAGTCCCGGATATCGGAAGGAATGGACAAATTAAATAAATAAACACAGTTAAATATAACTTTACACATTACAATATACGAGTAGAAGGAAGGGCGAAAGTCCTTACACACACACACACACACAAAACACACACACACATACATATATACATATATATAATATATATATATATATATATATATATATATATATATATATATATATATATACAATTTTAGTACTCATGCTTCTCCTAAAAGCAATACATATTGGGGCTATAGCTTATGCTTTAATCTTGTTTCGCCTTCAGTAATTTATAGCGCCCACAGAAGGAGCCCTATAAAACTCCGGTCCCAAGGGAAGCATTAAAGTCTTGATTTCTATCCTAAACGACTCCGGAAAACTCCATAATCGCTTTATTTCCGCTTCAAACTCCGACTTTGTCTGTTATTTCAGTTGGTGTCCACTCCTTAATTGTCGCCTCGAAAGGTGATCGTTCTGATAGGCCAAATTTTCAGGTGATTGTACTCTATTAAGTTTAGAAGATCAATATTGGGTGCGGAATGCTTGATTCATTCTGTTGAAATTGAAGGTTTTGTATTTTCTATCGACTTATTTTTAGCAATTTTTAAGGTTTCCTTAAACAATTCTATAAAATTAAGGGAAATGATCATTGAAATCAATCTTCTTTGATTTGCAATCAGACTAAATATACAATAAAAGATATATGTTTTAAAAACTTTTTACGTCGAAGTATATTGAATATCCATGCAAAAATATTTTCACAGAAAATATATTTTTCTGACTTAGGTGAGAATATTCGTTAAAAATTTATTTAATTTAGTCTTCATTGCGTCAATGTTAATTAAGTAAATAAAATATTTTGTAAATGTTAGATCCATAGTTTGCAGTCGATGATTAAAAAGTGCGATTCAAATAATACATTTAGCTTATTTGATTCATGTATTTTTTTTTCAATATAATATTTATTGTAGCGTAATGATTTTGTGTGACAAAAAAAAAAAGTACTTAAGTAGTCTTCATAAAATTGCTTTAAGTAGTCTTCATAAAATTGCTTTTGTCTTTATATATCATTGAAAGTTTGCAGCCTGATAAATAATGGCATGTTAATTTTTCAGGCTGTCAGAACATAATGATAATCTATAACTACAATAATGTTGATTAAAGTTTATTAAATAATAAAGTGTATTAATGATAATAAAAGTTTATGATTAGTGCTCCACGCGCCTAATCTATTTGTTCAAGGTTAGTTCCACCATCGAAAAAAATATACTCCGTCCTAATTTTTAAAACAAATTGAGCGGTTAATGAACAAACTTTGTTTATCTACACTCTCTAAAATAAACCAATTCCCAAATTAAAGCATCTTATGGACAGAAAAGGAGCAGATTATATCCCTGAAGACGAAATTCAGTTTATCCCACATCAACTACTAAGCATTCACATAAGCATGCCTTATAAATCTGTGGCTGTCGTGAATAAGTGGTTAAGCCAAAATCTTTCATTCTACAGGTGACCGACATAAACTTACGTAATACCCAAAATAGAGTTATAACATAAAGCTTTCTTTCCACTTGAATTTTGTTAAACCACTTTAAGACGACGTGGGGGACGGTCTGAAGGAGCGATACGTGGAGTTAACTCATTTTTGATGTAACTCGAGTTATCCAGTTTTTCACGACCGCCACAGAAATTATATATATGCTTAATACTGTTCTATAATGCAAAAATGAAAGTAATTTAATAAGAGATTAGAAAGGTTATTTTCTTAAAATTCCAGAGAATGTGCTATTGCATTTTGGTATAAATAAGAAAGCTACATATTTAAAGTTTATTTTCCATCACAAATCGGTAATAGAAAACTTGCATTTACCGAATATATATATGGTATTCGTGATGTTCAACCAACAGATTGTCTAACAGGTATTGAATTTTAAAGATTTTTTTTTTTTTTTTTTTTTTTTTTAAGTTGTGGTAAGATCCATTTTTTTTCCTTTCCTAGAATTAATCACTGTGTAGACGTTCAAGCATGAAATGAATTTCTTTGAAGAACTCCTGTTGGGATTCATTTATTTATTTTATTAATGAAGTGTTTCTTTCTTTACATATAAACCCTTCCAATATTTTCTTTATTCCCCACTCCTCTTTCGTCAACCTGAGACTTTAGCCAATGATTTTTTTTATCAATTACATACTTACACTTAGCAAAATCTTCAGTTATATGTGTAAATCAAACTATCGAAAATTACAAACACTCGAAATAAATGATTGTCGTTGCTTAAGGATACCATGATGATGGCTCACGCGTATGAGTCGAAACGTCGGCAATATTTAAATTTTTTTCACAATACTGACTCCCGTTTATTTTTACCTATCAAAATGGATGTCAAAGAATCGGTGGGAATTATCCATACAATACTAAAATTATAACTTGGAATGTTTATCTTAATTGAAATTAAGAATTGGGTATACCTCTTAATTATAAATATATGTTAACTAGGTTAGTAAGAAATTCTTTTCCAAAGGTACAACTAATAAATTTTATGTTATTAGAAATATTGGAAATCATACCAAAAATAGAACTAGAAGGTATTTCCATGAAAAAAATAAACATGTATTATTGATAATATTGGGTTGATGCATAATTAATGCAGGTTTTTAGTAGGTATTGTAAATACGCCATATCTTTACTTTAACCATATATATTTAATCAAAATAATTTCCATCTGAATCAATGCACTTTTGCCAACGTTCAACAAGCTTTCTTATTCCACCAGAAAAAAAATCCGAATCCCTGGACTCAATGAAATCACGAAAAGAATTTTCAATGTCGTCCTGGTTTTGAAAATTTTTCTCCCTCAAAAAGTTGTCCAGATGCCTGAAAAAGTGGAAGTCTGTAGGAGAGAGGTCAGGTGAATAAGGCGGATGTTGGAGAACTTCGTAGCCCAACTCGTGCAGTCGTCGAAGCGTTGGTTGTGCAACGTGTGGTCTGGCGTTATCGTGGAGCAGGATCGGCCCCTTCCGATTCATCAATGCTGGGCAAAGACGTTGCAATTTTTGAGTTCCGAGTTCCGCCGCCATTTCTCGTGTGGTTTTGGTTGGGTCTTCTTCCACTTTTGACCTCAGCTGGTTGTTGTCCAGAGCAAGATGACGGCCCCGACCTTCCTTGTCTTCGAGGTCGAAATCTCCTCTGCGAAACTTCTGGAACCAACGCTGCACCGTGCACTCATTAATAGCCTCCTGACCCCACACTTCATTAATATTACGAGCCGTTTGCGCAGCGCTGCGCCCTAATTTAAATTCGTAAAAATAAATTTGACGAAAATCGCACTTTGACATTTTCGATTCAAGACCTTTGAACACACTGAACAAAACGATTTTACTAAACAAATTCATGGTGAAAGAGAGGGTATTAGATAAGGTTTGTTTTGGTATAATAATGATCAATGTTAGGATTAGCTTTGTTTACACAATTGGAATTAAGATATTGCAATAGAGGAAACCTGCATTAATTTTGCATCAACCCAATAATAATGCTTTATTGATTCTGGGATAGGTACCTTTAGAATAATAAATCAAATATAGAGAGGACTTTAGTCATTGAGTTAAATAAGCAGAAAACAATAAAATTAAATAAATAACATGCACGAATAAAATAACCCAAAAGGTAAACTCCGATAAAAAAACCTGTATCTATAAAAGTAGCTTAAGGTCTTGGGCTCCGTGCATATAGAAGTTAGTACTGTTTCTTGGCCAACGGCCGTGCAATGAGGTGATTAGAACTTGATTAAGCTTAGTTGTTTCTCAATCTGTGTACCCACTTTAAAGAGGCTGTGTCTCCATACCCTGGGACCACCTCTCTCCCTCCCCCCTCCGCCCCCCCTCCCGGTTGAATTAACAAAATAAATAATATTCTGTCATATCCGGATTCGAACCCAGGACCCGGAGAACATTAGACTAGCACTCCATCCCCTAGACCACGCCGCTCCATTAATGTACAATAAATAATAATAAAATAATACACATGAATAAAAACAACAAAAATAAAAGAATATTTTAAATATATGCAGTTTCAATAAAAAAAAGTAATTACTCTATATATTTCTGTGAGATACATTTGTTGTAGTTTTTCATATTTTTCAAGTCGAGGAAGTTATTATATTTATGTTTTCTTTCATTTATAAATGAGAAATTATGATCTATATTTATGTTGTTATAAGATATTGGTATATTTCAGCATTTGCGTATATATTGTGCATGGTTTCATATACTACTATAATGATTATTAAAAAAAAAAAATTATGAAGAATTAATTTCTTACTTGTATTAGGAAAAAACAGGTGCGGGCAACACACGACTTTCACCAACCTCAGTTATTAAAATAAATTTAAGAACTATATTTATTGGAGAGCTGCCAATGGGTAGTATCCCCACATGTGAATCCATGACATTTTTATCTTGTATCTCATTTACTAGATGTGTATCATTATACAGTTGTAAATAGCAATAAATCTATCTAAAAAAAAGAACTATATTTATTAGCGCTTAAATTAATTTAATCAACCAAAAGAGTTCAAAAAGGTTTAAAGAAATATATTTAGTTTCGTTGAAAACATAAGTTTTAGGTTAAATAATATAACAATATAAATTTTATATTTACAACAATCAGTTAGTTTTATCCGCTTTTCATCTCTCATCATTACATTTTAAAACTTTGTGCAAAAGATAATATTTTTTCTAGAATCTTTAGCTTTCTAAAGGTATATTATACATCTAAACTACTGTTCTTACCTTCAAAAAACAAAAATTACATTAAACATATTTTTGCTCCTCACTCCTCTATTTGGTTATCGAATTCGTTCAACTTGAATATTTAGCTTTTTTTTTTTTTTTTTTTTTTTTTTTTTTTTTTTTTTTTTTTTTTTTTTTTTTTTTTTTTTTTTTTATATATATATAAGTTAAGATGGGAATAGTGTTAATATTAACTTTAATCACCTTTGATAATCACTTTTTAATGTAAAAGTGATAATAAATCATATGTTATCAAGCAAGCGTGGGTTTTATTTCGCCTCTCTGTTTCCCTTTTTATTATATTTTTCTCGGTAGAAATAAGTGGTGCCGAAACCCGGGAACGTTATTTTGATCGTTTTCGAGTGGGAAGAAACTGTTTTATCGTCTGTTTTACTCTACGTAAGTTTTTTTTTCTTTTTCTTCTAATTATAACCTCTCTCTTTGTTTTTTTCATTTCTCGCTTTAAAAATGACAGAAAACATTTCGATACCACCAGTCCTTACGGAAGATAGAACATTACCTCGGTCTTCAGCTCAAGAGATACCACCACTACCGGCTCAGTCGCTAGCGGGAGCACAAGTTCCCATCGGGAACCACACAACCACTCTAGAGTGGGTCAAGGTTTGGACGGCGACAGCTCAAGATGTCAGAAAAGCCATTTCCGAGCTGGAACGCTTTGACGGAGAGGTCGGCGACCTCAATCATTTCTTGAAGGGAGGCGACAGGATTATGGCAACTATTGAGGCGAAATTATCTGAGAGTTTGATGAATTCTCAAGACGCTGTATCACTTAAAGCGGCATTAGTATGCCGGGTCCGTAGACAGATCTTAAACTTGATACAGGCCGATGAGGACACGGCGTGGGGCATCATCAAAGATAGGCTTAAGAAAGCATTCGGAGGAGGCCGATGGGCCCCGGAAGAAGACATCTTCCAGATGTTTCGGGAAACGAAACGTCCATACCAGTCAAGTGGACAGTTCGCCGGATTACTATTAGCCCGTTACAACCGCATCGCAGAGAAATTGCGGGAAACACTTTCTGCGGAGGTAGTAGAAGACAAAATGGCTTTCCTATCTACGATCCTGAGAGTGCAACTAGCGAGGGAAACGGGAAAGAAAGAGGGTCTTCCCAGAGACAAGACGTTCGTCGAATGCGCTCAAGAGATGGTGGATGCGAGCGCCAGAGACGAGGAGTCCAGGAACGGGGAAGCGGCTATAGAATGGACGAGAGTGCCTTACAGGAGGACAGAGACCGGCAGGTACCGAAATAGACCGGAAACGTGGAAGAAAAAGGCACCTGAGCCAGATGGCCGAGAAAAATTTGTTGCTAGAGAGAGGAGGCAAGAGACAGAGAAAAGGATTTTTCGGAAGGAGGACAGAAAGTGTCACGGGTGCGGGAAAGTGGGCCATTTGGTTGCACGATGCCCTCGCACACGATGCTTCGAGTGCGGGACTGAAGGGCACATTGCTCGGCATAGTCCTTATATGAGTAGGAGCAGGAACATGGGCAGAGGAGAGCCTATGGAGGTGAACGCGCAAAGGGTGTGGAGAAGGGACAGATCCACATCTGAGTCAGGGCGTTCGTCGGAGTCATCAGAGACGGAGGAGGATAGGAGCGAACCAGGAGGCAGCAGAGAAGAAGAAGCAAAGAGCACGAGGAGGAGCGAAGGGCGACGAGGAGCGGCTGGGAGCAGAAGACATGATAAATGAGGTGAGTGCGGGCAGGGAGGACACCGCGCAGTAGTAAATAACATCAGGGGGATGTGCGGTAGGTTGCCTATTATAAGGGTTGCGAGAGGATTATGGTGTCTAGTGGACACGGGTAGTTCTAACACGATAATGTCACAGAAAATGATAGAGTTTTTATTCAAAGAAAAGAGGATTCCGAAGGTGTGTCAATGTATGTTAATTACTCTAGGCGGCCCGTGTAGAGTGGAAGGGGAAGTTGAGATCGAATTAAGTCGATGGGGAATAGAGGGAGGAAAATTGGTGGTTCACGTGGTAGATAATATGCCGCGAGAATATGAAGGGATAATCGGGTGTGATCTATTGGAGAAATTAGGAACCAAAATAAGAAACAAGGCCGGACAGTGGGCTATAAGGATAGGGAAAAAGTCCTATAGGGGAAGAACGGCTCAGAGGGATGGACTAGTTCAAATAGGCGCGATAAACCAGGCGGAAGACTGGAGAAAAATCCTTTACCGTCAATATTACGATATTTTCTATCAGGAAGGGGGTCTATTGGGCGTTACGGGGAAAACGGCTCATGAAATCCCTTTAAAACAAGAGCGAGTGACGTACGTTAAAGAACGGCGGTACCCGCAAGCGTTACGTCGTCACATTCGGGAAGAGCTGGATGACCTTAAGCGACAAGGCATAATAGTAGATAGCACGTCCCCTTATAATAGTCCCCTTTGGGCGGTAAAGAAAAAGAGCACGGGAGACGGAAAGCCGGAAAAATACAGGGTTGTAGTAGATTTCAGGAAGTTAAACGAGAATACGGTGGACGAGAAATACCCCATACCTCGTTTCGAAGACATTCTGGACCGCCTCAACGGGGCCACGGTATTCAGTACACTGGATCTAAAGGCAGGCTATCACCAAATTAAAATGCATCCGAGGGACCAGCACAAGACAGCATTTTCATTTGAGCGGGGCCACTACGAATTTACGCGGATGCCTTTCGGACTGAAAAACGCCCCTATTACGTTCCAGCGCTTGATGGACGAATTTTTGAGGGGGATTGACGAGGCGGTATGTCAAGTTTATATGGACGACCTTTTGATTTTTAGTAAATCCGAGGAAGATCATATAACCCACCTGCGCAGTGTTTTTAATCGGATCCGTCAGTTCGGGCTCAAGCTCTCAGGGGAGAAATCGTCGTTGGGGCAAACCGAAATTAATTTTTTAGGCCACACAATATCCAAAGATGGCGTGAAACCCGACGTGCAGAAGGTAGCAGCTATACGGAACATGGCTATTCCGAGGGATATTAAAGGGATTAGGCGGTTACTGGGAACGCTAAACTATTATAGGCGGTTCGTGCCGGACATGGCAAAATATCTCGTGCCCCTTAATAATCTGCTAAAGAAGGGTCGAGCGGTTGTGGTAACGCCCGTTATGGAGGAGAATATCCGATGGTGTATGGCGCGTTTACAGGAAGATCCTATCTTGGCGTTTCCGGACTTTGCGCGACCGTTTTCAGTCACCACGGACGCGAGTGAGTACGCGCTGGGAGCTGTTCTATCACAGGAAGGACCAGAAGGGGAACGCCCCGTGGCATACGCAAGCAGGCGCCTCACGGACGCGGAGTCTAGATACAGTGCGTTGGAGCGGGAGTTGTTGGGGATCGTTTGGGCGGTGGAACACTTTCGACCGTATTTGTTCGGGAGGAGATTCAAGGTGCATACTGATCATCGGCCACTGCAATGGGTAGGTACCCTCAAGGAATCGTCAGCACGAGTTACCCGGTGGAAGGAGTTCCTCAGTCAGTACAATATCGACGTAGTGTACAAACCGGGTCGGGACAATGTTGTGGCTGACTGGCTATCACGGGCGCTGGTAGTTAACGCCATAGAGGAGGATGGAGAACCGTCGAGCGGTGTGCGGCAGTTCTTGCGTGAGTGGACGCCGGAGAGTGAAGGGGGACGCGGGTCCTCAGAGTCTGAGAGGGACGATCAGTCAGAAGAAGAAGGTAGCCCGTCCGACGGGCGCGCGTCAGACATGGAGGAGAGGGAGGAGATTATCAATGACAAATTTAGGCAAATCGTGTGGAAGACCAGAACCTCGGGTCCGCTAAAGTTGGAGCAGACGCGGTACGGCAAGTCGCGCATTACCACCGTATGGTCGCAACCGGGTGTTAGGGATGATCAGATTTGCAGGACGCTTCAGGATGCGTCCGAGCCGGGGAAGACCCATTATCTATACGTGGGAAACGCGACGATATGGGAGAAGATTAAGCGGCTCTGGAAACGTGAACTTATTGGAATCGATTAAGGATATTTGTGCGGTGCACTCTGTCGGTCGAGACGATATCGGATGAGGAACGACAGCGGGAAGTTACGCTAGCGTACCACCAAGGGAAAACGAACCACCGCGGGGAACCGGAAACGCTACAGGCTTTGAAGCGACGTTATTTTTGGTGGGGTATGAGGCGGACTATCACGGAGGTTGTGGGTGCGTGCGAGGTTTGTCGGGCTACCAAGTATGATCGCCACCCACCTCGGGGAGTGCAGGAGATGACGCCGACTTCTGATGCGCCGCTTTGTGACCTACAGGTTGATACCTTTACGTGGCGGGAGTATAAGTGGGTCACCATGATGGACCTCTTTAGTAAAGTAGCCATGGCCTATCTCGTTTCGGACCGGTCATCGGAATCGATTTTAGCTGGCCTGCGTACCTGGTTTCAGTTCTATGGCGTGCCCGAGCGGATCTCTTCAGACGGGGGTCGGGAGTTTGACAATAGTACTGTTCGTGCGGCAATGAAGGCGCTCGATATCAATTGGCATCTCAATACGCCGGTACACCCCAAGAGTCGAGGGGGCATCGAGAGGCTGCATAGTACGCTAGGGGATCACTTGCGGGTGTATCAGGTGGATCAGGGACTAGAACCGGACGTGGCTATGCCGCGTGCGGTGGCTGCGTATAACCACTCAATTCATGCGGCGACGGGATTCTCGCCGTTTGAAATTCTCTTTGGCCTGCGGGATCGGCGCAGGGATTACAGGGGCACAGCGGCGGCTGGGAACTTATTCGACGTGCTGGTCAGTAACCGGGCGGCCCTTGTCAAATTATGGGGTAAGGTGCGCGGGAGGCTGGTCGCGGAGAAGAGTCGGCGCGTTGCTAAAGAAAATCTTCGTGTTCGTGATCGGATGGAGGACATTCGCATTGGTACGATAGTGTATCGGCGGATCAGTTCGAACAGAGGTAAGGAAGTTGTTCGGTATGAGGGTCCGTTTAGGGTGGTTGTGATTCGGGAACACAACGTGGTGACGGTGCGGATCCCCGTAAACGGCGGACAGTTCATATTGAACAATTGAGAATTCCTCAATCGTAGTTATCCTCTGCTTCAGACCTGGGGTCTAGTGGGGACTTGGCTTTTTGTTTTCTGTGGTAGTATCGTTTTTGTAATACTTTGTATTTGTTTTAACTTACTGCAACTTAACTTACTGTATTTGTTGTAACTTTAACAAGTTACTGTTTTTTTTTTATGCTTTCTTTCTTCCCCAAGTTTAGGGAGGTTCAATTTTTGTTCTATCTTGTGTTTAGTTAGTAAGTTACAATTATGTCCGCTTTTATGTCGGTTATTTCTTGTTTAGTTAGTTTAGTTTATTTGTCTAGTTATGTAATTTATTTTGTATCCATTTAGGTAGTTTACAAACAGTGTTCGTAAACTGGCAGGGGGGAGTTAAGATGGGAATAGTGTTAATATTAACTTTAATCACCTTTGATGTAAATGTAAACAACACCTGAATTTATGAAACCTTTTTAATGTAAAAGTGATAATAAATCATATGTTATCAAGCAAGCGTGGGTTTTATTTCGCCTCTCTGTTTCCCTTTTTATTATATTTTTCTCGGTAGAAATAAGTTATATATTGAGATATATTACAATTTGTTACAAAATGAACAATAATAATATTGATATGAGACCACATTCATACAATATATACAGAAAATAACGATAAAGTCAGCAGTTTTATCAACGTTTAAAAGCTGATTTTTTGTTTTTGAATTTACACAATATAAGATACTGTAACGGTTTCACTGTCACACAAAACACTGAGATTTCGCGACGGTTATCAGGTCCCTTTATACTGCCAGGTAGAAAGTAATTTAATTATTAATATTAAGTTTTTACCTGCAACACTGAGGTAACCAAACAATTTCCTGCAATGAGTGTACGCTGTTGTGATGTGGTGAGTGAATAAAAAAAATCGTGTGTGAGGATCTCAAAAACAATTTGTCTAATTTTATTTCAGTATCAAGTAGAAGTGCATTTTTTTTAATTTCTTATTTTCTATAAATTTCATAGTGTTAAATAGTTGTTTTTAGTTAATTAAAGTGACTTATTGGAAGGAATTAGTCCGGGTATCGGTCATTAAATGAAACAACTGAATAGTTTCAACTATTTTATTGTTTGCCAACGTTGCCACCGCCTACCAGATGATGGCCCACAATGGGGGTCGAAACGTTGGCAAACAATAAAATAGTTGAAACTATTCAGTTGTTTCATTTAATGACCGATACCCAGACTAATTCCTTCCAGTAATTCTCAACGGTCAACTAATCATATCCACAACTAAAGTGACTTAGTGTTGTGGATGTAATTAGTTGACCGTTGAGAATTACTGGAAGGAATTAGTCCGGGTGGCGGTCATTAAATGAAACAACTAAATAGTTTCAACTATTTTATTGTTTGCCAAGAGTTTCCGTTCTCCCACCATGCGCCCTGATGACAAAGGGGGTCGAAACGTTGGCAAACAATAAAATAGTTGAAACTATTCAGTTGTTTCATTTAATGACCGATACCCAGACTAATTCCTTCCAGTAATTCTCAACGGTCAACTAATCATATCCACAACTAAAGTGACTTAGTGTTGTGGATGTAATTAGTTGACCGTTGAGAATTACTGGAAGGAATTAGTCCGGGTGGCGGTCATTAAATGAAACAACTAAATAGTTTCAACTATTTTATTGTTTGCCAAGAGTTTCCGTTCTCCCACCATGCGCCCTGATGACAAAGGGGGTCGAAACGTTGGCAAACAATAAAATAGTTGAAACTATTCAGTTGTTTCATTTAATGACCGATACCCAGACTAATTCCTTCCAGTAATTCTCAACGGTCAACTAATCATATCCACAACTAAAGTGACTTAGTGTTGTGGATGTAATTAGTTGACCGTTGAGAATTACTGGAAGGAATTAGTCCGGGTGGCGGTCATTAAATGGAACAACTAAATAGTTTCAACTATTTTATTGTTTGCCAAGAGTTTCCGTTCTCCCACCATGCGCCCTGATGACAAAGGGGGTCGAAACGTTGGCAAACAATAAAATAGTTGAAACTATTTAGTTGTTTCATTTAATGACCGCCACCCGGACTAATTCCTTCCAGTAAAGTGACTTATGTTTTCGTATTTATTTATTTTTTTTATTAATTTCCAATATTCATAAAAATACTTTAGAGGACTTTTTTTTTTTTTTTTTTTTTAAATTGATATTTAAGCCCTATCAAACTATTTCAATCAGAACGAAACATACATGATATGAAAGTCTATAAAATATTCCATGGATATAGCGAGTTTAATCAAAATCGTATATTTAATAAAACGTGTATTTCCGTTAAAAACAGAAATTTGAAAATTTTCACGATCGCAATACTTTCCCTTACTATATATTTTATACATAAGTAAGTGAAAGTAAAAATGGTTGCTTTTTTGTTTTGTTTTTTAATTTCATATTGCAGTATTTCAATTGATATATAAAAAGAAACAATCAATGCATTTCATTGAATGTACTATTGAGTGTATTTATTCTATAAAATAATTTTTTTTTTTCAACATAAATCAAGTAAGATATATTAAATCACAGTATTTTATTAGTTAATTACAAGGAAACTCGATGAAGTAGCTAAAATAAGCCGATAATGCCAAGTGGCCGGAATCCTACTAATCAGTTTGAACTAATTAATGGGGACGATCACAGGAGCTGTTAGAGGAGGTGAGCTTTAAGCAGGCTAACTCTATTCACCCGAAATTAACAGCTTTCCTCTTAATATCGATCAACTTCAAGTCGAGATCTAATTCTAGTTCGAATATCAGTTAGTCGTCTATTGGGAGGTAACTTTGGTCTTCATCTAACTAGATATAACGTCCAATAAATCATTGTCAATGAACACAAAAATTAGATTTATTATTATTAGGTACGAAACTGTTTCCCAACAATAATCTTTCGCGGGCCCCTTCATTTAATCATTTCAATGGCGAGAAACTCCTAAATCATAAATATTAGGATATATAATTAGATTTTTAGTAGAGTCAATCAAGTACATCGCAAGCGAAATAACTTTAGCGAAACCCTTTATTCCAGAAATCCCAATTGGGGAAATGGAAATGAAGAAAATCTGATGAGTGCAACACACGACTTTTATTTACCTCCATTATTTATTTCAGTTCAAGAATTTTTAAACAAATTTAAAACGAAAATATAAATTTGTAATATATATACGAAAAACCGATCAAATCAGTTTGTTTTATCGGCATAACTCTCCGTTAACTTTCACAATAGTATGTATAAGATAATATTTTGTCTAAAATATTTTCTACTATACATGTATATTGTTCCTAAGTTCAAAAACAAGAAAATGCATTAATAAAATGTGTTTGCAGTTTTCTCCTTCAGATAGATATCGAATTCGTTCAACTTATATATTTACCTGTTTTTTAGCAATGCTAATCAGACGAATATGGTTAATTTTTTTGAATCTAGAAAATTAAAGGTAATTTAGAGAAGAAATTTTGAAA
Source organism: Piezodorus guildinii (assembly GCA_023052935.1). NCBI lineage: Eukaryota > Metazoa > Arthropoda > Insecta > Hemiptera > Pentatomidae > Piezodorus > Piezodorus guildinii. Next base: position 111,996,863 of record CM041294.1, read on the forward strand.
TATCGGCATGTAAACCCAGACGGGCAGTCTATTTCAATCGAATGAAACCTATATGATATTAAAGCCCGTTTAATGTTACATCTACTTAGCGAGCTTAATTAAAATCGGTGGAGCCGTTTTTAAGAAAATTGTAAAAATGTGCAAAATGCATGGTATAAAGTGGCTCTTCTGGTTAGTTGATTTGATGAAAAAGTTTTGTAACATCTCGGGCGTATAGTTGTCTTAAATATGAAATTTCAGTTTAATAGGACTTTAAGTTAGACTTTTCGCTCACGCGCGGAATTTACCACACACGGACTGACACAAACACAGGACTTTTTGCGGGAGTTGGTCATTTTGACTCAGGAGACCTAAATCGTGAATTTTTGTTGAAAACTGACATTTGAAAATTTTCACGATCGCAATACTTTCCTTACTTTATATTTCATATATAGGTATGTGAAAGTAAAAAAAGAAACAGGCTATAGAATTTATATGAATCCGCGAAACAATGAATAACCACAATATAAATTTGACCTGGCAGATGATGTGGAATTTTCAAAAGGGATTGAAAAATCCCTTATGGCGTCCTTTTGAAAATGTTATGGCGTCCTTTAGAGGGGACGTAAAAAGGTAGTCCGGAGCCTGTGCTAGTCAGGTACTCGTTAAAGATACTCATCCTAATTAAACCTGGATATGGCAAAATTTATGGCTTCCTTAATGTCGTCCTATATCCACATTAGCATATACTGACGTTTAATAAATAAAAATAACTAAAACTCTAAAACGTTTAGAAGTAGTTATTTATTCAAATACTCATAAAAAAATAAAATATTGTTTATCATTATCAGCGATGCATCTTATATCTCCTGTTCTTTAAACTTCATTATTTTCGAAATGTTCGAAAATGACAAATTTAAAGGTTGTGATTGTAAACTGTAGCAATAATAACAAGAAATTTTATCATTTAGAACGTTAAATTTTTTCGTGTTGAGAGTGTAATTTTTATTAAAAGTCTAGGCTTCACAAACATCATCTTGTTAGCATTGATTAAAAACGGTTACAAAATATAAGTTGAAAATTCAATATCCAACTAAAGGAGAAAAGAGAAAATAAAATAAAAAAAATTGAAACGTAAAGATTTCAGAGAAAATATAATTTTATAGACAAAATTGTAAAGTTAAATGGATAGCAATGAAAAACCGATTAAACAAAATAATTATGGTAGATAATACTATATAGATTATTTAATAAAACAAATGTATCAATTGAAACACAATTTAATCAATTCATTAATCCTTCTATTTATCTACCTATTTCATCTCTAACTGCATTTAAATTTTTAAAATTTATTTTAACAACGGAGATAAGTGAAAGTCCTGCACGTACCAGATTTAAAAAAATTAAATCCGTTGACTATTGTCTCATAAAATGTGTATCTACATTATGTCTATTTTAAGATGCGTTCAGATATTTTGTTTTATTTTTTATCATATCTGTATTACGACACAGAAATATTAAAATATAGGTATATAAACATTTACGTTTTTGTCTTCTTAAAGGATTTACTTGGGAGCGGCGTGGTCTAGTGGATTGAGCGCTGGTCTATTGCACTCCGGGTTCTGGTTTCGAATCCCAGTTGTGACAGAATATTATTTATTCTGTCATTTTAGCCGAGAGGCGACCCTGGGGTACGGAGCTCTCCTGAGGCACACCCAGCTTCAATAAAGTGGGTACCCATAAATAGGGAAAAAACCTGGCGGCTGAGCTTGATCTCGGCCGAATCACCTCATTGCACGGTCGTTGGCCTAGAAACAGTACGAGTCTCTATATGTACTGAGCCCAAGACCCTTCATGGGTTGTAGGGGTACAGGTTTTTTTTTTTTTTTTTTAAAGGATTTACTAGATTTAATCCTCTTTTTCCTCCAGTATTGGCAAGACGCCGAATTCTCATTTGGGAAGAATTTACTTGATGGTGTTGCATTGCATATCCAGCGGACCAAAGGCATGCCCTCGTGTTACACAATATGGCTGCTGTGTAGAATAGAAATGCAAAGAGGTTTTATGATGGGCATAAGAATATGGAAACACGATAAGAAGTTTGTTGTATGCATTTACGAGGCGTAAAGTGGGAAAGGGTTTTATAAACTTGTGGAATAAGGTTTCAACTTCCCTATCCCGCGGCGCTCAATAGATAAATTTCAAATTCAGTTTTCTACTTTGTGAAGCAGTAGTATTTTCGAAAGTAATGGAAATGTACATTACTACAATTTCCAATAGATAGCAGAGAGCTATTTTAGATCTGAATGTATTTTACTCGATGTTAAATTATTTTTATCTTCGTTCTGGCGATATTCGATTTCAAAAACAATTCATAGTTTGTTATTGTTATATGATTCTCTTTCTTTAAGAGATGAATTTTTTTTCGGAGAAGGGCAGAGAAGAGGGCAATGGAGAAGGCAGATGATGGTACAGAGGAGTTTAGAAATGTGTAATATTTTTTTTTCCAATCATGCATAATTTTTCTCTTTTTATTTACCGTCAATTTATAACACTCTTGCTAATCGGAAGATGCTACAATAGAAGTCCTATATGTTTGCCTGTCGAGGTTTAGTTTGGATCATAGCAATAAGTAGCTAACTACGCTCAGACTCGGGACCATCAGTTTACGTTCCTCTGGAATCCCTAAGGACACCTTCCGGGTTTTAACCAGCGACATTAGTCATACATATACAAGCCACTACACCACAGGTGATCCTTAAGTATTAATATATTTTACATGATTTTCATTTGTTCGACGCAACTCGGCAGAAATTGATAATGTAATAAATTTTAAAATCATAGAAATTCATTAATAAAAAAAAAAAACTAACCCATAATATTCTAATCAAGATTTTAATAACAAATACATCGTTAAAATTTAAGGCTTTTTAATCAATTATATTTATGAATGTTGAACAACATAAATATAATTGATTAAAATCATTGAACAATAAAGATATTGAAAAGAGGAGATTAGGTTTTATACAAGACTAATTTAAAAATTGAATTACCGGATTCAGCTGCTATCCAAAAAATAGAAAACTTAATATACATGTTGGGATGGAGTAATATTGACATTTTCTTCATTTTAACCTCTTCCTTACCTACAACACGATTTTTTAAAAAAAAATAACTAATGCTTTAGGCATACTTATACACACACGTGTATAAACACACACACACACACACACACACACATATATATATATATATATATATATATATATATATATATATATATATATATAAACTTGTCGATCTATATTAATAAGACATTCAACTATGTGTCGCCTTAGGCCGATAGAGCGTTTATAGTAAATACGCTGGAATGCTTTTCTAATGTGTAAGCTGCTTCGGTCACCTCAATTCGGTCCCGTCACAATTACTGTAGATGATGGCTTATATTTTATATTTATTTATGTATTTTTTTAGTGTAATATTTAGAACAAATAATGTGATCAAGCAAATAACAAAATTTTCGATGTGTTAATTTAAATATAATCAAGCTAATAAAATAACACCTTGTATAGATGATATTTAAATTTCATACGTATAAAAGCTGTTTTTTTAATTTATTGACAGAAATACCTATAATTCGAAGAAGCGAGACCAGTTCAGGAATTACTTTGGTACACCAGCGTTATATATCGAATTCCGTAAATTATATTGCTGTTAAATACCTCTCAGGATTATTTATTTTTGGATATATTTTTTTAACATTTACATGAACTGTATATTTTAATCTGCATTCTAAAGTGCCTTGTGAAACAAAACTCATGTGAGCAAATAAATGGTACAGTTATATATTATATTAAATTGTTAATTCTTTGTGATTGACCACGTAATTTTTCAACTCCTTACGTTTTCAAAAAAATATAAATTAAAATTAATTTGAAATTCATATTATTTTTATCTTTCCTCGAATAGCCGTTAGGATTGTTTGATTTTTGCCGCAGATTAAGAAAAAAAATTAAAACAAGTACGTTGCTATCTGTTAAAAATACTTATAATAATATTATTTCGAACTAGTTTATAATATGTCAATAGTTTGAAAATATTACTTTTTTTAATTTAATGATGCTTTAAGGAATTAAAAAGCTGAGGCATTTTAACCGAATTAAACGTTTCATATACGAGGTTGTTGTAATACGATAGAAGGAAAATATCTATTGACTTGGTATGAAAGTGGAAATCAATATAGACCACTCAACCAAAGAATCTCCAGAAGTTTGTAGTAGGTGATTAATTTAGGGCTCTGCTGCTGATTGTTATAAAAGCTAAATGTGGGCATGAGTCCAAATGTGCTGAAAGACCTATGTTCTGATGTTCAGATTATAATATGGGGTTTTCAACCATATGTTTTATGTAATATATATTTTATTACAGCTTCTACCATCCCATACAATGGATTTATTTACAAAAAATACCCAACGTGACTATTATTTTTGAAAAAAACTATTCTATTTAAAAAACATGATACCAACAGTATCAACTAAATCGGATTTGCATTCAGATACTCATACAATCTACTCTAAATACTTATACATACTGTAGATATATTAACAGCAGTGCGAACAAAAAAATAAATGAATAACGGTGAAAGTATAGTTGGTGGTTTACGTAAAATAATTAAATAATGGATTCCCATGTGTATCTGAACTATTTTTAACTTTAATAATTTTTCTAAAAAAAAAAAAAAAAAAAAAAAAAGATGTATATATAAATCAATCAGGAAAAAGTGTTTTCATTTTTTTCTGTTCACTTTTGTGTTCTCATGTACGGATCAGAAGTTTGGAGCCTGACATATCTAGATGCTTTAGGAATTTCTCAAATGAAATTTCTTAAATACCTATATGGATGGCCCAAAAACACCCCAAACTATATAGCGAGGCTTGAGACAGGTAGAAATCCTCTAATCTCAAAAGTAATCAACCATTGGTCTAAACTGTCATCGATGCCTGAAGAGAGACTCTCGAAACTGTGTTTCAACAGACTAATTATGCTAGATGCAGAAAAGCCTGATATAGATTACAACTTGGTTTCACAGGTCAATATGATAGCCCACAACTATGGATGTAGAGAAAAATTCAATGCGCCTCTGTAAAACGATATTTTGAATCACAAAGCCGATATTATCGAAGCAATCATAAACAATAACTATTCAACTGACATTAATAGAGCAATGAACTCAAATAGTAACCCGATATACCGATTATTCAGCAGTTACAACCTACATAAACCAGAAGAGTACCTAACATGTAGGCTAAATTTTAAGAAAATAAGATGCATCAGCCGACTAAGGGTAGGAAACCCAGAGATCATCAAACTCCATCATGGAAACATAACAATTATTATTAGGGCAAATGAACATTGTACATTTTGCAATGATTATTTCAACAATAGTTTGTACCATATCCTCCTACTTTGCTCAACCTTTAAAGACAATAGACAATATATCATAAAACCATCTGAATCCATATCCTGTGACCTACAAAAAATTAAAAATATCTTGAACATTAATAGTGAAGCCAGACTGAACAGTCTTTATATTTATATCTTAAACATATGTAATAAATATGATTCTGGCAGTTAGTTGAGAACAGCTGTTTGGGACCCATGTGGAGCAGACGCACTTCAGGTCAGTCTTACAGTTTTATTAAATTATTAGTGTTATTCATGATCAGATTTTTCCTTATATTAATACTACAGTAGAACCGACGCTAGCCAGTAGCCATGACAACGCCAGCACGTCATCAGTGGCTAAGGCTGCCAGAGGCGGTCCAGTGGAGCTGTTGTCTGGTAGTCATGGCAACCGGCTTACTAGTGGCGACGCCTTAGATAACCCAACTCAAACCACAGATGTGAATAATAGCAATAATTTTTTATTGATACCTACCGTGGTGTCCGGCGTCAAACGATGATATTCTAGCTCTACCCCTTCTTCTGTATCAACTACCGAATTGAACCTCACCATAGATTCCCAAGAAGACCCAGAAAACATTATCAATTTTGAAGACTTCCCATTGATGACCTTAACACAATCCGTAGGTAAAAAATCGAAGAAACTAAAAAAAAAGTGAAATAACTGATTTTAAAATTAATTTTTAAAGCGCTAGGCAGACTATTGAAGAAAATAGGGAAAAATACCCTATAACATTTGAAGAGATGGTAACGTTTATTGAAATATCTCCAAATACCAAAAACATTAGTGAATTTGTTAAGGAATTCATTAATAATACAGACAGCCTAAGGGACATGCTAAAAGACACAAAAACACTGATAACCGACCGACGTATCAATTTAAAAATTACTAAGATTTTGAAAAAACTGTAGGAAGCAACGGGCTGTATAATTAACTCAGACGACAGCACGGACAATTAATAGATAACGACATCTGATCTCTACGAAAATATTTACACTTAATTTTTTTATTAATGAAAAATCGTCGGGAAGAAGTGGCTTTGGCCAGACTAAGAAGCGGACACACAGCAATGACTCACACCTGCCTTCTGAAGAGACTCCACCCACCGACCTGTAGGACGTGTCAGGCAACTCTGACCCTGGAGCATATCATCCTGCCCTGCGAGGTCTACAACGGTGCAAGAAGAGAATTCGACGTGGGCAACAAACTTGAAATAGTTCTGAGTGATTGGGAGATGAGTGTGCAAAAGCTATTAAAGTTTTCAAAGAAGTGTAAACTCTACAATTTAATATAGTTAATTATACATTTGGACCTAATGTTTATAACCCAACTTTGTGATATAATGTTAACAATTATGATCTAAAAAACAAAAATAAGTATGTATAATGCTAATGACCCTATAAGGGTAGATGCATTTGTATAAATAAATAAATATGATTCTATTAGTCCTATATAAACAATATTATGTAAATAGTTTTCGAACCATTTAATCTCTGTACTCTTACTACGCTTCCGTTTATTTTAAATGTCTCACTATTTTAAGTTTAACATTGTGTAGTAATCAATATTATTATATCAATATTATATTATTGTTAAAAAAATTTTTATTATCCAGTTTGTTTTATTTTTGTTTACTATTTTGTCAAGGAGTACATGTTTTATCTTTTGTTTAATGTTTTGGGTAAAGAGCACTAGACTCAGGTTATATTTCTTTTGTAATTGTATTTTATGTTGTGAATTTGTACAAGACTTCGTCTTTCACAAATTCTATTCTATTCGCTTTGTGAATATAAAATAATTATTTTAAAAATAATTTTATTGCTATATAATAAGAATAATCGACTTTTGGAAATAGGATAAACATACAGTTGTCTAGGTTATAGGCATTTTAATAGATTATATAAATAATTAATAGGTTATTAAGTTTTTAAGTGAATATACCGCCAACTAACTTAGTTTTTCATAAAAAATATACTTATGTTCAGAATTAAACTAAAATTTCAATTAAAAGTTTATAAATAAATTATAATCTCAGGTTACTTCAGGCCGGTTTCCAAATCAGAAATTTCGCCTTTTATTTTGTGTTTCTATAACATTTGGATAATTTTAAAATCAAACCTTTAATCCTACCATTTTTAATGGAAAAGTTTATTTTTTATTTAAACAACTCAAAGGAAAACAACTCAATGCTTGGATAATAAGGAACCCGAAAAGAAATTGAGTAAAATTGTTTGATGAAAATGAAATTTAATTGTTTTCTGAAACCTTATATAACTTTGCAGATACCTTTGGATGATATTGTGGAATAAAACTGTTCTGCCCTTTAAGTTCCTTAGGATCATGTAATGACTGGTTCATCGACCTTATGATGTAATGTTTGGTCAACAGTGTGGTTTAAACTTATTTGTTAGTTTGATACTGAAGCTCATGCAGGTTAATACGGATAATTTTAGGGTTCTCATAACATCGTAACTAAACCAATCAATCTTAATTCTAATCAGAAAATAATGTGCAAATCTCAGAATGGGAACTGTATTCGGTGATAGATTGTAACGTATTTTTTTTATTAATGAGTTTTATTATTTAAAAATGAAAGTATATACTTAAATTGCGTTGAATCCTACTGCAAAAGCTGGATAATAAAAGTAAATTATTAGGTTAAAAAATTACCAGTCATGTGAAAAAAAATTTTCATTTGATAGGATTATATTTTTATATAATGCAACTTTATATAAACATTCATGACAGGGTCACTACTAACATGCCCGAAAACACCCTTAGTTGCCTAAAAAGAAACTGGATGAGAAACTCAACAACTGCATATTAGAAAAATGCACACTAGAAGTGCCTCTGGGCATTCCATCCACCATGTCTAAAAACTCAATATTTAGTATTTAACTAGCTAAATCACTGATTGTCAAACATATTACAGGTGTGGATAATTTTTTTTTTCAAATAAAGATATTTTATTGGGCAGTCCCATCTATTTCTTCTGAATCACATTTTCATTCGGTATGGAATAAGTACTGCTTTGGAGTTTATAACTTTTTAAAACGAATATTACATTTCGTGAGCTTCTTGAGGAAAAGGAAACTGTCCAATATTAAATAACCCAATAGTATTACTTTCTAATTTCTTATTAAGAAGTATAGCTTTTAGTTTTTTTTTGAGGAATGGTACTTTTCTACGCATTTATTCTTAAATTTGAAGGGACATACGGCAAATACTGATTGAACGGTCAGATTAATGCTGGTCTTGGGCGTCGAAGATTATTAATGACATTACAATTTAAACTAGTTATATTTTCATCAAGATGAATAATCGAATTTAAATGTTAAGTTCATACACTATTATGGATTTCAACCTTCAAACCCATGTAGGCAAGATGCGTTATTTACCATGTCATACAGAGATACAAATTGTTTGAAGGGATTCTCGTGGGCACTATCCATAAAAGGTTGTCAACTCCTTTTTGACCATGGTAAAACTACCGTAGTATGACGACCACCATCTACAGTATGGTGTTGTATTCCTCTCGACCAAGGCTGAATGTACCGTAGCAAGGGCATTCTGTAGGCGTTCTTGGGCGAGGAGCTCATTCACCTTGTAGGCAAACAGTGTATGTGTGGAGTTTCTAACTTTGATTGATTATAAACAAAGAAGATTGTGAATGTGTGCGTGTAAATATTAGACTAATATTCCAACCAGTATTGGATATTATATAAATTATAATGTTATTTTTGTTGTGTTGGTATTATTTCATTATTTTTATTGTATACGCTACAGATTTTATGTTGAAGCGGAGTTTCATATGGTTGTTGTAGGATGTCATGTGAAGATTATCATGATTATTTTTTTATTTTTTTTTTTTTTGTTAATATATAGATTTTTTTTATATACATATATATTTGAATTGATATGAAAGATAAGCAAGAAAAGGAAAAAAAAAAAAAAAGAATAAAATGAGAAAAATAATTAGAGGAAAAGAAATGCTAAAGAGAGAGAAATGCTTTATTTATTTGGCAACGCTGCCCAAATACATCGGGTTGCTTACATAACACAGCATACTTATCTATCACTTGGACATATTTTACATACATTTTCAATTTTTTTTCCTATTCTAATACAAATTTTTAATATTTACAATTTTTGTTTTCTCTTTTAGCCATTTATATTATTTTATTTTATTTCTCTCTACCACTATATTGTAAATTTAGACCTTTGGTACGCACATCAAAATATAATCTTATTCACTATTTAACTGTCATACAGGTGATGTTGGATAATCCCCAGGGAGTCCAAAATCACATTTTCTGCTAACACCGCTCTATCTGTTATATTGACACCCAGGTCTTCCAAAAATCTCCTTGTGCTTCCAGGGATCGCTCCGCGAGACCCAAACCATAGGACCTCTAACGGAGAACTGTCTCTCGCCAAATGTCTCGCGGAACTTTTCTTTTAGGAAAGGGGTGCATTTCTCGTAGATGGCTCTTCTCCCTTTCCACTCCATCTGCTTGATCGAGGTCATTAGTCTCATATCGAACGGTAGGGTCCCGGATCATTGCAGTAGTTCCGTTCTTCGGGAATGCAACGATGCCTGCGTACCTAACTGATCCCTCCGTATTAATGCGGTAGACCTCGTCAAAACAGGTGAAATATTTTTTCCCTGAGGAGCTTTGTTAATTCGTTCTTAACCCTGTGGTGCCGACGCGTGATGAGTAGGGAGTTGATGGGGCAATTTCCCAGCACAGGGGTTGGTGTTTCAGACTCTCTGCCGCATTTGCGAAAAATAATTTAATGTTAAAAGTTAAAATGTTAAAAGAAAAAAAAATATTAATCTATTTTTTTGTGTATTGCATGATATGATTTTTATATTAAAAATTGTCCATTAAGAAAAAACTAGTATGCTATGTAATAGCAACCCAACTAAGTCTGGCAGCATCGCTTGTTCTTGTTCAATAAAGTGTATCTCTATTTACATGTAAATTGTTAAATGTAAATATAATATTCACTATATAAAATTATTTTAATGTAAATATTAGACTAATATTCCAACTAATCATTCATGTAACACTTCCTCTGATTTGGTGATTATTCTCAATGAGACAGTTAGAGTTAGTGTTTATATTCGTAAATATACTTGTAATTACTTTCACCTGTACATGAAATATATTGTAAGGGAAAGTTTTCTAATTCCAGTTTTCAAAGGAAATACACATACACGTTTTACGATCTCTCATTCACGGCCCAATTGAGACCGATAGCACACCGTGAGTGCTATAACAGTAATGAGCAATTATTAGTTATTCTGGGTAAACTACTCGTACTGTAAAAGTGTAAAGTACAGGCAAATTTGACATTGGTTTTACTGTGTAACGAAAAATCTAAAAATTATCTGAAGCCTTTCTTACAAAGAGAAAAAAAATAGCTCCTGGGTCCTTGTTCGAAAAAAATCGTCGTCTCGAATGGCTTTATTCCAAATAACCAAGCCCCGTAAAAAGTTCTTAGCGTATGTGTGTGTGTATGTCCAGAACGAAAACGGAAATGTGAACGAAACTGAAATTTCATATTTGAGACAACTATATTCGATCATATTCGAGAATTTTTGTATTTTATTCCTCTGAAGTAGCTTCAATTTTGTACATGCCAAATGATTAACCATATCAACTTATTAGCATTGATAAAGAACGGCTGAATATACACGTTGAACGTATTTGATGATCCATTTAAGAAGAAAAATGTATACATATTTTTTATTGTATTTAATAGATTTTTGATTATAAGAATAGTAATATAGACGTATAATATACCGTTGGAAAGAGAAAGATTTTAGAATAAAATATAACACAAAGTTCTAAAAGGTAATGGAGAGGGACGAATAATTTAATATAATAATAAGTTATATAATTTAATGTAAATCATATTTTTTCAACGAAACTGATGACAATTTTATTTAAATTAATTAAAATTATTATTATTAGAGAAATAAGAAGTTTATATAATGTTTCTTAAATTCATTTTAACAACCGAGGTATGTAAATGTCGTGCGTTGCTCGCATTTTGTATTAGAGTTTACTACTAAATATGTGTAATATTTAGTATAGTATTATAATACTTTTACAGAGTGAATATTATCGTTTTATTAAAAAAAAAATATTGACACTAAGAAAAATGTTTGTGGTAAAAACAAAGTAAAGATATGCGGTGTAGCTTAGCTGCTCACTTTGTGAATAAATCTTATGAAAAATTCCATTCTTTGTCTGGTTTGGCGCCAAGAGACTGATCTCTGTAACCTGACAAGCTAATTACTAAGGTAGAGTTTTGTAACGTTAAGTCGACAAAGGAGACAGAAGGAAAAGCCACTAGAGCATGTTACTTCCCAAAGACAAAAGGTTCATGTTTCACTTTAGTCCTGAAAAATTGTCTGTTTTTAAACACTTCAAAAGTCCTATATAATTATTCTATCATGCGGTTTAGTATAATGCAATAACAAATTATATTGATTTATATTTAACGCCCCATTTATTCTTCCTCTATCATCTACTGAAAAAAAATTAAAGAATCGATTCGTATGGTGTAGTTTTCCAAAAAAACAAAATCTTAAATAAAATATAAATTAGATTATGTTTTTTACTGGATTTTTTGTTTTGCCAAAATCTAATAAAACAATGTGGAACCTAAGGTAAGAAACATAAGGATTCTCTAGTTCAGAGCAAATTAAGCAAACTATATTTCCACTTAAAACGACAAATTATTGAGTAATTATTGTAATAGAAAAATAAATATATGAAAATAAGTAGAGACGCTTTATTTTAATAATAATACATTTTTTTAACAAAACATTGATTTGAGCTGCTCCTTCACACAGTTTATTGATCAATCAAATGATATATTGTTTTATTTTAGTTTATCTTTTATGAATTTTCTTTACAATATTATTGGTGTATAATTTATATATTTTTTATTTATATAATAATGTTATTATATATTAAAGGGGAGCGGCGTGGTTTAGTGGGTAGAGCAGCAGTCTACTATTATCCGGGTTTTGGGTTCGAATCCCGGCTGTGGCAGAATACTATTTATTCTGTACATTCAGCAGGAAGGTGACCTTAGGGTATGGAGACCCTCCTGGGGCAGACCCAGCCTCTTTAAAATGGGTATCCGAAATTAGGGAAAAAAGCCTGGCGAATGAGCGTGATCTCGACCTAATCACTTCATTGCATGGCAGTTGGCCTAGAGCCATCACAAATCTCTATAGGTATGTACTGAGTCAAAGACCCTTCATGGGATGAATTGATGAATGAATACAGGTTTATATATATTAATAGGAGCTATGGTTAATGCTCATATACAGAACAATTTACACAACAAAATAATGTTAGAATGCAATGACACACAGTATCGAAGCAAAACTGATAACTAAGTTAAAAGATAACTTAAGATAAAATATGGAAAATAAAAATGTTCTATTGGGTTGATGCAAAATTAATGCAGGTTTTTAGTAGGTATTGTAAATACGCCATATCTTTACTTTAACCATATATATTTAATCAAAATAATTTCCATCTGAATCAATGCACTTTTGCCAACGTTCAACAAGCTTTCTTATTCCACCAGAAAAAAAAATCCGAATCCCTGGACTCAATGAAATCACGAAAAGAATTTTCAATGTCGTCCTGGTTTTGAAAAATTTTCTCCCTCAAAAAGTTGTCCAGATGCCTGAAAAAGTGGAAGTTTGTAGGAGAGAGGTCAGGTGAATAAGGCGGATGTTGGAGAACTTCGTAGCCCAACTCGTGCAGTCGTCGAAGCGTTGGTTGTGCAACGTGTGGTCTGGCGTTATCGTGGAGCAGGATCGGCCCCTTCCGATTCATCAATGCTGGGCAAAGACGTTGCAATTTTTGAGTTCCGAGTTCCGCCGCCATTTCTCGTGTGGTTTTGGTTGGGTCTTCTTCCACTTTAGACCTCAGCTGGTCGTTGTCCAGACGGCCGTTGTTGACGGCCCCGACCTTCCTTGTCTTCGAGGTCGAAATCTCCTCTGCGAAACTTCTGGAACCAACGCTGCACCGTGCACTCATTAATAGCCCCCTGACCCCACACTTCATTAATATTACGAGCCGTTTGCGCAGCGCTGCGCCCTAATTTAAATTCGTAAAAATAAATTTGACGAAAATCGCACTTTGACATTTTCGATTCAAGACCTTTGAACACACTGAACAAAACGATTTTACTTAACAAATTCATGGTGAAAGAGAGGGTATTAGATAAGGTTTGTTTTGGTATAATAATGATCAATGTTAGGATTAGCTTTGTTTACACAATTGGAATTAAGATATTGCAATAGAGGAAACCTGCATTAATTTTGCATCAACCCAATAGATCCTTGTTTCTCAAATAAAATAAAATTAAAACAATAGCTCCGCTTTAAAGAAACTGTTTCATCTACCTTGAGAAATAAGTCAATCATTAACAGTCTTGCATCTGATAAATCCAGGTTTAATGATTGAGTATAACAATCGAATACTATAAGAGTTCATTGTAGGTAAATGTAATTACAACGCCCTATAGTTTCACTAAATCATAAATTAATATCGAATGGTAATGCCCAAGGTTTTGAATCACCATAAATCGAGTAGGATCCTGCATCGCTTGGGCTTATGTAGATAAGGCCGTGTTGGACTTAATCATCAGAAAGTCGGTTAACTTCTACTTTTGCTTAATCTTCGCATTTCCTCTCTTGAATAATATAGGATATGTTTAACTATAAATGTATATAATCGTGTTATTATTCCTTTTGCATTGATACCAATTTCACTAGAGAAAGTGGAATGAAAAAAATACATTATAAATGCTGGGAAAGTCAGTATGATTTGTGTACAATGGCATTAAGTCTTTCTTCCACTTTGTTTTTTATTAGGTCGCACTGTTTTTTTTACACAGTTAGTTATTTATATAAAAAATGTAGCGAATAAAATCTAATATAAAAAGTGTTATTTTTTTATTTTATTTTTTTTCAGGTAATACAAAAATCAAGACTGAACACACACACACACACATATATATATATATATATATATATATATATATATATATATATATATATATATATATATATAGTTTATATAATCTACTAATAAAATTTCTGGTGCTCGCAACACACATCTTTCATTTACCTCCGCTGTAAAAATTAATTTAAGAATTTTATGTAAAATTATATATGAAAAATATAGATAAATATTCTATTATATTACTATCTACGAATTCGGTTTTATCAGCTTTTCACCATCCATCAACTTTTACAGTTTTATGTATAAGATAATATTTTTTTATAATATTAGTAGCTTTCCAACGGTATATTATACGTCTATATTACTATTCTTGTGTTTAAAAACACAAAAATTGCTAAAAAAAATATATTTTTTCAATTTTCTCCTTTATTTATTTATTATGGGGAGCGGCGTGGTCTAGTGGATACAGCGCTAGTCTACTATTATCCGGGTTTTGAGTTCGAATCTCGGCTGTGGCAGAATATTATTTATTCTGTACATTCAGCAGGGAGGTCACCTTAGGGTATGGAGACCCTCCTGGGGCATACCCAGCCTCTTTAAATTGGGTACCCAAAATAATTGGGGAAAAATCTGGCGGCTGAGCGCGATTAAGGCCTAATCACCTCATTGCACTGCCGTTGGCCTAGAAACAGTACGAATCTCTATATGTACTGAGCCCAAGACCCTTCATGGGTCGTAGTGGTACAGGTTTTTTTTTATTTTTTTTTTTATTTATGTATAGAATTAGCTATATTGCTGTTTTTATGCCCAGAAATAAAATAAATTATACTTTCACATTATACTTTTACGTTCAACTTATATATTCACCAGTTTTTATCAAAGTAATAATTAAATAAGATAATTAAAAATACAATTTCGCTTCTGATATTTATGTCAAGAAAGTGTATTAGTAAGAGATATAAAAATGAGGAATTTAGTCGCATCAATGGTAATAATAATTATTACTGATAACGAAGAAAGAAATCTTATAGCTAATCATCAATTTGGGCTCTAGCAAAAACACTGATCAGGGACACAGATCAGATTAAGAAAGCATTTGAAGATGAAAACGTTTGCTTAGTTGTCAGTTTGACTTAACGAAGGCTTTCGACAAAGTTTGGCATCAAAGCCTTATCCTTAAATAAAATTAAAAAAACTCTTCCTGTACAATATGATCTGCTTTTAGATTCATATTTATCAGATAGGTTTTTTAGAGAAAGACCAGAATATGCATATTCTGGGCTTTATAAAATATGTTTCGGGAATGTGCTAAACCCAATACTCCCAATTCCTCTTCTATACCGCTGATATCTCAGAAAATAATAAAGGCGCCATTGCAACCTTTTCGGCTGATACAGCAGTTCTCTGATTATCGCTTCTAAAAGATTAAATATTTTAAACGTCCTTAAAAAGCAAAGATAATTTTTATAATGGCACTAAATAATAACTTTATTTGAGTAACAGTTTGACAGATAGCAAAGTTACACGTATCATTTTTATTTTCATAATATACGCGTATAAGTAAAATTAAATGAACCTAAAATGAAATAATTGCGAGTAAAGCCGTAGTTTAAAGCTATTAAAAAAATAATTGTTAATAATGGATTTTAGAGAAATTTCTAGCTGTTCCATTGGACAGGCTATTATCAGAAAAAAACGTTACAAACAAAATTATTTCTAATATACTGTAAAGAAAAAACGTTTCCGAATAATGAAATAAAAAACGTGGGAAAATACGTAAATGATAACGGAATAAAACACTTATCTTTCTAGAAAGTAGACTTCTTAAATGAAGTCTCTTTTCTGGTTGCGTCATAAAGGAGACAATGCTGGGATGGGAAATATTCCTGAAGACTAACATAATCCAAGAGGATAGAGATTCATTATGGTCTATCGGAAATACTCTACGTGAAAGTATATGTATGCCCCTTTTATAACATGGAATGTATACAATTGAACCTTAAATGAAAAATACCGTAGTAACTCATGGTGGTTGAGTGTGTTAGGCGGTACTTCAGTAAACTGGGGTGTCATATAAAATTCATAAAACAGAATGATTCTCAACTTTTTAGTCTGTTTAGAAAAGGGTACTGACCTGTTGGATAACACGGCTTATTACAATATTGATCTACTTACTGTATTAAATTAAAACTCATCCATGGTTATATCCATATGGACAATCAGAGCTCAACCTGGGATCATATTGAATATCAGGAGAACATGTTTGATTTACCTCAACAATGCTAGGCAGTACAAAGAAGAACGAACAAGAAGCAATATAATTGAATTTGAAATTTGATTAAAACCTGCAAATGTTCTTCAGCTGCGTTATTTTAGATTGAATACAGTTCAGGTTCCAAGGGAAATCATCTTCGTAAGATTCCCATTTACTGTGTGAGAACTGGGATATTGATCGGTTGGATATTGAAGCCAATAGATGGATAAAGTAGGGCATTCTAGTTTTTTTGTTTCACTACCAAGGTCTATAGAAGATGCGTGTTTTTCCCAACGACCCTCACAACAGTAATTTTCACAGCGGATAACTTTTTCTATTTTATTTTTTACTTTGCTTGCGAATTATTCAACGTATTCAACCCAGATTTTCCAGCTACTGTCTTCTTTTGTAAGATGTATACAAAAAGAAACCTCTGAAAAGAAACTTTTCCAAAATATTTTCTGACAATTAGTTTCATTATTGTCATTTTAAAAAAGAAAATTTAGTGCAGGGAACACACCACTTTTACTTAGCTCAAAACCTATATAATATTGAAGCCTAAATAATATTCCTAATGACAGAAATAAGTTTTCAGTGAGGGGAAATATTTCTCTTTTTTTCTGTTCACTTTTGCTATATTTATATTTTTGGGCAGGTTGTATTATACCTTCTAATATTAATGTGGAATAGTTAATTAGTTCAAATGAATAAAATGAAAATAAAAAAAATGAGCTTTAGTTGTATAAATTATGAAAAATCGAACATTAATCCTTGTGTGACAGTTTAACTATGATCAAGCCTATCTGATTAAATTATACATTGATATAACTACTCAAAATCACCAAATTAAAAAAAAAACAACGCAATACTTTCATATATAATTAAATGAAAGTAAAATCAAAAGGTAAAGGACTTGTTCAAGCACATAATTAAGTGGAGATTCACTCACAGCCTGCTCCCCCGGGTATGTGAAATCCGTCAGCCAACTGGTGGCCGCTCACAAAATAGGCGTAGGGAGTGATGAACCTACCCTATAAAATATCATCTAGAAACGCGAGTGTATTCTTCCTGAAAATTACACCGTGCAGCCAAGGGCCTACCCGACCTGTCGTGCCACTGGAAAAAAATCAAGTTTAATTAAGTGTGATTTTATTATTTTTTTAACAAGTTAATATTCGATAGTAACTATGTACATTTTTTTTTTTTTTTTTTTTATTTAAAAGAAATTTACAACTGTATTACAATAAAATACAATAAGTAAATGTGCTAATAGATCAAGTGGGCGTGATACAGGCATGTGAAGAAACTACCCAGTGGTAGCACTTCAAAGTTTATTCAGCTAAGTAGGTCTCGAGGCCATCGTCTTTTCAGCCGCCTAGGAAGATGATCAGGAATAGGAGATGAGAGTTTGCGGACGAGTGGACGGATAATTTGGAATAAAAGGAGGAATATCTAGTTCGGGCTAGATCTGCGACTAATGGGATATTTAGGTCTTTATGAATTATTTTATTGGTGACAAAGTAAGGGGCGTTTAGGATCTTTCGGAGGATTTTGGATTGCAAGGATTGAATGCGGGAAGAATTGGATGGTTTGGTGGATCCCCATAACTCAATCCCATATGTCCAAATAGGCCTAATGATGGTTATATAAATTAATTTTTTGTAGTATGTGGAAAGTTTTGATCGTTTGTCCAGTAAGTGTTGTAGTAAGCGGTATCTACGAGCTGTTTCTTGTCGTTTCAGTCTAGTGTGAGGATTCCAAGTAAGACGTTTGTCTAGATGGAGTCCTAGGTACCGGATCTGTTCAACTGAGGTGAGTGGAATATTGTTAAAGGAAATAGTGGGACAGGCGGACATAGGTTTTCGACGAAGGGTGAAGGTAATTTGATGGGATTTAGTAGGGTTGATTTTAATTCTCCACTTTTGACACCATTCTTCAATGGAAGAAATGTGGGACTGAAGGGTTTTGGAAGCAACAGATGGGTCATTATTTACGGATAACACACAAGTGTCATCTGCGTAGGTTGTGAGGACAGTACCAGGATGGATTGGAATATCAGCTGTATATATGGTATAAAGGATTGGGCCCAAAATACTACCCTGAGGTACACCAGCGGACTGAGGAAATATGGATGAGTAGGAAAGGTTATGACTTACTTTAAAGGTTCTATCAGTGAGGTAGGATCGGATTAATAAGAAGTACGTAGGAAAGAGGAATTGGCGAAGTTTGTAGAGCAGCCCTGGGTGCCAAACCCGGTCAAAGGCCTGTTGTACGTCAAGAAAGGCTCCAGTGCAATACATCCCGCGCTCCAATGTAGAAGATATCACATCCACCACACGGTGACACTGTTGTATAGTGGAATGGGATGAGCGAAATCCAAACTGGTGGTCAGGAATCACATGGTTAATATCTAGGATTGGGTATATACGTTTAAGGAGCAGTTTTTCTAGGATTTTCCCCATAATGGGCAAAAGAGAGATAGGACGGTATGAAGATGGGTTTTCAAGAGGCTTTTTAGGCTTAGGGAGCATTTTGATGATTGAAAATTTCCAAGGATCAGGAAAATAAGTGGAACGCAGCGTGGCATTATATATATAGCAGAGTATGAGTATGGCTTTTCTGGGAAGCTGTTTCAGGATGCGGGGCGTGATGAGATCGTGGCCAGGAGCTTTTTTGGATGGTAATCTTTGAATGAGGCTAATAATTTCTGAAGGGTGAAAGGCCTTGGGAGGAAGGGACATTTGGAGTGGAACAGTTAGTTCTGCTTCAACATGTTTAATATGGATCGGATCAAGGATATCAGGATGCGGATTAAACGTTTTAGAAAGGTGTTCACCAAAGATTTGGGATTTTTCTTCATCGGATTTCGTCCAGGTCTGGGAATCAGTGAGAAGTGGATGATTAAAGGATTTGTATTTTAGTAATGTTGCAGTTGTTTTCCATAAAGATTTGTCTGAAGTAGTTAAGGTTTCTGTAAAGTTCTGAAATTTTTTAATTTTGAATTTTCGTATTTCTGTTTTTAATTTGTTAGTTAGTTTACAGTAATGGGTTTTGTCTGAAGGATATCTAGTTCTATGCCACTTTGCTCTTGCTCGGCGTTTTTCAGTTATTAAGAGCCGAATATGATTTGGCAAGTAGGTTTCCTGAGCCTTCCTATTTGTATAGTGAGATGTATTGGAATGTATGGCAGTTTCTATTGAGTTTGTAAGTTCATTAATGGCAGAGTCTATGTCCTGTTTAGTTTTTAACGGAATTTTCAAGTCCAGTTTGTTCTCTAGATCATATCGAAAGTTGTCCCAGTTGATATGTCCTTTAATCAGTGAAGGAGGAGAGGGTTTATTAATAGGATTTGAGTGCATGAGAAGCAGAACAGGGCTATGATCTGAGGAAAGTTCATCTAAGGATTTGATTGTAGATTGGGTGGAGGTTATTTGGGAAGTAATGAATATATCAAGGATATCGGGACGTTTATGTACATTTAATTTTGTTTTCGGTGATAATATATTACAAGAGGAATAATCAAAATTTCGATCCTTAACACTGCCTTTTATGGGGTCTGTTTTGGTCAAAAATATATGCAAATCCTTCAATTTGACTTTTAAATCAGAAGGCGAAACGCGGACGGCCTGGCTAGATTGCAGGCTATGGACCTAGATTGGATCTGATAGTCTTACTATGTATCCGGTCCTAATAGGGAGCAAACGACCGTTTAGCAGGAATCTTGGTTTAAGAACTTTTAATGAAATAATTCCAGGAAGGGGTTAGCAATTCAGGTAAGGTATGTTAAAAAGAAAAAGGCTCGCTTGGTTTTTATCTGGCCTAGCGTTTTGATGTTTGAAGTGTAAAGGGTAAAGCTGGTATTTATTAAATTCTGTTTGAATTTTTAATTCATTTAAAGTCCCTTTCATGCTACTGTGGCTAATCGGACGATGCTACAGTGGGGGCCTAAATTTGATTAAGATATGGATCTTGAACTAGTACCTGATATCACCGGTTCAATCCCCTCCAAAGCATGGCACAACTAAGGATGTTTTACTGCCATTAACAAATTCAAGGGCCACCTGCCAGATTTGAACCCACATCGTTGTGCATAGAAGCCTGTTGTGCTAACCACTACAAAACAGGTAAGCTCTATTGTTGTAGTAATACAGTTAATTAAATTATAATTCATTTTAAGGAGATATCTTGTAATATGTAACTGCTCCTGTGACATTAGCGAATGGTAAATATTTTTAGCGTTGTGAATTTAATATGCATTAAAAGTTACATAATAAAGAAAATGTGAATACAACCTTTTTAAATATGATTTTTATAGAGTAACACCCCTATTTTCTTTTCCAATATCTTTGTTGCACAAGCGTTCGGTTTTTAGCAATCAAATAAAACATCAAACTCACAGGAAAAATCAATAAACATCCATAAACCAGGATTTTTGACAACTCTAAAAAAGTTCTAGGCCCATCTTCTGAGTTTGAAACAACGAAGTTATAGAAAAGGCTGTAATGCTAACCACTAAATCATAGGTCTACCCGTTTATGAATTTTTTCTATTGTGAAACATTTAATCAAACACGACTTATAACTATTTTATTAAATATAGCTAACTTTATTATCAGATATATGTTAATCATATTTGTACTAATGATATTTTAAAGAAATAATTTTTAAGAAGAATAGGTAACGGGAGTGAGGTATGAATAACATAAATTGCTAGTTAATATTAATGAAATGCCCACATTTTGACGTTTCGAACAAATTCTTCATCAAGCCTATTATGATGAAAGAGACTGGTTGGTGTCTCTTTTTGTTGAACATTGTAAATATGATTTTATTGTTTGCTTTTATGTTTCAATACAGGTTACCACTCTGTATCGTTTACTCTCTGCTTGTAAATATATATGTTTATGTTGGCAATTATTTATCTTCAAGTTGATTTTCTAATTCTATTTTTACTAGTTAACTATAATTCTAGTTCTTACGCAGAGTTTTACAAGTTTAGTAGAATTTCTATTTTTACTACTTGCAATTTCACTTTAATTAAGTAACCATTAAAATTAATTAATCATATTCAACCTATAAGAAAGTAAAATTAATATAATGCTTCAAGATGAGCAATAAGTATTTATTAAGTTCGTAGCTTATATTTTACTGATGGTGTCTTTTTATGGAGATGTGCTCGCATCCTCATCACTAATTTTGTTATACTTTTATAGATTATAATAAAACTAAGCCTTCGGCTCTCTTTTATTCTCTCTCTCTCTCTCTCTCTCTCTCTCTCTATATATATATATATATATATATATATATATATATATATATATATATAATATATAGATTGATATTTATAATTTTCATACTTCCCTATTTAAAAAAAAAATACTTGTAACATTTGTTTTTAAATTTCTATCAAGATTAATATATTGTAGTTTCGGTTTTAGAAAAGTAAGTGAAAAAACTAAAATAGGACAATTTGGTTATAAGGTTTAATAGGAATGATTTTTTTTTTCTTCTCCAAATCGTACCAGAAAACAGGATTTAATATAACGTTTAATAAGAAACGTTTACGAAACATTTTTTTCTTTTACCTCGCTTTTAATAAAATACTCTTTCCTGCTTCGGCACAGATGCCAGTTTGAGGAAGCAAAATGATGACGCGTGTACATCAATATCTTTTTTTGATTCAAAAATAGAGTAACGCTTTTTATGAAATAGGCCCGATAGGTAATAAATTGTTATTTACATATCTGTGCCTTCGCTCGAAATTAATTCCATAATCGAATATTGCTTTGATGTATATATAAAAAAAAAAACCTGAACGAATTTTATTTTCGAGCTACTCTAATTAATTGTACGTCAAACCTGGATATAGCTGTTTTACATTTTTTTAAATTTAATTAATTTAATTTCTCTTGAGTTTTTGGCCTTTGAAGACCTTTGTGCTCGACCAGGCAGAAATCTGGTTATCGATCACTCTCCAATTTTGAAGACCCTTCCAGGTTTTAGGTCGGGACCAACATGTCTACATTCTCCCCGAAGGTGAGGACTATTAGTGTTTTCTTTCATCTCATACATTCCTTTAGAGGCGAGATGGAATTATCCACGATAATAGTTAGAATTATATCCGAGTATAATTAGGCGTTAGTAATCATAAATTGGTAGTTATCTGTGAATAGTGATGCGGCATGAACGTTGTCGAAACTGGGATGTGATGATGCTGTGCGCCAAGAACGGAAAAGAATCTTTTCTGTAATTATACTTTATGTTGAAAGTGTAAATGGTGTGTGTGGCCTACATACTTCATACGATTACAGATATGAACTTGCTAGTAAACTTTTACAGTTCAGAAAATTAATAATATCTTTTATTCCCTCATTATACAATGCTAATAATATGGTGCTCGCTACAAAAGACTTTCCTCTTTTGTCAAAATCAATTTAAATAAAGTTAAAGATAAAAAATGCCAAATAATCAGTTTCGATAGATACATGTGTTTCATTAAATCATCTATCATATTATTATCTACATCAGTCAATCCATTAAAAAAAAAAAAAAAATATGCTTTTTATCTCTCTACGTTACCTTTTTGAAGTACCTTATCCTCCATCTTTGGCTCACGGTATATTATAACAAACGGTATATGATACTTCTATATTACTTGTTTGTATGTTTAAAATAAAAATATTTTTTAGCCAAATAGTGGAGATTTGGTTATCAAATTCGTTCAACATGAATATTCACTCCTTTTTTATCAACGTTGACAAGATTTAATACTCACTACTCCACCCAAAATTTTCTTTCTGGAAATAGCTTTGAATGTTAAACAATGTTGAAAGAGCAACCTGAATTATTGATAATGATTCTGTTTTGTAAATATGAAACTGCGTTAAAAGAAATCTACGTATAATATGTTATAAAAACTTCAGATAACTTAGCGTTCATATGGCCACGTTTTCTATAGCATTTCCAAGTCAATTGTAACCTTTTCCAAGTCAAATGTAACTTTTTCCAAGTCAAATGTAACCTTTTCCAAGTCAAATGTAACCCTTTCCATTTCAAATGTCACCTTTTCCAAGTCAAATGTCACCTTTTCCATTTCAAATGTTACCTTTTCCAAGTCAAATGTCACCTTTTTCTTCACTTCTAGCCTTAAATATTCCGTTTTATTTATTTATTTTATTGAAAAATAATTAGTTTAATTAACATTATGACTTTTTTAATAATTTTGGCATATAATAAATGATATTTTTTTTGGGTCTCTTAGATATTTGATATCAAGTTCTGTTTTTTACTAGCTAATATTTAAAAAAAAATAATTATCGTCTATTTAGTTTTAAGATAGTTGTTGATTTTGATTTTTTAGATAGGAGGGGTAGTTTTTTGGAATAATTAATGTGTTTTCGGGTATTATAATTAAATTGTTCGAGCTGTATTTTTTATCGCTCGCGTGCATTTTAACTCGCATTAAATTTTAATGTTTTTTATTGATATAGGGATTAATTAATGTGCTTTAGGGTGGTTATGATTACGTTTTTTGAGCTGTATCTTTTATCGGTCATGCGTATTTCAACTCACATTTACTTTTAATGTTTTTTATTGATATAGGGATCAATTAATGTGTTTTCGGGTATTATAATTACGTTTTTCGAGCTGTATTTTTTATCGCTCGCGTGCATGTTAACTCGCATAAAATTTTAATGATTTTTATTGATATAGGGATTAATTAATGTGCTTTCGGGTGGTTATGATTACGTTTTTTGAGCTGTATCTTTTATCGGTCATGCGTATTTCAACTCATATTTACTTTTAATATTTTTTATTGATATAGGGATTAATTATTTTGCTTTCGGGTGGTTATCATAAGGTTTTTCGAGCTATATTTTTTTCGCTCGCGCTTATTTTAACTAAAATTTACTTTTTATGTGTTTTATTGATATAGGGACTAATTAATGTTCTTTCGGGTGGTTATGATTACGTTTTTCGAGCTGTATTTTTTATCGCTCTCGCTTATTTTAACTAAAATTTATTTTTTATGTTTCATATTGATATTGGTGTTGAAAATTGTGTTTTCGGGTCCTATAATTATGTTTTTTTAGTTTTATTTATTTATCGCTCCCGCGCATTTTAACTCGAATTTACTTTTAATGTTTTTTATTTATATAGAGATAATTAATGTGCTTTTGGGTGGTTATGATTACGTTTTCGAGCTGTATCTTTTATCGCTTATGCGTATTTCAATTCGGATTTACTTTTGATATTTTTTATTGTTATAGACGTTTGTAATTATCTTTTCGGGTCTTGTGATTACGTCGTTTAAGCTGTTTTTATTGTCGCTTGCTCTCATTTAAACTTGCATTTGCAGTGGTCTTTCTTTGTTTTTGTTTTAGGGGATTCTCATAACGTGTTTTGAACTTTATTTTTCTATATATATGATTTATAATATGATGTAAAAATTATTTATTGTTTTTTTGCAGGATCTGATTACATTTTTGATTTGGACGTTACATCGCGATTGCGCATTCTTCTAGATCACCTTTCATTTAAGTTAAAATGTGCAATAGCTATAAATAAATGTCATAAACTCTATTAGTTTTCCCGAAAACACTATAAACGATCCCTCTATCGAATATTTATGAAATTGAAACAGCAACTTAAAATGAGTAAAAGCGATAACAAATTTGGTTCAAATAATGTTATCAGAACACCCGAAAATAGAATAAACGATTCCTCAATTAAATTATCAAATAATTGTAAGACCAAGTTAGGAAGCGGATCCTTTACAAAAGATTTAATTGAAAAAATTACTCAGGACGCTAGAAAAGGAACTATAACTAATCCTTTAATAAAATAATAATAATAAAAAAACCAAAAAAAAAAACCTAAACGATGTATATTCCAGCAACGTTATAATGAGAACCAAAAACAAAACAATCAATCCCAATATCAATAAAAAAATATCAAAAATAAAGGCGAGTTGAAATCCGCACGAGTGATAATAAAAAAGCTTTTAAACATTTTCATAACCCCGCGAAAACACAAGGATAGATCTCTATAAAAATAAAAAGATTAAAAGTAAATAGAAGTTGAAATACGCATGAGCGATAAAAATAACAGCTCAAAAAACGTAATCATAACCACCCGAAAGCACATTAATTAATCCCTATATCAATAAAACACATAAAAAGTAAATATTAGTTAAAATAAGCGCGAGCGAAAAAAATACAGCTCGAAAAACGTAATTATAATACCCGAAAACACATTAATTGATCCCTATATCAATAAAACACATAAAAAGTAAATTTTAGTTAAAATAAGCGCGAGCGAAAAAAATACAGCTCAAAAAAACGTAATCATAACCACCCGAAAGCACATTAATTAATCCCTATATCAATAAAAAACATTAAAAGTAAATGTGAGTTGAAACACGCATGACCGATAAAAGATACAGCTCAAAAAACGTAATCATAACCACCCGAAAGCACATTAATTAATCCCTATAACAATAAAAAACATTAAAATTTAATGCGAGTTAAAATGCACGCGAGCGATAAAAAATACTGCTCGAAAAATTTAATTATAATACCCGAAAACACATTAATAATTCCAAAAAACTACCCCTCCTATCTAAAAAATCAAAATCAACAACTATCTTAAAACTAAATAGACGATAATTATTTTTTTTTAAATATTAGCTAGTAAAAAACAGAACTTGATATCAAATATCTAAGAGACCCAAAAAAAATATCATTTATTGTATGCCAAAATTATTAAAAAAGTCATAATGTTAATTAAACTAATTATTTTTCAATAAATAAATAAATAAAACGGAATATTTAAGGCTAGAAGTGAAGAAAAAGGTGACATTTGACTTGGAAAAGGTAACATTTGAAATGGAAAAGGTGACATTTGACTTGGAAAAGGTGACATTTGAAATGGAAAGGGTTACATTTGACTTGGAAAAGGTTACATTTGACTTGGAAAAAGTTACATTTGACTTGGAAAAGGTTACAATTGACTTGGAAATGCTATAAATATACTTCTAGCAACAATAACACTAACACGCTGGAAATTGTTTATCATTTTATTATTATTACACAATGGTTTATTATTTACAAATAACAACATTAGGGTATAGCTGTTAATATATCTGTTGATAGGCAATTAAGTAATACAAAAAGAAATAAATAATTCAAAAGAAAATGACATATCACCACTGCTAATTTCAAAACGCTACACCTCTGCTAGTTCTGAACCAATTTCATTGATTTTTTTTTTTGTAGGAAATTTAATTCTCTACGAAACAGCACTAGGGGTAAAAATTTTGGTATTTATTTATTTATTTATTAGGAGAAACGAATTTCCTCTAAGCTTCTAAGCATCTTGAAAAGTAAGTCCTCAAATTTTGATGGGGGTTATTTTATTTTTTTTCTGGTCAATAAAAAAGATTCATTATTGAAAATAATAAACCAAAATCGGCTATAATATGTACAATTATATATTAAGGCTGTCTTAAATTAAATTTTCAATTACATAAATAATTACAATACATTCCCTTAATTTTTAAGTATTTCTCAGTTGTTTTTTTTTTAAATTTTAATTGAACAAATTAATATATGAGAAGTAAACATACTTGAAAACAATGAAGTGGACTAGCTTGGTTGGAAATGTTCTAATTAGACTTATATAGTTCTCAACTTAAGCTTTTATGCTAATTAGAGTCATAATGCTAGTCCGAGACTTGCTAATGTTGACATTATGGTTAGTGTGACACATGACGGCAATGGAAACAGCTCTCTCTTCCGGCTGATCTGCGAATGAACGGGACTACTTTATCAATGACGAATA
Source organism: Piezodorus guildinii (assembly GCA_023052935.1). Lineage (NCBI taxonomy): Eukaryota > Metazoa > Arthropoda > Insecta > Hemiptera > Pentatomidae > Piezodorus > Piezodorus guildinii. The sequence continues at coordinate 112,024,406 of CM041294.1, forward strand.
TTACATGTGACATACGCAATATATAAACCAAAGCATGAGTGCACCCAACAGAAGTAAACAAACCAAGAATTTTGAGGATAGATTGGCCTACTTTTGGTAACCTTAAGGCTCAGGGTCAGTTACGTAAAAAAACAGATGTGAGGAATAATCCTGTAAAGGGTAACCATCCTTCTTTCTACTATTTTTCAATAAAATCATTTATTCCGCTTATTTAATAAGTATTAGCATTTTTTATGACAAATCTGACTCATCAATATATATTAGTATAGTAGGATTTTTATTTGCAATACCTATCTACAACAATAAATTACAGTATTATATTCATTTAACATCTTGAATGAAGAAAATATGCGTCGAATAACAGTTTTTATGTATTTTTTTTACATATTAAGTTGTTTATATTACGCTTGGTTGAGCAACCACTAAACGCGTAGGTTTAAGGATAAAAAACTTGTTTGTATAGCGATCTCTGGTTTGGAATGCTATATATTTTTTAATATAAATGTATATTTACATCTACTCGTATATATTCATAAATTGTATATTCTCATATATTAGCTTGCCTTTCCCCCAATTTTTAGATTATTTAAATATACTATAATTAAATTTGTGTACGAAGATATAATGTGTATTTTAAAACATAAGTAAGTCATTTTGAGATGGATGGGTAATCTTAAGGTGACTTCGAGTGCCCAATCTAAACAAAATCAGTTCTCCAGTTTCTAGGAAAAGTATGGGGGTGGGGTAGCTGAGCGGTGCTTTAAACGCGCGTTGCATAGCAACACAGAGCTCGAGACTCGGGATTAGGGGGCTTTTATCTGAGCATGTGACGGGCCTGATTTGTGTGAGGGAGTGAGGTTATAACACACAGCTGGTGGGAGCAAAAAGGTTATGTAAAATGGATTTGTCACTGCCTCAAACATGTTTATATTTTACTTCTCTTTATAGTTTATTGAAGCTCATTTTTATTTCTTATTTTATTTTCTGTGTTTTATAATAGTAGAAAGATTATTTTATTTTACAGTGGCAAATTCATTGCAACCTCTCACCAGCTGTTGGTTATCTATCTCGATTATTGTGCGCTCCTCATATTGTCCTATTGTGTTTGCTATTCATCTTTTATTTAACCGTTTTTACCTTCAGAACAATAAAAGAATATTTTGTCACAATTGTATCAGGCTGTATTCATTTCCCTGGCCCGAGAATCCCCTTTAGTCTTCAGAGACGAGGGATGGACTGAACAAAAAAAAAGTTTTAAGGAAAAGTCGAAGGATGCTTACAATTTCGTTTTATTAAATTAGATAGGCTTTTAGATCATTTGATTCTACTTATCTTCAAATTTTGATGGAGTTTAATTTTTTTATTTTTGGTTGGCTCATTATTTAAAATATTAGTTCTCGACAGTAGATAATTTAAGTCATCTACTTGTCTTAAGGTTCAGTCCATAAATAAGCAATTTATTTAGGCTACGTTTTGAAGATTTCTTGTTCTCATATTAATGCCCTAACAGTGGAAAACAAAAATTAGAATATTAAAATTTTTATATAATAATTAATAGACGATATTATTTATTAGAGAGACAGAAATAATTTTTGAATAAATTTAATAATGAAGATTTACATATATATATATATATATATATATATATATATATATATATATATATATATATATTTATATATAAACACACACACAGATATTTACTGTAAGTATATTATATATTTATTAACGTTTTCAAATGTATTTGCTTAATATATAAATAAAGGCTTCATACCTATGTAGAGAAATTACCTATTGGTCATCTTGTTTTCAGATTCCTCGGAGGATTGTCGTGAATTAAAGAGGAAGCGATGATTCGCTCTCTTATTCTGTAATCTGGCTTATTCACTTATTCCGTACTATTTATTCAGCTATAGATCGACTTCATAAGTGGGTGCCTTTCCTTAAGGGGCGGGAAGGAGGAAAATTGGCGGTTGAGTGCGATCTAGTTCGATTCCGTTCTTCTACATTGGTCGGCTTCGGAACAGTACGATCTTAATTAAGTACCCACTTGATCCAAGATGATGTTTTAATGATTAGATTTTGGTTTATTATTTTCAATAATGAACTTTTGCAATCAACCATAAAAATTACTTTCTCCCTCTCTCAAAATTTGAGGGCTTACGTTTTAAGATACGTATATAAAATCCGTCTAAAAGAAAAACGTATAAAAAATCCGTCTATCCACCGTCCGCGGTTTTTCCCCTAAACTAATGTTATAAATTTTACTTTCACTTACCTATATATCAAATATATAGTAAGAGGGGTGCGATAGTAGGGGGTGAAAATTTTCGATTCCAGTTTTCATCAGAAATACACCTTTTAGGGTCCCTTGAGTCAAATAACCATAAAAACTTCTGTGCGTGTTGTGTGTCTGTTTCCGTGTCTAGTAAGTACAGTGCAAAAACAAAACATCCTACGAAACCAAAAATTCATATTTAAAATAACTGTAATTTTGGGATTAAACCGCAATTTTTTCATCAAAAATTAGCTAACCACAAGAGCCACTTTATAAAATGCATTTTGGACATTTTGACGATTTTCTCAAAAATGGTTCTTACGATTTTGATTAAACTTTCTGTATAGCAGTCTGACAGGGCTTTAATGCCGATATTTTCTTTCTCTAAAGTACTATCAATTTTGTAGATTTCAAAAAATAGATGAAACGCCGATAAAAGTAACTGGTTGTTGTGGATATAAATATAATAAATTATTTCATAAAACTAATTTTTCTATAGAAACATTACGTAATCAATTCTTTGATATTTTTTCATCTATAAGTGTATTTAAAAATCCTTGCATTTATTTTAACTACTGAGGTAAGGGAAAGTTGTGTGTTGCACGCATCAAATGAAATCTGGACATCCGACAATGATCCTAACACCTAGACGTTGATATATGCCGATTAGTTTTTAAATGGTATTTAATTTAATAGCTCAGTTATTTTTTAATAGGGAGAAAGAAATTATGTATGTAATCTAATCAAGAAACAATGTATAACTTTAAAATTTCAAAAGAAATAAATCAAATTCAAACCATAAATGCGCTTGTAAATCATTTAATTTTGAAGAATTTAGCAGTGAAATTAGATGATAAGCCATTTCCCTTTAAATTATTTATAGTTTTTATATTAGTTCATTGTCTGTAAAGAGCTATTTAAACAGTTGCCCCCCAATATAGTGATTTAGAAATAATAAACCATAATGTAATGATTCGCAACGTTAATTAAGTTGTTACTGAACATTTTTGGAATTTTATGTTTACGCGATCGGTTATTTTTTGCCAGTAATGGGGTTGCATTAGGACCGTTCTCACTGATCGACGGGGAAAGAAATCCACTGAAGCTACTAGGTGCGGATACGATAACAGTATCAGATGTGTTGGATAATGGTGGGACTCAGGACCTGATCGTGTTACACCACTCAGGGGATAAATATTTGGTTGGCCTTCCTTATACAGCTCGTGCGGCCTACTCTCCGCCATATCATATGGTCCTTATGCAACACTCCCGAAGTCTATTTGGTTTTTTTCCGGTGTTTTTGGCTTCTCACATTCCATATTTTCTTAATTAAATTTTATTAAATTACCTGTTAATATCCATATTTATTATACTTGAAGAAAAAAATCTGGTCAACGGAACACACGACGTAAGCTTAACTCCGTTGTTAAAATCACTTTAAGAATATTTATTGCAGTTGGAGATGGAATGAATGTAAAAATGTTAAAGAATTAATAACATTGAGTTTTGGTACAAACATGTGCTTTAATAAATACTCTGTAATATTATTACCTACATCAATCAGCTAGTTTTATCGGCTTTGCATAACTACTTTCAAAATTTTGAGTAAAATATATTTTTTCTATAATCATCAGCTTTCCAACAGTATATTATCAAACTATTTTGTTGTTCTTATGTTGAAAAACACAAAAAGTACATAAAACAACTTTTTTGGTCTTTTCTCTTTTAGCTGAATATCGGATTCGTTCAATTTACATATTTACGCATTTTTCTATCAATGCTAACAAAAGGATGTTCATTTTTTCGAATCTACAAAATTAAAGGTAATTTAGACAAATAATGCCACAGACTATTTCAATTAGAATGAAACCTATATGAAATTAAAGTCTATTAAATTTTATATTGAAAACACCGTTTTTGAAAAACGTAAACAGGTGCAAATTGCTTAGTATAAAATAGCTCTTCTGATACGTCAATTTTTGTAAAAAAAAAAATCAGGTGCGGGCAGCGCACGACTTTTACGTACCTCCGTATTAAAAATCGATTAAAGAATTTTTGAATTCAGTTAGAAACGAAAATGCGTGAAGCTAATAAATTATTACTTAAATTGAATTTCGATAGAAACGTGCGTTTTATTAAATAATCTTTTATATTGTAACAATAAGCAATTAAATAAGTTATCTCTATACGATTGTCATGGAGGGGGAAGTGAAGCGCTACGAGTGGTGACTCTCGAAGACACAGAGAGAGGCTTACGAACTGTCCAAGAGTGCACTTGTGGTTTTTGTATAGTACCGTTCATTTCTCTAGTTTTACCTTTTCGTATGTACCTTTAGAATAATAGTTTTCTGTGGCCACACTCACACATGTAATCATTTAGTTCATAATATAATAATAAGTATGGAATCAACTGTAAGTAGTTTCAGTTATTTATTTTGTATATTAATTAATAAAAGTGGCTTATAGCCTGGCGCCCAACATTACGTTTTCTATTTTCTCTTCCCGAAAATTAATTGGTTACATATTTGGCGCAGCCAACGTGGGCCGAACTAAAACAATACTTAAAATTAAGATAATTAAAGAAAAATAAAGACCATCAATGATTGCAAATTTAATTATGTTGTCAATATATTAAGGAAAAGAACTTTATTTTATAAAATATTCTGGTCAGATGATGTGTTTTTTTGTGGACTTTTAAGCAATTTCTGGAGTAATAATTTGTTTAATTATTATATACATTAAATAATTGTGCATTATATTTAACGTTTAAATAGATATATATTGCCAAGTTATCGTCAAATAATAATTTAATAATTATATATTGCTAAAATTTTATTTTAGTTAAGTTTAATATTAAAACGTAATTTTATATTACATTTTAATTTAAAGAAATAATAAGTTAGAGTAACTGTTTTGTATTTAGAATTAAGTCCAAGTTTAGGATTGGAATTACAGAGTAAAAACCATTGCCCTGACTAATTTGTAAATATTTACTTGTAGGATTTAATGTTATCTTAGTTTTCTAATATAAGTCTTTAAATTTTATTTGTTTGTTTAGAAGTAAAATACTTTATTTTTCTTTCGAATTTACGAAAAGGTTTTTTCAGTAAATTATAATTTATCTTATATATCGTCTGTAACTTGAAAATAATTTTAGTTAATACCTCATTATCGTATTTGAAGAAGAGAATTTATGTATTTTTTTATCACATGCTATTATTACATTTTCTATTATTAATAATAATTATTAATATGCCTAATATTGAATTATTCTGAATAAGACTGATTTTTAATTTCTTTTCACTTCATTTTATTTTCTCTTATATATTTTAAATTAAGAATATTTGAATAAAATAATTCTGATATAAATTTTTGTATGTGTGTATACTTAGCGTTTATTTTTATTTTATTTTAATGATTGCATTAATGATTTTTTCTCATCAATTTAGCATTTCTGTTTTTTTCAATTTAATATGTTTTTGTTCATTTTTATTTTTTTGAAATTCTTTTACGTTTTGTAACTTGGGGTTGTCTCCTAATTCATTCATACATTCCTTTCTGAGAAAATTCCGATTTTAAATAGGGTTGCATTAGTTCTCAAACCTCTTATATGGCCGACGAAAAGTCATCTGACGAAGAATCGACACTACCATTAGATATTCCACAAGGCAAACCCAGACTTCAGTGGATTTACGAATTAAAGAAAGCTCAACTGTTAGAAGCTCTCGCTGAATTTTCCCTTCCACTAGAGGGTACTGTTGAGACATTAAGGGAACGATTGCGTGATTATATTCTAGATAGCCCTTTTCTGTGGAGTGTTCCTTCCAATTTAGCAATGCCGATTGAGACTAAGCCTGCGGAGACTCAGCAAACTCCGGCTATACCTACCGCATCTAGTGCTAATCAACCATTTATATTCCCTACGAATTATTCACCATTCTTCCAAACCTTACCGATTGGAGATATTAAATTTGATGGATCTTCCACTCATAGCGCGGAAGATTTCCTAACTTCACTGGCCGAACGCAAACAGATATATGGCATACCTGATACCACATTATTGCTTTGGCTTCCACAGCTATTAACTGGACCACCTCTCTTGTGGTATCGGCTTCAAAAATCAGGATGGTCAACTTGGGAAGATTTTGAGAAAGAATTTCGAGATACATATTTCCCTTTCGATTATCAAGATCAACTAAAAAGAGAAATTGAGCGACGTACCCAAGGCGACCTGGAGGACATATCTACTTTCGCCATCAAGTTGCGGACACTTATGAGTCGCCTATCTAAACCTTTGACTGCCCGGGAACAACTGGAACGAATTTACAAGAACCTTTTACCTAAATATCAGATGCAAATACGAATAGCAGAAGTTACTTCAATTTCACAACTTGTAAAGCGGGGCCAAGAACTTGAGCAAGTGGAGGAAAGATCCAAGTCGTTTCGACCCCCACCTCCGAAAAATAGATCCCTATGTCCAGAAGCCGCATACGAGCCTCCGCCGAAACCTTCAAGTAAACCAGGCCCAGAGAAACCTATTCATGCCATTGACACCGCTAGACCGAAAGAGGCGCAGCTACCTAGGAACCAAAGTCCTCCTAAGGACAAACCAAAACCAAAATTGGATACATCAAAACTCTCTAAATTGTCTTCAATAACTACGAGTCATTGCTGGAACTGTAAACAGGCAGGCCACAATTATTCAAAGTGCTCTAAGCCTCGAAATAATTTATTTTGCTACCACTGCGGCAAACAAGATGTCACTTTTAAAACCTGTCCCAAGTGCTCAAAGCCGGAAAACTACAACTGAGTCGTGACATCAGGGTCAACCGCGACTCAGAGCAACAAGACCCTGCCGAAATTCCCTTGGGCATAGAAATACCTCAACGTAGTACACTACCTTCTCTTCAACTACCTAAGGAATCTCTGGAAAACAAAGATTCCCGGTTCTACCTTCAATGTACTACCTTGGGACGTTCTTGTCTAGCACTAGTAGATACTGGAGCAGCTAACTCCTACATCAATGAAGATACCGCTACCGTGCTGCAACAGTTAGGGTTGGTGGGAAGGCATGTTAGTCCTTACCCAGTTGTTATGGCTAATGGAGTTGAAGAAAAAGTTACTTTACACATTACCGCTCCCGTAACAGTGAGGGACAAAACCAGACATTTACGCCTCGCTGTGCTACCTTCTCTTTCCGTCCCATTTATTTTTGGTCTTGACTCGCTAGCAGCTATGGAGATTGTCATCGATCCCGCAGGGCTCCAGTGGTTCTTCAGAAACACCCCGGAAGCTGCCTACCCATTTGACGCGGCTCCTACGGAATCCACTGGTCATGGTTTAGCAGGTCTTCGACGCCTTACATCAGAAGAAGAGCTTCAACTCAATCGCCTTTTAGAAGAAGAGCTGAAACACGAGGGAGATTACGTGGGATCAACCCGTTTAATTGAACATGTGATAGAAGTGGTAGATCATGGGCCGATTAAACAAAGAGCTTATGCCGTTTCGCCCAAAATTCAAGAGATCATCAGTGCGGAGATCGATAGGATGTTAGCCGAGGATATAGTTGAGCCTTCAAAAAGCCCTTGGTCAAGCCCTATTGTGATGGTCAGAAAACCCAACGGCAGTTACCGTTTTTGCGTTGATTTTCGTCAAGTAAACAAAGTAACGAAAAAGGATAACTATCCCCTACCGTTAATGAATAACATTATAGAACAACTTCCCTCCTGCAAATATTTGAGCAAGTTGGACTTGGCCCATGCGTATCACCAGATACCAGTCTCTCCGGGTAGCCGGGAGGTTACTGCCTTTATAGCCCAAGGAAGGGGCTTATTCCAATTCAAGAGGATGCCCTATGGACTTTGTGGAGCTCCTGCCACCTTTCAACGATTATTGGATTCAATAATAGGCCCCGATTTGTCACCTTATGTTTTCGCTTATCTGGACGATATCATCATTGCGACGGATACCTTCCCAAAACACTTGGAATATCTTAAACTGGTGATCCGTCGATTACAGGATGCGGGTCTAAGGTTGAATCCCAAAAAGTGTGAGTTCGGCTGTTGCGAGTTGGAATTCTTGGGTTTCCTTCTAAATGAAAAAGGGGTTCAAGTAAATCCAGCTAAGGTGGAACCAGTGAAAAATTATCCGCAACCGTCGAACCTTACAGAGTTGCGCCGTTTCATTGGGATGACGTCGTGGTACCGCCGCTTTATTGCCCGCTTCTCGGACGTCGTACAACCCTTAACCCAGTTACTGCGGAAAGGACAAACATGGGATTGGGGTCCGCCTCAGGAGCGAGCGTTCCAACAATTGAAAGAAGCCTTAACTACAACACCTATCTTGGCAAGACCCGACTTTAATGTACCTTTTGTCTTACAAACGGATGCAAGCCAGATGGGCCTGGGTGCAGTTCTTACTCAAGTCCAGTCGGGAGAAGAACGAGTCATATCTTACGCGAGCAGAAGTCTGAGCCCAAGTGAGCGGAACTATTCCGTCACTGAAAAAGAATGCTTGGCGGTAGCTTGGGCAGTGAAGAAATTTCGCCCCTATTTAGGAGGATATACCTTTACGGTGATTACAGACCATAATTGCCTCCGATACCTACATAATTTAAAGGACCCCACCGGCAGGTTGGCAAGGTGGGCCTTAGATTTACAAGGTTTTACCTTCGATGTGAAATACCGGAAGGGAGCTTATCACTATGTACCTGACGCACTGTCGAGAATTCCCACGGCAAAGACATATTGCGCCCCGATTTCGACTGCGGAAGAGAACCAGGAACAGGATATATGGTATCAGACCAAAGTGAAACAGATACAACAATCTCCCAATCATTATCCAGATTGGAAGTTTGAAGAAGGAAGCTTGTATCTATACAACCCCGACATCCTGAAAGCGTCACTAGAAGATGAATGGAATGCCTGGAAACTTGTCGTTCCAGTGGATCGGCGCCAAAAAGTGATCTCTGATGCTCATGACAGGCCTGATGCGGCGCATCTAGGAATCGAGAAAACCGTTGCCCGAATCAAAAATAATTATTTCTGGCCGCTGCTTTATCAAGATGTGGCTAACTATGTCAAACGCTGCAAAACTTGCCAACAGCATAAACCAGAACAGCGCACCCCGCCAGGACTGATGAAACCGCCACTTCCGTCCCAGCCATGGCAACGTGTCTGTTCCGATATTATTGGCCCTTTACCTCGATCTAGCCAAAACAATTTATATATATTATTATATATATTATATTATTCACGACACTTTTTCAAAATGGACTGAACTCATACCTATACGCACTGCAAATGCAGCCACAGTGGCTAAGTGGCTCAAGAGGAGCATAATATTCCGTTGGGGAACACCACAGGTACTTCACACGGATAATGGCACACCTTATGTGCACAAACTTATGAAGAACTTAGCACAGGCCTTTGGAATCCAGTACACCCGTACTCCACCTTATTGGCCGCAAGCGAACCCAGCAGAGAGGGTAAACCGGGTAATAAAAACAATGATTTCTTGTTACGTGGAAAAGAATCACAAGACGTGGGATTCACATCTTTTTGAGGTTATGTTCGCGCTCAATACCAGTATGCATACATCGACTGGCTGCTCTCCAGCGTACCTTAATTTGGGCCGCGAACTAATGCAACCTAATCTACAGGTGGTTAATCCACTCTCTTTAAATTCCGAATCCTCCCAGGAGGTTAACCCCGATAACGCATTGTGGAGACAACACCTGGGAAAATTGAAAGAGCTAAAGGTTATGGTTGAGGAAAATCTTTTGAAAGCGGGCCGAAAGCAGGCTCACTATTATAATCTGCGCCGTAGGTTCAAACAATTTAAAGTAGGTGATAAGGTTCTTAGGCGAGCTCATCCATTGTCGGATGCTCGTCGCAATTTCTCAGCGAAGTTGGCTCCCAAATTTGATGGGCCTTATCTGATCAAGAAGGTTATCTCCCCAAACATCTATGAGCTGGCTACTCCAGAAGGATGCTCCACTGGAAGGTGCCATGTAGCCCAGCTAAAATTCTTCCATGACTGAAGCTCGGGAACCCTCGCTCCGGAGAAAGGGAGGAGATGTAACAATAAGCAATTAAATAAGTTATCTCTATACGATTGTCATGGAGGGGGAAGTGAAGCGCTACGAGTGGTGACTCTCGAAGACACAGAGAGAGGCTTACGAACTGTCCAAGAGTGCACTTGTGGTTTTTGTATAGTACCGTTCATTTCTCTAGTTTTACCTTTTCGTATGTACCTTTAGAATAATAGTTTTCTGTGGCCACACTCACACATGTAATCATTTAGTTCATAATATAATAATAAGTATGGAATCAACTGTAAGTAGTTTCAGTTATTTATTTTGTATATTAATTAATAAAAGTGGCTTATAGCCTGGCGCCCAACATTACGTTTTCTATTTTCTCTTCCCGAAAATTAATTGGTTACAATATTATTATCCAAAACAATCAATTAGTTTGATCGTATTTTCATCACTGTTAATTAACTTTTACAAGCTTGTGTATAAGATAATATTTTTCTAAAATCATTAGCTTTCCAACATTTATGCATTGTTTTATTATGCATGTATATTACTGTTCTTATGTTCAAAAATAACAAATTGCATTAAACAATAAGTTTGCAGTTTTCTCATTTAGTTGGATATCGAATTAGTTCAAATTATATATTTAACTGTTTTGTATCAATGATAACAAGATGATATCGTTATTTTTATAGAATATAAAAAAAACAATGGTACTTTAGAGGCAGAAGAATTTAAAATATTTGTATTGAAGCCCAGTCACTGCGTGAGAGTAATCTCCCAGAAGATTACACAGCGGACCCTCAGCCTGTCGCGCCCCTGACAAAAAAAGCCCTGCCAGACTGTTTTAATCAGAATGAAACCTACATGAAGTTAAAGTTCATTAAATTTCACATCGATATAGCGAGTTTAATCAAAAATTGCTAGAGCTGGCTGTTTTAAATATGTAATTTCAGTATCTTACGACTTTTCGTTTTCGTGCTTGACCTACCACACACACACAAGGACTCACACATACACAGAATTTGTTTCTGGACTCAGGGGATCCTAAAACTTGCATTTCCGTTGATAATTAGAATTCGAAAATTTTCACGATTGCAATACTTTCCCTTACTATATATTTCAGATATAGGTATGAAAATAAAAAATGTTATGTAGTTGAATCAAATATGCAATTTTAATTTTGTATGTCTTTTCGTTATTGTGCTAGAGTTACAAAGTACACTTTCATGCACACGCATAGACTATTTGGAGGGACACACGATGTTTAGAATCTGGACTCAGAGGAGAGTGTATTTTCGAAGAAAACTTGAATTCGAAAATGTTCACAATAGCAATACTTTCCCTCACTATATATTGTATTTCATTTATGAAGTTTTAAATATTTATTGAGATATATTACAATTTGTTTCAAAATGAAAAGTAGTAATTGTGATATTATACCACATTCATACAGTATTTACAACAAACAATGATAAAGCCAAATAACAAAAATAAAAATAAATAAATTCATATTGTATTTCATATATAATGAATCAATAATACCTTCGGATAATAGAAGGTCCTTTATTTGTATATTGCATCTATTACATTGTATAATAAATGGTGGTTGGAAAAAAAAGTATCCATGATTAATATCTAATCAGTTAAAACCTCTTCAACTCAAAAACTGGTTAATTAAGAAATTTTACATGTAGCATAATAAATAGGTGAAAAACATAATATAAATAGAGTTTATTACTGTTAGGTTTTAATTTAGGTATATCGGAAATAATGGTAGATGCCCAATATACAACGGAAAGTCAGAGGAGTGTCGATTTATCACTTTCATACCCACAGGGGTATTGTGCTAATACCCTACATCACAAAGCCGTTCCGTTGTTGCTACTGAGGTAATAACTTTGTCTTTATTGATCCGTTGTTATTTTTATGGTCATCTATAAACATTAATTTATTACCTATTAAGTATAATGCATTTCTACCATAATTTATTTTTTAGTGGTATTTCACTTAGTCTGTTGTTTTGATATATTTTTTTATGTTGGTTCTTTTATCCGTAATATCATTTTATATTTTTTTAAATGTACATAGTTTTTTTTGTAAATTAGTATGTATATCAAGAAGTTGCTATAAATATATGTATATATGCATGTGGTAAGTCTAGAACGCAAACGAAAAGTCGTACGGAACTGAAATTTCATAATTAAAGCAACTAAACGCCCGAAACGTTGCATAACATTTTTCATTAAAAAAGAAAAGAGCTAACTAGAAAAGCTACTTTGTGCCATGCATTTTGTACTTTTTTACGATTTTCCCCAAAACGGCAATAACGATTTTGATTAAAATTTATATCGATGTAAAATTTATTGAGTTTTAATATTAAGTATGTTTCATTGTGATTGAAATATTCTGACAGGGCTTAAATGCCGAATTTTTAAATGTTCCTCTACAGATTCTAAAATATTAACCATATCTTCTTGTTAGCATTAATAAAAAACGAGTAAAAAATAAAAGTTGAACGTACTCGATATTTAACTATAGAGCGAACATATTCTTTAATGCAATTTTTGTGTTTTTGAACATAAGAAAAGTAATATACGTGTATAATATACCGTTGGAAAGTTAAAGATTTTCGAAAGATTATATCATGCAAAAAAGGGATATAATTAACTGATTGTTAGGTATCAATTTTATATTATTTAATCTGAAACTAATACGAACGAATCTAAATTTAACACTTTAAATATTTTTGAACTCAATTTAATAGTTGTTTTAAGTTGATTTTAATAACCCAGGTAAGTGAAAGTTGTTTGTTGCACGCACCAGATTTTTTGTTTTTCTTTTTTTTTTAAATTTCTTTATTACCAGATCGGCTGCTTGAGCCATACATGTTTTTTTTTAAAACATAAATGAATATTTACTACAACTCTAACAATGGAAAAAGTTTGGGTATAGCCTCAGTTGTTTTTTTGAAATATATATTTTATATAATATGAAATCATTATTTGAATAGAATACACACATATGTGTATATATATATATATATATATATATATATATATATATATATTATATATATATATATATATATATACATGTATGTGTGTGTTAATTTTTTCAATCAAAATGAAACATACTTAATATTAAAGTTCAATCAATTTTACATCGATATGAATATTAATACAAAATCGTTATTGCCGTTTCTAAAATCGCAAAAAAGTACAAAATGCATGGCACAAAGTAGCTTTCTAGTTAGCCGTTTTTATGATAAATGTTTGGCAACGTTTCGGCCGTTTAATTGCATTAAATATGAAATTTCAGTTCCGTACGATTTTTCGTTTACGTTCTAGACTTACCACATACGAACCGACACACGGATGTTTTTTGCGAAAATTGTTCATTTGAACTCAGGAGTTCCTAAAACGTGTATTTACGTTGAAAACTGGAATCCGAAATTTTTCACGATCGCAATACTTTCCCTTACTATACATCTCATATATAGGTAACTATAAGTGATTGTCTTATACTTGAATATTATTATTAGATTTATAAATACAGTACCTGTCTTCCTTTGTATTAAATTCAATTCCAATATATTGTATATTTTATATATACAAAAGTACTGGGACGTAACTAAAGTGATTGAATTTAATTCCATAAGTTATTATCAAACCAGCAATCATTCCTTCTATAAGGTAATTAAATTTCTTTGTTACTTCATAATAATTTATTTATGTTGTCAAATTCCAAGAAGAATTTTTTTGTAGAAGGCACTTTTAACTGAGGTTTTCAGGAAACATGACTTCTTAAAGCTAATTGAAAACATTAGTTTTATAGTAATAACTAAATTATTATATGTTTTTTAAGTATATGCATGTTAATATATGTATGTTTTTTAAGTAAGTACCGTTTTGGAATTAAAAAACAGACGTTCAAAGATATCGCAAAAATTTTATTGTTACACGAAAGCCTGTATCTTATTCTACTTTTCTACACAATTTCCTTGAATTTTGAGGCAATTGTCATAACGAAGCACCAGTTTTGAATACCGTCTTCAAAAAATTCTACCGCCTGACTTGTTAAACGACGTTGACGAAACATAGGTGGCCTACGTCACACCAGAATCAAAACAACAATCCATGGAATGGCGACATTCATCATCACCCAAAAGAGTGAAGTTTAAGCAAACAATTTCTGACCGGAAAATCATGTTCACAGTTTTTTGGGACAAAAAAGGAGTATTGCTCGTGGAGTTTCTGCCTCGTAATGAGGCAATCAATGCTACCATTTGTTCCTGCATTTGAAGAAACACATGGGCGGTCGGCGTCTTCAAGACGATAACGAAGTCAAAACATTTGTGATGCAGTGGTTAACAAGTAAGGCGGAAGAATCTTTAGAGGAGGGTATTCCAAAACTGGTGCCGCATTATTACAAGTGCCTCAAAATTCATGGAAATTATGTAGAAAAGTAGATTAAGGTACAGGCTTTCATGTAAAAATAAAATTATTGCGATATCTTTGCACGTCTTTTTTTAATTCCAAAACGGTACTTACTTAAAAAACATACCTTTTAAATAAATAAATCAAACAATTCCTTTAAATTGAGGTATAACCTACGAATCCCGTTTTTCCTTTTCATTCCAAAAATATGTGAAGTTATATAATATCCTGCTTGATTTTTTTAATAGCTCCTTTTAGAGTTGGTCTCTAGCCAGCTGGTTTCCAATCGAGCCATGGGAACGAAATTTCACTTGGCATTCTTGAGAACAACCACCTCCGATAGCGAACTGTTTCACTGAGGGTAACGTGTGAATCCGTCTTTTATCGGATGGCATATCATATCAAGATCTTGGCAGACCCTTATACTGTAGATACCGGGTAGGTTCAATGTTCTTCCGTAGTAAAATTTTATTTTTAATGAGGAAAATCATAAAATATTTCTGGTATACCTTTTATGACAGATAACTCATCTTTAGCCTCGTTCTTTTAAGTTTCATTTAAAATAATTTTCTTTACTTTAGTAACCTGTCGAGGAGGAAAGGAGAAGTATATCGTTCCGATTTAATGGAATAAGTAATAAAAACAATAAGAGCATAAAGTCTTTTTTTTAATTCGTGATTTATTACTACATAAATGATTATAAGTTATTTATTGTTTTATTCCTAATCTTTGGAAGAATTAGAGTTTAATTTTTTTTTCCAAAGGATAGGTAAACAAAGGTGAAGCACTGCTCTAGATCTGCATCCTTAAATGATTTTGTCCTCAAGATACAAATCCCATGTTTTTTATGTTTAAGAGAATTTTCCAAGCCAAAATCCTGGAGATGGATAAAATAATTCGAAACTTAAAATGATGATTTTTCTAGTAATGAAAGGTTGTTGTTCAAGCCCAAATTAACAATTAATTATAATTTTATTTATTTTTATCAAGAGAGCATATGTTCTTTTGTTTTTTATGTGCGTGGGTTTTATGAGTGTTAAAAAACATATGTTACGAGAATCAGTGTGAACATGGTTGTGAGTTGTTTTTAAAGCCAGAAAAACACTATTCCACCTCTTTTTAGTGAAATAATCCTGTTATCAAGAAATTGATCTTATTTCTGTGAAACCGAAGTGAAGGAAGCACCAGATGGTAAGTTTTCACCATTCTTATTTTAAACACCCAACAGTCTAACGGGGAAAGGTTTGTTTTTCGATTGAGAAAAGCCCCTTGCCCCAACAGTTGTTTAGAAGAAATTTAAAAAAACAAAAATAAAACAGCTCTGTTATTGGTTATTTTCTAGCTCAGTGATTATAAGCTGTCTTCACTATTGTGAATATAGCTTTAACCTCTTAAAATTTTGGCCGCTCATGTGGATATTTAGTTGTTATTTTTATGATTATAGTTACTGTCAATACCAAAAAGAACAAAAATTGGATGACAATTTATTCAGTGCAAAATCTCTCCATCAGAGAAGTCAAAATCTTTTCATTTGGCTTCACCGATAATGGTTTTTCTGACGTACGATAAAAAAGGAAATTACCAGAGTAGAGCGGTACTCGAAGAAAGGAGTGAAACATCCGATAAGAACTAGGCAAGAAGGGTATTAATTAGAAAGAGAATATGCCCATGGCATGTGCTTTGATCAAGATATTATTGTATTAAGGTCTCTAATCCACCTCCTTTTCAACTCTCTACGGATACTGTTGTTTGTTTAAATAGATAAAGGACATTAAATTAGTAGCTTATTGAAGCCATGTTGGCACCACAACGGAGACAGAATCCCTGAAACCACGCCGGCACGACGTAATTATAGGATTAGGGTCATTAAGTGATGATTGCGCTGCTATCTACCAACAGATGTCTGTTCCTTTCTAGGCGAGCAAATTGTATTTCCTATCTGGTTTGTCATCACGTACACAGGATTAGACCCTATGTTTTCTCCTTTCCTTTTTACTTAATAACTTTCGATTTCTTTATCTGTATTTATATTTCTAAATTCGATTGCGTAGAACTTTTTTTCGTTAATTTCCTATCTCTTATCAGTTAGATTTTATAAAATAAAATCTAAGGTTTAGGGTTGGTTGTTTAGCCAGGGCATTTTTGTATTTCATCTAGTTTGAATTACTTTTGCAAGACTTATCAGTTCAAAATGATTGTTCTGTTTATCTTATAATGGATTTATTTGTTTGTTTATTTATTTAACGTCACTTTACGCTACAATGGCTAATCGGATGATGCTACATTGGGAGTCCTAAATTTTGCCTATTCAGGTTTTATTAGGATAGGGATCTTTAACGAGTACCTGACATCGCACAGCCTCGGGACCACCTTTTAACGTCCCCTGCGAAGGAAGGCATAACTAAGGATTTTTTACTCCCATTAAAAAATCCTAGGACCACCAGCGAGTTTGAACCCGTGACCTTTGGCTTGGAGGCCGTTATGCTAGCCACCCAGCTACCGGTGATCCCTTTTCTAATGGATTAGTTCTAGGTTAATAATATATGCACTAAGTTAGGAGACATGCCCAGTTCGGCGTTCCTCTAGCATATTATTAATAGGTATGGTTGTGTTTAAAATGTTCATTTGTTAACTTTGTATCTATTTTATTTACAATTTTTTTTTTTTTGCTTTTATATATGTTATTTTAGGGAGCGGCTAGTTGAAAATAGTCTAGTGGGCAGAGCATTAGGCTGCTGTTCTCGGGGTCCCTGGTTCGAACCCCGGGTGAGGTAGAATTACTCATAGCGACCCTGGGGTATGGAGACCCTCTCTTGGCATACCCAGCCTCTATAAAGTTGGTACCTAATGTGGGGAAAAACCTGGCTGCCAGACGTGATTTAGGTCCAATTCTCTCCTTGCAAGGCCACTGGCTGTAAAACAATACACATCTCTATATGTGTTGAACCCAAGACCTTCATGGGTTTTAGAGGTACTGGATTTTTTTGTTTTTGTAATAGCTTTGTGTAAGTGTATATTTTATGATGAATTAAAAAAGTTAAATATCAGGAAATTCTGGACGAAAATAACCGTGTTAGACG
This sequence comes from Piezodorus guildinii, assembly GCA_023052935.1. Classification (NCBI taxonomy): domain Eukaryota; kingdom Metazoa; phylum Arthropoda; class Insecta; order Hemiptera; family Pentatomidae; genus Piezodorus; species Piezodorus guildinii. The sequence continues at coordinate 112,042,241 of CM041294.1, forward strand.
TCAGAAAAAACAACAACAATGAAATAGTATACGTTATCATCAGAACCCATCTAATGAAGGGAGTTCCAAAAAACTCATATCTTATTAAACTATTGTATTTTTAATTGAACTCATATTATATATATATATATATATATATATATATATATATATATATATTACAAAATATATTTTACAGATTAGCTCGTATAATGAAATTTCTGCTGAAAGTAATAAGGATTAATTTTCAGTTGAAAAAGAGTTATTTGGGGAAATTCGATACATTCTTCGGTTGTCTACATTGTTTGTATAAATTATTATACTGTTATTTAATTATTTAGAAACATAATATAACATATTTTTAGGTGTGTTTTTTATAAATAGTTAATCGTAACGCCTTATATACATAATTTGTGTTAGAAGTAGGCTAATGACTTGTTTTAAAAGTTGACACATGTCGAGTATCACCGCCTAAAATATGAAAAAAGAATGAGGAAGGTAAACTATATTTAAGATTAAATAATTCATATAAACCCTCACGTTAATTTAAATTTGAATCTGACTTCTTAAAAGGTTCTAATTTGAGACTAACGAACTTGTTGAGGATTATAGCAAGATATAACATTTAAGAATAAATATAAATTATATAAACGTTTTTGGCGGCGTGACCAGTTAAAATTAAAAAGAAAGTAGGTCAAAACACTTAATCTTACCTTTACTAGAGGAACGAAAACGATTGGTCAGTGCTCAACTTTCCTTCACAGTAAAAAAAAGATTAGCGAACTCGAAGGCTTGATGCCGATAAACGTCTTCCCACCAAACTTAAACGTAAGTTCCTAAGGTTATTCTAGCAGGGATATTTCAACTATTTTCGAACGATTTTGTGGTCATTCTTCAGGATTATCATCACCAAGAGTAAATAAATCGTATAAACAAATACTCTTTTTATAATTATATTAATTATAATCTAAGATTTGAAGATTAAGTTGTAGACGTTACACTGAGATATCTTTTGGACGTTAAATCAACACGTGCTCAATCAATTGTGCTTAGCCGATTTTTAAGATAAAATACCACTTCAACATTTAGTGAATTTTCCATTCAATAGGTTGATAAACCGCAGAGTGGCTGACTATGAGAGGAAAAATATAAGTACCTATAAGTATTTCCTAATAGAAATAAATGCTAACAAAAACAACTGCAATAGATATAGCTAATCATACTCCATAAAAAAAAAAAAAAAAAAATCTGTTGTGGGCAACACACGCCTTTTACTTACCGCCGTTGTTAAAGATGTACTAAAGAATTTTCAAGTTTTTTCGGCTTTTCATCACTCTTTAATAAGTTCTACGAGGTTTTGTATAAGATAATATCTTTTTGCTAAAATCTTTAGCTTCCATACGGTATAATGTACATGTACATTACTGTTCTTATGTTAAAAAACAAAACATTGCATTTACAAAATATTTTTGCAGTTTTCTCCTTTAGTTGGATATCGAATACGTTCAAATAATATACTGACCTGTTTTTTTATCAATGGTATCGACATGATATGGTTAGTTTTAGAGAATCTAAAAAATTAGGGAAACTTTAGGGGATTTATAGATTACTTCAATTCTAAACAGAAAATCGCTGTAAATTATTACACAATGGTTTATTGTTTCTTGATAACTAAATAACAGTATAACAATGTATAGACACTGTGTAGATAACCCATACATGTATAGAATTCTCCTGAAAAACCATTATTCAACTGAAAATTAACCCTTTTTGCTTGCATCAGAAATTTCATTATACCAGCTGATCTGTAATATACATAAGTTCAATAAACGATACATTAATAATATATGAGTTTTTTTATAGTGAGCGTTGATAAAAACGTATAAGTATGTTGAACTAATTCGATATCCAACAAAGGGAGATAAGAGGAAAAATATTTTTTTGAACCAATTTTTGCTTTTATGAACATAAAATAGTTATATAGATGTATAATATACCGTCGGAAAGCCAAATATTTTAGAAAAAATATTATCTTAGACACAAAATTGTAAAACTAAAATGGAGAGTGATAAAAAACCATAAAACTGATTGTCGTAGATAATCATGTATTAGACTGTTTTATAAAATACACGTTTCTATTGAAACTAGGTAATTATTTCTTTAAAATTATTATCATCTCTAAATTTATTTAAAAATGCTTAAATTGATTATAACAACGGAGTTAAGTGAGAGACGTGTGTTGGGCTCACCAGATTTTGTTCCCGACTGCAAACCTTCATTATTGGATATAAATAATGTATAAAATGTAGGTCTTATTCAAATTTTTAAAGGGGGGGAGTAAATTTTTTTCTTCGTCAATTATAAAGATCAATTATGGAAAATATATTTAAAAAAATTAATATGTTTAATAAGTTGAATTTCCAAAATTCATTTCAATTATTTCAAACTGCAATTAAATGTAAACTAAGATATAACTGTAATTTGAGGAAAAATATGCAATCAAATAATTGAAATAGCTAATAAAAAGCCAAATATGTCTTAGGTGTTAATCATATATTAAAATGTTTCTTCATATATTTCTGTTTGTTGCTGCATATGGCAGTCATTTGAAAATCTATAATAACCAGCTGTGGAATCTCAAGGCTGAATGAAATCAAAAGTGTTACGGCCAAGGGCTCTAAGGAGAGGTCCGTGCTACTGCTAGGGAGGAGAGAGGTGAGAGGAAAGACGGGAGGGGAGATTGCTTCTGATAACGAAAATATTTTCGATTAGTCGTGGTATCCATGGTTTCCAATCGGACCTATCACAACAATTTCCAACATTTGTTTGCCAGATATGTACTATAGAAAACATAAGCTTGAATCGGTGAATGTATATGACAATTATAATAACACAACAAAGCTATAAACATTACAAAAAAAATTGGCGGGCAACACACGACTTTACTTGTCGACTGTTAAAATCATTTTAAAAAACTATTAAATGTACTAAAATTGAAAATATTTAAGTTGATTTTAATAAAACATGTATTCATTTTCGTGGGAAACATATGGTTTAGGTTAAATAAGATAACTATATTAAATTATAATAAGTAATAAGTTTATTCCATTTTCGTCACTTTATAGTACCTTTTACAATTTGTGTATATCAGATAATATTTTATCTAAAAATTTTTCTTTCCAACGGTATATTATACGTTCATATTACTAAGAAACCAAAATTTGCATAAAATAATAGTTTTGCTCTTTCATGTTCTTTTTTGGTCCTCAAATTCGCCCATCTTGTATCTTTAACCATTCATCTTTATGACATTGAATGTACAAAGTTTAAGGTACTTTAGAGGGGAAAATTTTTAAATATCGCCATTTAAGCACTGTCAGACTATTTCAACCAGAATAAAACCTACATGATATTAAAGCCCATTAAATTACATTAATATAGCGAGTTTAATTAAAATCCTTTGAGCCTTTTTTGAGAAAATCGTAAAAAGGTGCAATGCCTAGTTTTAACTTTTCACACCAGTGACGCGGCTGAGAGCAAAAGGGTCTAGGATCTCTTGGATTCTGCTTTTTCCTCCACAAGTGGTGGGAAAAGCCCAGTCTGGGTCCCTATAGCACTTGTATATAGTTATGTTTGTTTGAATGATGTTTGTTTATTTGCAAACTTTTATTTATCTCAATTATAGGTTAATGTTTTGATTTGTTTTGTTTTTATATTTATTATTATTTAATTTTATATATATCATTTATTTGTATTTATCTCAATAATAGGTTGTTGTTTGTTTTCTTATTTTGTATATAAATTATATTTTATTTAATTTGACTTTATCATTGTATACTGTATATATTGCGTGAATGGGATCTTATATCACTATTACTAATGTTCATATAGAAAACAAATTGTAATATATCTCAATAAATAAAAAAAATAATCTTAGATAGCGGTGAGACATATTTGGGATTTTTTCCTGGTCAGTTTATAATATTTTACCAGATTGAATCGTTTTCAACTGATTCATCATCAAAAAATAAATAAATAAAGATGAACTTGTCAGATATTGTTCATTATCCTTTTCTTAGTAATTTTTAATAAGTCCCTGAGTTTTCTGTGTCTGTTTTTTAAAGGAGAGAGGAAGAACCAGAAAAAATTCAGTTTTTTTGTTAATATCTCAAAAATAATTAGGTTTATTGCAAACATTATTATAAATAGGAACTACTTTAAAATATCTTATAGAATGGTTATGTACATTTTCTTGCTTAAATGAATAATTGCAAAGATATTGAAGAAATAATATGAAGCATATATTCAGCAAAAGTAAACAACAAATATTAAAAATAACAAAATAAAAAATATTAGTTTATGACTTTTAGGAGGAAAAAGTTGTTATTTAAAGATTTTTATCAGGAAAACTAATAAACGTACAGATGTCTATTATTACTCAAATTAAAATAAATAAAACGTGTAATGATTTACTTTATATTCATAATGGTAATGGATGGTAAATGAGGCATCAGCATACACCAGATAAGGGATTTTTTTTCAACGAATCAGATAATTGCAAATTGCTTTTATAATAACTAATTGGTATAAAGGATATTGTTTAAATTTTTTTTTTCATGGGGTAAGATGAGTTAATTAAGACAAATAACGTAATAATTAAAATTTAGTTAGTAGCTAATGAGGCGCTGTACAATTACAGGAATATATTTTTAAATAATTAATTTTTGTTTTGATGACGAACGACGATATTTTTTTAATTTGATGTTTGCATTGTATTTTCCTTGATTATATTTTGTGCGTAAACATTAAAAAAACTAAACCAAACACATTTTATCTATGTAAGAAAAAAAACAAAAAAAAAACAAAGATTTACCGGTTCATTTAATTTATCATTAAACTTTTATTTTTACTACAGCTTCTTCAGTAATTTTAAATCAAATTTCGAAGTTAGATTTAGTTTGTTTTTACTTATACATACGCCCATATCTCAGTTACTTTTGAAGATAAAGAAGTATATGTATAGAGTTTTTAAATATGCAAACTGCGATTAATTATTGAAAAAAAATACATATACTTATTATATTTATATGGTGGATATTCCAGATAAGTTATACTCCTGTGACTCGTTTAGTATTGAAGACAGAGAAAAAAAAAATGTATATTTAACGGCATTAAGACCCAATAAATAAAACCCAAAGAACGAATTAAAAAAATACGCCTGTCCAACTAATTTATCAATACTAAAATTTATAAATAATTAAAATCGGTCAAAATATAATAGAGATGTAACGTTGTTTCTTTGGAATATTAATTGAAAGTTTAGCTGGTTCTTTTTTCTTAAGCTCTTTGATTAAGTTATTATTATTTTTATAAGTTAATTTTCTACAAGGCTATACAAATTTTAATAGTATAACATATTTGTTCGTAAAAAATTAACAATTTCCTAATAAATTGGAGGGTTTTTTATCCTGAACCAGGAAAAATAATATTATAAATATTTATTATATTATATCAGAGCTATTAGGATATTTAATTAAATTATAATTCATTATGTGGAAATACCGGGTTTACTTTCGTAGTGTAATCGTTTCTATGACATTTTCTGTCAGTAAATATTTTTAGCATTGTGATTGAGTTTATAGAAACACAAAATAATAAAAATGTATTAAAACTTGTTTGCATTCAATTTATGTCAAGTAACATCTAATTTTTCTTCCTAAATCTTTTTGTAAAACCGTATTTAGCCATCAGATAAGACAGACACCAGTGCCCACTCAAATACAGCGAAACAATCAATGCCTGTTTCGCTGTTATCAGCGGGAGGGTTGTTGCCGATAAGCCTATCTCCTTGGAGCGCCTCCTATCTTGGCAAATTAAATTTACTATACGGTCTCCAGGTTTTCTTCTGCTGAGTTAATTTGGGAATGGGACCCGAAATAGTCCTGAGCCTTAGAAGACTGATGGAATCACACCCAACCTCTTATTATCAGGCGAATATGAAGGTCATACTAAGAATTCTGTACCATATAAAACAATAGAAGCATTAAAAATTCGCTATATAAATGGATAGAACCTATGATTTTTATCATATATTATAACTCTCAGGCCTGTACTTATTCCCATTTAGTAGACAGTCGATATATTTAAATACATAAAGTATACAGAAATTAATTAAATTAAATTTATTACATTCACTTACCTATATATGAAATATATAGAAAGGGAAAATATTACGATCATGAAAGTTTCGAATTGTAGTTCTCAAGGGAAATACACGTTTTAGGAGTCTAAATAACCAAGTCTGCAAAAAGGTCTGTATGTCTGATCGAGTGTATGTGGTAAGTCCAGATAAGTTGTGTAAATATGAAAATTATATTTACTATGCCTGAGATGTTACAGCAAAGTTTTCATCAAAATCGGCTAACCAGAAGAGCATTTTTTCCAATGCATTTTACACCTTTAAATGATTTTCTAAAAAACCGCTTTAAGGATTTTGATTAAACTCGATAGATTGATGTAAAATTTACTGGGCTTTAATATCAAGTAGGTTTCATGCTGAATGAATTAGTCTAACAGGGCTTAAATGCCGATATATTAAATTTTCTTCCTCTAAACTACCTTTAATTCTGTAGATTCGAAAAAATTAAACATTTCATATTGTTTTATTGATAAAAAACGGCTATAAATATACAAAGTGCACGAATTTGATAATCAACTAAAAGAGGACAGTACAAAGTATTTTTTTTAAAGATAATAACAATTATATATATATATATATATATATATATATATATATATATATATATATAATTATATGCATGTATGTGTGTGTTTGTGTGTGTATGTATAATATACCGTTGGAAAGCTAAAAATGTTAGAAAAATTGTCTTCTATAGAAAGTTGTAAAATGTAATGGAGAGTAAAGTATAGCTAATAAAAAAAATGATTTAGATAATATAACAGAGTATTTAATAAAACACATGTTTCTTTCAAAAACAATTAAATTAATTCTTTAAATTCATTTTATCCCTAAGGGTATTTAAAAATTCTTAATTTGATTTAAACAACGGACTTAGGTGAAAGTCGATAGTTGAGCGCACTAGACTTTTTTTTCGTTATTTAAGTAACAACTAAATTGAAATTATCTATAATATATTAATCCGTTATTCGAATAAAAATTTGAACATTTCATGTGGTGAGCTAAAATCATTTAATTATGTTAAATGATCTACGTCTCTAAGGGTATAATAATCATAACAAATTCCTCATTCTCATTCGCTCCACCGACTGCTTTTTGGAAAGTGGTCTACAAGACAAGCCAAAAAAGCGAATTGAAATGTTATGGTAATATTTCATTTATTCAGAAAAAAAAGCGTTAACTCTTAGAAACTCCATTTACCGGTCAATTTAATTTTAAATGAGGAGCACCGAACAAATTATTCGAAAGTGACAATAAATAACAAGTTATTCGAATAATGCTCCACACACTTCATGAATTACCTATATTTTCATAATAGGCGGAAGTAGGAGGATATGAAACCTCTAATCTGCTACTATATACATTTTAACACGTAAATAGCTGAAGATAATATTTTTTCGAGACTTCTTTGAACTATCCTGGAGAGATCTAAGCCTGATGTGCTAAATGAAAAAATAACTGTGGACGTCTTTGGATCCTATGAAACACAAAAGCTCAGATAAAAGAAAGTTCCCTTTTTTTCTAGTAGATTGTTAAGGTCAGTAAATGGTAATAATAAACCTAAATTTTCACTTGTTAGTTGGAATAATTACAAAGGTTGTGCACTTGAAATGAGTTTTATCTGCCGCTCATATTTCTAGAGAAAACGTAAGGTAAATGTCACTCGAAAGAAATGTCAGTAATTTTACAATATCAATATTTTTGTTCTCTTTTCGATTTAGCAAGTTAAATTCAATGTTAGAGACGTTATTAACTATAAAATGCAGTTATATTCCAGACCTACCTATTTTAGCAATTATTATTATGATTAATCCTATTCTGATTACCTATATTTCAATACTCAATAAAGTTATTTCACGAGCTTTGCATCTAGCCATAATTTAAATATGCATAAAAATTATAAAGCATAAGGATCACGAATACAATACTGTGATTTCTGAATATAAAAATGACATGAGAGAAGAAATATAATAAAGAAGATCGAAGGGAGATTGGCTTAGAGATGGTGCTTAGAGCGCGGTGCATCAAATCATCTTATGCGTGAATTTTCTTGGTAAGAAATACGGCTACATTTCCTTATGCCATTATATTTTATGCATGTAAAAGTACAAAAACGCAACTCAGCTATTTATGCGATTGTTTTTGTAATCAAAATGGTACGCCTTGAAGATAATAATCACATAAAAAATATTGGGATCCGACGGAAGCAGTTTTGTAATTTATGTTTATTTATAAGTTGCCGTTATCCAAACGATTCATGTTCTATATTTATTTAATAATAGAAATTACAGCTCAAGTTAATTTATATTTAGTTTTCTGGCAGTAGTGTGTTGAGAATAAGGAAGCACTACTGTGTTCACTCCAGAGAGAATGGAAAATTATATTTTTATTACACATCATCAACTATTTAAAAAAAATATTTAAAAAAAGAACGAGATATTAAGAATATGTTTAAAAAAAATTATTTATAAGAGTTTTATTTAATCACGATAGGTTTAACTACTATCAATACATTTTTGTCAACGTGTTGGCAAATTTTCAATTCCCTAGAAATTGTATTTCCCAACTTTAGCATTAATAAACTCCAAAAACGTATTCTAATTCCCGTTTTACATCAAATGTTTTGCCACTTAAGTAGTGGTTCTGGTGTCCAAAATAAAAATAAAAAAAGATAATTTATAAGAAAGATGTTTGGAGAGTAGGGCGGATGTAGCAAAGGTTCGTATATAAGAGTTTCTATGACGTTACACGTGAGGAATGTGGCTGGGCCTTGTCATACGACAAAATGGACTTCCGATGGCTAAAGATTGCTTAGTTATTGCCACTTTTTGTATCAAACCAAATGAGGCCCATAAATCAGTAACCGTAAATTTTTTTAATGGAAAACATTGTGCTGCTTCTCCTATGTCAAGCTACTCACCAGAACGTCTACTGTTTTCATTAAGTATCCACTGATCATTACAAGTAACGATTCTTGGCAGGAAGGGTCTTTTATGTTTCAGCAATGAAACAAGTGTGGGGAACCCAAATTTCAATATTTTTTTTACTTTCCCAACCCGCTGGATGGCCATCGACAGTCGATTTGCTATGTTTAAGTTTCCCTGCAAGTTCTCGAACAGTTGTTTTGGGGTTGTCTTTCAGCAAAGCCTGCAAAACATGGTCAAGTGGAAGTCTGCTTCCGAAATTTTTCGAACCACCGTTGAAAGATGGACTCACTAATATTGTCCTCTTCCTACATTTGATTAATGTTTCAGGCCATTTATGCCCTGTTCCAGCCGAGTTTAAATTACTGAAACGAAATTATAGTAATATCACTTATTGATATCTTAGTAAAGACTAAATTAAGCGAAATGCTACAGATGTAACATTACCATTTTGATGAAAGATTAAAAAAGGTTGATATTCATATCAATAATAACTCCATTAAACGTAAACAGTTTGTTATATAGAGGTACTTTAAAGGCAACTCCAGACAAGCCAATAATTCTAGTCATATCAGAATTAATTAATTCAAAAGACCATTGCTTCTGTTTCGATCCTATATCATAGGGATGGCCGTGGTTGAAAAAAAAATCCTTTAAAATAAAGAGAAATCGTATTATTTAAATGTGCATCGACTAAGGCCCGCTGACAGTTCCACTGACGGGACCCAGAGCTCACGTGTACGACGGCCATGGCCATACGTTCACCGGCAGTTCCAGCTTCCTCTTGTCGCAACCGCCCTCCGTTATCGCCCTGAGAATGCAGTCGTCCTTGGAAGGCGGAGTGCATTATTCGGCACCGAGTACCGTGTGCTACAGTTTTGATAACTGCACTTAATCGATGCATAATGATCAAACTACTCCCTCTAAACAGAAAATTGTTAATTTTTGTAATTTTACAGTTGTTATTTGCTTATCATTTATTAAATTAAGAAGAAAAGGGAAACCATAATCCATAGTTATTAAATATGCATGGTTTTAACGCTCTTAATGATTCTCCTACATGTATTGGAAATATGTATACATGTAGGTTTCTCATCAATGCTTCGAATTAAAAAAACTTTTTTTCTTAATTTATTTATTTTTAAAATTTTGAAAATAATTTAAAAAATATTTGTATAGAAATTTACTACTGTATTTTGTAATACAACAAGTAAATATGCTGGTAATGATAAAATACATGAAAAACATAAAGAGTAACTGCCCATTGGCAGCACTCTAGTAGTCAATCTAAACAAGAAGGTCTCGAGGCCATCTTCTTTTTATACGCCTCGGAGAGTTATCAGGGATTGAAGAGGAAGCTAGAATAGAAACTAGTGGGTTAGAGTGGGAATGGCGTTTTTCATCGAAGGATTCATTCCTGGTTCTGGCCAAAATAGTAACATAGGGAACGTCATGGTCTTTGTGGATGAGTTTATTCGTGACGAAGTAAGGAGCGTTGAGGATTTTACAAAGGATTTTGGATTGTATGGATTGGATTCGAGAGGAATTAGATAGTTTGGTAGAGCCCCATAGCTGAATTCCAGTTAGGTCTTATGATAGTCATGTAGATGAGCATTTTGTAGTTAAGAGGGGGGTTTGATCGTTAGTCTAGGAAGTGTTGAAGTAGTCGAAAACGGCGAGCTGTTTATTGTCGTTTTAATGTTGTATGAGGGTTTCAAGCTAGACGTTTGTCAAGATGGGGTCCTAGATATCTGATCCGTTCAACAGAAACTAGTTGAGTGTTATTAAAGGGTACTATAGGGCAGAAAGTCATAGGTTCACTACGAAGGGTAAAGGTTATTTGATGGGATTTGTTGGAGTTTATTTTTATTCCCCAGTTCATACCAAAACCATACTTATAGGTCTTTGAGTGCGCTTGAAGAGAATAATAGACGTTAAATGGATCATTATGAATCGATAACACGCAGATGTCATCAGCATAGGTGAAAAATAATTAAATTATTTATTTGACTGATCATGTAAGCCTTATCCGAAGGTAATGTTGAATAATTTAAAAACAAAATCATGCTGTAAAATTAAATGATCTTTCATAATAAAAGATTAAACAAAAGTATATATTTTTATCATAAAGTTGTCACAGAGAAGGAAATCAGTGTGTTAAGAAAGAAAAACATAATAAACCTAAATATCATCAACATAAAAGTAACTATATCCGCTCATATTCAGAACTACGTGATTTTTTAAAATTATTTTGAATAGAAAAAGGATTAAAACGAGAAAAAAAATAAAATAAAACCTATTTTAAATTTGAGATTGTACTTTCTTATACTTGTATAGTAAAATCAGTTTTTTAAATCTATTTGAATAGTTATTCTGAGGTAGAAAATAATTGGGCTAATTTTGTATTTATTCCAAAAAAGAAAAACGTTAATTAAAATATATTTTATATTAACGTCACTATATGCTTCTAAGGCTATTTGGACGATGCTACTATTTGTCACACTTAATAATTATATTAATGCTCAGGGAAGTTTTTGGGACACATATGGTGATGTTTTAATCATTCGAGTTGGTGATGGTTTCGTTTTTGTCACAACTTTATAGAACTCAAGTGGAGAGTAAAGAAACAACCTTCATCGCTTTTTACTGACCTGTTATACTAACTGTTTATCCAAAACACATAATTGGGTTTTTTTATTTATTTTTTCTAAATCACTTTATAACCTAAAAATAACAAAGTACTACAAAACGTAAACATAATATTATTCTAGAAATACCATTCAGGATTTATCTTAAATTAAACCATCTAAAAAGAAAAGAAGGTTTGAAATGTACTAAAAACTACCTCTTTCCAGCAGCTCGGGAATTCAGATATTATTGTTCTGTCCCTTTTTTTTTTTTTTTTTTTTTTTTTTTTTTTTTTTTTTTTTTTTTTTTTTTTTTTTGAACGAAATATACTCTTTATTTATTTTGTATTCTGTATTCTACTGGGCCATTGGTAGCGCGGGTCGCATAAAGTATTGGATAATTTTATTCTTTTTGTTTTTTGAATGATTTTGCTTCATTATATACAGTCGTGGTTATAATTGCATCACCTATAGTTTAATTTTTTATGATAATGAATTTGAACAAATCGAATATTTTTTTCTTTCTTTACTTATTTATATCATACGCTTAATAAAATATTTAGAAATAAAAAAAAATACCGTTTCTTAGTTCTTGATTAGTATTTTTAACTACAACCAAATAATGTTAGTTTATTATTTTCAATAATTAACATATGCAATAACCAAAAAAAATAAAATAATCCCCCCCCCCCTCAAAACTTACGTTACTCAAAACTCATGGCTTACATTTTATTATTTTTTTACGAAGTAGAGCTTTGGGGCTCTACTATACCATCAAATTCTTCCCGTATCCAATCGCTACAATCCAAAATCCTTCGTAAAATCCTCAATGCTCCTTATTTTGTAACTAATAAACTGATCCACAAAGACCTTAATATTCCGTATGTTCCTGATCTGGCCCGATCTAGATACCATTCCTTTCATGACAAACTCCATTCCCACCCTAATCCTCTAGCTTCAATCATTTCTTCCTCTTCAATTCCCGACAATCCTCCGAGGCGTCTGAAAAGGAGATGGCCCCGAGACCTTCTAGTTTAGAATAGTTACAGGAGTGCTACCATTAGGTAGTTCTTCTACATGTCTTTTTCATGTCATTTTTCTAATATCATATTTACTTGATGTATTTTTTTTAGTACAGTTGTAAATTTCAATAAATTTATGTTTAAAAAATGATTTTTTTAAAATTCGCTACAAATATACTAGGCATGCATTGATGATCTTAACACATAGAAGTTGATGTCAGCTGGGTATTTTTAAAATGGTGGCAGATTAAAATTGACTAAATTTAATAACTCAGTTATTTTTGAAGATAGAGAAAAAAATAATAGAATTTTTAACTAAAAATCCGCGAATAAATATTTAAAAAAAAATTGAAAAAAAAAAACATTGAAATTTTACCCACCAAAATACGTATATATCTCAGTTATTTTTGAAGATGGAGAAAAATATGTATAGAGTTTTAGAATCAGTAAAGTACGAATAAAAAAAAAATATATATTTTTTATATTGTATGTTTTGTTGTACAAATATATGGGGAAAATCGGCAAAAAAAAAAAAAAATTAATAAATAAAAATATATATATATATATATATATATATATATTTATTTTAAATCCTAAATTTTTACTATAGTTATTATTATTTGCACTATAAAAGGTAATAATAATTAATTAATAGATATAAGTATAAGTTATATTCAAGCTTTCTATGCATATTGTTCAAAACAATGTTTTATCAATTGTGTCAATGCAAAACGATGTGCATTCACAAAGGTTTATTATGATAATGAAGTCTAAACGGGAACAATTCAGCGGAAGGAGTCCGCTCCCTTCCACACTTTTAAGTTTTAGCTAACATTCATCCTTTTTGTTGTAAATTTTTATTATTTATAAAGAATATTTGATCATTTATATGATCCGCTCCTTTGTTAAAGTTAATATTCAATATTTGTTTCAGATTTTCATATTAATGAAAAAAAAAAGGTAAGTGGGTACATGGGTTAAAGTGATGTCGTTAAAAAAGTAGATACGTGACTGATTATTTTATAAGCCAGTGCCATAGAAAAGAATTAGCTTATCTAAAAAGCTTAGGGTTTGATTTTCATTTAATTTTAGGAGCTTATTCACTTTTTAACATCAACGCATCTATACTTAACATTAGAACGGAACATTAGTTTTACTCATTATATCAATTGATTTATGTTAAAATTGTATCTTTCTTTGAGGTGAGGCAGAATTTAATATCTCTGGTTAAATTTTGTTTACAAAAATAAAATATATATATATATATATATATATATATATATATATATATATATATTACACACACGTAGTTTGTACCACTGTATCAAAAAGAACCATATAAATGTTTATATAGCACACGTACAATTATTTACTAACAACAATTTATTTAACAGTTACGTTTGTTGAGTAAGGGTTTAGAAGATAAAATAAATTTAGTATTCTCAACACAATAGAACATTGAGAATACCACCGTCTTTTCAGGTGCCTACGAGGATTATCAGGAATATACGGAGATGAGAGTATACGGACAAGCGGGTTTGAGTGGGCTGGTGGTTTAGAATTAAAGGAGGTATATATAGTTCTGGCTAAGTCTGCAACTAACGGAATATTCAGGTCTTTATGGATAGTTTTATTAGTGACAAAATACGGAGCATTTAGGAACTTTCGGAGGATTTTGGATTGCAAGGATTGGATGCAGGAAGAATTTGATGGCTTGGTGGATCCCCCTAGTTCAATACCATGTGTCCAAATAGGTCTAATAATGGCTTTATACATTAGTTTTTGTAGTAGATTGGAAGCTTTGAACGTTTGTCAAGTAAGTGTTGTAACAATCGGTATCTGCGAGCAGTTTCTTGTCTATTCAGTCTGGTGTGATTTAAACTTTTAAATAAGATGGCATATATTACATTTAAACAAGATTATTATTCCTAATATTTTATGTCTCACTTGATGAACATCTAGACTGTCAAGAGGTATGCTATGCTTTAAGCGCCTGAAAAATTAAAACGACACATTGTTTTTATGAGTTCTTTAAGTAATTTTATATTATAAGGTAATAAAAAACGAGAGCGCTTTCATGTTAGACCATAATAATACACAATAATAAGCTAAAATGGGTCTATCAAATAAAATTAATACACAAAATATATTAACCATCAAATCAATGCCTATGGTTTAAAACTGATATTTTTTTTAATTTATTTAAAAAACAAAAGAAAAAAAACTGTCTCGTATTACGGGTTTATTCATTCCTGGCGCAGATTTCCTATTCTTGTCAATAGGGATATTACAAGTTATATAATATATATATATATATATATATATATATATATATATATATATATATATAATTAAAATCATATTTTTTTAATATCCCCACTGACAAGAGTAGGAAACCTTCTGCATCAGGAATTAATAAACCCGAAATACGAGCCAGAATTCGGCCTGTCAGACTGGCTGCTTCAAGGTAATCAAGTAGTCTTAACGAATGTAATTTTCATTTTAACCTTTAATTTTAAAATATATTAAATAAATGCCAAGATAAAGAATCATACTTCTAAATCGCCTCAGTAGTGTTAGCTGGATATTTTTTAATTCTTTATTGCAGACAAATGTTTGTTTATTACGGACACTGTGGACTGTCTGTTTTCGTATTTGATTTCTAGTTACTTTGACGATTGAATAGTGTAAACTAGAAAAACGAACATATCCTAGAAAGTAAACAAAAGGTACGTTCATCACTTAATCGAATGAGTTGGCCTATGTAGAAACATGCATGTGAAGGTTCAATGGATTAAACTGATTATTTCGAGTCAATAAACAACCTTAATCCAACAATGTAAAATACATTAATAAGTATTAAGAAATTATTAGCAAAATAGTAAAGCATTCATGTAAACTCGTAAGATTATTTTTTTTTTAAATATTACTATTTACCGTTGTTCTCTTTGTTTAAAGCTTGGATTATTGCATTTCAATATAAATATTTGTGAAACTAATAAAAAAGATCATACAATAAATTTTAAAACATACTGTTTAGTTCAAAAATTTCTCCCGCCTTATAAATTTTTTATAAAACGATATATAAGTTTCTATCAGCTCTAACATATCTGTATTACTGACTGGAAACATAAAATATGTGATAAATTATATTAATTTTCACAAAAAACAGAACAAATAGTCATGATTATTAAAATAGCTATTAAGTTTTTGACATATTTATTTAACGATAATAAGGAGCTTTTTCGTATTTCCAGAACTCACTCCAATATAATAAAATAAATAATTAATTCATATTGTAAATAAATTTTAATTTATTTTGACAATATTGAAAAATGGATCCAATGTGATAAATAAAAGAATTCATCAATTTTTATTACATTCATCAGTTTCGAAATTACATAATATTAAAAAAAAAAAATCATGCATTGATTATTGATTGAGATTATATCGAAAAGATCAAACCCACAATCCCTGCCTACATACATCACCCATCTAGAACCCTTGAAAATTTATATCAATAAGGCTCGATCTATCTGTCGATTTGAATTTTTAAATATTAGAGATCCATTTTCAGTTCAGCCCGACAACTTTATACGATACTGTGTTTTGTTACTGATTTTACAATTACATTTTATACTGATCAAATATTCTATACAATATCTTATTTTTAAAAACTCTAGACCTTTAAATAACGGACGGTCAATGCGAATATGTAATTACTTATCTGTGGAGCTAAATACTATCACACTTTAAATGGTGTGAGTTAAACTCTGATAACAGTTATTTAAATATGCTGAACTCCCTTAATGTATAATAATACATTTTTATTTCGAAAAATATATATTAGATCATATTCCTTACATTTGTATTTATGTTTGGATTAAGCGATACAATTTTAAATTACAATAAGTCTTGCTTCGTTTATCGTGTCTCAAAATTGTATTTAATTAATGCCTTAACTTAATGCTATATATTGAATTTTAAGTTCGAGATTGGAAAACTGTTAGCTGATGAAGGCATATAGCCGAAACGTTTTGTTTAAATTGTTTTTATGTATTGGTGGAGTGTATTTAGTATGTAGTATTTTATTTATCAAATATTAATTTCATATAATATTCTCTATAGGATTCTCAACACGGACCACAACAGAACACAGCATTAGGAAAAAGGAGAACTATGAGATTAATGTAATCGGTTTTTCAAAATCATGATTCAAAAAATTAATTTTGGTAATAATGTAAAGTATTTAATATATTGTGAATTAAATATCTGATCATGGTGTGTTTTTTTTAGATCCTGGCCCTCCAGCTGTTATCCTAACGAAGTTAGATCGATAGACTAATCAAGAATCGTGATAAAGATTTAAAGATACTGGGGCCAGTACTTTATATTTTAATACATTAGGAACTTTGACAAGATAACTTGGTCTTTGAATTAGAATGGGAAGTTTATTACAGACTGTTTTGTCCATCAACTACGAATTTTATTAAATTTGGTTGATCTATACATGGATCAAACTGTTTAAACAGGTTGCTCAACACTGACCACAATAGAAGAGGCAAGGATTAAGAAGAACTATTAAATTAATGTAACTGGTACTTCACAATAACGATTCATACAATTAATGTTGGTTATCATGTTGCAGTATTTAGCATATTATGAATTAGACATCTGATCGTACTGGCGTTAAAGCGATTTGTTGGAATGCTGGTCTCTCATGCTGTTAGAGATTGAGTTAGATTGGAAGACTCCTGTGACAAGGATTTAAAGAGGTTTATCATATTTTGACATGGATATGCCTTATTCCCTGGGGCCAGTAACTTTTTATGCATTTTTATCCAGCAAGGCTGTTATGCATTCAGAAAAAGCCTGCCAAATCATAGCAAACGAGCTGAAAATGTTAAAAATTTGTGGTGTGGATGCAGATAAAACGAAGGGAATAGTGTATTCATTTCAAAAAAGAAAGAAAAATTACCGCCAAAGTTTAAAATAAACAACTGCGAAATTAAGCTATCCAAACATATAAGATATCTCGGAGTCACCTTTGATAGACATTTAAAGTTTTGGGCTCACTTTAGTTAAAAAAATGAAGACAGTGAGGCAAAAATCAAGGCAACTTAATCACTTAATTAATTCTTCGAGTATGTCACTTCGACTGAAGATATCAATATATAAGGCGACTGAAGATATAAATATAAGGCAATATACGTCCAACTCTGTTCTATGGTGCACCACTATTTATAAAAAACGTTTTACTATCGCTCCAAAATGGCTTACTACGGAAAATTGTGAAAGGAACGTCATTCCAAAGATCTAAAACCTCTAGAATTCACGAATAATTAAAAAATGACAAACTTTCCGAATTTATAACTACGAGGAATAAAAAGTTCTATGAAACGGTCAAACTTATTAACAATCCGATGTATAGTAAGCTTTCTGATTACCTCAACAATGGCTGAATATTAAGATATAGCTTTTAGTATTAAATTAAGGTTCTACTCAAATCAAAAGGTGAGCCTCATCACCTCATATAGATTCATAGAAGATAATTGTATATTACAGAGATTATAGAGATACCTGAAATCCTTAAAATGCAGAAAAAGGAGAATATTAAAAAAACTAACGTTTTAAGAAGAGCGAAAAAAAAACAACACTCAACACTCTTCAAATTCAATGCAGCGCACCTACGAATATTCCTTAGAATACCTTCGGATAATAGAAGGACAAATATTCTGTGACATATGTGCATATTGTATTTTGTATATTGTGTAAAATAATAAAACCAGAGTGTATGAAAAACAAAAAAAAAAAACACTTAACACTCCTTAATTTTTTTTTTCTCCCAACGTTTCGGGTTTTGCCATTTTCAAGGGTTCTTTAATCTTCCCTTTATATTGCATAAATATTACATATATTTTGTCGCGTTTAAAAAATATCTATTACAGACTGAACTAACCTTGTCAACTTGTTATCATTCACTCAAAGAAATTGAAATTATAATAAATATTTTTAAAATGTAACAAGTTTAACCACTAGCTATGTTGGTGTAGTTATGACCGAAAATTTTACGACAGTTTCCGAATTAGAAATTTGAATAAAAGATTGTTGTATCCAACTTGTCTCTAGGACATACTGCTTAGTAGGTATATAGGCTTCAATGATAAAATTCAATAATATCACGTTTTGGACTTTTTTTTGTAGCGTTGGGACTTTTTGACGCGCCAGCTCTGCAGCAGTAGCTCGAATCAAAAAATTGACAGTATATTTCTGATAAAAAGACAGTGCCTTAATTAAAAAGATAATGGTTTAATGAAAAAAATCATAATGTAAAAATGTGTATTGCTTTATTAAGTTCTTATAATTAGCAATGTTTGGCTATAGTATTAGTACAGTTGAACAGCGATAGTAGTTTTCTCATTTGATTAAAATAGACATATCCACATTCTATTGCTTTTCCGATACAGGAAAAACTAAAAAAGCCACTTCTTTTGCATACATTTTGTCATACATACATTAACGTATTCTTCTAATTAGGAAGTTTATTTCTGTACATGACTAAACGATTATCATTATCTTCTTCCAGTATTTTACGAGTGTAAATAACTGTTTTTACTGACCTGGTTGTGGCCGGCATTCGACTACTGGTGCTGCTGACGAAGGCGGACTGGCGCTCCGAGGTTCCCCGCTCCGTAGCCTGGAACAGACAGACAGGTGAGAGGTGGGGCTCAACAGGTGGGGATGTAGTTAGTAGTCTCTGGGTTTTGGTTGTGGTCACAAGTGTCGGTGTTATCGTGAGGATTTCGGGATCTGTCAAGTTTTGTCCGTTTTTGAAACTAAGATGTTTCGTCCGTTGCGCAAAATGTGGATGTATCATGTGTAGAAGCATCAATACAAAATGTGGACTGAAAAATGTTGTGATTTTCATTACATTGGGAGTTAAGGGCTGAGGAATATTTTTCTTTTATCTGTGCAAGATAGTAACGTTTTTCAATGAAAAATAAAACTCATTTTCGGACCAGCCAAATCTTAGTTGTACCACATGGCATGTGTTAACTCCTTCGATTTTATGCACCCATTATTGTGACTATCTATAGAGTTGGTTGGGCATGCCAGTGAAAAGAAACACAACAATAAGAAAAGGTTAATTTTAATGTTTGCTGACGTTTTGACCTAAATACTAGCTCAACTTTTATCAGTTCTGTCCCAGTTGTTTGGAGAACAGCTTAGAGCTTCCTCTTGTGGTTTTTAATGGACAGCGATGTTAATGTACATTATTATTTTCTCTTATTATCTATCTGAAATAAGTAGAAAGGGGAAGTATTGCCATGGTTCAAGTCTTCACTGGAAATAAAAATTTTAGGGTCCTCTCAGTCCAAATGACCAAGTCCCGCAAAAAGGTCTGTGCATGTGTTCGTTTTCAGTATAGTTAGAAAACAATACATTTTATAAAATGTATCACATATAGGCTTTAACATTAATAGGCCACGTGTCAGAGGTAGTTTTATACACCACCATGTGTTTTATATATATATGGACCATTTGGTTAAGACCAATTGCAAAAGCTTGGAGTTCATTAGCACTAAGTCCTCCTTAATTATGTCTCTGTGTTGGAACTGCTTAATAAGGCTTAGAGCCCCTTCAAGTTTAATATTGTGATTCCCAGCTACTCTTATAATAAGATATATTCGTTCTATAGTGATAGTTTTATTAATTTTTATATAAAAGTCATTTTGCTTAATCCTATATTAAGTTGAATGAAATTGTACGTCAGTCTATGAAAAAAAAAATACAAATAAATAGATACTTTTAAATTTTTATAGTGATGTGTGTGTAAGCGTTAAATACATCGCCATAAAAACATCCATTATTTATTTCAAATAATGGATATTTTTATGACGATGTTTCATTGTTTATTCTTTTTACCAAACCTAAAACGCAGTAACAAATACTCATGTTGGATAAGGAGCTAGAAAAGGGTTTAGATGGAAAGTTTTGGAATTTAGAAAATTACTAATTTCTATACATGATATTTATGGTAAAGAATTATTTTAAAGTGATTTGAATAAATTCGCGGTTAATTTTTTTAGAGTTTACTGTAAGAGGCCTCTGGTTGGGATTATTAATTTATTATATACTCAAATTCTTATTGATTCTTTTTTGTACTAATTTATATTGTATTATTATTGTATAAATTTATTGTTTTGTATATATTGTGTGAATGTAGTATGAATGTTGTACTTTATTACTATTAAAAATGTCCTAATTAGGACAGATTGTAATATTACTCAATAAAATTTGTTTCTGGAAAAAAATTATTCTCAAAATATAGTGCGAGCAGTTGGCCTTTCATTTACCTCCGTTGATAAAATTAATTTAATAATTCATGAATAAAGTTAGATATAAAAAAGGTTAAGGAATTTGTTATTTTGAGTTTCGATTGAAACGTGTGTTTTATTTAATAATATATTATATTATAATCTAAAAAAATTAGTTAGTTTTATCGGTTTTTCATAACTCTTCGTCAACTTTTATAAGTTTTTGTATACGATAATATTGTTTCTAAAATCGTTAGTTTTCTGACTTATGGTTCAATGGTAAATTAAATTTATATTACTTTTCTTACGTTCAAAAACTCAAGAATACATTTTTTTTATTTATTTTTTTTTTTTTTACAAAAATTTTTATTGAGAAAAATTAGAATCTGTCCCAATTTGGACATCAATAGTAGTGCTGAAAGATATCATACATACTGCATTCATACAATATTTACACGGGATAAAATTACAATAAAATATATACACAATAATGAATCAATACAATAAAGTCAAGAATTCACTTATACCTATATACACATACACACACTTATACATACATCACATTGAGTGGAGAATCTAGCTAGAACTCCAATATATTTACAAAAGGTCGCGGGGCCACTATCGTTTCAATCTTCTAGGTGGGTTGTATGGATGAGTGGAGTTGGATAGGGATTGTGCTGAAGGAATAGGATGATGAATGAGGTTCTGGTGCAATTTGGAAAATTTGGATGGAATTAGGTCTGAAATAAATGGAACATTAAGGTCGTGGTGCAAGGTATAGTTGGAGACATAATAAGGAGCATTTACTATTGTACGGTGGACTTTGGATTGAAAGGATTGAATGCGTTTGATGTTAGAACGTTTAGCTGTCCCCCACAGTTCAAGTCCGTAGGTCCAGATGGGCTTCAGTATTGTCTTGTAGATTAATAATTTGTTGTCAACTGTAAGTTCAGATTTTGTGTTGAGTAGTCGGTATAACTGTCCGAATCGTCGATTGAGTTCTTGTCTTTTAAGTCTTTATGTGGGTTCCAAGTCAATCTTTTGTCTAACAGTAAGCCAAGATACCGGACTGTATCTGAGGGAGGAATTGGTTGGATGAATTGAAATAAACTGGCGGACAGGATTTTCGTCTAAGAGTAAAGGTTATGTGTTTACATTTGGCTTCGTTCACCTTTACACCCAGTTATTACACCAGTGTTCGATAAGGAAAAGGTGTCTGAAGGTTTAAGGATGCTGTTTCAGGATTGGAACTGGATGATAGAATGGCGGCAAGAATACATTAAAAATTATTTCTGCTCTTTCTTGTTAAAAAATGATTTCTATTATTTGGATAAAGTATTCGCCCAACTTATATATTTACTCTTTTTTTATTATTGGTAACAAAAAGATCTTTTTTCAATTCCAAAACATTGAAGATACTTTAGTGGAAGAAAATTTAAAATATCGGCATTTAAGCCCTTTTAGACTATTTCAATCAGAACAAAACCTATTTAATATGCAAGCAGGTTAAATTTTTACATCGATTATACAATAAAATTTGATCAAAATTGTTAAAGCTGTTTTTAAAAAAAATCGTAAAAAGGTACAAAATCCATGGCATATATTGGCCCTTCTGGTTCACTGCTTTGAAGAAAAGGTTTCTGTAACATTTCGGGCGTATAGTTGTCTTAAATAGAACATTTTTAGTTTCATACGACTTTTCGTGATAGACTTACCACGTACACAAACACACAGACTTTTTCTAGACTTAGTTATTTAGAACCCAGTGGAACTGTTTAGTTAGTTTTTTTCGTTGGGAACTGGAATTAAAAAATGTTCCAATTGAAATTCTTTTTCTATTATGTATTTCATACATAGGTAAGTGAAAATAAAAAAAAATCAGCTTTATAACGTGTAACATTTTTGTGAGATAAAGAATTATGTAATAAGAATTATTTATTGTTTTTTATCAGATGTCATCAATCAATGATTCCATTAATGCTACGTAAATAGATTTGAAAAAAATCTAGTTTATTGTGAATTTTTAAATTAAAAAAAAAATTTTTTTTTTTTTTTAGAAACAATTCTTTATTGAGCAATATTACAATCTGTCCAATTTAGGACATTTTTAATAGTGATGAAGTACAACATTCATACTACATTCACACGATATTTACAAAATAATAAATTTATATAATAATAATACAATATACATATATACAAAACAAAATCAATAAAATATATACAAAAGTCACTCATACCTATATACAATTCACAAGCATACAGCACGTGAGTGGAGAATCTAGCCAATGCTAGAACTCCAATATACATTTTACAAGAGGTCTCGAGGCCACTGCCGTTTTAACCTTCTAGGAGGATGGTAAGGATGTGTGGAGCTGGATAAGGATTGAGCTAGGGGATTAGGATGATGGATAAGGTTCTGATGGAATTTAGAGAATTTTAATGGTATAAGGTCTAAAATAAATGGAATATTTAGGTCGTGGTGTAAGGTATGGTTGGATACATAATAAGGAGCATTAACTATTGTTCGGAGGACTTTTGATTGGAAGGATTGAATGCGTTTGATGTTAGAAAATTTGGCTGTCCCCCACAGTTCAAGTCCGTAGGTCCAGATAGGTTTCAGTACTGTCTTGTATATTAGCAGTTTGTTCTCGATAGATAATTTAGAATTTCTGTTCAGTAGTCTGTATAATTGTCCAAATCGTCGATTAAGTTCTTGTCGTTTAAGTCTAGTATGCGGGTTCCAAGTTAGTCTTTTGTCCAGAAGGAGGCCAAGATACCGGACTGTGTCGGAGAAAGGAAGCGGAACGGAGTTAAAGAGAACTGGAGGGCAGGATTGTCTTCGAAGGGTAAAGGTGACATGTTTGCATTTAGATTGATTAACTTTGATTCTCCAGTTGTTACACCAGTCTTCAATTTGAGAAAGGTGCGTTTGGAGGCCTATAGATGCAATTTCGGGATCTAAGTGAGAGGATAGGATAGCTGTGTCATCAGCGTACGTTGCTAGGAAGGTATTAGGGCAAACAGGAATATCAGCTGTGTAAATATTGTAAAGGAAAGGACCAAGGACACTGCCCTGAGGAACACCGGATTCGACTGGATAATAATTGGAATATTCTGCACCACAGCGAACTCGGAAGGAGCGGTTTGATAGATAGGATCGGAGGACTAGGTATAGGGATTGGGGTAAATGGTTTTTGAGCTTAAAGAGTAATCCCGGGTGCCACACCCGGTCAAATGCTTGCGTTATGTCCAGAAATGCACCCGAGCAGTACTCCTTGTTCTCAAGGGCAGAGGAAATATGGTCAACGACTCGGAGCCCTTGCTGAACGGTTGAATGTTGGGAACGGAATCCAAACTGATGGGAAGGAATAGTGTGGGATTCTAATAAAGGTAATATTCGTTTGAGGAGGATTTTTTCAAAGATTTTTGAAAGGATTGGGAGTAGGCTGATAGGTCTATATGATGTCGTTGTGTTAGGAGGTTTACCTGGTTTTAGGAAGAGAATTATAGTGGAATGTTTCCATAAGAGAGGAAAATGAGTAGTTCGTAGAATGGAGTTGTAAATATATGTAAGAAATATAACGGCTTTAGATGGAAGCTGTCTGAGAATCTGAGGAGTGAGGAGATCGTATCCAGGAGATTTACGGAGTGCAAGTTTTCGGAGAAGATATTTGACCTCGGAGGGATTAACTGCTTTAGGAGGTAATGAAAGCGGGATTGGAGACTGAAGGAACTCTTCCACCACTGCAGTGTGGTTTGGATGGGATTCTGGATGAGGTGTGAAGACTTCGGAAACGTATTTGGCAAGTTCCTCGGCTTTGTCATTCATCAGACGCAGCCCAGGAGCCATTACTACGACGGAGGGGATGGGAAATATGGTGGGATTTTAGAATTTTCTTAGTGACATTCCAAAGGGAATTGTCACAAGCTGAAAGAGAAGACAGGAAGGAACTAAAGGATTGGGAACGGAAGGTCGCCAGCTCCCTCTTTAATTGTCTACAATAAAAGTTATAGGAGCGGCGATCTGTGGGGTGACGGGTGCGTTGCCATAAGGATCTGGATCGTCGTTTGGTGCGGATGAG
Source organism: Piezodorus guildinii (assembly GCA_023052935.1). Lineage (NCBI taxonomy): Eukaryota > Metazoa > Arthropoda > Insecta > Hemiptera > Pentatomidae > Piezodorus > Piezodorus guildinii. The sequence continues at coordinate 112,067,395 of CM041294.1, forward strand.
GTCTATGAGGTGTTGTGGTAAATGATTTTGGTTATGACTTATCTGGGAGTGCTTGGGAGAGGAGGCAGTCCAAACAGCTTGTTGAATAGCGATGGTGAAGGAGTTTACGGCATCGTCAAGGTCATCTGGAGTTTTGAGTTTCACTCCGAGGTCAATATCACTGGTCAGGATTTGGCGAAAAAGGTCCCAGTTTACTGGTCCTCTGATAAATGACGGTGGGGTGGGTTTAGGAATAGGAATTAGGGATACTTTAAGGAGCAATGGACTATGGTCAGAGGACAGTTCATCCAGGCGAGTCACCGACATGTTTAGGAGCCTAATCCGCTGTGGATGAAGAAGTCAAGGATGTCAGGATTACGGTTAGGATCAGTTGGCCAGTAGGTAGGGGAATCAGGAGGCAGGAGGTTGAAACGTCTAGAGTTGAGTGCAGACTGTAAATTCCGCCCACGACTATTCGTGGACCTGGAACCCCATTGTTGGTTCTTAGCATTCATGTCTGCACCCAGAATGAAATGGTTTCCTAAGGAATTGAGGAAGGATTCGAATAGAATGTTGGAAATGGAATGTTTAGGAGGGCAGTACGCTGATGCGAGGGTGATCGGAAAAGAAAAAGTCTTGATTACTATGGCGGTGCATTGTAGGAAATCATAGGAGGGGAGTGGGAGTATGTGGTGGGAGAGGGACTGGTGCACAATGACAGCAGTACCGGCATGGGCTTTTCCGTCTGGGTGGTCCGTACGGTATGTTACGTATTGAGTTATTTTAAAGAACTGTTTAGTGGTTAGTCTAGTTTCAGTAATAAGTGCTACATCAACGTTTTTGTCTTGCAATAAAGCTGTAAGTTCGTCAGTGTGATTTCTAACACCATTCGCATTCCAAAGGAGAATGGATAAGGAGTTAGGTGTAGTCATTTAAGGTTTTTTTAAGGATGGGATTAAATTTGATACGAGATTAGTGAGTAGTGATATTAGCGGCATAACAAGGGATTTGATTTCAGTGATGAAGGATGTCATCAAACTTGTAAGGTCTGTGACATTTGATGGAGGAGGAATATGAGAAATTTGATTCGGATGAGGTTTTTGATGGTTGGTTAAATTTTGAGGAATATGTGGTTGTGGAATGGGTTCAGATTTTGAAGTATGCGTTGTTCCGGCAGGGTCTCTTTGTTATGGTTCCCACCTCCAAGTAGATGGGCAAATGTTACATTGGAATCAATTGTTTTTGAAGGTTGTCTTCTGCTTCTGATCGGCTCAGCTGTTTCATCCTGATTCTGAGGTTTTTGGTATCTGCTTTTGAGGTTCTTGTAGATTTGACATCCCTTGTAGTTAGCCGGGTGGTCCTCGAGGCACAGAGCACATACAGCGGGTGTTGATCTTGATCTTGTGCATTCTTCTGATTTATGTTGCTCACCGCATTTCACACAGCGTGGTGTGTGGTGGCAGTAAGTTTTCGTATGACCATATGCCTGACAATTATGGCACTGCACTATTTCTTTCTTAGTGTAAGGTTTCTCAACTCTTACACTAGTATAGTACAATCTATTGAGGTCGTAAACTTTTTCAACTCCTGCTGATGGTTCCAAGTCCACGAAGAATAGAGGCATTGGAATTTTATCTTTTAGGACATTGGTGACTTGCCGCACTTTATAGCCTATCTCCGTCAGTTCTTCTTTGATAGCTGTCACTGGTGTCGAAGGGTGTAGGTTTCTAATTACAACCCTTAAAGCTCTCTCCTGGCGCAACTGATAGGTATGAAAATCAGCTTTGGTCTCACTCAGATATTTTACTATTTTTCTGTAGCTTTCGGCGGTAGTCGGAGATATTTTAGTATCACTGGTTCTACTTATACATGAATAACTATTAGGATCGGTTAATTTGTTTAAATGCGCACAAAGTAGTTGAAAATTTTTAATATTTTTAACAAAAATTGGTGGAGGTTGTGGTTCCCTGGGTATAGGAGAAGATTCCATGGATTCTTTTTCATTTTGATTTTGGAGGATCTGAAATGGGTTCGGTGTAAAGAACGGCGATTCATCAGTCATTCCTTGTGATGATGTGCTGGGCTGTGGTTCAGATCCTAAAGAGGTAGCTGAAGCGGTCGCTGGTGGAATCATCTTTTTATTATTTTCACGGCGAGGTCTCTGTTTCGTAGGAGAAGAGTTTGAACCTGCAGATCTAGATCTTTTACTTGTAGCTTTTGAGGACATAACTTGATGAAAATATCTCATTTATAAAAAAAAAAAAAAAAAAAAAAAAAAAAAATAAAAAAAAAAAATAAAAAAATAAAAAAAAATAAAAATAATAATAATAGATAAATAATGAAATGAGAATGAGAAGGAAGAATAATAAAAGAAAGATAAGTTAAAGAAAAGCAAGCCCGAGCTTGCCGAGCTAGCGGCGATCAGCTGATCAGTGACTCTCCTTTCACTTTTCGTGATTGTACAAAGTAAATTATAACTTTGCTTACCGATATTTCTCCAATATTCACTGCTGTGGTTTTCTTGAAGTCTAGTGATGTTTTCCAGACTGAACTCAAGCGAATTCCTACTGAAAAGAGCAAAAATCTGAGAGACGAAGTAACGTATGACTGTTATCATCGAGCGCATGTGTCAGTGATCAGTCGCAAGTGTGTGTCAGGTGATGGCACAACTGAACAAAAAAAAAATTGAAGATTTTTATCAACCCTTCGTTTTTTTTATCAATTCATTTTTGACAAAAACTTGAGTTTGGATAAAAATGTTTCATGATCGAGTTAAAAGCTTTTCGTATCAAATACAGTTCTACAGTAACCGGAAAGAGACGGGCTTATATCGGTGTTGCCTTACTTGATACGCGATAAGTGACTCCTCGATAAGCTAAGCTCTTATCGCTACAGCTTATAGCAGCTCCAATATGGAAACCCTAAACCCAGACTGATCAAAAACGACTATTTCGATTTCGTTTCTTTTGTTGATTAGATATATTACATAGTTTTTTATAAATGGTTTGATACGATATAAATTTGCAAAATTAACTTTGGATAATTAAAGAAACACAAAATTAATAGATATATCAATGTAGGCGTTATTGCTGTGGTTTATTATTTTCAATAATGAACCGTTGTAGTCAACCAAAAAAAGATCCTTATAAAAGCATGTTTGTCCGCCTCCGCGGCATTTCTTTGAAACAACTGGACCAATTTTTCTTAAATTCGCCACAAAAATACTAGGTCATGCAATACACTTATAAGTTGATATCAGCTGGTTATTTTTAAAATGACAATTCAATAACTCATTTTTTTTTTTTTTTTTTTAACCTAAAAGATGCGAAAAACTTTAAAAAGAAAAGAAAAAAAAGAAATTTTACCCATAAATTATTAGTTATTTTTAATGATAGACAAAAATAGGTATAACGTTTTATAATCTGTAAGAGCGATGAACAAAAACAAAAATCTGGTGCGGGCAACACACGACTTGCACATACCTCCATTTTTAAAATCAATGAAAGAATTTTCAAAAACAGAGATAAAAATACGTGAAACTATTAAAGAATTAATTAAATTGAATTTCTATAGAAGCATGTGTTTTAATAAAAAATCTATTATATTATTATCTAAAATAATCAGATAGTTTATTGGCTTTTTATCACTCTCTATTAACTTTTAAAAGCTTGTGGATGAGATAATATTTTTACTAAAATCTTTAGCTCTCCAACAGTATATCATACATGTATATTACTGTTCTTAGGTTCAAAAACGAAAAATTGCATTAGAAAAATATTTTTTCTGTTTTCTCCCTATGTTGGTTATCGAATTCATTCAATTTTTATATTTACTTGTTTTTCATCAGTAGTAACAATATAATATAGTTATTTTTATAGAATCAACAAAATTATAGGTACTTTAGAGAACCAAAATTTAAAATATTGGCATTTAAGCCCTGTCAGACCATTTTTATCAGAATAAGACCTACATGATATTAAAGCCCATTAAATTTTACATCGATATAGCGAGTTTAATCAAAATCGTCCGAATCGTTTTCGAGAAAATCGAAAAAAGGTGCAAAATTCATAGTATAAAGTGGCTCTTCTGGTAAACTCATTTTGATGAAAAAGGTTTTGAAACGTCTCGGGCGTATATTTGTCTTAAATATGAAATTTCAGTTTCATGGTACTTACCGTTTCCACCAGGGAGTTACCACACACACACACACACACACACACACACACACACACACACGCACACACATAGACCTTTTTGCGGGACTTTGTTATTTAGACTCAGGGGATCCTAAAATGTGTATTTCCGTTGAAAACTAGAATTCGAAAATTTTCACGATCGCAATACTTTCCCTTACTATATATAGTAAGTGAAAGTAAAAACCTTGAGCTTGGTTGTTTTACATTTGAACCTGAACTGGTTGGGTAGATTTTTTTTTTTTTTAATTCCATCTAAACTCTCCAATTTCTTTCTGGGCCTTATTCATCACACCAATCCTCAAGTTTAATCCCTATCTACCTAGTCCTTAATTAAATTGAATCCTTAACATCCTCTTCAAGGGATTTCCTCCATATCTGAGTGATTTTTCGAGTTACGCTTGCTTTTCAGGAGTTCTTAAACTTTGTATATATCTTATTGATTTTTTATGGTACATACATAGTATCATCATTTTATCAATTTATTTTTTACTTTATCGAATTATGTTGTATAAAAAAAAACAACAAAAAAAAATAATTAACTATTTATTGTCTTGCTAACGTATCGACAGACATTGTGGGTCATTATCGTAGCGTTATGATAGGCAAGACTTTTTTTTTTGTTTGCATTTAAGAAAAAATAATATGCAATTCGTTTTTTAGTTTATAGGAATGTGCCTGTGGGAACCAACATATCAGCCAACCACCAAAACGTTATCAAGAAGCTTTGTGTGCATACTTTATTCCAAGAAGATCGATCTTAGGATTTATTTTTAACTATAAAAGAGAAGAAAATTATATAATTAGGCTTATTCCTTAGTGAATAATGAATGTCATTAATAAATCTTAGCAAAGATTCATCTATCACAAAATATGAAGGTTTCCCGCCAAGTTGCCCTTAAGTCAACTTTCCTCTCCTTTGCCTTTGTCAAGAGTAATCTTATGAGGTGGGTTAATTAATTACGAATTCACAAGTAGCTTCAACTTTGGGTAGATGCTCCCTTGATGAAGGCTACCCCCGGCGGTATTGTAATCAATGACATTTTCAGAGGAACAGTATTAACGAAGTTATGTAATTAGCTTGGTTTAGAATTATTTCAGCCCGTATTTGGGTATAAATATTTTTGGTCATTTTCAGTTGTGTTGCTTTGAAGTATGTAATAGACATCCTTCTAACAGTTATTATTCTTGAATATTTTATGATTGTTTATTTTTATATATTTTTTGAAATTATATATCTTAGCCAACTTGTTAAGATGAAAAAAAAAATTAGAAAACATATATTTGAGCGAGCCCACTTGAAATTAATAGTATAATGAGGAAATACGAATCTCCCGTACCGTAGCTACTGAGCCAAATATTGAATTAATACGAAAAAGTTATAATAAATCTATATTTGAGCGAGCGCACTTAAAATTAATAGTGTGATAAGTATACGAACACTTGGTAACGTGGCTGCTGAGCGAGGTATAGAATAAATCCGAATAGTTAAAATAATTCAATAATCTAGTGCGCGATTTTAAAAATAAAATTAAAAGAACCCCCGCTTATCCGTACAACCTCTAATTGTATCGAAAATGTATGAAAAGTAAAGTATCGGTTATACTTTTTATTATAATCGTGAGTAATTGTATTTAAAAGAATCCGTAGGAAAAGTTAACAAGGCACAAGAGTAGGCATACACATATAATTATGTGACATGATTTTTATTATTTTATTGAATCGAAAAAGGTTGAATTGGAAAGGTTGAATTCGACTTGGAAAAGGTTGAATTCGACTTGGAAAAGGTTGAATTTGACTTGGAAATACTACATAGTAAAATGTATTTTTTTCTTCTAATGTATAGGGAAATTTAAGATGGATTATTATAGCAATAATAAATTTTTTGACATCAATTTATTAACATATACGCCCTCTTAACGTCATCTTTGGCTCTACGATAGATTATGTTAACATGATTTTTATTATTTTATTGAAATCAAAAAAGGTTGAATTCGACTTGGAATAGGTTGAATTTGATATGGAAAAGGTTGAATTTGACTTGGAAATGATATATAGTAAAATGTAAGTGAATTTGAATACATAGTAAAAATATATTTATTTCTGCTAATGTATAGAGAAATATAAGATAGAATATTTTAACAATACTAGCTTTATTGACATCGATGTATTAATAAAAGCCTAGGAAGAAATTAAATAGAAGTTGGAGGTAGCAAAAATAAGATGTGTTAAGCTTAAATATATAGAATAAGAGCGTACCTTCCTGTGGGCGACCTGCCTGAGCTTGGTGGCTGTCCTGGTGAGCGACAGGACCTCGGCCAGCCTGGCCCTCGCAGACTTGACCCTGGCCTCGGATCGGTGGACCAGGTGCCCGATGTCGGGGGTGTAGGCCGGGTCCGCCCGGCGCCCGCCCCCGCTCAACATCCCTACCTGCAACAGCACACAGATATATGAAGGCCATAGTTACCTCATTTATAATATACTCTTGTTTGTTAATGCTAAAATACTTAAATCTCTTAAGTCGTATGTACTATCTCTTAATCATATAAATTTAGGGAAGATGATTTCTATTTTAATACTAGCTGAAGCGAAAAACGTTGTTTTGCCATATAAATCATTTCTAGGAAATTTATAGTGAAAATAAAGTAATTTATAAAACAACTAACTTATTGTAAGTGTGTGAGGATGTGGTAAATGAGTGAAAGAGGCACGGAGCGCTGTGAACGATGAGGGAATGTAAAAATAAAAAAAAAAACACCAAGCATTAATTTCTTAAATTTATTCCTTTTATTTATTTATTCATAGAAGTTTTTTTGGCATTACAATTGTATTTGCTATCTGCTTTTTATGCAATAAGCAAATATGCTAACAAAAGATGTAACAAACTACATGAGATAGATAAAAAAAAAAACTGATAACTTTCAATATTTCAGGTCTCTTGGTCAGCGACTCGATAGTCTTCTGGGCGGATTACATGGGTTTGTGGCAGTTGATAGATTTTGGGTCAGCGGGTTTGAATTTAGGTTCAGTCTGTCATGAAATTTATTGTAGCGATCAGTGGCAGTTGCAATGACGAATGGAATGTCTAGGTCAGTATGTAGTGTCTCGCTAGATACGTAAAAAGGGGAATTTATAATTTTCCTAAGTAATTTTGATTGAAATGATTGAATAATTTTGATGTTTGACTTTTTTTCTGTTCCCCATTACTCAATGCCGTAAGTACAAATGGGTTTTATTAGTACTTTATAAATAGTTAATTTGTTCGTCAATGATAATTTTGAACGTTTGTCTAGTAACCTTGAAAGAAGTCCATATCATTGATTTAGTTCTTTTCTTTTTCGTTTGAGGTGGTATGCCCATGTTAGTCGTTTGTCAAGGTAAAGTCCTAAATAACGTACTGTGTCTGAAACTGGTATTGGAATATTATCGTAGAGGACCTGGGGGTAGGAGTTATGTTTTAAAGAAAATGTGACAAACAGGCTCTTTGATTGATTGAAGTGTCAGTTGATTGCTGAGGAATAAGTTTGTGAGGAACCAGTCTCCTATCTTACCTTCCTCATGGAAAGCGGTATCTTTCGACACAAATCAATCCCTGGCAAGCTCTTTTGGACTTATTTGACTAAAAATCTTCCTGAAAAGCTCGTAAATATCATTTAATGGTCACCCGTAGCCCTTCTTAATTTCCAACATCGTACTTCCACAGATAATTTTTTCAGACCAACACCGCTCAGTGTGCTGGTCATGAGCAGCTTTCCCTTTATATTTAATAATTTCACGATTCGCTGTGAAATATATTTTTCAATTAATGCTTTAAAATAGGTAATAAATAAACTGAGGCTTTTTTCGAAGAAGTCAAATGGAATTTAACTAGCTTAAATAATGTTCTAGAGAGATTATCAAATATTAAATAGGATTAAAATATTTACATTAAAAATTGGACATTTTTTTCTGTTACATCCTATTAAATAAAATAATGAAAAGAAAAAAATATATAAAGAAAACTTATGTAAGTGAAAATCTTGAAAGAATAATGGGATCAAAACATTAAATTTAAATAGTAAAAGTGAACAAAAACATTTCAGAAATAGAAGCTATAAGTATAAGTTGGTGATTTTAAAAATCTAAGAACTGTTGCTATTGAAGCTTCATAGTCAGTCAAAGGTCTGCTCAAGCTAATAATTATCGTTTTATTTCAGAAACATTTTGGACATTATGTTTGAATTTTTATTGGCACAAAACTCTAGGTCTTGAGTGCCAGAGATATATTATATATTATTTCATATGTATTTATTTTAGAATGTTAATAGATATCAAATGATAAAATAAAATAAAATAATAGTTAAACGTTTAAAGAAAATAATCGCAAAATTCATTTGTAAATGCCAATTGAAAACGGAGAGACTAGACAAAATATTGACGTGGAACCAACATACTGGACTCGGAAGAAGTGAATTTAACCAACGATTAGGCTAGTTTTACAGGCTGCTCATACCTATCAGAACCTACGGACTTGAACTGTGGGGAAGAGCTAAATTTTCCAACATAAAACGCATTCAATCCTTTCATTCCAATGCTTTCCGAACAATGGTTAAATTATTATGTCACCAACTATACCTTACACCACGAACTTAATATCCCATTTATTTTAGATCTATCTCCATCAAAATGCCATCAGAACCTTATTCACCATCCTTAACTTCTGGCACAATGCCTATCCATCTCCACTCATCCATACAACTCTCTTCGAAGGTTGAAACGGCAGTGGTTCCTAGACGTATTGTAAATATTTATACTGCAATTTCTGACACTGACCATATCCTCTTTTCAAGTGCGGTACGTTTGGCGCCCTCACTCAGCTTCCACTGGCTACAGAATAGCGGCTGAGAAGCACTGGGATCCCTCGGATCCCTAGAAGGAGAAAAGTCTAGGGTGCCGCAGATTATAAATATTTAATGTAGGTATAGGCGTGTTTACAATGTTCATATGTTTCTAAACTTTATATATATATATATATATATATATATATATATATATATATATATATATATTTTTATTTTTATTTTATGTAATTAGTTGACCGTTGAGAATTACTGGAAGGAATTAGTCCGGGTGGCGGTCATTAAATGAAACAACTAAATAGTTTCAACTATTTATTATTTGCCAACGTTTCGACACCCTTTGTGGGTAATCATCAGGACTAAAAAGATACAAAAGAATACAATTTCAATGACATTACATACAATATTATATGACCTATTTAGCTAGAGAACGTCGGTATTAAAATATAACAGTTTTATAATTATAACATATGTAAAAAAAACTTAATTAAAATACAATGACTATAGTACAATAATGAAAGTGTTATACAGAAAAAAAAAAAAAAAATGTTCACTAAACAAAAATGTACACAGGTATCAATAATTTACATGAAATATGAAACATAAAAATTTGAAGTAGAGTGGAGATACGTACCGCATGGTGGGAGAATGGAAACTAGGGTACTGTTTGGTAGATGGGGGGTAGGTAGGATGGAAAATACGTAGGAAAAAAAAGTAGAATGGAAAGTACGTACCGATTTATGGACAGGGTCTGACAACAATGATTAAAATTCTTAATACTACCATACAAAGAATCAATGAAATTTAACTTATGATTATAATAATGATACAGGATAAAAAAAATCTGATTTCATTCTTGAAATATCACCTATATAATAGTAAGAACAGTGATGGAAGATGTATATGGAGAAAAACTGACTGTACCTCCCAACTTAATTATCCCTAATTCTGTTTAAGGTATCCAAAGATAACAGGGTGGAAAAAATAATAATGGAACATTGTAAAATACATTAATTGACAAATCTTACAGGTTGATAAAAAAGTTAAATAAACATAAATACAAGTTGGAATAAATTGAATAGTGAAGACATTTAGAAAATTTTAAATACATAACATAAACAATAAAATAATATACTAATAATAGAATTGAAATATAATAAAAAAAAAACAATAATAATGAAAAACAAAACAATACATATGGTGGGATAGACAGAGAAAATATGCTACTTAAGAGAGTTTAATATGTGGCTATATGTGGAGGAAATGCATTGTTTATCGGTTTTGTGGTTAACAGGATTGGATTGGAGGTGGATGTGGACGGATTCAGCGATTAGTATTTTCTTATGTTTTGGAACATAATCTAAAATGGAGCAGTCGTCAAAGTTAAAGGAATGATTGAAATGTATAGAGTGTTCGGAAAGTTTTGAGGTAGGTAGGTAGGGATGGTGTTTTAGGGCGATAAATGACGAGATTATTACGCCCGTAAAATTCATGATGGCCATAGAAGCTTGTATAATTTCTTTACAGTGCAGAATTTTTAATTACTTCATACTTACTTCTAAGAAATTTATTAATGATGGTCCATTCTATTTTATTTGGTTTTTTAAATTTATTTATTATTATTTATTTATTTATTTTATTATTTTTTTTTTATTTTTTTTATTTATTTATTTTTATTTATTTTTTTAATATATATATATATATTTTTTTTTTTATTATTTTTTTTTTTTAATTTTATTTATTTATTTTTTATTTTTAAATCTTATTGTATAGTTCGATTTCTTTTAGAATCTCTATAACTAAATCGAGAACCTCCTTATTATCCCCTAATAATGATGAGAGTTGCCTAGGCAGGCCTCGAGAAGAAAACGCAGCTGCGTACAGCGGGCAGTCTTCTAAGATGTGCTGCATTGTCAGTGGAGTAGAGCACCGTTCGCATGTTGTTACCTCCGCTTTATCCATAAGGTATCCGTGGGTGAGTCGAGAGTGGCCTATTCGCAATCTGGTGACGACTACTTCTTCTCTTCTACAGCCTCTCACGCAGCTTCTCCAGGGTTTTGTCATATTCTTAATTCTCCGCAGCTTATTTTGAGGGAACACTGACAGCCAAGAGGTTTCCCACTCGCTGGAGATCTTATCTCTTAACCATTTCTTAATATCGTGCTGTTCAAATAGTTTAATTGGGGGAATATTCAGTTGTGCGGCCTCTTTCGCCGCTTTGTCTGCTGCTCCATTTCCTGGTATACCAATATGGGCTGGCGTCCAAATGAAGGTGACAGTCTTTTTCATTTCTTTTAGTATGAGGAGATAATTTTTAATAGTATTCATAGTACTGTTTGTTGAATATTGGTTTCCCAGGGATTTAAGTGATGATAGGGAATCTGTACAGATATAGATAACACGACTGTTCGAATTAATGGCTGTATATAAAGCTGAACTAATAGCTTGTAGCTCCGCGGTGAATACAGAAGCTTATATTTTTTGATCTTCTGGGCAGAAACGACAGAGCAGCCCACTTTTTCTCCTGTCTTAGAGCCGTCAGTATAAATGATATGACAGTCTGAAGATGTTTCGTTGATCATGGCGAAGAATTCTTTGATCAGCACGTGTCGGGGTAATTTTTCTTTAAGACTTAGAAGTTTTAGGTTTATTGCAGGTGGAGAATAGGTCCAGGGTAGGTTTTCAAACGAGGTACGGGTAAAATCGACCTCTCGTTTTATTTACATAATAGTTGCTCTTTGCCTGATTCCTAGAGGTGCTGAAGAACGGGGTTGAGCATCGTAGATTTGGCAGTGTTTCGGTTGGAAGATAAGATGATGAGCTGGGTTGTCGAGTTGCGGTAAGAGTTTCGAAAGATACGATGAGATGATTTGTTGCCGTCTGAAGATCAAGGGAGGAACACTGGACTCAGCTGATAAGCTCCTTATTGGAGACGTTCGAAAGGCACCAGTCGCCAGGCGGATTCCAGAATGTAGGATGGAGTCAAGAAGTGATAGATATGTAGATTTGGCTGAAGAGTAAGACTCACAGCCATAATCAAGCTTTGATTGGATTAAGTTCGTATAAACCATCAGCATACTTTTCCTATCGGCTCCCCAGGAAGTTCCAGCTAGAACCTTTAGAATATCAAGTCTTTTCCTACATACTTCCCTAAGGTACTTTATGTGGCTGATCCAGTTCAACTTTTCGTCTATCAGTAATCCGAGAAACTTAACATCAGTAGAGAACGTAAGGATATTTGTTCCTAAAGTGAGGTCAGGAGCGACTGTAGGGTAACGTTTTCTCGAAAAGCGAATGCATTTGGTTTTGTGTGGGGAAAATTTAAAATTATTCTTCCTTGCCCAAACTTCGAGTTTATTGAGTGTATTCTGGAGGATTCTTTTCATCCACTCTATATTTGTGTATCTTAAGAAGATTGCCACATTGTCTACAAATACAAAGGCTCTTACAGATCGGGGAAATATTTCTGTAATACTATTAATGGCTATAGCGAAGAGAACACAGCTGATAACACTTCCTTGAGGAAGTCCACATTGCATTACCTTAGGATTAGAAAGGGTATTGCCTATTCTTATTCTTATTGTTCTATTTGAAAGAAAATGTTTAATGAAGATAGGTAGGTTCCACCAAATCCCCAGTCGTATAATTGTTTGAGGATTGTGTACTTGTTTACTGAGTCGTACGCTTTCTCTATATCAAAAAATATCCCTATTGCTTCTTGTTTAGTAATGAATGTGTTAAGAATTTCAGCCTCAAGAGTAGCAAGGTGATCAATGGTGGATCTTCCTTTCCTAAAACCACATTGCACTGGGGACAGTAAACTATGCTTTTCTAGAAACCATAGTAGGCGTTTGTTTACTATTTTTTCCATTAGTTTGCACATGCAGCTGCTTAGAGAAATCGGCCTGTAATTGTTGATTTGAGTTTTGTCTTTTCCAGGTTTGGGTATAGGTATAATTATTGATTCTTGCCATGATGCAGGAAACTTGTGTGCTGTCCAGATTTCGTTATAGAGATGTAGGAGGGCACGCTTGCAAGTTAGTGGAAGATTTTTTAACATTAGATTATGAATGTCATCAGGTCCAGGAGTGGTTGGCTTCAGTTCGGCGATGACTTGATCAAGTTCGGTAATGGAGAAAGGAAGGTTATAAATATCATTGGTGTTCAATGGAAAAGTGAAATCTGAGGTCGGAGTCGAATCTTCGTGGTTAGTTGGAGCGTCTGAAAAGTATTCTGCAAATGATTCGGCTATTGGTTCTGGGTTTGAGATGATTTGATCATTTATTTTAAGGTAAATTGTAGAACAATCGTGGATTCCTCTAATGGAGTTTATTTTGTTCCATACATTTTTGATGGGAGTGTATGCATTAATCTGTTCTAAATAGGTGAGCCAAGACGTTTTCCTTTTGTGTTTAACGACGTTCCTGGCTTTGGCTTTAAATTTTTTGTATTGTATAAAGTTGGTGGTAGTGGGATATTTTACAAACTTTCGAAGCGCTCTATTTCTGTCCCTAATAACTTGACGGCATTCGTCATCAAACCAAGGGCAATGGTTCACTTTTGTAGATCCTCGAGATTTCGAAATGCTTTCATATGCGGCGTCTATTATGTGTTTCGTGAGCCCTGTCGTAATTGTATCAATATTTTCTGCGTAATTTTGGAATAGGAAGGAAAGTTTTTGTTGAAAAAGGTTCCAGTCAGCTTTTGAAGTGATCCACCTAGGATATTTCTGGACTGGAGGGAGTTGACTTGCGAGAGAAATGACCAGAGGGAAATGGTCACTGCCGTGTTGGTCTGGTGCGGTATCCCATATGACTCTATTTAGCATACTAGGTGAACAGAAGGTAATATCTATGGATGATGGCGTTGTGTACTGTGGGCTTATATACGTAGTATTCCCATTATTCAATATGATACTATCTGTAGCATCTATTACACGTTTTATAGAATTTCCCCTACTATTATTTGAAGGTGAGCCCCATGATTCATGTGCACCATTCAGATCCCCAGTAACAAGGTAAGGGGTAGGAAGATCACCAATCAGTTGAATCAGAGCAGCTTCGTTGATTGCTACGCTTGGAGAAAGGTAAATATTGCATATGGTAAATGAAAAGGTGTGGTGAACTCTAACCGCTAGTGCATGTAATGAGGTATTTATAGCTAATTCTTCAGAAGGATATTGTTTTTGGATTGCAGTGATTATTCCCCAGCTTCCCGGACCTTCAGAGTACTCTATCTTTTCTGAATACGTTGTACTGTTTTAGAGAAAAACTGTTAATAGGTTTTAGCCTGGTTTCTTGGAGACATATAGCCCAAGGGTTGTATTCTTTCATTATTAATTTTAATTCTTCAAACTGGGTCCTTACTCCATTGCAGTTCCAACTGATTAGATTCATGTTTTTTATGTATAGAGGTATAGAAAAAATAATACGTGAGATTGAATACAATTATGAGATATTGGTTTGCATAAGAAATTATACAAGGGATGCACAGGAAAAATATTATAATATAGAATAGAAATAGAAATTTTATTTTGTCTTTGGGGCTTCCCCATACAAAGAAAAATATTATAATAATCGGATGGAAAAAAAAAAAAAAAAAAAAAAAAAAAAAAAAAAAAAAAAAAAAAAAAAAGATGCAGAAGAATTAAAAACTGTAAACATCTGTTTAAGGTAATATGAATTTTCGATTTCAGGAGTGCTTGTATAACTGTGATTATTATTTTGATTATTTGTAGAATTGTTGTGATAATAGGGTTTTCTGGAAGATGAGGAGAATTATGAGGCAGGGCTATTACCACCGTCACACGACCACATGCCCTAATGTCGGTTTTAAAACCGCTTCGGTAAATGTGATAGTCTTCGCGATTAAAATTTTTGTTGAGATTGGTTTCTTTATGACACAACGTTATAATTCGGTATGTCATGGTGATAAAGACAAGTTCTTCATATTTTCTAATAGTACCATAACAGTTACAATGCATAATTATAATTTTAAAGTCCATTGGATAAGTAGAAATTAGATAAATATAACGATATAAAACAGATGAGAAAGTTAAATAAGTGAATTATATTATTAAAATTAATTGTTAAATATACGAATTGGTACGAATGGCTGTTTAAGTAGTTTGTACTCTATCTCTGCTGCGAGTTTTGCTTCTAGCTCGTCTGTCTTTCACTAACGTCCACTCGCCCTGACGATCATGGTCATCCGGGCACTCGGTGGAATAGGTGACATCAGTAGATGTCGGTTTTCCCTAAGACGTATACTTCGGTTGTGTGGAAGGGTCCCGGGAGTTAGGTATGGCTTCCGTGGGGTTGGTCAGTCCCCGGTCTCGAGACCGTGAAGTTCGATGAAGAAGTAGATTAGGAATAGAAGGTATGGTAGGAGGAAGAGGAGGGAGGGTGGGTATGGTGGTGGGAGCGGTGGAGGGGAGGAGCGTGGTGGGGAAATGACTGCATCATTCAATTCCCCACAGCCACTAGGTAAGGACTTGGTTAAAGGCCTCTTAGTAATAAAAGGACTCTCTTTTAGTTCTTCAGTTTGTACACTGACACTAACAGTTAATTTATGTTTCACAATATTAGAGAACGATGTTTGGCTTTGAACAGGGTGCAATAATTCGTATTTCTTTTTCGCGGCGGTATAAGGCATTTTTTCACTATCTTGTAATTTTCTAATTTCTTTTTCTTTAATAAAAGTAGGGCAAAGTTTTGAAAAGGAGTCATGTTGGCCTGAACAATTCACGCACTTTACGGTACTAATACATTCTACACCTTCATGTTTATTGTTTCCACAAAGTTTACACAGTGGTTGCTTGGTACATACTGTTTTTGTATGGCCAAATTTTAGACATATGTAACATTGTATTGGATTGGAAAAGAACTGCCTGACAATAACGTTATAAAAGCCTATTTTGATTTCATTGGGTATAGTAGGGCTATTAAAAGTAAGTAAATAATTGTGGCCTTCATGTTTTATATTATTTTTAAAATATGTCATTCTTTTAACACCTTCAACTTTTTGGGTTTTTAATTCGTCTTTAATTTCATCAATAGTGCAATGAGCTAGGTCAGGGCACCATATAACCCCTTTACTTAAGTTTAGTCTGCCATGCGGTTCCACCTTAATAGGAAAATTGTTTAAAAAGCTAGTACACTTCAATAATTTTCCCGATTGAGCATCTGACAAAACCTCTATCAAAAGTGTGCCATCTCTCAGTCTTTTAACTAATTTAACTTCCCCGATTAAATTATTTAGGCTCTTATAGATAAAAAACGGCGATACTTTTTTAAAATCCAAAGCACTACCGTCTTCATCCATGTCAGTCCTTCTTATTATCAAAAACCTAATCGAATTTTGAATTGTGTTAACAGAATCTCCTGTTATAGGACCTTTAAATCGTCCCTTTTTCCGTTTAACGGGAGGTGATTCAGCCATGTTGTAGGCTGTATCTAATTTAAAAAAAAAATGATAAATTAAAAAAAAAAAAAAAAATATATATATACATATATATACAAAATGAAAATAAATGGACACATTTTAATGAAATTATATATAAAAATATGAAAGTTTAAGAGAAAGTTCAACTTATCAGACGTTGAGCGCTTAATCCTCAGGAGCTTCTAAGACGCATCCACACTGTACCGAACGTAAACACCAACTCCGGAAAGTTTTGAGGCAAGAGGGTTTCGAGAGGATACGGCAAACAATAAATAGTTGAAACTATTTAGTTGTTTCATTTAATGACCGCCACCCGGACTAATTCCTTCCAGTTTTTTTTTTTTGGTATACATTTATTTTTATGTGATTTTACTTTACCTTTGTTTATTATGTAAATGGTTTATGGATGTATTCACAAAACATTTTTATTTTTGTCCATATTGAATAAAATTGCAATATAGCTGATGAAAGACTGTTAATAAAGACTGAATAATAAAAAAAGAAGTGGAGGTGTCCCTCACACAATGTGGCTTTCTTATTGCCATCGTTTCCGAAAGAAATCATTGCTTGATATTCCCTCTCGGTTCAATTTTCCTGGAAGAGTGGACACTCTTCGAAAATACGAGCTATTGTCAAGATTCTCCCTCAATGCTGAGATTCTAGAAGCCAATTCTTTCGATATTAAGTGACCATTTTTAGGTGAAGGTTGAAGTGTTCCTAAAATAATCCTCTATATTCTACTCCAATATTATTAAACTTCGAAGGATATTGAGTTCTTGTTACGCCATATTCAAATAATTAATATTATCTGATAATTTTGTTGTTAGATTATGCTTTCTATAATTAACTATCTGTATCTAGTAACTTTCATTTTAAATATAACATTCTTGAAAATTCGCCTCAGGCCTTTTTTAAGGACTACAGTCAGCCTGTAACTAGTCACTTTTATTATAATTTCAGGTTTACGAAATATACAGTTTAAGAAATTTACAGTATGTTACAACTGTATTCTTGAATACATCAAGTGAATTTGAGAATGCATAAAATAATTACATAATACGCTTGTAGAGAAACATACTATTGGCGGCACTCAAAAAATGTAATAAACGAAGTCTTGAGGAATTCTTTCCTGAGACCTGGAAGGATTATTAGGAATCAAGGAGGATGCTAGGATAGGAACTAGTGGGTTAGAGTGGTAATGGATTTTTTCATGGAAGGAAGGTAACTGGTTCGGGTCTAAATCAGCAGATAACGCTACATTAAGGCCATTATGGATTGGTTTAGTTCTTACTATGTAGAGAGCATTAAGAATTTTAAGAGCAATTTGATTGTAAGCATAAGAAAAGAATTTGATGGTTTAGTAGAGCTTTAAGCTCAATTTCGTAAGTGCAGATTGATCTTACGATAGTCAGGTCGATGAGTCTTTTGTAGTAAACTTGGAGGTTTACTATGTGTTGAAGAAGCCGAAAATGGCGTATTGAAGATTTAATTCACATTTCGCTCAAAATTATCAGAGAATGTTAATTACTTGAAGACATAGCAAGGCCGAAATACAGTTTCTTTAGTGTATTTTAATCATAATATAAATAAAGGAAACTATAACTCGGAATCCATACAATGTATTAGTGGTTGTAATGAACAATTACTCTTATAGTGTTGTGTAATTGCAATATTCTTTCAATTACTAATGTCTAAAATGATATTCTTAATTACTTTTGTTTTTACCTTGGTAGTTTTAATTGAAAATACTTCACCTCACTTTTAAACCATAGTAATATTTACGATAAATAAGCACTTTAATATGAATTTCCTGAATTTCTATAGAGAAGGTTCGACCCTTTCAAGGAAAACCATTATAAAAAAGTAAATAAAAAAACAATGTGGTTTTAATTTCAATCAAAAGTGGCTGAAGAGCTACTCCAATAGAAACCATTAAACACTCAGGGTCCCTGCAGTAGTTCCCAGCCTTTCCGTCCCTTCGTGGCCCTAGACTTTCCCTATAGGTCTATTCTTTACAGCACTTAGAGCAGACTTTCATCTATCTTCGCGTTATTTACTTTATATAATAGCTACATCATGAAATGTACGACAATAAGAGCCTACTATACATCTATATTACTATTCATATTTTATTAAAATAAAAATTACCTACAAGAATATTTTTCATCTTTTATCCTTTAGTTGGGAATGAAATTCTTTCATAATGTAAAGTTACCCATTTTTAATGAATGCTAACTTGATGATACATATTTTTTTTATTTTTTTTTTTTTTATCTCCTAAATTAAATGTAATTCAAAGGTAGACAAGTTATTTTTTTTTTCATACCCTCTTGTTTTATTATTACACTACATACCTGTACCACTACAACCCATGAAGGGTCTTGGGCTCAGTTCATATAGAGATTCGTACTGTTTCTAGGCCAACGGTAGCGCAATGAGGCGATTAGGCCTTAATCACGCTCAGCCGCCAGGTTTTTCCCCAATTAATTTGGGTACCCACTTTATAGAGGCTGGGTCTGCCCCAGGAGGGTCTCTATACCCTAGGGTCGCCCCCCGACTGAATTAACAGAATAAATAATATTTCTGCCACAGCCGGGATTCGAACCCAGGACCCGGAGCACAGCAGACTAGTGCTCTATCCACTAGACCACGCCGCTCCCCTATTACACTATATACAATATACAAATATGATATGTACATATATCACAGACATTTGTCCTTCTGTTACCCGAAGGTATAGTAAGGAAGATTTCTATGCGCCCTGCATGCACTTTTAACATTTCAAGGGCTTTTATGCCTTTATGTATACAATTACAAAATGGGAAGGACCGTTCTTCAGGGAAAACAAGACAAGTTAAAATATCGCTATTTTAGCAATACTTAATTGAATGACTATTTCAATAAGAATGAAACCTACATAATGAGTTAGATAGATAGAAAAGATTTATTTACATAATTACAATATACAAGCAATTGTTAATTATATTTGTAATGATTTCGGCTTTCCTTAAAATCAACAACATTATTTTGGTTTGACACTATTTGAACTTATAGTAGAAGGTTGCAAAAATAGTAAGGAAAAATATATAAAACATATAAAAATATAAATATATTAAAAAAAAATACATCCAGTAAAACAATTTGGAGTGCTGGCAATGGCCAACTTCTCCACTCATGCCTGAGAGTGTGTGGCTCTAGCGCCCTCACTCAGTCTCCACTGACTGGATTGGTGACGCGGCTGACTGAGGGGCGCTGGGATCACCTGACATTGTGCTTTGGCATCCGGAGTTCGATTCGGAGTTCCCAGGGGCAGTATGTAAATATTGTGTATAGGTATGAATGTGGCCAAGATTATAATTATTTTCTTTTATTTCATTTTATTTTTATTTATTTATTTTTTTTTTTTCATTTGTTATTGAGGTATTTTATTTTTTGTTTGTTTTACTTTGTACGTATGGAATGAATGACTTCTTTTATCTCTAATACTTATTGCCCAAGATAGTGGCAGATTGTATTACTTCTCAATAAAGCAATATTAAAATTAAAGTAAAACAATAAAAAAGTGTTCAAGAAGGAAGCAATAAGATTATGAATACAAATTATTAATTGATAATAAATAAATTAATAACGACCAAATAATAAGATAAATTATTTCAACCTTTTATTTTTTATAGATCAGTTTGATTATTACAGATGATTTAAAACATTTAGGTAAAAAAAAGTAGTGAATTCATCCACGAAAGAGGCTAAAATCTTTGACTTGTTATCCAAGGAACATGTTAAGAATAATACAGAACAAAACAAAACAAAAAAAAAAAAAAATGCTCGTTATATTGCTTGTTGATGGCCTGTTATATCTATCAACAGTGGAAGAAACAACATCAGATATATGAAAGTCTTTGTTATAAACTGGATAAAGCCATTTTCGCAGTAAGAAAATCCAATGGGTTATTGCCTGGGGCAGAAGGAGAAAATATTTTTGAATTAGCAGTTAGGGATTACATCTCTTAGATGGGATTTTATATCTTATTTTTTTTTTTTTATGATTCATGTAATGATTCCAAATACAGGTATTTGTTTTATAGCTATCTTTTTAAATTTTGAAGCTTGAACAAGATATGATTATAAATTCTATTGAATTTAAAATAGAAAATATTTTTCAAACTTATATAAGTCTAATTTATATCTGTAAATTGACTTGTATAACAAAATAGTCGACTTTTAATTTCAATTATTAGAATAATCCTGATTATAAGCCGTTTCCACTGTTTATATTTGCCAATATAAGTGAATATTAGAAATAATAATAAATCAGTCTTCTAAATTCTTAAAATTATTTTTTAATCGAACTATTTAGCTGGGCAAGTAAGAATATCCTCTTCTCAACGACTTATAATTATGACTTGATCATTATCAGATAAACAAAATTCTAACCATGTTCATATTTAAGAAATAAACCACCAGTATCCAACTAGTACGTTAAAAAAAATAAATAAAACTCGATATCATAGACTGCGAGTTTATTGAACTATAACATAGATTAATAATTAAACAATACACTAATTTAACCTTTATGGTTATAATTCATCTATCTAAAACTCTAGTACTGTGTTTATATTATATTATCTAACTAGTTCTCCCAGAAATATTGTTATAAAAGTTAACTTTTGTTTACATCCATGGGGATTAGTTAGAAAATCCTTACATCTATCAAGTTATTTTCTTTACATGTTAGAGTAGTAATCGCGATTATTTTGTATTTTTCTTTCGCTCAGTTAACATGGAGTGGGGTGATAAAGAAAACAGAATATCTGTGATCACCTTACGCAAATTTGGAAAATGTAGTTCAGATATTTTCAACAGTTCGAAACTTTTGGGTGTCAGCCGTATGTCAGTATACCGCACTATAAATAGATATAAATGAGACCCTTTCTGCATGTTAGAGACCTCGATCCGTAACCGGCACTTTGAGAACGGCGCAGCAGTTGCTGCTCGAATCAGAAGAAATCTCAGTCGAAAGCAACAAATCATGTCCCAGGGAATCTCTGACAAATCAATGTCTCACAGAATAAAAAGTGACCTTTGGATGGGGGCCTTTCGAAGAATGACTGGAAAAAAGCTAACCACTTCCTTTAAAAATATTAGAGTGGATAGATTCAAAGTGCTCCTTGGCCGTTACACCAATGGGCTTCATCGAAAGATTTGGTTTTGCAATGAGAATTTTCACAGGTAAAGATAGCCAAATGCTGCTATTAATGACTGGCCACGGAGATTAAATACCAATGTCAATGCAAAAGGAGGTCATTTTGAGTAATTTCTACTCAGATATATATACACATTTATTTTATTTTCAAACGTTTAATCTCTCAATAAATATCTTGAAAAATCTATTTTCCTGTTGAAAACTGAATATATTTTCTTGTAACTGTATTTGTGGCAGGACTAGGTTTATCCTCAGTTAATATGGAACTAAAAAGCCAATTAATGATTATCTAAGCTTTCACAACAGTACAGAAACGCCATCATATATTAGCAAAATAATATTACAAGTTATAGAGCTTCACATGGCACCTAATAACAAACACATTCTCATCAACCTCTACTAGCTCATCCACGACAAACGAAACAGTACATACTGACACGCCCATAAACTGGCAACGAGACTCATGCCAGGTAACACCCATAAAAGGCTGAAGAGGAGTTGGATGAGGGACTTTCTTCAACAATTCATGTTGGCATCACGCCAAAGGGTACTGCTCTTCATCATGTCATCATTGAGGGCTATTTTACGCCATTTACTGGTTTTCAGATTTTTTTTTCTTTCATGACCACGTATGAATTCCCTTGTTCTAATTATTGATATTTTAAAGAAACACTGTTAGTATCATAATTCCTGCTTATTATGCACTTTATAATTTTTATTCTGGTTATAGGGGTAACTTTTTGGTTTTTGGCCACAACTAGCTTGGTAGTAAATATTTTTATTTTTGTTTATGTACTTGTATGTTTTATACTATTTATCTCAACTTTTCTTTTCTTTTTTTCTGTTGTGAATTTCCTTTTAGTTTAATTAAAAGCGTTAAATGTTATTTAATTATATTGTCACCAAATGTATTTATTTCTTACTATAGTTCTGTTTTTATTCATTTTAAATCTATTTTTTTTTTTTTTGTATCATTAATTTTGTATCTTGGCTAGATGTAGATATTTTACTATGTCGAATTCCATGTTATTCTTAGGAGACCTAGTTCCAAAATAAAGTTTTTTCTCCTTCTCTTCTTAACTTAAACAAAGATATATTTTTTTTTAAATTTATTTAAAGAAATTTGCAGCTGTATTAAATAAATGAGGAGTAATAAAGCCTATAAGTAAATAGGCTTTATATATGATTAGAACACATGGTAGTCCTGTGAATAAACTACCCATTGGTAGCACTCTAATGTCTAATTTATGTTAGGAGGTCTCTTGGCCATCTTCTTTTAAGGCGCCTCGGTGGGTTGTCGAGAATAGATATGGAGATGTCACGGATAAGCGGGTTTGAGTGGGCAGGAAGTTTAGAATGAAAAGAGGTATATTTGCAACGGGCCGAGTCTTCAACAAATGGAATAAAACAAAATTAAAAATATTAAATTAAATTACGTTTATGCCACTTTTGTTGTATTTCAAAGGGTTTGATCTTACTATATATTTAATTCTATATTATTATCTGAGATTGGAAACAAATTATTGCTTCTATCATTTATAATTCTAAATTTTTTGCTTGTACAATTTTTCATAAAATCCTATTTTGAAAAGATTGTAAGCGATTTTTAGTTGACTTCGCAAAGCTTGAAAATAGTGAGACGCTATGTCACTTTTATGTTATTCTGGGTAATCGGACTATTGTGGGAGTCCTAAATTATCCCTATCTAGATTAATTATGATACAGATATAAAAATAGTACCTAACACAGTCTCGATACATCATTTTACGCCCCTTCCGAAGGATGACATAACCAGAGAGTTTTTTAATGCCTTTAAGAAACACTAGGACCATCTGTCGGGATTACACCCATGACTTTGGGCATATAAGGCTGTTGTACTAGCTACTAAAACGCAGGTAAGCGATCCAATTTTTATATAAACTTTAAATATGTATAGATTTTAAAATGGCTTATTTTAAAGGTGTTTGGGGTAATTTAGCAAAATTAAAAAAAAAATAATAATCTCAGAAATAATTTTATCATCCGTGAGATCTCTGAAACAGTAAAAAAAAAAAAAAAAAAAAAAAAAAAAAAAAAAAAAAAAAAAAAATGAAATGTTTTACATCCATGTGCATTAATAATATTTTTGATTAGATATAAAAGGGCTGACAAGGCGTACAATACAACAGTATCATTTGTTAAAGGGCTTGTTGCCAGGAGCAGCCCTCTTCGGTTGAGCGCCCTTCAATATCAAATTATTGGAACACAGGTCCTTTGCGATTTAACCAGCTCTGATATGATCGGTAGAGGCAAATCATGGTTATATTTACAGCAAGATTGTTTTTACCTTACCCATGATATTCTGCTTTTTTATTTGAACGATACAACAAACTTGTTAGATACGTTTTTATTGCGGGTTAAACTTAGTATTGTTAGTCTAAGATCCGAACTTGAAACGATCTGCACCGAGCTGATAATAGAATGAAACATATTTTATAACAAATTTAGTACATTAGAAAAAAATTTCAAGAATGGATTGCCTGAAAAAATCCTGCACAGACTATTTTGAATTATTAAAAAAAAAAAACATTTTTAATTAAATTTTGCAACATCATGATAATAAAAAAAATTTATACCCTGACATAAAGTATCAAAGGTATAGAATGTGCAGCCGTTGGGTTGCCTAATTTTTTCCTGGACAGACTATCGGTTGTCAAATAAAAGCGGGTATGTCTATATGAGTTATCTGCACCGGCTTGATAATACAATAGAAAAAAAATTATATCAATATAAGCGTTGTTTTATTTCGAACACATTGATATAGGGTTGCCTGAAAAAAAAAAAACTGGTCCTAATCCGGGTTGCCGAATTTTAAAGATTAAATTTTAACGCGAGTGGAAATGCGTGATAGAGAGATTCGAGTTCACACATTCACAGGTTGTGAGTACACTGCGGCATTTTATAATAAAGGAAAAATTAGACCATTTAAAATATTTTCTAAAAATGAGACGTATCAAACTATTTTTGCTTCATTAACCGATGAAGCCGATGTTTTCATTAATGTAGAAATTAAAGCTCTTCAAGAGTTAACAGCAAGAATGTATGGCGTTAATCACTGCCAGACGATTAATGATGCACGAGTTCGTATTTTTATGAAGAAGTACCGCGCAGAAGAAGACAACGAACAATTTTTAAAAAAGATTCGATCCCAACTGTATACCGCCATGTTGGATTCCCTTAATAAAAAAGTTTTAAGAACTATATATTTCAACTCTATGTGGCTTAATGCAACCGATTCCATGTGTGCCAAATTAAACCCTGAAGGCTGCGGTTGGTATTTAGAAGATTTTTTAAAACCAACAGGTTTTATTGGAAATCAAACTCCTTTGGAAATCCAAGAATTGTCGAAATTGAAGAAAGTGGGGAAGACACTAGTAATGAATCAGATTATACTACAGAAATAATATAATAAATAATTCTAGCTCAACGGGGATTCAAACCAGAGAACTAGATAATAGTGTTCTGTTCAATAGACCACTCCCGTTCTTGAAAGATAATGAAACAAAAATCTTCTTTCATTATTTGCTTAGGAATGCATACTGTCATTAGTTTCGATTGATGTCAGAAAGTTTTGATTGACCTAATTAGTAGATTAGTGAATGTACGTATTAATGTTTGCTGTAGGATATGTAAATAATATTCTGACCATTCAGTGATGGGATCGACTAAAATTTATAGCTATTCGTTTTTATGATCTGACTTTTTGGGCTTAAGACAATAAAATTAAAAAGAGCATGCCAATTTCCTAGGTATTGCTCTAATTATTTTTACTTTTTTCGTAGTCGGAATAAGCCAGTAAACGAAATGAGGCGAGGATTGGACAATGGGTTGAAGTGGGGAGAGGAAGGAGATAAATTAGATCCTTTAGGCTTACGACGGCTTAGGGTGAGCTGTTACCTGATCCAACCCCAGAATAAATTATTACCTGGTTGCTTACTTGAAAGAGATAAAAGGGAATTGTTAACGTTAACCTTTGACCATCTGATCTCTAGGGGTCCATGACATTGTTCACAGGATGGAACTGATATCCTTTCCATATAATGGTTTTGGCATATTTCAAATTATGTTTGGCCTTTTAAAACTCGTCAACCCTAATGGAAAATTCATTTGAATGAAACGTAAGGTCCAATTAAAAGTACACCTGTTGAGTAAGCATCATTATTCGACAACGCTTTATATTTCACTGCAAAATGTTTCTTTTTATAAAACTTTAAAATTCGGTTCATGAATAAACTGTACAATTCATGCTCCAGTTTTTATTAAACTTAGATCTACAAACTCATCGCAAGTTTTTTAGCTTTTAGGAATAAAGAATGCCTAAAATAATTTGCTTGAAGAAGGATGAGGCGACTAGAGATGTTAGATGACTGTACTATGGGAAATTGCGTGACCTTTACTCGAAAAAATTTAGGCGGTGATATTATAAAAGGAATATATTTGGGATAAGGTGAAGAAGGCTTTTCTATCCCTCAAAGTAATGGATAATATTAGCGACTGAAATCAATGAATAAAATTTATGGGTAGGATAAAAGAGTGATGAAAAATAAGAACCGTTGGGAGTATATAGTAGATCTTTTCGTTATTCGAGATTATATATATTTTAGCTTATGACTTTTTATTACTTAATGATTTGGATCATTGATCACAATTTCCTATATATAATTAAAAAAATTAAATTAATGATTCTAATTCTTTTGGGTCGATTAGAATTGTTCATTATTGAAAATAAACCAATGCAAACAATGAAATAGTTTAATTATTTATTTTACTCTCCCCGTAAAAAGTATTGAAACAACTAAAATTCTCAAGTTTTTCTTGTTTTATTCACTGTTTACCAGTGATCGTTTTATGTGTACCATGTACCATGTATCGTTTAAGTCACGATTTGTTCACAATCATCACTGTCTATGAAGAAGGCAAATCATTGCGTTGCATTGCGAACCGAGGTTGGGATTTACTATTCTACCGTTTCAGGGGCCGTGAAAAGGTACAGGAGACTGGTAGTGTTCGAGGGTTATTAATCTCGGAGTCAACGGTCATTAGAAGACTTAGAGAGTCAAACCTCAGGTCAAAAAGGCCAGTAATAGGTCTTCTTCTCACCGCAAATCACCGTGTTTATAAAAATATTAAGGTTTGCAAGGGATCACCAATTCTGCAGGAATGAAAAAAAGTTATGTTCACTAATGAGACGAGAGTGACCCTTAAAAGCCCAGATGACCGTAAAGAGTGTGGAGAAGGCCCGGGGAACGGTATTGTCTGTGCTGCACGTTAGAAACTGAGATTTTGAGGGGGTTCTATCATGTTCTGGGGTGGCATATCTTGAAAGGTGCGTCCCGAGTTATAGCCAATCCAAGGAGGAGCTATGAATGCTTTGAGGTATGTAGAAATGATTATTCAAGATCATGAAATACCTTTTATGCCATTAATAGGCCCTAAATCATTGCTCATGTCTGATAAAGCTCGCCCTCACAAGGAAAGATGTGTTTCTGAATACCATAATACCTCAAATATTCACACCATTGGTTGGTCAGCAAGAAGTCCTGTTTGGGATAACGTCAAAAGAAAGGATCGGTCACGAAGTTCACCTCCAACTGCCCCTGAAATGCTAACGATAGCTATATTGGAGGAGTGGGACAATATGTTCTTCAAAATCTTTTTACAAGTATGCTATAACGGGCAGAAGCAGTAATTCAAGCCTGAGAGGCCAAAACATCTCATTAAATGTATTAGGGTTGATGCAAAATTAATGCAGGTTTTTAGTAGGTATTGTAAATACGCCATATCTTTACTTTAACCATATATATTTAATCAAAATAATTTCCATCTGAATCAATGCACTTTTGCCAACGTTCAACAAGCTTTCTTATTCCACCAGAAAAAAAATCCGAATCCCTGGACTCAATGAAATCACGAAAAGAATTTTCAATGTCGTCCTGGTTTTGAAAATTTTTCTCCCTCAAAAAGTTGTCCAGATGCCTGAAAAAGTGGAAGTCTGTAGGAGAGAGGTCAGGTGAATAAGGCGGATGTTGGAGAACTTCGTAGCCCAACTCGTGCAGTCGTCGAAGCGTTGGTTGTGCAAAGTGTGGTCTGGCGTTATCGTGGAGCAGGATCGGCCCCTTCCGATTCATCAATGCTGGGCAAAGACGTTGCAATTTTTGAGTTCCGAGTTCCGCCGCCATTTCTCGTGTGGTTTTGGTTGGGTCTTCTTCCACTTTTGACCTCAGCTGGTCGTTGTCCAGAGCAAGATGACGGCCCCGACCTTCCTTGTCTTCGAGGTCGAAATCTCCTCTGCGAAACTTCTGGAACCAACGCTGCACCGTGCACTCATTAATAGCCCCCTGACCCCACACTTCATTAATATTACGAGCCGTTTGCGCAGCGCTGCGCCCTAATTTAAATTCGTAACAATAAATTTGACGAAAATCGCACTTTGACATTTTCGATTCAAGACCTTTGAACACACTGAACAAAACGATTTTACTAAACAAATTCATGGTGAAAGAGGGGGTATTAGATAAGGTTTGTTTTGGTATAATAATGATCAATGTTAGGATTAGCTTTGTTTACACAATTGGAATTAAGATATTGCAATAGAGGAAACCTGCATTAATTTTGCATCAACCCAATAAATTAAAAATGGAAATTTTAATTTAATAGTTAAAATTGTAAAAAAGGAAAATTTTAAAAAGAAAGCGTTATAACTTTTTTGTTTATTGGAAGAAATATTGTAATTTATTTTAATAAAACTTGTTTCTTTCCAGTTTAAAAATATTTATTATTGACTTCAGAAACTTTCTTTGTTAAAAAGAACGTATTTGTCATTTTTAAATATTTCTAGGTGTTGCAATACTTTTGACGGGGAGTTTGTTTATGATAATGCTTAATCCCATATTTTAGGTAATCATCAAGGAAATTCGTAGTTTATTATATTATTATTATTTAAAAAAGTTTAATGTGTATTAAAAGTGTAATACCTTGTAATAAAAATTATTATTTATATATCAGCAGGTACAACAAAATTTCTGATTCTAATAAACCAGGAACCATTTACATTACGGTTGGAAGGGTTTGTGGCTGCTAGTAATACGGGCTAATTTTCTGTTGAATAAGGGCCATTCGGGTGGATTTAATATATTCTAGGGTTCTCTCTGGTATGAACCTCACAGATGAAATCCTCGTAGACCAAACTAGTCTCATGCCATTGATTATTATATGTCTTGTACTAAATATATCAATATCTATATCAATACAATATTTAATAATTTTGTTTTCATGATTTTCAAGAATGAACCTTTGTAATATATCAAGGAAAATGAAAATGAAAACCCTATCAAATATAAAGTTATAGCTTTCATACAGTAAAAATCTGTCTGGAGCTTTTCTGTGACCAACATTTTTAGATACTCAGCACCACAACAATGATCCTCAAAGGTAAACGATACTTTCAACCATTTTTGATAGGTAAATACATTCGTGGATATATAACAATTAAAATTGAAATTACTTATTTTTCTATATTGTTCTTGTGCAAAGCAGATCATAAACACATTTTTTGGAGCTTAGTAACTAACAAAAAATATTTTTATTTCATCTGAAAATTTCTAGAATCCTGAAGAAAGAAATTATAGGCTATATAAATTACATATTAATATCTCTTACATCGTCTGAATATATAATTCTTTCCAGGAAAATATTCTCAAGCTGTATATGCTTCTTTTACTTTGAGCAAATAGCAGGAAAATATCAAACTGTCTTTGAAAAGGAAAATCTTTAGTAGATCAAATATTTGCTTTGAGATCTCTCCTGGAAATGAAAATTGAATTTCGCATGGAAACCTACCACCTCCTTTATTTAAACTTATGTGGATAGATAAATAGTGATTTAAATGTGTGGGTTCTCCTACTAATCTCCAAGTCTGAGGTTCGAAGCCGACTGTCACGTGATATATCATGCTATTTCAGCCTCGGGATACGATATACCCCCGTGTAGAAATACCTTCCTGTGGCTTACCCAGCCTTAATAGTGTAGGTATCTACAATTCTGGAGAAAATCAAGGAGGCTTGGCCTGATTTCTGTCAAATTTTAATAGCTTCCTTTGATATATAGCTCAGTAAAATAAGGAAGTTCAAGACAATCCATTCGGAAAAAGCTGAAAATCGGTTAAATTCTTTTTTTGATTTGTTAAAAAGCTGTTTCCATTTTTTCAGTAATAACTCGAAAGCGGTACCTACTGCAAAAGATACCAATCTTCAAGCAACTTATTCTCTAATATTCTTTATTCTTATCTACAATATTCTTTATCTGACGCAAAATATAATTAAAATAAATAGGAATAAGTTTCGGTTGTGTATGTAAAAATAGTTTTTTTTTTTGTTTTTTTTCATTACTGTATACGTATGAAGAATCATACCTTTACCAAATCATTAACTCTCAACACCCTCCATACATTCACAGTCTCCTACAATTGAAATCTTCAGTCCACTCACTTGAAACAAGATCGCGCCATTCCGACCTTTATTTTCCTACCCATAGGACTAAAACTTTTGATCGTTCCTTCCTTGTCCGCTCCTCTAATTTCTGGAATTCTCTACCTACTCATATACGCCATGCTGCTTCCCTCTCCTCATTCAAATCCCAACTTTTCCAATACCTTTTATTATTCCAAAAAGACGCTTAGAAACTGTAACATTTGTATTTCTGACATCACACTTTGAATGAAGAATAATTTTTGTTCATTGTCTATATTTAAATATTGTTATCTGTTAATTTATTTTTAATTCCGTTCAACAAAATACTTTCTAAGAATTGTTTTTATTTTATCATTGTATTTATTTTATTGGATATATGTGTGTATATGCGTTTATGATATGCACACATATATTAACCCATAATTGTAATTAGTTATTATTTATTGATTATGTTCCTTCTGTCTGTTGGCCAGACATGTATATTTCCATATACTGTACAAACCTGTTATTCTTAGGGGACCTGGTCCCAAAATAGATTTTTTTTCTATTTCTATTTCTATTTCTATATTTATATTTGGTAGATACCAACAGTTATACTGCAGTGCAAGTTAGTATATGTAATATTATTAAATGGACAAACTTTGTTGTAGTTTAAGAAACCTAAATATTTACTTAGTTTAATGTTGAAAAAAAACAAAAAAAAAACACATATTAAATGGACCATACAAAAGCTTAAAGATAAGTAAGCGTGTAGTTTACTTTCAAGTTTGTAGTTATCGAACTTAAGTTTACATTTTTTCGTAGAAAAAAGGGGGTACCTAAAACTTATGTGGCTCTAGGGCCCTGATCAGTCTCCAAGGGCCTGTGATGCTCTGGGATCTCCTTGCATCGTGGGATTCGTAGTTCCTAGGGGCCGTATGTAAATATTTTAGATAGGTATGAATGTTGCCTAGGTTATTAATTTTATTTTTAACTCTCATTTGCATTTGATCATTTAATTCAAATTTACTTTGTACATAAAGTATGTATGGTTTCTTATAACTCTAATGCTTATAGCCATTGAGTGTGGCAGATTTTATTATTTCTCAATAAATAAATAAATTAAAAAAAAAACAGGTAGGTGCAATTCCTTGTATACAAACAAACACAATTTGGATCTTAAACAGTTTTCATAAAATTTAACTTGGTAATGTTTAAGTTCTTATATGTATTATTTTATTTTTTATTTTCTTTAGATAATATATTATTATTATTTAAAAAAAACAAAAAAAACATGTGTAGTTAATTTAAAAACTAATCCTTGGTTCGTTACATAAATTAAATAGCAGAGTAAATAATCAATATGGGGACACCTGTAGTGTTGCGGCTAGCATAACAGCCATAAACATCCAAGGTCGCAGGTTCATACCTGATAGGTGGCCCTAGCATTTTTGAAAGGGAGTGAAACATCCTTAGTTATACTGTCCCGTTCATATGGGAGTGACGTAAAAAGGTGTTCCGATATCAGTTAAAGATCCATTTCCTAATTAAACTTGTATAGGCAAAAGTTAGTACTCCCAATTAACCAGCAGGATAATGACTAAACAAATAAAATAATTAATATTTAGACAATTTAAGTTAAGCAAAATAAACTATTTAGGTATATATTATGAATTCGTTTTAATTTTTTTTTTTTAAACTTCATCTTAATGTTTATAACATTAGTTATGCACATAGCAATACATATGAAAATTAAAATTTAAATAATCATAAACAATTTTTTTTTTTTTTTTTTTTTTTTCCTTTTTCGTAGCCCCTTTTGTTAGCTCTTCTTAAAACCTTAGTTTTTGAATTTTCTCCTTTTTCTGCACTTATGCATTTTAAGGATGTCAGATATCTCTATAATATCTGTAATATATAATTATCTTCTATGAATCTATAATGAGGTGATGGGGCTCACCTTTTGGTTTAAGTAGAACCTTAACCTAATCCTAAAACCTAAATCTCAATATTCTGCCATCTTTGAGGTAATTCAGAAGGTGTTAGCTTACCATATATCGGATTGTTAATAACTTTGACGGATTCAAAGAACTTTTTATTCCTCTCAGTAACGAATTTAATTCCTCGTTAATTCTTGAGGTTTTGTATCTTTGTAATGACATTCCTTTCACAATTTTCCGCAATACGCCATTTTGGAATGATTGTAAACGTTTTTCGGTCGACTTATCAATATGCGAAAAGAGTGGAGCACCATATAACAGAGTTGGACGTATAATGGCCTTATATATTGATATCTTCAGTAGAAGAGACATACTTGAAGAATTAATTAAGTGATAAAGCTGCCTTAATTTTTGCCTCAATGTCTTAATTTTTTTACCAAAGTGGACCGAAAACTTTAAATGTCTATCAAAGGTGACTCCGAGATATCTTATATGTTTGAATAGTTTAATTTCGCAGTTGTTAATTTTAAATTTTGACGGTAATTTTTTCTTTCCCTTTTGAAATGAGTACACTATTCCTTACGTTTTATCTGCATTCACATCAATTTTTAACATGTTCAGCTCGTTTGCTATGATTTGGCAGGCTTTTTCTGAATGCATAACAGCCTTGCTGGCATTTGAGCTACTACTGGTGACAGCGATATCATCAGCAAAAGCTGATATTGAAGCATGCTCGAACTGGGCTCCCACAATTTTTCCAGTATAAATAGAAAATAGAATTTATTTTAAGAAACAGATTTATAAGTTAGAAAGCTGTGTAGAATTTTCGTGGGAGTAGGCGGAATTTTAATATTTGATCCGTCCCTTTAGTCCAAGAAATAGCATGGCAATCGGACCAAATTGCTGACCATACGTATTCGACGAGAGCAAACGACGTGGGCTCATACACCAGGGAGTTTATGAAAATTATTTTATTTATTTTCCCAGATCATCTTTTATTCTTAATTCCTAACAATTACGTAAATTACTAGTTTTAATAGTATTTAAATATTTGATAAACCATTATATTCATTAGGTTACGTATACAGATGATATTATTACACCTCAAGTGGTACTTTACTTGTTAATAAAACAAAGGTAAACCATTTAAATTAGGTAAGTCCGCCTTCGGGGATATCTCAACCAAATTTGGTAAAATGGCGCGCTTTTAATCCCATTATCCCTTAAGAGATCCAATTATCCTACATTGCGTTGCCGAAAGGTCTTTTCCTTCTGCCTTGGAGGTTTTTGAAGCGATCTATGTTACGTAGGGAACTCAGAGCTCTGAACTGCCTGTTATCTAGGTATCTTCTAGGTATTATTTCTGTTTAAGTAATGTAGAATGTGTGTTCAGAAACTATCACTTAATACTTCCCAAGGAAGCTTAGAGTAGAGAACTAGTTAATTGATTCCGTACAGCTGCTTAAATACATCGGTTTATTACATGACACAGTATACTAATCAAATTTCTCAGGATAATGATGATTACTTTTAACACAATACTTTTTGGAAACAATTAATTCATTGCATAATTTTCTCTACCAGCCAGAATCTGTATGAACGTATTAGGGATACTCTTAATAATCTTGTCTATGGAGTGAAATTTCACACAGTTTGTACCCAGCGGAGAACATTATACGAGTCATTGTTTCCAAAAAAAACTATGGTTATAAAAAATATATACAAGTACAAATTTTATTTTATTATTTTTCAAAATCCCTTCACCTAATTTTCCAGCTAGAAAAAAAAAGTTGATGCACTATAAAATAAAATCCACAATAAAATAATATAATCTTGTTTGGAAAAGCAAATACCACAAAAATAGCAACAACCATATTCATTTTCGCGTAGTTTATATTTACATTTTATTTATTTATTTGTTATTCAGCATCTACCCTTTCGGGTCATTAGCGGGTCTTGATTCTCTACGTTTATATTGAGTTTAACAGACCAATGTCTCTAAAAAACTCTAAAAGTCTTAGAATTATTTCCTCATCATTTCCTAGTGCTTCTTTCAAGTTTGAAGGTATGTTATGTCTTGTTCTGTTGTCAGTGTACAGTGTGCATGATGTTACAATGTGTTTTATGGTCAGTGTTGTGTTACATGCATCACAGAATGGCGGATCCAGGCCTCTCATTAAATATCCGTGTGTAAAGGCTGTATGGCCTATCCTCAGCCTTGCTAGACACTACCTCTTCCTTTCTACTTTTTCTGCATGATGTGGCCAAGGAGATATATTTGCTTTAGCTCTTTCAGTTTAGTACTGGAAGTAGCACATTCAGTTTTCCACTTGTTAATAATGGCCTTCCTGCAATGCCTCTTCCACTCTTCTTCTGTGGTTACGTTCACATTTTCAGTCGCAGGTTCATTCAGCTTCGCCCTATGTGCTTCTCTGTCGGCTACATCATTTCCCACAATACCGCAATGCGACGGGACCCATCCAAGTACAACTTTTTTGTTGAAATTTTCTTGCAATCGCCAAATACAATTAGTTATTTCCCTTACTAGGGAATTGTTTGATTTTGTATCAGCGATTGCTTTAAGTGAACTTAATGAGTCCGTCACTGTGAGCAAGTAGTTGTCATTCATTGTCTTGATTAGCTCCAAGGCATATATTTACATTTTAAAACTTTTTTTTTCATTGAAATTTATAAATTATATCTTATTCAATGACTTCCTAATGGTAATAAACAAATGTGATCAAATGCATCGTCAAATGAGAGATACCAACTAAGACCATATCAAGCTGTATTAAAAAAAAAAAAAAAACATTAAATTTGAGTCCAAATAAACCTTCATATCCTGCAACCATAAAATATCTAATAGCCTTCATCACATTCTTCTTAACTACTCAAGAAGAAAATATGTCTTTATACAATATTTGTGTTTTAGAACGTAAAATTAATTATATAGACTTATAATATACCGTTGGAAAGCTAAAGATTTTAGAAATAATATTATCTCATACGAAAAATTGTTAAAGTTAATTATGAGTGATGAAAAACTGATGAAACTGACTGGCGTAGATAGTAATATAATAGAATATTTAATAAAACTCATGTTTCCGTCGAAATTTAATTTAATGCTTTAACGTTATATGAAGTCTAACATTATTTAAAACTCTTAAATGTCTAATTATAACGGAAGTAAGTTAAATTCGGGTGTTGCGTACAATTTTTTTTTCTCCTGGAATACTCCGAATATTTTTTTTGTTGGCATATTTCTTAAAAACTTCCTTTGAGAATAAATTTAAAATCTACAAAAGATAGGAATTCGAATTTTTAAAATTAGACAATATGGAGAAAGTTCTGCTCCGACTTATACCATGGCTTCGGAGGTAGGAAGTTGTGACTTTACTTGGCCGGATAAATTTTGCCACGTCCCTCTAAAGTATATTGTTCTCAAAGTTTCTATCAGTTGTGAACTGTGCTACTAACCACATCCAGAAATTAATTTTCATTCAGCCCAGGTAAACGTTTTGTTTCGGTAAAATGATAAAAGTTCAAATCGTTCAGTTGCAGAACTGTTGACGATTTGAGATGAACGAAATATTACGCACCGCACAATTTCAGGTTGAACACTGATATTCGTTTATATATTAAGAAGTCAATATACAGTTATACCGAAACTGGGTGCAAACATTTAACACTCTTTTAACATTATGAAAGAGAATTAACTGTTTTTTACAGGTAGATATTCAATCCCTATTGATTAGGAAACTTCTAGTTGAAATCATGTTTATTTTTAAAGTATCTTTTATTTTTGGATGAACATTATAAGGGATCAAAACCTCATTTGAAAATTACAGCTCTTTAATTCGGAATTCGCCTCCTTTAAATTAAAACGCTTTTGTTATCAAAATGACTATTTATCGTGAAATATTGTCAGGATAATTAGTTTAGGAATGAACGTAGAGCAAAAACTTTACTTTATAATTTCAAACTAAAACTTTGCGAAAGGGTTCATTATGCGAAATCTTGCTAAAAGTGATTTAGGCTAAATATACATCTCAGATTTTAAAGCCCAAGAGCTAAAGGAATTTTCCATAAATTATTTTAAAATATCCTGCGATCTCAAGAATTGACTATGAGATTAGTTGAAAAAAAGGGAGTACTGTTTCTATTTTTTGTTTATTTTTTGTGTGATTGTTAATGTGAGAAGTGTTTCTGTGTCTTCTACGCTCTTTATGTCTGAATTAGCGTTAGTAGTAACGTGGTATTCGAAAAAAATAAAGAAAGTAAAGATTATAACCTTCCTAAAATATTCTGACTCTCTTTTATAAATTTTCGTTTCTTTTTAAAGTTACAAAAATATGTTAATATAAACCCTGTACTCCTTATATCCATGAAAGTTCTTGAGTTCAGTACTTACAGAGATTAGTAGTGTTTCACGGCCAACGTACGTGCAAGGAGGTTTTTAGAGCTAAATCACACTCGGCTGCCGGGTTTTTCCCAATATTGGTACCCACTCTATAGACGATGGGGTCTCGTATCCCAGGGTGGCTTCACAGCTGAAACATCAGAATAAATAATTCTGCCACAGCCGGGATTCGAACCCAAGACCCGAAGAGCAGTGGTCTAATGCTTTATCCTGTAGGACAATACCCTTCCTGTTAATAGAAATAGTTGACATTAAAAAATCTATTTAGAGCTTTTAGAGGCACATTCGATTCATTTCATATAACGTACCCATTTTTTGACAGCTTTATGTTTGGCAGTGTTGAAAGCTGATTCATTTACTGTATTCGAATAGAAGAAGAAACTTTATACTAGGACAATGTCCCTCAAGAATAACATTTATGGACAAAATAAAAAAATATAACTGTCTAAAACAATAAAAAAATACATATAAATAACAAAAGAAAGAAGAAAAAAAAGAAACTTTATACTAGGACAATGTCCCTCAAGAATAACATTTATGGACAAAATAAAAAAATATAACTGTGTAAAACAATAAATAAATACATATAAATAACAAAAGAAAGAAGAAAAAAAAGGTCATACTTAATTTTCTATATACATATTCTATAACTTACTAAATAAGAGTAAACATAAAATTTTACTTTTAAAACTTATTCAAGTAAATGCCCTATCCATTTTACGTAACTTAACATAGTAGATATTTGCTTACATCTGACTGGAGAGAATGAAAGTATTAAAAGAGGAGGGATTTAAACGATGATAGAGAAGGAGCATGAAGGATGTTTGACGGGCGAGTATTCCATAAGGCAGTGAACCGAGCTAAAAAGGAGCAATCATATTTTTTGGTTCCATAGAAAGGAGTATAGAAGTAGGACAGAAATTATATTGTTTCCTGGTGATGGGTTGATGATTTAAATACCAGGAGGCTGTAAATATAGAATAGGTTTTGGGAGTTAATGATTTGATAGAGAAATGATAAAAAAAATATTGTCTTCGAAAAGGGGGGGGAAAACACTTTAACTCGTCACAGAGGTGGTATACATTGCGACCGTCTTCAGGTACCGAACACAAATCTAAAAAAACAATTCATTGTCCTTCTCTATCTGTCCTCGTGCACCTTCTAGAGGCCGCCATATGCTACACAATCATAGTCAAAGTGGGGGAAAATGAATGATGAAACTAGGACTTTACGGTGGATTGTAGGAGGATGTATATGTAATAGCTATATATATGTAGCAAGTTTCAATTGGCTTACATTAAATCAACTGAGAACCTAAATATGAACAGTTGAATGTTTGGTGTTATGTTCCTAAACTATTTGATATTCGACCTGATACCTGTATCAACCAACAGCTAGTTTTCCCCCGTGTGAATGCTGATATCTCTTCCCTTCTGAGAATCTTGACAGGCTGACGTAAAGTCGATGAACGTGTTTACCTACCTAGTGTACATGTGCTTGCTCGTTTCGTATTCGATATGATTTCCTAGCTATACTACCATCAGTCAGTTATTTTATGTTCAATTGAACTACAATCTCATTTCAAAACCAAAATTTCTTCACAGAAAAATGTAATTAAAATGTATTTTATACAGTTACAGAAAAATCGAGAACCTATCATATAATTTTTGTGTATGTGTTTGATTCTTTCATTATACATATTTTCATTGGGTAATTAATGTATTATCTAATACAGTATGTATTTTAAAAAGATACAGAAAACATTTCTCATATTAGAAATCATCAAGGAATAATCATCAATAAAAACCTCACTTTTTTTAGAAAGAATTTGGGAACATAACACTGAACGTTCAACCGTTCGTATTTAGGTCGATTCCCAGTTTATTTAACGTTATTTAATTGAAACTTGTTACTTATGCGGTTAAAGAATCAGCTTTCAACAACCGTCGACATATAGCTACCGTATATGTCAGTCTGGCCAGAGACGGCATTGAGGCAACTTGTACCGCTCCCACAGTTCTTCTTATCA
Source organism: Piezodorus guildinii (assembly GCA_023052935.1). Taxonomy (NCBI): domain Eukaryota; kingdom Metazoa; phylum Arthropoda; class Insecta; order Hemiptera; family Pentatomidae; genus Piezodorus; species Piezodorus guildinii. Next base: position 112,105,926 of record CM041294.1, read on the forward strand.
CGTAAATATTGCTATTTGTATCCTGTTTCGTTATACTTTTTGAAGTGTACATCAATTGAACGAACAAAGTGTCACTTAAAAAGCTCGTGAATGTGCGCATAACTACACAATAACAAAGGTAGTAATTTACTGGGCTTTAGGCGGTCGAGAGAGAAAGTTAATCCTTAATCCCTCAAGGATTAAACGTCTAGGCACCGCACTACCTAGCGTAAACATCTTAAAAGCGAGATTTATATACATATAAATTCATTTATTTTTTTCTTACGTACTCTCTGAAATTAACAAAATGGTACAGTGCACGCTATGTGATAATGCAATTACTCGAGACGACAAGGGTAATGTGGGTTGTAGCAAATGCCGTGTAATTTATCACGGTAGATGCTGTAATCTAGCGGAAAAAGAAATTGAAAATATAAAATTGCAAAAAAAAATATGGCTATGTAAAAAATGCGACCAAGGAAAAAAAACCGGTCAAGCCAGAGAAGATAAATCATCTAGCCCGCCCCGGAGTCCACTTAAGAACACGGAACCTTCGGCAGCAGACATACTCGCTGCCGTGAACCAACTCAAGACAGATGTAAATGAAGATATTAAAAGCATCAAACAGTCGCTAGAAAAATATGGTGAACTGAGCTTCGAGCTCAATGACCGTCTTTCTAAAATAGAAAGGCATCTTGAGGGCCAGGCCAAGCATTTAGAGGATGTCACGGTGGAAAACAAAATTCTAAAATCCCGCGTAACCGATTTAGAAGTTCGCCTTAATAAGGCCGAGCAGGGGCTACTCTGCAGGTCTGTAGAAATACGCGGGATCCCAGTGCGCCCAGGGGAACACCAGCAGCCCTTGTGACAAGCGTAGCGGCGGGCTTGGGAATCAAGGTTAGTTCTGAAGACTTAGACATCGTAGAGCGACGCAGACCAAAAAAAGATGACCAGAGACCACCTTCTATTATTGCTCGGTTCGTAAGGCAGTCGATGCGTGATGAGTTAGTGAGGTGTAGAAAAGTGAAAAGAGACTTCTCGACACGGGATATTGGGTGGCAAGAGAACGACTCCCACCGTATCTATCTCAGTGAGGAGATGTCTATAATGAATAGACACCTATACTGGCTCGCCAGGCAGAAGAGATTAGAGAAAAAAATCAAATACGTTTGGTTTACTGCCGGTAGAGTGCGCTGCCGAAAAGAAGATGGTCACCCTGTAATTTTCATCGATAAACCCCAGGACCTGGACGTCTTCGGCTGACTCCTGGGCATCCGTCTGCTTACTGGATGCGGGCTGGAAATGGTCTCGGCTTCTAATATTCTTTTTTGTTTTGTCAGACTAACTTACTTAATCGTTTTCTTTTCTCTAATTTTGTTTTTTTTTATTTCAAAAGAATATTTTTTTTATTTGTCGGCAAAGGCTCTTTTGTACATTTTTATCTTTATTAACTATTTCATGTTCACTTTCACTTATCTCTCTATTGTGTCTCTAGCGTCTTCTCATACTCTGTTTGCTATTCCACCTCCTTTCCTATATGTCTAATGTCCTGACCTCCTGCCATGTTAATGCCCAGTCCCTTCCCGCCCACTTCGACGAATTCCTTCACTATTTCACCCACAATTTCTATCACATTATCGCAGTCTCTGAAACATGGCTGAAGCCCTATATTCCTTCCTCTTCCGTTTCCCTCCCTGACTATTCCTTTATCCGCCATGACCGGATTGGCCGGACTGGCGGTGGTGTAGCACTTTATGTCCACAGCAGCCTGAAATCTCGTGTCCTGGATCTGTCATCCCAATCTGATTCTTCCCATATTGAATTCCTTTTCGTTGAAATCTCCTCTAACACACAACCTCTCCTTTATGCAGTAGTATATCGCCCTCCTTTGGTCCCATTTGACCCTTCCTTTGAATCAATCCTTTACAGAAATGTCCCTCTATTCAATAATATCATAATTTGTGGTGATTTTAACACCAACTTCCTTTCCGACTCCAACGATAAACACTACCTGGATAACCTCTTCTTCTCTCTCAACCTATTTATCGTTCCATATGCTCCTACTCACCACACTCATCATTCCGACACTTGGTTGGACCTCCATATTATCGATTCAAATCACAACCTTCTTTCCGCTTCTCAAGTACCTGTTCCATTTTTATCATCTCACGATCTCATCCACATATCATATAATTTCCAAACTTCAGCATTTATTCCTAAAACCTTAACTTTCCGAAACCTCGATTGCCTTACCCGAGACATTATTGCACCCAATATTGAAGCTCTAAATTGGGATTCGATTTACACCTGTTCTTCCATCGATTCAATGGTTCACATTCTCACCTCCAATCTCCTAAGTATCCTCGACATCCATGCTCCACTCAAAACCTGCACCTTCCGTCACCGCCCTGCTCCTTGGATGAGTCCAGAAATAAAAGACTTACAAAAGAAGCGTGAGGCAGCCCGTAGACGCTTTAGACGTACAAGACTGACTGAGGACTATCAAGCGTACAGGGCACTCCGCAATCTGACTCAGGCGACAATCAGACAAGCAAAAACAAAATACTTTCACGCAGCCTTCTCCGCTACTCCCGATTCCAAGTCAAAATGGCAACTCCTCCGCAAACTCTCTCTCTGCAAATCCTCTTCCTCACTAATCTTTCAGGTCTCAGCCGATGAATTAATTCTTACTTTTCAAATACCTCCTCTAATAATTCTTCACCAACTTTTTCAAACTTCTCTTCAATTCCATCATTCAACCCCGATAATTTTTATTTTTCTGACATTTCACCAACTGACCTTATCTCCGCTGTACTGAAATCTCATACCAACTCCATTGGATTTGATGCAATTCCCGTAAAACTGTTAAAATTATGCCTTCCTGAAATCCTACCAGTTCTGCTATTTATTTATAACTTTTCCCTCCGAAATTCCGTATTTCCCACTAATTGGAAAAAAGCAATAGTCCATCCTATCAGTAAATGTTCCAACCCTACATCCCCTAAAGACTATCGCCCTATTTCCATCCTCTCGAACCTCTCCAAACCTTTAGAAAGAATAGTTCAGAAACAATTATCAAATTTCCTTGAAAATTCTAAACTTCTTGATCCTTTCCAATCTGGCTTCCGACCTGGCTTTTCCACACAATCCGCTCTCCTCAAAATCACCAACGACATACACACTGCTATGGATGAAACGAAACTGACCGTGCTAATACTGCTGGACTTCTCAAAACCATTTGACTCCCTGGATCACTCCATCCTTTTCTCTAAACTAAAGTCTCTATCTTTTTCAAACAGCACTATCATGTGGTTTCAATCATTTCTTTCTGACAGAACTCAAGCTGTCACTATTCCTAATCATCCTCTATCTTCCTTTCGAGCCCTTTCGGCAGGTGTGGCCCAAGGCTCAAGCATCTCTCCCCTTCTTTTTAATTGTTATATCAATGACCTTCCCAACTCTATCCATCACTGTTCCCACCACCTATATGCTGACGATTTCCAGATCTCTTTATCCTTCTCTCCCTCCAATTCACTAGTAGCATTTGCCATTATTCAGGAAGACCTTGATGGAATCTGTGCCTGGGCAAACCTGAATAAACTAATGCTAAATCCTACAAAAACTCAGGCCATTCTAATTGGTTCCAATTCCCTCCTCAGATCCTATACCACATTTCCGAGTCTCACCTTAAATGAACATCCAATCACCTTCACTTCCTCTGTCAAAAACCTGGGTATTACCATTGACCAAACTCTTTCCTGGAAACCCCATATTGCCCAAATTTCCCGAAGAACAATAAGTACCCTCAAATATTTCCATCGCTCCAGCCATCTTCTTCCACTATCCACCCGTATCCTCCTTGTATCCGCACTTATTTTCCCCCACTTTGACTATTGCTGCTTAGTATATGGTGGCCTCTCGACTGTGCTTGAGGACAGGCTTAAACGAATCATGAACATATTTTTAAGATTTGTCCTCAGTACTCCGAAGAGGTCTCATGTGACCCATTTTTACGGTGAGTTAAAGTGGCTCCTCCCCCCAATCCGCAGACAATATTTCCTAGGATCATACCTTTACCAAATCATTAACTCTCAACACCCTCCATACATCCATAGTCTCCTACAATTTAAATCCTCAGTCCACTCACTTGAAACAAGATCGCGCCATTCCGACCTTTATTTGCCTATCCATAGGACTAAAACATTTGATCGTTCCTTCCTTGTCCGCTCCTCTAATTTCTGGAATTCTCTACCTACTCATATCCGCCATGCTGCTTCCCTCTCCTCATTCAAATCCCAACTTTTCCAATACCTTTTATTATCCCAAAAAGACGCTCAGAAACTGTAACATTTTTATTTCTGAAATCACACTTTGAATGAAGATTTGTTCATTGTCTATATTTAAATGCTGTTATCTACTAATTAATTTTTAATTCCGTTCAACAAAATACTTTCTAAGAATTGTTTTTATTTTAATTTTATCATTGTATTTATTTTTTGGATATATGTGTGTATATGCGTATGATATCACACATATATTAACCCATAATTGTAATTATTTATTGATTATGTTCCTTCTGTCTATTGGCCAGACATGTATATTTCCATATACTGTACAAACCTGTTATTCTTAGGGGACCTAGTCCCAGAATAAAATTTTTTTCTATTCTATTCTATATGACAAGAATCAATGTGCTTCAATAAACTTCAAATAGACTTTTTAACGTCAACTAATGATATTAAAATATTTTTTTTTATTTTGAAATTCAAAATAGAGAGTCAAGATGTATTAGGAAGGTTCTATTTCTTTTTTTCTTTTTTTTTTTTCTTTTTCAAATACCAGCTAACTACTAACGTTACACTAATTTAAACATAAAGAGAGAAAAATACTAAGAAACACACCTCACATTAGCAATCATCCAAAAAACAAACATAATATAGAAACAACACTCCTTTTTTTCAATAAGTTTGAGGTAACGACATTTTGCAGAATATTTAAAACCAATTTATGGAAAATTCCTTTAGTTCTTGGACTTGAAATTCTGAGATGCATAATTTAGTCTTAATCACTTTTAGTAAGAGTTTGCATAATGAAACCTTTAAAAAATTTTAATTTAAAATTATAAAGTAGACTTTTTGCTCAACGTTCATTCCTAAACTAATTATTGCGAGTGTATTTCACAATAAATAGTCATTTTGATAGGAAAAGAAAGTTTGATTCTATTAAAATTTGATAGAATTTTAATTTAAAGGAGGAGAATTCTTAATTAAATCTCTGTAATTTGTTTGATGATGTTCAGGCACCTCACGGTATAATGTTTATAAAAAAAAAATTAATCAGTAAGTTAATTTGAATTAAGATTCATTAATAATAGTAATGATTTCCGGCCAATAGGGGTTGAATATCTACCTGAAAACAATGGGTAATGCTGTCTCAGAGTTTTAAATATTATTAAACGCAAACAATTGAGTTGCGTATTATATCGCTTATCTCACATTTTCAACTGTTCTGCACTTAACCGTTTAACTATCATCCAAAAAACAATCATCACACATTAGGAACACTGCATTTTTAACTAATCGTGTGGGCAATGCTTAAGAAAATAAAATAACTAAAAATATTTTCAAATAATTTAAAGACAATATCTATTGTTTGTAGACTATGTATACTGAGATGCATATTTTAGCTTCAATTACTTTTAGTAAGAGTTCCGATAATGAACCCTTTCAAAAAAAAAGTTCTAGCTTAAACTTAATAAGTAAAGTTTTTTCTGGTCTTCCCAAACTAACTATGAGAACTATATTTCATGTTAAATGTCATTTCGATTGCAGAATCTCTTAAAATTTTCTGTCTCTATAGATATAGATACACATATAATATATAATGCATACATTTTCTATATAAATGATGCAGTGTTTATATTACTTTTCTTTTATTCCTTTATTCATTATTCCTCTTTAAAAATATGTAATATTTTAATTGAATATTTTATCGTTTTTTTAATTTTAATAATATTTTGGTGTGACAGGTGCTTCAATGGAATAAGAGGTATAAGTGAAGAAGAAGAAGATGACGCTTAGTTTGTTTGTTTGTTTATTTATTTAACGTCACTTTATGCTACTATGGCTAATCGGACGATGCTACAGTGGGAGTCCTATATTTTGCCTATCCAGGTTTTATTAGGATAGGGATCTTTAACGAGTACCTGACATCGCACAGGCTCGGGACCACCTTTTAACGTCCCCTCCGAAGAACGGCGTAATTAAGGATTTTTTACTACCATTAAAAAATCCTAGGACCACCTGCGGGTCTGAACCCGTGACCTTTAGCATGGGAGGCTGTACGCTAGCCACCCAGCTACAAGTGATCACTGATGATCCCCTACAAGATGACGCTTAGTTATATAAAATTCCAGGAAATAACATTTCTTTAAATAAGTTATTGTTTTTACCATGCTGTGAAAGCAACTTTATTATTATTTAGTTAACTCCAACATATATTGGTAACACTATTAAATCTAAATTTATTTAACATTCAGTTTAAAAAAATTATTCTTTTTCGGGACTGACTTTCAATCAGCATGTATGTTCTTATTAAATCATTTTTACATTATTCCATGTTTAGATTTATATTTAAATTATTTTATATACATCATAGATGTATATTTACACTGTTTCATGTAGATTTCATGTTATAACTATTTTATTCTATGTTTTAACTATTTTATATATTTATTGTATTCGATTATATCATTATTTTTGTCCCAAACCTTTCGTATTTAGGTAAAATGTTTTTAATCAAATGCCAGTTTATTTCTTGATTAAAATTTATATTAATGTTATATAATATATCAAGATATATATCTTAAAATATTTTATATTTTGGTTTTAATTTAAAACTAGATATTTAATAGTAAACTTTATTTGTAATTCAAAACATAATCCTAAACAATAGATGCCAGTTTCTAGGCCGACGGTTGATTTGACGTTGAATCAATTTTGCATTTCTGTCTATTATTTTCCTAGAGAATAGAGCTTTGATTGAATGTCTGCTTGCATTGTCTGCGGAGTTATATTGAAATGAATATTTTTGTCGAGCTCAGATATTGTTTTTATTTTTTTATAATTAAAACAGATTCTTTTTTAACCTAAAAGTTTTTATTAACTCATTTCAACTTCGTGGACGGCCAGTGTATGTAATGTTGCAAGCTGTGATCTTCTGGCGTGGTAGGAGTGATGGATGGTAAAATACCCAACGTCCGATCTTCTTGGCTTAATAGCTTGATTCCTGTTTCCTTTTTATGGCAGAACGTCTCTTATCCAACTTCTTTTCAGCCTTCGACGGATGTTATGAGGCATGCCGGTATTGGCCCAGTGGTAGCTCATAATATTTAAACTATAAAACAAAAATCTTTTTGTGCTGCTTTTAAAACGTACCCTTGCAGCACTAAATAAACCCGAGACGAATTGTGAGTGAGTATCTGGTGAGAACTCACTAATTGCGGCCGACGACTGCATAACTGAACCATTCGAGTGCCCTCCACCACCCCTCTACTCCACGGCAGTGGTAGAATGAATCCCTACTTCTCCAGCATTGTACCACAGCTTGTATCTTTATATCATATTCTAGGGTTTTTTTTTTTTTTTAATTTTTTTTTATATATATATTTATTATGAAAGTAATAGCGTACGAATTTTAATAGTAGTTAAAATAAATAATGTCTTGCTTTTACAGTCTATTATTAAGCAACAACGCACAAATGATCAGCTAATCGATTATCTCATAATTATGGTCCAAGAAGAAATTGGCTTCCTTATGAAACTTTTTAAGATTCCGTCTATTAACTCTAGATACATGTAGCTGTGGGTTATATTTTTACCTAGAAAATTTTTTAATGTTAATCTATTTTAGTGTTAAAGTGGCAAAATGTTCTTTACGTATTTCATATCACTACTTTGTATCTTGTCACGTTGTCTGGAAATTGATGTAGCATTTTAATTTTACCTCAAATATCCCTCAATATTATAAATTGCTTACGTTTGCTGGGACATTTATTTGTGTTAATGTCAACTTCCTCCAACTGGCTTCGGTAACCCAGTTTTGTATCTTTAAATCGGATCGAACTAACTAAAAACCACAGCGTTCGTTCAATGTTTAGTAAGACACTATTTTATCTCAAATCGCATGAATATGAGAACAATAAATTCTTGAAACGTAGTATAAATTACATATATAAATATGTACAAATATATATATACATGTATAAATTACCTCTGCAGCATTTCGCTATGTAGAAATAATTCAGTTTTACGTAATTATCAAAGCTTGGTTTTCTCTTGTTTTTATTGTACAAATTGTATGACTGTGGTATCATATCATTATTACTATTGTTTTTTGTCAAAACAAATTGTAATATACCTCAACAGATAAAATAAAATTATTATAATTTATGATTTTTAACTTGGCCGCTACCTCCTAGACGGCCAGACACAGCAATCCAATCTGGATTTTAAAAAATAATCAACTAATGAAAGGAGTAGGAACACGTTAATATTTTTATGTTTTTAATTGCATTAAACTTAGACCTCATAATTAAATTAGATACAATAATGGAATATATCATGATAAAAAATAATTAAATATTGTTATTGGCATTACACATTTCTTTCAAACCTAATTAACCTTCTTAAATTAGAAATAGGCACATATTAGCAGGGGTTTACCTCCACACCGAGGAAGGAGAGGGGGTGGAAACCAGAACTGTCAGCCATTGCATTGTCTATCCGTCACTGAGTCCATTTTGCTGTTGGCCCAATTCTCCACCTCTCTTACCTTCTGGGTCGCTAATGGAAGGCTATTTTTGGGTAGTTATTTTAGAAAAGAGTGTATAACGGAAATAAATAAAATAGGGAGCTTTAAATTCTTCGTCTGAAATGCAATTTTTCGGAGCCTCTGAATAAAAGTATAATACTTAGCAATAACCATTTGTTAAATACCATACTCATCCTCAAATCTAATGAAGGGCCATATACTAAGCTTTATGTTTGACAGTTATGTTAAAGAAAAAGGGTCTGTTGGTCTGGAGCTCCAAGACTGAGCCATTGAGCCATTCTACTAACCACATTACGAAGTGATTTTTACTATTATATTATTTTTATTGATTGAAATTACCAAACGAGTAAAATCCGACCTCTACCTCCGCTTGGTGCTCCCTGGGTAACGCAAACAGAGGCGGTATAACCATAACGGAGTGCAGGAAATGGTACTCCTGGAGCAGATGAGGCTCCAAGCCGTAGTCCTTGGACTTCAGTGAAGGCAACCTATCTAGGAGGTGCCCCTGAAATCAAGTACACTGGTCCTCCAGCTTGGGGATTGATGGATAGGCCTGCACACTATCGTCGGACAAAAGTTATACCGCATACAATCCTAAATAATTTAGGAAGGAGAAAAAACTTAGTTGTAAAAAAACTCATCAAATTAAAAAAAAAAAATTACAATCAAGCTCTATGAGGTTATTAGCAATTTAGTACTAAAATCAATGAATAAAAAAAAAGAAACAAAACAGATATACATATATCTGTCTTAATATTTTCACTTATCTATTTTAACCAATCACTATTTTCCCATACAAAATTACTTGTTGATGTTTTCCCATCTCAATAGGAAATCAAAGCTGAGGAGATGGGTGGCCTCAGCGTTAGTATGCCTTACAGTCGCTCGCTCTTCATGCGACTAGGCACATTTTTAGATTTCTTCCATGGATAGAAATCTCGATGAAAATCATCATTTCTATTGTACTAGCGTGCGTCAACGATTTCCCTAATAACTTTATTCTGGAATTGTCGTACAATTTTATTATATCATGTAGAATTTATTCTCATTGAAACACTTTAATAGGACATTTTTTAAATATCATTCTCTAAAGTATCTTTACTTTTGTATATTCGAAAAAATTAACCACATCATCTTACTAGCATAGATAATATATAATAGTTATTAAATTGATTTAACTTCGGAGGTAAGTTTTTTTTTTTTTTTTTTTTTTTTTTTTTATTGAGATATATTACAATTTGTTACAAAATGAACAATAATAATATTGATAAGAGACCACATTCATACTATATATACAGAAAATAATAATAATGGTCAAATTTCATAAAATATAACATAAATTCAAATATATACAATAAAATAATAATAATAAATAAAAAACAAAACAAATCGAAACATAAACCTATTATTGAGATAAATAAAAAGTTGGCAAATAAATAAACATCTTACACACAATCATAACTATATACAATATATACAATTGCTAAAGGGACCCCAGCAAGCGCTTTTCCCTCCACTTGTGGAGGAAAAAGCGGAATCCAAGAGATCCCAGCACCTCTATCTCAGCCGCATCACTGGTCTGAGCCAGTGGAGGCTGAGTTAGGGCGCTGTAGCCACAAACATACCGTACATGAGTGGAGGATCTGACCATTGTCAGAACTCCAGTTTAAATGTTTACAATAGGTCTCGTGGCCACTGCCGTTTCAATCTTCGAGGAGGATTGTAGGGATGGGTGGTGCTGGATAGGGATTGTGCTAGAGGGTTAGGATGATGACTAAGGTTCTGATGAAATTTGGAAAATTTGGATGGTACCAGGTCTAAAACAAACGGAATATTAAGGTCATGGTGTAGGGTACAGTTGGTAACGTAATAAGGAGCATTAACTATTGTTCGGAGGACTTTGGATTGGAAGGATTGGATGCGTTTAATGTTAGAATGTTTAGCTGTCCCCCACAGTTCAAGTCCGTAGGTCCATATAGGTTTCAGTACTGTCTTGTATATTAGTAATTTGTTGTCAACTGTAAGATGAGATTTTCTGTTTAGTAGTCTGTATAACTGGCCGAATCTGCGGTTGAGTTCTTTTCTTTTTAGTCTTGTATGTGGGTTCCACGTCAGTCTTTTGTCTAGTAAAAAGCCGAGATACCGGACTGTGTCTGAGGAAGGAAGCGGTATAGAATTGAAATTAACCGTTGGACAGGATTTGCGTCGAAGGGTGAATGTGACGTGAGTGCATTTGCTTTCGTTCACCTTAATGCGCCAAGCATTGCACCAGTCTTCGACAAGGGAAAGGTGCTTTTGGAGATTTAGCGATGCTGCTTCAGGATCGGAATTGGATGATAAAATGGCTGTGTCATCAGCAAATGTTGCCAGAAAGGTATTGGGGTCGGTAGGGATATCGGCGGTGAAGAGGATGTAGAGGACGGGTCCTAAGACGCTGCCTTGAGGAACACCGGCCTCAACAGTATATTGTTCGGAAAATTCGGAACCACAGCGAACTCGGAAGGAGCGGTTGGATAAATAGGATCGGAGGATTAGGTATAAGGATTGAGGTAAATGGGTTTTGAGCTTAAAGAGCAGTCCCGGGTGCCACACCCGGTCAAAAGCTTGAGCTATGTCCAGAAAGGCACCCGAACAATACTCCTTGCACTCAAGGGCGGAGGAAATGTGGTCTACAACTCGGAGTCCTTGCTGAACCGTGGAATGTTGAGGACGAAATCCGAACTGATGTGAAGGAAAATTTTGAAATTTGGCTAGGATTCGTTTTAGTAGGAGCTTTTCGAAAATTTTTGAGAGGATCGGAAGTAGACTGATAGGTCTGTAAGATGACGTGTTGTTAGAAGGTTTGCCTGGTTTTAGGAAAAGGATCATAGTTGAATGTTTCCATAAGAGAGGAAAATAGGTAGTGCGTAGGATACAGTTATAGAGATATGTAAGGAATGTAATGGCTTTAGGTGGAAGTTGTCTTAAGATTTGGGGAGTAAGGAGATCGTATCCAGGAGATTTGCGGAGAGGAAGCTTTTTAAGAAGATATCTGACCTCAGAGGGATTAACTGCTTTAGGTGGTAAGGATAGTGGTATTGGTGACGTGAGGAACTCTTCAACTGCTGCAGTATGGGTTGGATTAAGCTCTGGATGAGGAGTAAAAACTTTGGAAAGGTGCTGTGCGAATTCCTCGGCCTTATGCTTGTCAGAAGCAGCCCAGGAACCATCACAGCGCCGGAGAGGATGGGAAATGGTGTGGGATTTTAGGATTCTCTTCGTGACATTCCACAGGGAATTGTCACGAGTCGAGAGAGAGGAGAGGTAGGTATTGTAGGATTGGGAACGGAAGATCGCCAACTCCCGCTTTAATTTTCTACAAAAAAAATTATAGGAGCGGCGATCTTCTGGGTGGCGGGTGCGTTGCCATAATGTTCTAGCTCGACGTTTGCTGTTGATGAGGTCTGTCAGGTGTTGTGGTAAATGGCTTTTGTAAGGAATTATTTGGGATTGTTTGGGAGAGGAGGCAGTCCAGGCGGCTTGTTGAATAGCGGTTGTAAAGGAATATACGGCGTCGTCAAGGTCGTTCGGGGTTTTGAGAATCACTCTGAGGTCAATATCATTAATGAGAATTTCGCGGAAGAGGTTCCAGTTGACAGGGCCCCTAATGAATGACGGTGGGATAGGTTTAGGAATAGGTGTTATGGATACATTTAGAATCAATGGACTATGATCAGAGGATAGTTCATCAAGGCGAGCTATGGAAAAATTCAGAGAGCCTAATCCGCTGTGGATGAAGAAGTCGAGGATGTCAGGATTACGGTTAGGATCTGTTGGCCAGTAGGTAGGAGAATCGGGAGGTAGGAGATGAAAGCGTCGGGAGTTGAGTGCAGACTGCAATGTCCGTCCACGAGAATTGGTGGTTCTAGAACCCCACTGTTGGTTCTTAGCGTTTAAGTCTGCACCCAAAATGAAGTGATTACCCAAGGAGTTGAGGAAGGATCCAAATTGGGCAGAGGAAATGGGATGTTTAGGAGGGCAGTATGCTGATGCGATGATAAGCGGAAAGGAAAAGGTTTTGATAACGATGGAAGTTGCTTGTAGGTAATCTTGGGCGGAAATTGGGTGTAAGTGATGGGTGAGGGATCGGCGGACTATGACAGCAGTACCGGCATGGGCTTTGCCGTCTGGATGGTCTGTCCGGTATGTCGTGTATCCTGGTATTTTAAAGTACTGTTTAGTGGTTAGTCTAGTTTCAGTAATGAGTGCAACATCAATGTTTTTGTCCTGCAGTACGGCTGTAAGTTCGTCAGTGTGAGTTCTAACACCATTCGCATTCCAAAGGAGAATGGATAAGGAATTAGGTGAGGTCATTTATGGTTTTTTTAAGGCAGGAATGAGATTTGTTACGAGATTCGTAAGGAGTGATATTAGGGGCATAACAAGGGATTTAATTTCGGAAATAAAGGATGTCATCAAACTGGTAAGGTCTGTGGCGTTTGAAGGAGGAGGAATATGAGAGATTTGTGGTGGATTAGGATTCTTAGGATTGGTTACATTTTGAGAAAGAGGTATATGTGGAATGGATTGAGGTACATTTTGTAGTTCCGGCAGGGCCACGGCTTCAGTACTTTGATTCCCACCTCCAAGTAAGTGGGCAAATGATAAATTGGCATCAATAAGTTTTGAGGGTTCTCTTCTGTTTCTTACTTGTCTTGCTATTTCATCCAGTACTTGAGGTTTTTGAAACCTGGTCCTCAGCTCCTTATAGATTTGGCATCCTTTATAGTTGGCCGGGTGGTCCTTCAGGCAATGAGCACATACAGCTGGTGTTGATTTTGGTTTTGTACACTCCACAGACTTGTGCTGTTCACCGCATTTTACGCATCGAGGTATGTGATGACAATAACTTTTAGTATGACCATATGCTTGACAATTATGGCACTGAATTATCTCTCTCTTTGTGTAAGGTTTTTCAACTCTTACACTGGAATAGTACAATCTATTGAGGTCATAGATTTTTTCAACTCCTTCAGCTGGTTCCAAATCCACAAAAAAGAGAGGTAGAGGAATTTTATCCTTTAGGACGTTAGTGACTTGCCGCACGGAGGTAAGTTAAAGTCATGTATTGCCTGCATAAGATTTATATATATATATATATATATATATATATATATATATATATGTAGCATAAGAGCCCCCCTCTTCGTTGCAAGACAAATTTACAGAGTCTGAAATAATCGATCTTGAAAAATGTTTAATAATAAAAAACATGTGTTAAAGTGGTTAATAAGAATGATTGAGGTTATAACCTGTTCTGTGTTTGTAAATACGTTCTTTTTATTTGTCAACTTATTTGTTCAATAAATATTGTGTGCAAAACTTGTCAGTTTTTACACCGACCTGCCAAATATATATATATATATATTGCCTTTTATATCTTCATCATCGATATGTGAATACTATCTATAACTGTAAAACTCAGATATTTTGATTATCCGTATTTTTGTAGCATTAGCTACTACAGAATTTCTTAAACATTTTAACGTTTCTTCTTAAATTGTTTTTCCTGGCGTTGAATCAAATTACTTTTCTCGGAACATCTTAGGAAATACCATAAAAAAAAAAAAAAAAATAATAAAAGGGGTCACGAAGCAATGTAATAAAGGCTGCTTACTATGGAAATTTAAATAGTTAAAAAGACAGAGTTTGCATAATTACATTTTAACCTCTTCTTTAGGGGGCAGGTGTCGGGAATTTCGGGAACCTAAATTATTCTTAGAATTATTCCTCTGATATACAAACATTATTTCATTTCTAAGAGATCGTTATTTGTTTACCCTTACCAAGTTGAGTTGAATTTTCGTAATGATTTCTAAATATATACAATATATTATTAATATAAAAATTTACAATATGTTTACTGTAAATATTATTATAATCGGTCGTCCTAATTTCAGCTTGCTTCTTTCAGTATTTTTTTCTTCTTAGAAAATTGGAAAATCAGTATGTTTATTTTTTTTCCTTAGCTTCAAGCTCTCACCCAAACATGAGATACACAATATGATAAGACCATTTAATGTTTTTTTTTTGTTATTAAAATGAAATTATAATAAAACGCAATGTTTTAAAAAAATTGTTTATTATTATACTTGTTTCAAGAAATAGTTTTTTTTTTATTAAAAAGAATTTAATGTTTTGTCATGGAAGTGAACAATATTGTCTTAATTAACAACAAAGGAATTGTTATATAATAGTTTGTTGTTAAGTTGTGTGCTTAGTAAAGGGGGGTAACTCTGTAATCAAATATAGTGCTTGGACATAAGATCGAGCCCGTGATAATGCAGATCCGTGTAAAGTTAGCATCTGAGTGGTGAAGTTCTAAATAAGTATTATATTGGGTTGTGTCACATGAAATGTCCGTTTTTGAGGTAAAGGATTTTTATTAAAAATACGATATGAAAACAAGATAATTTTATTCGAAGTATTTACCTTCAATTTCTACACATTTTTCCCAACGTGACACCAACTTTTTTATCCCCGAACTGAAAAACTGAGCTTTGAAGTGAAACAAAATCTGAAAACGCACTTTTCACTTGATCATCATTTTCAAAAAGTTTTCCTTTGACGAAGTTGTTTAAATTCCTGAACAGGTGGTAATCCATTGGAGACAAGTCTGGAGAATATGGTGGGTGCAGAAGAACTTCGTAGCCCAGTTCTTTCAATTTTTGCACGATATGTTTTGAAACATGGGGTCTTGCTGCCGCTTAGTGAGATCGTGAGGTACCCATGTATCGAGCTTTTTTACTTTCTCAATACACTTTAAAAGTCTGGAAACGGTAGATGCACTTGCATTTTGTTGTGCTGACAGTACTTTAACTGTTTGGTAGGGGTTTCCTTCTACTGTATGTTTGAGGACATCGTTGTCTATTACGGACGGAGGTCTTCCTCGGGGCAAGTTTTCCAAGTCGGTATCCCCACCTGAAAACTTGGGAAACCAACGGCGAATGGTCCATTCATTAACACTCTCTTCCCCAAACGCCTTGCAAATATTTATAGCGGTCTCAGCTGCTGAATGGCCGAGTTTAAACTCGTGCAAAAATATTACTCGAAAATCGCGTGTTTCCATGTGCATATTTGGAGGTATACTAAAAAGTGGGCAATTGATTGAGAAGCTGATGTTTATAATACAAAGGAAGAGGATCAGTAACTGTTTACTTTAAATATTTAAACATTCGGAAGAAAACAACAGAGACCTGCAAAATCCTTTATGTATTTCAGAAACCAAAAAAAATGGACATTTCATGTGAAACAACCCAATATTAAGAGGTATTAACGTTTGCAGACGTCCTATGGTACGTTTTTTATTGAACTTCTTCTCATATTTCCTCTAGGGACGTGGAAGCGCCATCCTGTGGTTGGTTTCATCAACTTTCATCTAGATTTTAAATTCCACTGTGTGAATATATTTCATATTTCACCATTATTTATTTTTTAATCCATTTTATTTCTAGAGTTTATCTATATATTGGTTTAATTTATTTTTTCTATAATGGAACAGTGAATGCATTTATTGTATTTATTTTATTTTTTAAATATTTGTATGTGTTTAATAAAAATAATCTGGTGCGCGCAACACACGACTGTCACTTACCTCCGTTATTTATATCAATTTAAGAATCTTTATGTATATTTAGAGATAAAAATAATTAAAGCGATTTGAGAAAATCGTAAAAAAGTGAAAAATGCTTGGTATAAAGTACATCCTCCGGTTAGCTGATTTCGATGAAAAAGATTTTTAACATCTCGGGCGTATAGTTGCTTTAAATACGAAATTTCAGTTTCACAGGACTTTTCGTTTTACCGCCTGGGAGTTACCACACGAACACACACAGAGACCTTTTTGCGGGAATTGGTTATTTGGACTCAAGAGACCCTAAAACGTGTATTTCCGTTGAAAAATGGAATTCGAAAATTTTCACGATCGCAATACTTTCCCTCACTATATATTTCATATAGGTAAGTGAAAGTAAAAATGCATTGTGCTTCATGATTGCTCAGTTTTTTTTTTAAATTCAATACATTACACTCAATTTATGTTTATAAGCCCCTCTGAATTTGTACTATCACTTGGTAGTAACTGTTCTTCCACAGATAGCTCAGCGTAAATACAGTCCATTCCTTTAGTCATCCTTAAATAAAAATCTACATCACTTGCATAAATGCATCAATATAATTTATTGACAGAATATAAGTTTCAGGTATTGGTTCTAACACCTCATCCATTGTCCCACAAAGAAATAAAAATAAACAGATACAGTGAGTCCTGGGGCAAACACTCTGGTAGTCGACGTGGCTACGAGCTGATCAATAGAAGTGGTTTATTTTAAAGGCAGCTTTTCATTGGTGGAATTATCTAACTCCACTCGATAGAAAAGGGCTTTCAACTTGTCCTTCCTAAGTTGTTTCTGTATTATTGCTCACACTTTAGCTGCTCTTTTAAAAGCTTTGCAAAAGGTTTGGCGCTGCCTCCTGTTTTTATTTTCTAAGAAAACTTTCTATTCGTAATGGAAATACTCTATTTGTTTAGATCATTGTTTAGCCCTATTATTTTTTCGTTAAGATAAACGTTCTATTAAGTATTAAAATCCCTTGTTCTTTTAAGGTAAGCTGCGTTTTTGTATTACCTTTTCAATAATAAAACATTGTAATCAACCCAAAGAAATTATTAAATATTTAATTATTCGGATATATTACAATCTGTCACTATGGACAATCATGATATTGCTATAAGATTACATTCATAGAATATTTTATAATATATATATATATATATTATATATATATATATATATAAAAGGAGAGTCAAATTACATAAAATGAAACTAAAATAAATAAAGGTATATAATAACAAAATTTATAAATTAAATAAATATTACGGTTAACAAAGAAATAAACAAAACATGAACACGCTCATGCTTATATACAAAATTTACAATTTTCTGGGGAACCCCGAAAGGAGTCCGCCTTCCCCTCCCCCCCCACTTGTGGAAGGAAAAGCAGAATCCGAGGGATCCCAGCGCCTCCCTCTCATCCGCATCACTAGTCAGAGCCAGCGGAAGCTGAGTGAGGGCGCCCAAAGATATTAAAATAAAGGTTTTAAATTTCAGGATGCGGAGTATATGTTTGTCTAAGCATTAGAGAAAATACTGTAATTTCATCATAGCAGTTTTGGTTGTAATTCTTCTTGGATACAATTGAAAGAGTAGCTGGTTCGTCCTATTGTAATTTTTTATTATTTGAAAATTATGTATCCTTCAAATCCATTTTGAACATCTGATAATTCTTTTTTTTTTTTTTTTTTATACCAATTAAGAATAACTTGGTAGAGGCTGTTATTTTCCCAAAACTATCCTCTTAACAGTTTTTTATTAATCCAATTCTTTTTTTTTCATGATGTGAAAAAAATATGACTAATTAGTATCGATTCTATGAAAAGTAAAACTAAACTAATCATAGCTTAGTGCTTCCCTTTCGAAGTCCCACAGAGCACCTAACATTCCTAAAAGATCAAGCGATTTTAATCAACGCTCTAGCCTACTGATTTAAGATTAAAAGTTCAGCGAAAACAGTTAAAACCTTTGATTGAAATCGGCAATCCTTTTGATTGAATTTTCGAAATCGATTTAAAAGATTTTGGAAACTCCATGAATCTTCATCTGGTAAAATATTGACGCCTATCTTAAAGTTAATATTAAAAACCTGAAAATGACATCAAGTAATAAGTAAAAAGAATGACCGCGGATTTAATTTATTTTAAATATATATATTTCTAATGTGTATATTCTAATGTATATATATATATATATATATATATATATATATATATATATATATATATATATATATATATATATTTAAATACGATATTACCTTCATAGTATCAATATAACATGAGATTATTGTTAATCTCCCTCGCTTTGTGATGCTCTGATACAGTGGTTTCTTACTAGTGATCCGCACACCCCAGGGGTCCGCGAGATGTCATTGGGAAATAATTTTGAATAACCTTAACATGAAATGTTTGTGAATCCTTGGCTTTTAAATATATTCATATACTCTACACGGACAAATTTAAAATTCTAAGTGACATAATTGCTTGTCTTTACTCACAGGTGCCAGCTACTGCACAATCAAAACCTTGAAATTGTTCGTTTTATAAAATTTCGAAAAAAATGACCTTAAATGACAAATTTATCGTTGAAAATGATGAACAAAAATTTGATTTTATTTTTAGTATTAGAATAAATACCTTGTATAAGTTTTTTTTTTTTTTTTTTTTTTTTTATTGAGATATATTACAATTTGTTACAAAATGAACAATAATAATATTGATAAGAGACCACATTCATACTATATATACAGAAAATAATAATAATGGTCAAATTACATAAAATAGAACATAAATAAATTCATATATATACAATAAAATAATAATAATAAATAAAAAACAAAACAAATCGAAACAAAAACCTATTATTGTGTATAAGTTTTAAATTTGAAGTTTTATTCACTCAAGCTCATGGGAAACGGACGATATTGAAGTGGGAGTTCTACATTTTTTCTATCCAGGCTCTTTTAGAATGAAGATCTATAAAGAGTATCTGCCTTAGTCCACAGGCTCTGGGCCACCATTTTACGTTCCCTCTGAACAATAGAAAAGTTATTCCTTCCTTTAAAAAAAAATGTTTAAGAGATTGAAATAAACTCTTAGTGTCTTCTATTTTCTTCATTTCTATTTACAAAACTAGGAAATTTATATATTACAGAGTTTCGGCAGAGGTATAACGCAATCTAAGTACGTGATAAGCTTTAGCACCATAAAAATGTGCATATATATGTATATATATCTAGTAATTTAGGTGGTCCTTCCCATTGAAATGATTGTATCAAGGTGCCCGAGAAAATTGTTTTTTGTGAACCACTGCTCTAATAGATAAATTTTACATTAACAAACACCCATAGAATTTTATTTTACACATTTACATTTTATTTCAAATACACTAAATGTAGTAAGGGAGAATTTCCTTGTTTTGTTTTTTTAATAAAAAAAAATGATTTTTATTACTTAATAATCCTACCTTAGTAAGGTATATATATATAAACCACACTTAGTCATTCATTGTGGTGCCTCACAATTAAAACCACAATACAAGCTTTTATGCTAGTATTTTTTATTCAATTTTAAAAATCATGAAATACAATGATTGTGGTATTTCATAAGTTGATAACAAAAATCAATGGAGTAATTACAAAGTAGATTATGTCTGCAAACCAAAAGATTCGCAAGGCATAAACCGTCTAGCTAAATGCAACACGGTTTGATGGAATCAAATAAATATTAATGTATTCCTATGATTGTTCTGTAATACGAAATATTGTAGCCTATTTATATTGTACATCCCGCACTTCATCCAACCATACATCTCATCAAAAAGAATAATTAAGAGCCAAATGTTTCTATTTGGCCTAACGTATAAAAAAATTACTAAATTGTATCCATTTTCAGCAAATTACGGGACATATTAGAAAACCTACCGTAAAATGGTAGGATTTGACACAATGAAGGGTTTATGAAGATAAAACCGCTTATCATTGGGTTTGACTTCTCAATCCATATATTTATTATTACAGCTTAGGTTTTGAGGTTTTAAGGAGTTACAAGTACTACTTACAAAGGTATGGACCACTACCTTTCTCCAAAGAATCTAAAAGAATACTGCTTTCGACATGTGTAATCTACAACTTAATTACAATGGAAACATATTAGATACATCTTGAAATTTCAGTATATTTTAGGCAGCTGATACGTGTCCATTTTCCGGTTGGTAGTACGCATGCAAAACCCAAATACACAGCTTGTTCTAAAAACACCACGTAGCAGCAATTTATTTGATTGAAAATATTAATACATGTGGTGTCAATCCAATCGTTTGGTTAAAAGTTATTAACCTTTAACTGGTGAAGGTATCTTTAAAGTTTTGTGAATCCCATTGTCCCGATCTGATCGGCTTGTGAAAGTAAACCTGACATTTCCTGTCTCGACATGATTGCAATATAGCATCCATTTCCCGTCAGTTTTTATCCGGATTTTTTTTAGGACAGTGTTATTGGGGCTCTATGGACCCCACCTCACCATTACTATTTGGATTTATTGAAAGTGTGTTTTTCAATTCGTTAATAGAAATGGGGAAAAATCCAGGAGAATTTAACACATATAGACAGGAGACCCCTCCGAAGAAAAGGAGATGATATTTTTGTCCAATAAACAAGGATATGAAGTCATCTTTAGTTATTATTAAATGTGAACAAAATATTTGTGGACAATGTTCGGATTCCTATTGCAAAACTGTGTCTAATTTTAGCAGCACATACTATATATATATATATATATATATTATATATATATATATATATATATATATATATATATATATATATATATATATATATATATATATATATATATATTATCATTTTCTGTTTTTTTTAAATATGGTAAAATATAAGATAAGGACTTGTTTATATATTATTATAAAAAAAATTATTAATAAAATGTATTTAATAATACCAGGCATTCAGTAAATTTTATAAGCTTCCTTCCGTATGGTACCTATTGAAAATAGGTTGAATTAACGAATTTTTACAAGAATAAACAATTTTAGATGTTTCAGGATTTAAAAAAAAAAAAAAAAAAATTAGGTTTGAGAGACCCCACCTCACCAATTTTGGCTATAAATTTCACCTTACCAGTTAAAGTTTAACAAAGCATAAAAGTAGTAGGGGATTAAGATTATTTTAAAATATAAGTTGTTAATGGCTTTCACCATTCAAATATATTAGATACATAAAGAAATTTAGTAAAACAATTTCAATAAATGAAATCTTGTTTGAGTAAGTAAAACACTTATATGTGTGTTTAGTCAATACATAAAATAAAAAAAGGTGTTAATTTCGTAATCAGATACAGTCGTATTGACTGATTGGAAATTCAAATTCTAGGGTTCCAAAGTCTACAGGGCAGCTCACCAAGGGATACGATTACAACTAAGGTCTGTAATACTTGCACTGTTTTTTTTAAAACAATTTGATTTTTAACGATCCCTACCGACCATCGCCGAAAACGTCCGAACATGGACACACGGTCCGGCGGACGCTGATTCAATCCCAACATTCATTTAAAGGCTTCCTCTTTGTGTAAGATCTCCTAGAACAAGATGGTTTACATAAAATATAAAAAATAAAACTTAAATTTTTTTTTTTTATGATATATTCATTGTTGGCTGTTGTAAATTTAAAAGAGATTACAATAATTACTTCAACATCACATCTATAATGTAATATATACATAGAATAAAGATTTAATTAAGAAACTAATATTTTTACAATAGAGTTTTTCTTTCTTTTATGCTTATTTTAATTACGCTGGTGCCTTTCTGGACATTGCTCAGGCATTCGACCGGATCTGGCACGTTGGCTTGCTTTTCAAACTAAATACCCAATTACCCCATTCTCAAATCTAATCCTAAGACCCTATCTTTCGAATCGTTCCTTCTGAGTCCATTGTGGTCAAAGTTCTCCACGTGTTACCCAATCGAGGCCGGTGTACCTCAAGGAAGCGTCCTAGGTCCTGTACTCTATATCTTGTATTACAGCTGATATACCTTAAGATCCTGATACCTTCCTAGCATCTTTTGCCAATGATACTGTCATTTTATCAACCCATTTAGACCCAGAACTATCATCTTTCCATCTCCAAGGACACCTCTCCTTGATTGAACATTGGAGCAAAAATTAGCGTATCATAGCCAATCAATCCAAAAGTAAGCACATTCCCTTCACCCTCCGACGCAATTCCTTCCACAAGTTCATTTCAACTCTATACCACTTCTCTGTTCCGAAACAGTCCTGTATCTTGGTTTCCTACTAGAAAAAAGACTAACCTGGAACCCACAAACTCGACTTAAAAGACAAGAGCTCAACAGAAGATAAGGACAGTTATATAAACTACTGAATAGAACATCACAACTTTCCTATGAAATAAACTATTAATTTACAAGACCATTCTCAAACCTATGGTGGACCTACGGAATTGAACTATGGGGAACTACTAAATTTTAGAACATCAAACGTTTCCAATCCTTTTAGTCCAAACATTTTAGAACAATAGTTAATGCTCCCTATTATGTTACAAACAAGACCTTACATCATGACCTCAAGATCCCTTATGTCCTTTATCTCATCCCATCCAAATACTCAACCTTCCATCAGAAACTTACTCTTCTTCCTAATCCCCTGGCACAATCACTATCTATAACCAACCATCCTTATAACCCTAGGTTGAGGCGGCAGTAGCGAGAGATTTCTAATAGATATGCGAATGGAGTACTGGCAATTGTCAACTTATAGCGAGCTATATCTATTTTTTTATTTCGCCCGAGGCCAGGAGATCTCAGCGCTTCTTATTCGCGTCACCGGTCTAATAAGCATTGGAGACCACAGACTCTCAGGCATGAGTGGAAGAAATTGGCCATTGCCAGCTCTCCAATGTCATATTTAAAGAGATCTCTGGCCAGAACTACCGTTTCAACATATGAGAGGGTTGCAGGGATGATTGGAACTAAATAAGAATTGTGCCAATGGTTTAGGTAGTGAATAAGCAAGAATTTTAAATGGATGTAACACTAAAAGTATTAGCTAGAAAAATATTTTATCTACGGTTTTATATTCAGGATAAGTTACATAATAACTGTTTATGAAAATAAAAAATTAGAGCGGTAATGTCTGGACGATTTCAAATGGAATGACCCATATTTAGAAAAAAAAAAGAGATATTGCAATATGGCTTCGATTGAAAATTTCATTCGTAAAGTACTAAAATTTTAATAAAGAAATGAGATATTTTAGGAAGCCTTGCTTATGAGAGATCATTTTTCTTATGTTTCTATTCCAGCTTCCTCTCTTTCAATCCGGCACAGCTCACTGATTGCTTCTTATTTTCTTCATCTTTTTCTAGAAAAGCTTCTCTCTCATCTTATGAACCCTATTCAATTCCGTCTTTTCAATTTAATGATAATTTATTATTTAAAAGCTAATTTTCTTTATCCGAACGGTTTATTTACACATAACGTTTCAACGATATTTCTAAGATTTTAAGGCAAAGAAAGTTGAGGAATAATATCCGTCCCATTATGAAAATGGTAGATGGATTTTCAAGTGAAGATATTATACGTATAAGAAAGAGCGGTGAACATTAATATTAAATGGTTGTTAAATATTTCTGAATATCCCATGAAGGCCATTAGCTTTGTTTTCCCTACCAACTTACTTCGTTACACATTTTTTATCAACTAAGTAAATCTTTTCAACTTTATTATTAAACAAACTTTAAAATATAAAATTTTAAAAATGTATACATACTTTCCCTTTTTTCCTGTAAAGAATTTCTCTTAGTTTGTTATGATGGTAAGAGTATGTTATCAAGCCTGGAGTAATATCTTAAATTAAGAGAAATATTAAGACAGAAATTTTAATGGTGAGTAAGTAGTTGTTTTTTTGTGAATTTCGGGAGAAAATATTTCTGATTTTTGTTTTATTTTCTTAAAACCTGTTGTTTTTAAACAATTGAAAAAAAAATTGAAATTATCTTAGTCAATCTGATCCAAGATTCCCTCAGAACAATCATACATACATATGTATAATATATATATATTGTTTGATCAGTTCTCGACTGTTGATAAATTAAGTTTGTGTTGTTCTTAGGTTTCAGTCAATGAATAAACAATTTTATCTATGCGACGTTTCGAGAATTTATTGTTCTCATAATCATGCCTTAACAGTGAAAATAAAACAAAAAACAGAACTTTAATATTCTTATACAATAATTAATATATGTATATATATATGTATATATATATATATATATATTTATTTGTTCATAATTATTATAATTGTATTTATTTAATATTATTATCACGTGAATATTACAACAATGGATTATAGAATGATTTTTCTTTAACATTCTGTATGTTTCGTGAACAATTTATGGTAAATATTAGTATGTACAATTTACTGTTAATAACTGGGCAATAATATACTACTACTCAATTCCAGTTTTGAGCAGTCCGAAGCCACTCATGAATTCAAAGTTCGAGGTCACTCGGAATGGAAATCTCTTTCAATGTCACCGTTCTCTCATTTTTAATTTATTCTTTTTTTACTTTCCACATCTTATCAGAAAAATAAGGCATAGCAAACGAAATTGTCAAAAAAAAAAAAAAAAAAAAAAAAATTAAACAAAGGAGTATAGACCAAAGGTGCATTGAATATTTTATCTATTTGAATATTTTTCTTTTTTTTTGAAATCTTGTTAAAGAAATCATTGTATTCAGGATAGTTTTTTTCTTCTTTTAAGGACTTAAAAAATTTTCTCCCTTGGAACATTTAAAAGATAATTTTTTTGTATTAGTTGTTTGTTTTTGTAGCAGAAGAGCCCCCCTCTTCGTTGGAAGGCAAATCTAAAGAGGCTGGAATAATCGATCTTGAAAAATGTTTGATTATAAAAAAACATTTGTTAAAGTTGTTAGTAAGAGTAATTGAGGTTATAATCTTTTCTCTGAGTGGAAATGCGCCTTTTTATTCGTTAATTTATTTGTTCAATAAATATTATGTAAAAACGTATTTATGTTTTACTCCGACCTACCTCATTTTATTTTATGGCTGAAAGTATTTTAAGTTAATACTACTAATAGATTAACTAAGGCTCGGTTAGATCAACAAGCGATGAGCAAAATTCATTTTTTATTTTTATTTTTTTATTTATTAAAAGATAATACGATCTGTCACATACTGGGGCAATGAGTATTACTGCGATAAGAAATCTTTCATCCCATACGTACATCGTAAATTTAAAAAAAATAGAATAAAATTAAATGTAAGAGGGCCTAGACGCTAAGTTTTCAAAAAATCTTTTCTATTTTTTTTTTAAACTTTAGTTGATTTGTTATAATTTATAACACTATTTCTCGATGTTAATAGTGATAAAACGGGTGAAAATGAAGTATGAACGTGTAGGATAACAAACTGAATTAGATAACATCTGACGTATTTTCCAGTTTTAATTTGTTTTCCAAACAGGGGCTCCGAGTTGTAGACCATATTTCCTCAGCTCTTGAATGCAAAGAGTATTGTTCTGGTGCGTTTCTGGACATTGCGCAAGCTTTTGACCGGGTATGGCACACTGGATTACTCTTCAAGCTGAAAACCCATTTACCCCAGTCTCTATACCTCATTCTCCGATCCTATCTCTCAAACCGTTCCTTCCGCGTTCGCTGTGGTGTAGAATTTTCTAACCTTTATCCCGTTGAGGCCGGTGTTCCTCAAGGCAGCGTCTTGGGACCCGTCCTCTACATCCTTTACACTGCTGATATTCCTACACATCCTGATACCTTTCTGGCAACTTTTGCAGACGACACCGCCATCCTATCATCCAGTTCCAATCCTGAAACAGCATCCTTAAACCTGCAAAGACACCTTTCTCTTATCGAAGACTGGTGTAATGCTTGGCGCATAAAGGTGAACGAAGCCAAATGCAAACACGTTACCTTCACTCTTCGACGAAACTCCTGTCCGCCAGTTTACTTCAATTCCATTCCAATTCCTCCTTCAGATACAGTCCGGTATCTTGGCTTACTATTAGACAAAAGATTGACTTGGAACCCACATACAAGACTTAAAAGACAAGAACTCAACCGACGATTCGGACAGTTATACCGACTACTCAACAGAAAATCTGAACTTACAGTTGACAACAAATTATTAATCTACAGGACAATACTGAAGCCCATCTGGACCTACGGACTTGAACTGTGGGGGACAGCTAAACGTACTAACATCAAACGCATTCAATCCTTTCAATCCAAAGTCCTCCGTACAATAGTAAATGCTCCTTATTATGTCTCCAACTATACCTTGCACCACGACCTTAATGTTCCTTTTATTTCAGACCTGATTCCATCCAAATTTTCCAAATTCCACCAGAATCTCATTCATCATCCTAATCCTCTAGCTCAATCCCTATCCAGCCCCACCCATCCATACAACCCACCTAGAAGGTTGAAACGGCAGTGGCCTCGTGATCTCTTATAACATGTATATTGGAGTTCTAGCATTGGCTAGATTCTCCACTCACGTGCTGTATGCTTGTGAATTGTATATAGGTATGAATGACTATTGTATATATTTTTATTGATTTTATTTTGTCTATATGTATATTTTATTATTATTATTATATAAATTTATAGTTTTGTATATATCGTGTGAATGTAGTATGAATGTTGTACGTTATCACTATTAAAAATGTCCTGAATTGGACAGATTGTAATATTGCTCAATAAATAAAATAAAAACAAAAAAAAACAATTTGTTTTCCACAAATTGGAACAGTAATTAATGTAGATTTATAACATATTGTTGGAAAGCTAAAGATTTTAGAAACAAAACTAGCTAACATAAGTAGTTGTTAGAAAGTACTACACAGGGATGAAAAACGAATAAATTTAAGTAATAATTGTAGATAATGATTCAGATTATTATAATATTAGGTCTAAAATAAATGTTTCAATCAAATCTCAATGTAAATTTAAAAAAACAAAAACAATTCAAACCCAAGTTCATTTAATATTTCTTAAATTGATTTTTTTTAAATCGTCGATAATCGAAAGTGGTGTTTTGCTTACCAAATTTTTATTGTTTCTATTTACGCACTTTTCTTATGTTCGTTTAAGTTATATAGCGACATACACCTGTCTTGTTAGTCTTGTTAATATATTATGAAAATATTAGAATTATTGGTTTAATGGGAATATCATTAAAATGCCTCTTTTACAATAACAGTTAAGCTTTAGGTACTTTTTTTCATCTATACTGATAAAACCGACTTACTAACAGTTATATGCTATTTCAGGGAAACAGAGATATTGGTGGTAGTGTGCTGGACTTGTGCAAGCCGATTACACCGTATTAATATATACAATTGGCAGATACTGTTACAGTGGTGGATCAGTCCATATTGTGGTTGGCATGTAATTGTGTTTCATTCACGCGCAGCACAACTGCTTTGAGCAGTGTAATTAAACGGTAATCATCATTAAACCGTGATATTCAATCTTTTATTTTGGCATTTCTCTTCCCTGGATATAACTTATCTAAATTGCTATTTGTCTACCCTTATATAAGAAATTTTTCTCAAGCTAATACAATTTGGATCCTCCATTTAAAATTAAAATTGTTTATTATTTTATTATTTCGGCCCGGTTTTTGACCTTTTGTTTCAAAAATACTTAACAGGTAAATATTTAAAATCTACATGATCTCTCATAAAACAGCGTGGTTATTTTGCTGTAGGCCTATTCTTAATAATAAGATCTTTATTTATATGCATGTAAAAATTTACAATATATTTATTTGCTTTTATTTATAGCTACATGTATGAATATAGAACTTCCGATATTACAGTCTTTACGGGTGTAAGGTAATCTTGATTTGCTAATAAATAACAACGCAGTAATAACAAACTAATGTAATTAAATAATAAGGCCATGAATAAAAAAGCCCAACTCCACTAACAATAAAGGTCAGACCATCGCCAGATTAGAATAAACCATTTAAGCATTCAAACAATTCTACAATTTTCATTAATTTTTTTTTATTCCATTATTTACTGTTTACTTTATATTGCTAATATTAATTGTTACTGTAACCACTGAAAGACGCTGGAATATAATTAGTATTTACATAATGACATTAGTTATTCATGATATTTGGACGAGTTATCTTTTTCTTGAAGCTATCTTGTTACGTTCATCCACTATTAGATGAGGTAAAAAATTAACGGAAATAAATGACAAACAAGCATGTTATAGTTTCTTTTAATAAAAGAGACAAATAAATTCTAATATATAGCATTTTGTTAGTGATGCGTTCTACGATTAATATTTAGATTTCAAAGCAGGAAATGAAGTAGGAAAAATATTACCAGCTGTATATGCGTATGTGTGTAAATATATATATATATATATATATATATATATATATATATATATATATATATATATATATATATATATATATATATTTGTTATTGTTAAAGTGATTTTCCACCTTGATGAGAGTGATTGAACTTGAATACATGACTTGGTATTATCCCTCTTTGCCTCCCAATACCTCTTCATCCTCTCAGAAAGACCCTTTTTTCCCTATAAATCCAAATATTCTTTTTTTTAATTTCTATATTTTCAATTTTATTTCGGCATTAGGTGCGGTGCTCACAATCTTCGATATTGAACAGTTAAAAGTCCCTCTGGGCCTCATTCAGGCATTTACTCTTTGTTATGAAATTGAATAGCTTCTTAGTCATTCATAATTCCTAATAGGTATAAAACCTAACCTGGCATTTTACTTCCAATAACATATTATTTTATACTTTCATACTTGCAAACACACATTTTTCCGTGAAAGTAAGGCTCTCTTCCGTTATGTACGATAAATTAAGGCAAGTGTACCTCAAGGCTGTGTGTTAGGGTCAATGTTTTTTTTTTAACTTTATTTATCAGTCTGGCCAGTGACGGCATCAAGGCAACATATAGAGCTCCCACAGTTTTTTCTTTGTCAACCGTAATTATAATTATTTTTCCAAATTTTTTTTTCACAACTTTTTAAAGTGTACACTAGGTGAACTAAGTGTCTCACTATTTCACTCAAAAACAAAATCTAGCGTGATTACAGTAGAATAAAGTTCGTTGTTTACTGGGATATACATAGAAGAGAAGCAGTTAATCCCTAAAACTTTTAAGGATTTAGTTGCAACAACTCTACGTAAACATCGCCACAGTGAGTAAACAATATAAATAAATATAAATTGTTGATAATTAAAAAAAATGGTGCTGTGTTCGGTGTGTGAAAACGCTATCACACGAGATGACAGGAGCAATTTAAGTTGTAACAAATGCCGCGTAATTTACCACGGCAAATGTTGCAATTTGAGCGATAAAGAGATTGAGATTATAAAATCTCAAAAAAAGAGCTGGGTATGTAAAATGTGCGAGCAGGGAAGAAAGACCGATCAGGGTAAAGATAAATCGTTTAGCCCGCCCAGAAGCTCGCCTAAGATCGACGAACCGTCATCAGCAGATATACTCGCCGCCGTGAATCGACTTAGTACCGACATCAATGAAGACATAAAAAGTATTAAATCCTCCTTGGAAAAATACGGGGAACTAAGTTTTCAGTTAAATGACCGTCTAACGAAAATAGAACAACATCTTGAGGGTCAGAATAAACACTTAGAGGAAGTCACGACGGAAAATAAAATGCTAAAATCCCGAGTGAGCGAACTGGAGGTCCGCCTCAATAAAGCCGAGCAGGGTCTACTCTGCAGGTCTATTGAAATTCGCGGCATTCCGGTACGTCCGGGGGAAACACCAGCGGCCCTTGTGACCAGCGTAGCGGCAGGCCTGGGGGTTAAGATCAAGCCGGAGGACCTGGACATGGTCGAGCGACGCAGGCCGAAAAAGGATGACCACCAACCGCCTTCTGTCATCGCGCGGTTTGTACGACAACCAACGCGTGACGAGTTAGTGATGAATAGAAAAGTTAAGAGAGACTTCTCGACGCGGGACATCGGATGGCAAGAGAATGACTCTCACCGAATATATCTTAGCGAAGAGATGTCTCCAATGAACAAGCGTCTATACTGGCTCGCCAGGCAGAAGAGGTTAGAGAAAAAAATTAAGTACGTGTGGTTTGCTTCCGGCAGAGTGCGTTGCCGTAAAGAAGATGGCAACCCGGTCGTCTTCATCGACAAAGCTCAGGACCTAGACGTGTTTGGCTGACTTGTGGGCACCCGTCTACCCAACGGCTATGAACCGGAAACCACTGGATCTACGGAAATACTTTGTTTTTCAAGACTTATTTTTTTGAACTTTATGTTTCTTATTCAATTATTTTGTTTTTTTAACAGATGTTATATTATTATTTTCAATTGTTTCACTACAAAGGCTTTCTTTATTATTTTCAGTTTATATGCAGTTGATTGTTTATCATATTATTGCTCCAGCGTCTTCCCTTTCAATCTGTTTACTTTTCCACCACCTTTCCCGTATGTCTAATGCCCTAATCACCTGTCATGTTAACGCCCAGTCCTTACCCGCCCATTTTGACGAATTTTTCCAATACTTTACCGATAACTTCTACCACATAATAGCAGTTTCCGAAACCTGGTTAAAACCTTACATCCCTTCCTCTTCCGTTTCCCTTCCTGATCATTCCCTAATTCGCCATGACCGGGTTGGCCGGACTGGCGGTGGTGTAGGTCTTTATGTTCACAATAGCCTAAAATCCAATGTCTTAGAGATCTCTTCTGCTTTCGAATATCCTCATATTGAATTCCTTTTCGTCGAAATCTCCTACAATGCAAACCCTCTCCTCTATGCTGTGGTGTACCGACCCCCTTTAGTACCTTTTGATCCATCCTTTGAATCTGTCCTTTACAACTACATCCCTCTGTATAATAATATCATAATAAGCGGTGATTTTAACACCAACCTCCTTTCTGACTCCTATGATAGACATTACCTTGATAACCTCTTCTTCTCTCTTCACCTGTTCATCGTTCCATATGCTCCAACTCATCACACTCTTCATTCCGACACTTGGCTTGACCTAAATATTATAGATTCCGAGCGAAACCTTCTTTCCGCTTCTCAAGTGCCTGTTCCCTTTCTATCATCTCACGATCTTATCCAAATTTCATACAATTTCCAAACTTCAGCGTTCCTTCCCAAAACATCAACTTTCCGAAACCTAGATAATCTCACCCGAGACAATATTTTACTCGACCTAGAATCCATGAATTGGAATACAATTTATACCTGTTCAACTATTGACCCAATGGTTGACATTCTCACTTCCAATCTCCTCAGTATCCTAGACAAACATGCTCCTCTCAAAACCTGTACCTTCCGTCGCCGTCCCGCTCCTTGGATGAATCCAGAAATAAAAGACCTACAAAAGAGGCGTGAGGCAGCCCGGAGACGCTTTAGACGTACAAGACTAACAGAGGACTATCAAGCGTACAGGGCACTCCGCAATCTTACTCAGGCAACAATCAGACAGGCAAAAACAAATTACTTTCACACAGCCTTCTCCTCTACTCCTGATTCCAAGTCAAAATGGCAACTCCTCCGGAAACTCTCACTCTGCAAATCATCTTCTTTACCAGTCTCTCAAGTCTCACCTGATGAATTAAATTCTTACTTCTCATCCACCTCCTCTGATACTTCTACACTATCTCCCCCCGAGTTTTCAACAATCCCATCATTTAACCCTGATAATTTTTATTTTTCCGATATCTCACCAACTGACCTTATTTTTTTTTTTTTTTATTTTTTTTTTTTTTTTTTTTTTTTATTTATTTTTTTTTTTGTTCACCCCTACCTCGCCTTTGAAGGCTATACGGGGGTTTCTCAGACCAGGGAGTGAGGGCGGGGTATAAATGCCGAGATAAAAGTCCTCCCGGTACTGAGACTCGAACTCGTAATATTATGGTTTCCAATTTTTGGTTCTCTGTGGTTGCTAGGCAACGCGCGTCAACGTAACGCGCGCTAACCTACTCGGCTACCCCGCCCACCAACTGACCTTATATCCTCTATTATGAAATCCCATACCAACTCCATAGGATTTGATGGAATACCTGTAAAGTTACTAAAATTATTCCTTCCCGACATCCTACCAGTTCTTCTTTTCATATATAATTTTTTCCCTTCAAAATTCCGTATATCCTACTAGTTGGAAAAAAGCAATAGTTCATCCTATAAATAAAACCTCTAACCCTATATTCCCTAAAGACTATCGCCCAATTTCCATCCTATCTAACCTTTCCAAACCTTTAGAAAGAATAGTCCAGTCACAATTGTCTAACTTCCTCGAAAAGTCCAAACTTCTTGATCCTCTCCAATCTGGTTTCCGACCCGGCTTTTCCACACAATCCGCCCTCCTCAAAATCACTAGTGACATACATACTGCCATAGACGAAAAGAAACTGACAGTACTAATACTTCTAGACTTCTCAAAAGCTTTTGACTCACTTGATCACTCTATCCTTTTTTCCAAGCTACAGTCTCTATCCTTCTCCAACAGCACTATACATTGGTTTAAATCATTTCTCTCTAATAGGACTCAAGCTGTAACCATTCCTAACCATCCTCTATCTTCCTTCCTTGGTCTCTCGGCAGGTGTGGCCCAGGGTTCAAGCATATCTCCTCTCCTTTTTAATTCCTATATCAATGATCTTCCCAATTCCGTCCATCACTGCTCCCACCACTTATACGCTGACGATTTCCAGATCTACTTATCCTTCTCTCCCTCCGAGTGTCTAGTAGCATTTGCCAATATTCAGGAAGACCTAGATAGAATCTGTGCCTGGGCAACCCTAAATAAATTAAGGCTAAATGCTATGAAAACTCAAGCCATTGTTATAGGTTCCAATTCCCTCCTAAGATCCCATACTACATTTCCAACTCTAACCCTAAATGACCACCCAATCATCTTCACTTCCTCTGTCAAAACCTGGGGATAACCATTGACCAAACCCTCTCCTGGAAACCCCATATTGCCCAATTATCCCGTAGAACAATAAGTACCCTTAAATTTTTCCATCGCTCCCGCCATCTTCTTCCGCGATCCACCCGTAAGCTCCTTGTCTCCTCACTTATTTTCCCCCACTTTGACTACTGCTGCGGGGTATATGGTGGACTCTCGATTGCGCTCGAGGACAGGCTTAAGCGAATTATGAACATATTTTTAAGATTTGTCCTCGGCACACCGAGGAGGTCTCATGTGACCCATTTATACAGCGAGTTAAAGTGGCTCCTTCCCTCTATCCGCAGACAATATTTCCTGAGATCATACCTTTACCAAACCATCCACTCCCAGCTACCTCCCTATATCCACAGTCTTCTGCAATTTAAATCGTCAATCCACTCCCTTGAAACAAGATCACGCCATTCCGACCTTTATATTCCTATCCATAGAACAAAAACTTTTGATCACTCCTTTCTTGTCCGCTCTACTACTCTCTGGAATTCCTTACCTACTCATATCCGCCATGCTTCATCCCTACCATCATTCAAATCTCAGTTGTTCCAGTACCTACTGTCATCCCAAACAGACGCTGAACTACAAGCCTGATATTTCAAATCAAATTTCAATTCATACAGAAAATTTATTATTTATTGTTTATATTAAACTCAGTTAATGAATATGTTATTATGAACCAGTTTTAATGTTTTATTTTATTCAATGCTTTAATCTATAAGATGTCATGTATATTACTCTTTTATTTTATTTACTCTTTTATATACTTTAATCCACTTTTTTTTTTTTTTCTCTGATACCATTGTAAATAAAAAATTATTATAATCCTTTGGTCTTTTGGCCAGACACATCGTATATCGTAATTGTACATATCAATTGTTCTTAAGGGACCCTGTCCCAGAATAATAAAAAAAAAATTTCTATTACTATTTCTATTTCTATTATAATCTACACCGGTCACTTTTCCGCGACAATAAGCAGATGCGCTGTATATATATTGTAAGAGATGGCATGTCAGGAATGAGGGAGGCCAGTACCCAGCGGCACCTCCTCCTAACGTGAAAATCACAAGTTTTAAACAAGGAGATCTCTTAACCAGCTCCTTTTCAGCCTTCTTCTGGTGGGTTCCGGCAAGTCCGTTGTCGCTATGTTTTGAATGAGTGTGTTGTAATATTCGTGAAGTTTGTCATGGAATCTCTTGTATGAAGTATGAATGTAGTCTTGAACAGTAGGTATATGTAGGTCTGTATGTTAAGTTTTGTTACTGACGTACCAAGGTGAGCGTGTTATTAGTCTCAGCGTTTTCGATTGAAAAGTTTGTATTTTTTTAATGTGAGTCTTTTTAGCGGTTCCGAAAATTTGAGATGCATATGTCCATAATGGTTTTAAAAGGTAGGTATAAGTATTGAGTCGTTGTCTAATTTTCATTGTGGATCGTTTATGAAGAATAGAGTACGATAGTTTCAATCTCCTGTTTAGGCATAAAGGTTTCTGTTTAACGTGTGGGCCCTAGCTCATTCTTCTCTCAAAGGTGAGTCCTAGGTAATTAACTGTAGGGTCAATGTTATTTAACATATATAAGTCAGACTTTTGCAAATAAATCAGCAATCTTTTGTTCAGCTAAAAATCTTGTTCAACCGACATTCACTCACCAAAACCACATTAATAATGTTGCTGTTAAAGTTACTAGGTGGAAAATTAATATGAATGAGTCCAAGAGTGTTCATGTGGTATGAACTTTAAACCATAAGCATTCTCCTCCCATTTAGTTTAATGATATTTCAATTCCTGCATTGAAGAAAAGTTAAGGTATTCACTTGGACAAAATACTGACTCGAGGAATACACACACATTTGGCAAAAATGTAAATCACTTAACGATGTGGTATTTTATCTTGGTTACTTGACAAACGTGACGTTCTAAATTATTGTTAACCAACAAAATTACTCTTTATAAAGTTTTGCTAAAACCAAACTGGACGTCTAGATGCAAATTTAGGGCTCTGTAAAACCATCAAATATTAAAATAATACAGTATTTTTAGTTGACAGTGCTATGTAAAATAATGGATACGCCATTCTACGTGACATATGACGTAATACATAACGACTTGAACATTCCAACGATTTCAGCCACAAAATACTGACATCCAACATAAATCCACTAACAGCAACATTAAAATACTCTAGCAATCTTTAAAACCAAGAGAGATGGTGATCTCTTAACGTACTTTTCTGTGAGGAGCCACTGCTTCAGCAGTTGACACATTTATTGAAAAAGAATAGCAGGCTGCAAATTTTATTGAATGTATGTTAAATGTGTCTTTTATCTATACTAATAATATAAAGTTGAATAGTTAGTTTATTTGAACGCGCTAATCTCAGAAACTACTGAAATATCCTTAAATAAATTGAAAAATCCTTATTGTGTTGGATAGTTCATTTATCGAGAAAAGCTTTCGGATATGTACATCACGCTGCGACCATTAGGAGTAGAGATTCAGTGGAATATTCCAAAGAAACGGGGGAAATTTATCTCGCATCTTAATGATTCCAATTTTTTTTTTTTTTTCTCTTTAAATCTATATTCACGCCTGTCAGAATGTATCTGACAATCACCAAATGTGCTGTATAAATTGAGATCCAGGCATGGTAGGCATGAAGAAGGAAAATGCCCAGCAGCACCCCTTCCATGGCTTTATTTTATCCGAGGAGGTCCCTCATCCAGCCTCTCTTTAGCCTTCTTCTGACTGGCATTTCAGCTATTGACATGTTGTTAATCAGTCTATTGTCGTGTCCGTTAAGTTTACTGTGAAAACGAGTATAGAGTGTTCGTATATGTTGGTCAACTGTTGGTTGTTGTAAGTCCGTATGTAGGGTTCTGTTGTTTACGTACCAAGGAGCTGTCGTTATCAGTCTTAAAATTTTGGATTGAAATGTTTGCAGTTTTTGTATGTGAGTCTTTTTTGCTGAACCAAAAATCTGTGAAGCGTAAGTCCATATTGGCTTAAGAAGGTATGTGTATGTATTCAGTTTCTGTCTAATTTTTAATTTTGAAGAGTTAGATAAAAGTGAGTATAGTACTTTCAGTCGGTGGTTAAGAGTCTGTCTTTTCATCTTGACATGTAGGCCCCAAGTCATCCTTCGATCGAGTGTCAGTCCTAGGTAATGTACAGAGTTGGTCTGAGGAATTTGGTTGTTGTCGATAAAAATTGGTGGGCAAGTGTTTTGTCGTAGTGTGAACGTTACGTGTTTTGACTTGTCGTGATTTAAACGAATTTTCCATAGCTTGTACCAATTTTGTAGTATCATCAAGTGATTTTGTAAAGTCAGTGAGGCGAGAATGGGATCTTCGTTTGAAGTTAAAATTGCAGTATCGTCCGCGTAAGTTGCAGTCAATGTGGTGGGGTGAGTTGGTATGTCATTTGTGTATACAATGTATAGGAGCGGGGCAAGTATCGATCCTTGCGGTAATCCTGCCAAGACTGGTGGGATTGAAGAAGTTTATGAGCCCTGCCGAACAGAGAAAAATCTATCAGAGAGAAAAGAGTGTATAATAAGATAGTATGTGTAAGGTAGTACGTTCTTGAGTTCAAAGAGAAGCCCCTCGTGCCAGACTTCATCAAACGCTTGGGCAACATCCAAAAATACTCCAGTCGCGTATTGCTTTTTTTCTAGTGCTCCTGCAATGAAGTCAGTAACTCTGTGTAATTGGTGTGTCGTTGAGTGTGACGTGCGAAAACCGAATTGATGGTCAGGTATTATTTTTTGCTCAGTCAGTATGTCAACCAATCTTATATAAATTAATTTTTCGAAAACTTTAGAACATATGGGAAGGAGACTAATAGGCCTATAAGAGGATGGTTTGTACATGTCTTTGTCTTTTTTGTGTATCATTTTTATGATTGAATATTTCCACTGTATTGGGAATTTAGCTGTCCTAAGTATGCAATTGTATATTGTCGTGAGGAACACCAGAGCTTTCTCGGGCATCAGTTGGAGCGCCTCCATTTTCCATTAATTTATCTATATGTATTGATTGAAAATTAAGTCGGAGGATAAGAAAAAAAAAATGCTAATTTATCTTTTGCCTTATAATAATAATAATAGGCTTACCGAACCCGGAGGTTCGATGCCAATACCACCAAACTTAGTCTGCACAGACTCGTCCAATGTTCGCCGGTCAAGCCCAAGCCCCTATCTTTTGCCTTAACAATTAATAAATCACAGGGGCAAACATTTGAACACCTGGGAATCTATTTACGTCAATATCGGTATTCTTCAGCCACAATAAAATAAAACTAAAAATGTCATTTACCCAGAAGTACTTAAAAACACATTCCTTTAAAAAATTCTTAATAGCAATCATAATAACAGAAATTTACGCAGACGAAATCGCAGGCGACAGCTAGTAATAAAATAAAACAAGATGTTCAACAAAAACAAACTATTGTATCTCTGGGTTCGGTAAAATCCGATGTTCAAAAATTACTTAAAGAAGGCTGAAGAGATGTCTTTTTAAAAGTTCTGCTGTTTAAATGCTTCGGATCAGGCGGTTTTGTGATAGCGTATTTATTTAATATTTAATAAAGTTACATAATAAAGCTAAGTATATGCTGTAAATACTAATGTTTCCAACATTGTGTCCATACTTCTATAATTTTCTTGCTATATCAAAGGCCCCTTTCTTTATGGTACTCGGATT
The DNA here is from genome assembly GCA_023052935.1 of Piezodorus guildinii. Taxonomy (NCBI): domain Eukaryota; kingdom Metazoa; phylum Arthropoda; class Insecta; order Hemiptera; family Pentatomidae; genus Piezodorus; species Piezodorus guildinii. Next base: position 112,144,130 of record CM041294.1, read on the forward strand.
CTGTCGAGTCTTCCACTAATTCTAATCTCCTGATGGCGCTGAGCTTGACCTTTAGCGGAGGGTTAGTTAAACTTTTTCATCCATGACCTTATCATGAAATTACATTTTAGTTATTTTAGAAGTGGTAGTTATTCTTAATGCTGTATGAACAGCTGATGGCAAAAATATTTAAAACCGTTGCCTAAGAATCTTTATTTCCGCGCTTTAGAATGCATGACCCAGCGAATTAAGAGTGTATGATAAAAAAAAAAAAAAAATGTCCTCTAATAGTCAAGCTCGAGGCTGGAAGTCAACTAACCATTAAATCTAGGCAATCGAATATAGTTCCAAAAATGGAGTATCGGGGATAATATTGTGGTGTTTCTCAACATAAATTTTGAAGGAATGAATGAGGCTGAGGTATGGACATAAATAGACTGGTTAACTGAGATTAGCGTTTAGATCGGCATAAAAGTAGAAAATGGCTAAAATAGAAAAAAAAATGACAAAATATGAAGCGAAAATTGTAAAAGTCGTTAAATAAATTGTGACTAGAGTATAATTTATTAGATTTTGGTTTATTATTTTCTTATAGTGAACCTCTATAATTAAGCAAAAAAAAAAAAAAACCGAATAAAGGATAACCAAATTCTGTCTATCCGCTTTACGAATTCATTAACGATAAAAAAATGAATAAATTATTCTGCCGTAGCCGGGATTCGAAACCAGGACCCGGAGAACAGTAGACTAGCGCCCTATATACTAGACCACACTGCTCCCTTAAGCAATTGAAAACAAAATGAAAAACATTCTCCTTAGGACAAAAATAATGAAAAAAAAATCGCTTATGGTTTAATTGCGTTTTAATAAAATGTAGCAACAATTCAATGTATCTAAGGATTTTCGCATACTTATACACACTTTTATATACATATAATTATACTATATATACCTATATTAATTTATAATTGTACACAAACGGATAACTCGTTAAAATAGCCAGAAATATGATCACGTCGATTATCTGAAAAAATAAATCTTATAAAGCAGTTCATCTGACATTTAAATTTTATTTCCACTTCGTCGGTAAGTCCCCCATGCACCAGGCAACCCTAGTCAAAGTTAGTGAAGATAATAGAGAAAAAAATAGCTGACGGGTTTTTTGAGGCAAGTATTCGCGAAATCTATAGATCTGATCAAGAATGGAAACGGATTTTCGGAATATTTCAGATACACGGTTATCTAAGAATAGGCTTTGGTAAAAGGTGACTCCAGGGTTTAAAACAGTTTTTTTTTTTAATAGGGTATAGGGAAAGGAGAAAGAACAATGGTGTAATATACTTGCTTATCTTTTTTTAAATCTAAAGATTATTTGTATTGCTTTTAAAATCATAGATAAACTTGTCACAATTCAATTAAAATAGTATCATGCGATAATAATTATATACTATGTAATTTAGTAACATGTAATTATAGACAATTTGCTAGCAACCTAGCAAGCCTGGGCTGTCAACAATAGTTGCCTCTGATGTTGGTTCCCCTTAGGACTCAGCAATATTACAGTGACAGTTGGCAAGAGAATCTTGTTCCAGGATTATATTCAATACGTAGGTTAGATATTGTACTTAAGTTACAATCTGCATCTCGAGAACTCTAATTAGATCGTTACAACTATTATTAGTCATATTATTAGTGCTGATTTAACGACATATTTTCGTCTTGAAATTTTCTCTTTACTCAAGTTTTATTGGATTTTGAATATCCTTTAAGTAATTGATTATTTATTTTTACTTTTCTGTGATGCTAAATCGTTTGTATAATAGCTGAGAATTTTTATTTCTTCATCGATCTTATCCATATTACTTATCGGCTTAATTCGTAGTACTTTGTAAAAGTACAAGACTAGATTCTTTGAGACTTAGACCGTTTTGATAAATTTATAATTAGGTATTTTTAAAAATCCTTTTTTTTTATAAGCCTTTTATTACAATTTTAGTGTAGAAATCACAAAAATACTTACAGTAGCGGTCATAGAAATTGCATAGGGGATACTTTATTTTTTTTTTTCTGGTAATGAATTGGATTCAATCGAATATTTTTGTCTACATATTTCTATCATAAGCTTTATGAAATAAAAAATAAAATAAAATTACGTTTCTTAGTTTGATTAGTATCAGGATAAAATCTGTAATTATGTCGAATTTTATGCGTTTTGCTTTCAGAAACAATTTATATTTTGAGTTTACATAATGTGGAAAACTTTTCACGAAAAAAAAAACGAGAGAGAATTTAAAATTATATATTTTTTGTCATATAATTCCCAATGCATGATATTTGTTTTGTGTAATCAGCATTTTTTAAAACATTCAGTAATGTTTAATTTTGCAGATTTTTTTTTATTGAGTAATGCAATGTCTATGACCGCAACTTTATGAACATTCATGGTGTATATGTCTTCATTTGTAAGTAAAATAAACCAATGAATTATTTTACTGTATATCTAAAAATTCTGGAGTTGTTTATCTAATTTTTTATTTTACCTTTCTTATTGTTAAATTTGCTGTTTTAGTGAATATTGTATTTTTTAAACTTCATATTTTTTATAGTTTGTTTTAGAATCGAAATTTTAGACCAAGTACTAATAAAATCCTCAATATTTCGAAATATCAAAGTGCAATCATTAACGACTATAACAATTAAAATTAAGAAATGACGTAAAAAATAATGAACACTTGAGAAAACACATGAATAAGTAAGGAATCTTTAAATAGTTTAAATAAAGATAGTAGCGTATAATGCAGCTATTAGGAATAACTATACGTTGCTATTTTTTGTGTATTCCTTCCTCTATTGGGCAGGATAATTGAAAATGTGCCAACAAAAACAAGAAAAAAAATTCTTTCCTCTTAGGCCTAATGATAAACTTTTTATGATTAAAAATACATTAGATCTTTTTCTCAAAAAAATCATTTTTACTGATTTTAAAACGGAATTATGTATCTTTAATTAGTACGAATAATAAATATCAACTTAAGAATTTCAATGTTTAGTTTTATTCCCAATGTTGTCATCGCTGTTTCTTGTTATACTTGTACCATTTTATTGAGATCTGTTGCTGTGAACCGTAAAACCTAACCCTGTTTACCCTTAATAGTTTTTCTCGTCTAGCCTGCAGTCTTTTCAGAAAGTGAAGGGTCCATAAACGACAGTAGTTGGGGTTCTCTTTAGAATTTACGAGCTTCCTTCTTGCGAGTTAAACAGCTGATTTGGTTATTTGTCTGTTTATTAGTTTTTTCATTATAGCTTTTACATTCCCTGTTTTATAGTGTTTTTTATTGTATATTTTACCTCTTAGAAACGTAAGTATAAAAAAAAAAAAAACTTACTCAATTTTCTTTCAGAGGTCGAAATGAACATAATTAAAGAGAAAAAAAAATCAGCCATGTTTTTCAATGTAGTTAATAATAAATATGCATTTGGTTTCAATTGTGGTTTGAAGAGTGTTTTTTTTTTTTTTTTTTCTCGGAACACCCAATTCGCTGTTAACCGTTGTTATTAAATGAAAAAAAACGTTATTATACTAGCATATTAATAACAAATTTATTAACATTCAGAGGTGTACATTTTACACAGCCTAATATTGAAATTTTATTTTTAGATAGGTGTAAATTAATAAAAATATATTTTTCAGAGTAAAAAGTTGGAAAATACTTTATTTTTTTTAAATCTCCTATTTATGAATAACATTATTGGTAAATAATTAACTTTGAGAATTTTTTTTTATGTAATAAAATAAGAGGCATGTTTTGCACAAGATTATGCATTTCATAATGATAAAGACTCTTTTTAAATTAGAAATTCTACATTTGAAATCTTCTTACTAAAGCGATTGAAACATTACAGGTATAGTTTTTAAGCTAAAAAATAACACAGAAGAGCGTGGTAATAAATTACAGTCTAAATCGTTGCCTGCAGAACGAAATTGACTGGTTCTTAAAGTTTCGCGCACCTCTACAGATTCTTCAAATTGAATTAGAATATTAGGATTTGCATTCGGTTTCAATTTGGAAAAGTGGTTTTTGACAAACATAATTTTCGTTAGCCGAACGAGGAATTCTCTTGTTTTATTTTAGTATTTTAGTTAAAATATGGAAACATATCTTATTATTTATTTTTTACTTAATAGAAAATAATAAATTCAACAAGATTAATTTTGCGACGTGACATACATTTTTTGTTTCAATGTTCAATATAGTTTATATATATATATATATCTATATATATATATATATATATATATATATATATATATATATATATATATATATATATATAGTAATCATAATAATAATAATAATCCGTGTGGAGTTGCTGGTCTCCCATCGGACGCCTCCCCCGGTGGCGGATAGGGGAATGCTCATCAGATATGATGGGTACCGGGGAAATAACATACCCGGGGCGGACCAAAAGCCAGCATCAAATCCAGAAGCGACTGATCCCACAGTGGGCGGCTTTCTGGTCAGGGTCTGTTCCCATGTCAGGGACGCCTGTTAACAGACCTGGCAGAAGGTATAAAATGCAATCCCCATAATCAATATGGAGCCACATAATACATTCTTAGCCTCGGACGAGCCTGATACTGAGGTTGCATCAGGCGGGAATATTCGACAACCTCCTTCAGGACCTGGCGAAGCGAGTGGCGCCATCCTGTCGCAACGGACCACAAGACTGCATCCTACGGCCCATCGCCTGAACTCGCGCTTGGAAGAGGCTACTCTTCCCGCTCGTGCTCAGCAACAGAGACCAAGAGTAGCTCCAGCAAGGATGAAGTGGACGCCTGAAATGAACAGAGCGGTCATCCGAGCTTACTACTTGGCAACAAATTTAGAACAAAATAGAACAGGATACCTCAGAAGAATCCAAGGTCACTGGCTAGAAACAAACCCTGAAATTAACGTAACAGCTCAAAGACTAGCTGATCAGGTGAGAGTGATTATGAAAAGCCAATTTCTTGATTCTGCAGAACTCCAAAAAATAAAAGATGAGGTTATAGCAAGTATTGCCAGAAATTTGGGAGACTCTCCAATTCGGACAGTTGGCAGATCCTCGCCGGAGAGAGCTCATAATCAATCGGCTGATCGTCAAGAGTCACAGCAAGTTATCGACGATGAAGTTAAGTTAGAAGATGAACTAATAACTGAACACATGAAGTGATACGGCATCCCTTGGAAGAGAGACCTATACTGCCCCGAATACCTTATAGCGCTTTAAGTTTAAAAAATAGTTAAAAAGATTGATAGAATAGTTGGAAAACATGTTGACAGGATTGAAACCATAACTGATTTCAAGCATTGGGTTTATGTAGCCGCTAAAACGGCACTAACTTCTCTAGGCTTAAAGGTTATAGAGAGAGCTGCATCAAAGGAACCCCCAGGTGCAGGGATTAAAACACAACCTGCCTGGAAGAGAAGGCTGGAAGGAAAAATAGCCCAGCTACGACGGCGAATTGGGATAATAACCAATTATGTCAAGGATCCTGCTAAGGCTTCAAAAAAGCAAAAGAAAAAAATTGATGACATTGTGGTTCTCCATCTTGGCATTGTGATCCTTGAAAATGAAATTATTGAAACCTTAAAAATCTATGCTGACAAACTAAAACAAAAGTTAGCTGTTTACGCAAATAGAGTACGAAGATACACAACAGCGGCTTTCCGTAGGCAGCATAATAAGACTTATGGAACAGACCAGCTCATGTTTTATAAGAAGCTTAGCGGGGAAAAAATAAATTTGAATGCAGTGCTCCCATCAGCAGTAGATATGGAAATTTTTTGGAAAGAGCTGTGGGAACAACCAGCGTATCACGATGAAAACTCCTCCTGGCTGCCCGAAATAATGAATGAACTTGAAGAAGCACCCACGATGTCTCCACTGGTTATCACGAAGGAAGATGTTACTGCAGCTGCTAAGAAAATGCATAACTGGAAATGTCCTGGAAATGATAAGATACAGGCCTACTGGCTGAAGCAGTTCACTGGTCTCCACGGAAAATTAACGGAGCTCTTCCAGTCAATAACGGATGGGACAACAGAAATATCTGAGGAGTTTGCATCGGGCATAACCTATATGGTACCTAAGGAAGCAGGACCTAATCTAGAACCTAAAGACTTTAGGCCAATCACATGTTTAAATACTGTATATAAACTATTAACCTCGATTATTTCTTCAAAAATGAATGATCACCTAGCTAATAATGGACTCTTCCCTTCAGAACAACTGGGATGTAAAAAAGGAGCTAGGGGCTGTAAGGAATTGTTGGTGTTGGACACTTTTATTTCAAGTCAAGCTACCAAAAAACAACGGAACCTTTCAATGGCTTGGATTGACTACAAAAAAGCATTTGATACAGTACCACACAGCTGGTTAATCAAGTGCTTGAGATATATAAAGTGCACCCAGGCGCAGTAAACCTCCTAAGAAGATTAATGGATTCTTGGAGCACTAGAATGGTAGTGGGTAAAGGCCGCGGTAGCTACAGTACTGATACTATAAAAATATGTCGAGGAATATACCAAGGGGATTCCTTAAGTCCTCTGTGGTTTTGTTTGGCTATTGCACCTTTAAGTAATATCATCCGAAACAGTAAGCTTGGATACCAATTAAAAGTAGGTGACCAAAGTTCCATTGTTAGTCACAATCTGTACATGGATGACCTTAAGCTATACGCGAAAAATCGAGACCAATTACAAAGTATGCTAGAACTGATATCTCGTTTCAGTAGTTCAATTAGTATGACATTTGGCCTCGAAAAATGTGCTATAATAAATGTTACAAGAGGGAAAATAAAGGACAGAAATTGTTTACAGCTTCTTTCAGGAGAGACCATGAGACACCAATCTCTAGGAGAATACTACAAATATCTGGGTATTAAGCAAGCTATTAAGATACCCAAGAAAGAGGTGCTCTGCGAAATAACTTTTAAGTTCAAGAAAAGGCTGCAGCAGATTCTTAGATGTCATCTGAATGGCAAAAATAAATTCCATGCCATTAATACTTGGGCAATACCACTGATAGCTTATAGTTTTGGTATAATCAAATGGTCAACCACCAAACTACAGGAAATCGACCGGCTGGTTCGTACGATGATGACAGACGCTAAAATTCATGATCCAAAAGCTTCTGTGAATAGACTCTATCTAAAAAGAACAGAAGGTGGTCGTGGGCTTATCTCAATTGAAGATCTGTGTCGAAAACTAGAAAATTCCATGAAGCAGTATTTTCTGACATGCCCATCTTCAATCATCAACGTGATGCGAGATTTAGATGAGGACTTCACAGCACTTAATCTCAAAGACCCCATGCTGCATGAAATAAAAAATGCGGATTACTATAAGTCCATATGGAAAGAAAAAGAATTGCATGGGAGGTTTTACTATCAACTAAACTCGCCTGATATTGACAGTGAACTCTCAGTCGACTGGTTGAGAATAGGTCAACTGTTTGGGGAGACAGAGGGCTTTGTTCTTGCTATACAAGACCAAGTTGTTGCAACAAGAGCATACAGGAGGCACATAATGAAGGAAAATACGGTAATAGATAAATGTCGCCTTTGCTCCAAGACCCATGAGTCTATTCAACATGTGACAAATGGTTGTGAGGCTTTGGCTGGGATAGACTATTTTACAAGCTAATATTAAAATTTATGTTTTAAGATATTAATTAATAAAAATTTATTGTCAGAGCTTAAAAGTTGGTGAAAAAATACTTTATTATTTTTAAACCCTATTTAGAATAACTATGGAAAAATTAACTGGGGAAAGTTAAAATAGGGCATGTTTCACAAATTAGTTTCAAATGACAAAGATTTTGTAATAATTCCATGAATTTTTGCGTTGTTGTTAGGACTAAAAAACAACAAAATGGGCAAAATTACATTATTTGCTGCAGACGAAGTGACTGTTATTTGTTTGCGCACTTACAAATTTTCAAAATAATAGAAGATTGATTTGCAATCGCTTTACCAATTGGAAAAGTATTTTCTACCAAAAAACTCATTGTTTTTTTTGTAAAATTTAGTTTAAAAATATGAACACAGAAAATCTTAATTTAGTACTTAATAGAAAATCTAATATTTTCGCAAAAATTCTGCAATACCTGCAGTAATTTGCGAGGGAAAATTTTTTTTTAATGTTCAATAATATGCTTTTGACTTATTTTAATATATGATGTTCAGTTATATAGAGAAGATAAAATGAAATAATAATAAATAAAAAAAAATAAAAAAATTAAAAAATACCTTCATTTTGAACTGTTGATGGAAGTAGATAAGTACATGTTACTTGAAAAATTAATCATACATTATAAACTATAATTAAGTAGTCTATAGTGAGAATTGTGGGTTTAATAACATTTTAAAACTCTGTAATTTAATTGTTCGATATTTATTACGTAGGTCAAAGGAAATTGTGGTTATATTTTTAAACTTGTTTTAATTTTTTTGAGCAAACCTTTTAAAATATTACCGACACAAACTTTTGATATTTTTAGGAGATTATGTGATGAAGATTCACCTCTATATCTTTGGCGTTCTTATTTTCAGTAAAAGCTGATATTTGTATATTACTTTTTTATATCCCACGTATAAATAACAAAAACAAAATCTAATATCCTTAATCCTCCTACATTTCAGAAACCATAAACCTTTATTCTCGTTCTAGCCCCTTACTTAAGCTATATGAATATCCTCGTTTAGGCGAAAAGATCGAAAGGTGCTGCCAGCGTATCGATTGTTCAATAGGATACAATAGAATTAGAGAATCCTGGGGTGTCCTAAAGAAGCTACGTACACCAGAAAGGAAACGTTGTCTCACCAATTACTGATGAATTGGAAAAAGCACTTCGAAGATCTTTTTAAGGAGAGCCGGCCCAGTTTATGGCAAAGGAGAGCAGAACCGCAGCTCCAGGAAGAATAATGGTGACCATGGAGGAATAACAGGCTCTTAAATGCTCTAAAAACGGCAAGGCCCCAGGTCCAGGCGGAGTTCTCGAGTAGAGCTGCTAGGGAAAAAAGATCATGAGCATTCTCCTGGAATTTATGTAAGAAGGAGACAGAGTACCTGAGGACCTCCGATCTAGATTATATCGCCCATTTTCAAGAAAGGCGACAGGAAGGTCTGCAAGAACTACAGAGGTATCTGTGTGCAGAGCGCGGTGAGCAGAGTGATTGGTAGGCTGCTCCGATACAAATTGGAAGACGAATTCTTTACCCCTGAGGAACAGGCTGGATTCACAGCGGGAGGCTCCTGCAATGCACAACATTTTGTCCTTCGGCAGCTCGTTGAGAAGTCACGGGAGATGAATCAGTTACTCCACATAGCTTTCGTTGATCTGGAGCAGCCCTATGTCAGCGTCCCAAAATAGAATTTGGGCAGCACTTAGAGAAGCAGGTATCAATGATGGCTTAGTAGATGCAGTAGACACCTATACCAAGATGACATTTACCGGGTGAGGCTTTGAAACCGAGTATCAGAGCAATTCACAGGTACTAAGGGCTTGAAACAGGGCTGTACGCATGCGCGCCCAGATATCCCTTTTCAAGATTTATTCGTCAGTGTGGTGATGTGGGTCCTTTATAGACGATGAACAGCTACTGTCGCTTATTTTCGCTGACGATAAGTTGTATTCGCTCGAGAAAGGTCTACCTTGAGATGATAATGTGCTCATTGGGGACTGGTATTGAGTCTATGGGTCTTAAAATTAATTTCAGTAAGACGAAATACATAGCCATCAGCGCTAAGGATGACAGTGATCTGCGAGTTGATAATGAGACATTGCACAAAGGTGGATGTATTTAAATATCTGGGATCGTACCTCAACTCCCTGGATCCTCCGAAATCGACGTAAAGAGAAAGGTAGAGTAAGCTCGTAAAGCCACGCGGATGCTTCATCCTGTTCTATGGAATGACCTTCTTTTAAAAGAAAACAAGAGGAAGATCTACTTACCATCGTAGAACCCATCCTTACTTACGCATCGGGAAACGTGGACAAATGTATAAAAAGCTCTACTCGAAAGTCCAAGCTGTGGAGATGGACTTTTGGAGATGTCTACGTTTCACAAGGATGGGACAAATTAGAAATGAGGTTGTTCGGGACAGGATGGAGGCCCCTGGGTCCGTAAACCAGCGGATAGAACAGCGAAGGCTAAGATGGTACGGCCATGTAAAACGAATGTCTAACGAACGATGGCTATACCGAGTTTTGGATGCAGCCCACCGGGAAGGGGAACGAGGTCGGCCTAGAAGTAGGTGATATGCGGAGTGGAAGAGGAGATGGCGGGCCGGGGTCTTCAGGAGGAAGGATTGGCATGACCGTGACCTCTGGAGCTCAGCACTGACTTGAAAAGGCAACCCTAGTTGGAACGCCTGTATAAGTATAAGTAATTACGGCTTTCGTCAAAAAAAAAAAAGGTCCTATACAAAATACAATAGAGTTGAAATTTAAATATAATGCTATTTAACCTCTTTTTGTTGCAGATTACCTATAAAAATCAATTAATTTACCGTCATAGACTCAAAGTTAATGTTTATATATAGGGGTCACCTGTAGTATAGTGGCTAGTATAACAAACTTCTATGCAAAAGGCCACAGGTTCGTACCCCATAGAGCGCTCTGAGATTTTTAATTAGCAAAATTCCTAGGTTATGCCGCCCTCCAGAGGGGACATAGAATGGTGGTCTCGAGCCTGTTCGATGTCAGGTAAACCTTAGAGATCCCTGTCCTAATTAAACCTGAATATGTTAACCTGAATATACTGCTTGTATATAAACCAATGTGTATTAATTTGTGGAGTTTTAAAAATGTTATTACCACATTGAAAAAAGTTGGTTTTCGAAAGGATTATTATTGATACCTTTTTAATTAGAATAATAAGCTGTCCCACGATTTTGTCGTTGATATGTACTAATTATTAAAATTCACTACGTTGTAATTAATTTTAGTTGAATAATTATTTGTAGATGAGGATGTTCCGAACTCTGCATTAGAATGTCTATTAAAACATTAAATGAAAATCATTTTTGACTGCTATGTAGTTCCTGTATATAATCAACTGAATAGAAAATTAAAGTTTTTATATTAAGGTTTTCGAAAATAAGGTACTGCGTAAAATATTTGGTCCGAAGAGAGATGAGGCCACTGGGGAGTTTAGAAGGTTGCACAACGCGGAATTGCGGAACTCGTATCCTGTGAATATAATTGAGCTGATTGCATCGCGGAGACTCAAATGGGCGAGTAAAGTTGTTGGACTCGATGAGGGGCAGATTCCGAGAAAGTTGGTATTCGCTGATCCGACTGGTAGGCGTCCGAAAGGTAGGCCGAAGCGTAGGATACGTTAAGGCTGATCTCCGGGGCTTGGGCTTGAGTGGTGAACATTGGACGAGTCTGTGTAGGCGGAATTTGGTGGTATCGGCATCGAACCTTCAGGTTCGCTAAGCCTAATATTATTATTATATTTATAGAATCATTTTATGTAAGTAAACAGTAGCTTAAATGAATATCTTCAAGTTTAATTTCTTCATTTGGGCATTATATTTTTTTTCGAAATACCTTGTCTTTTCGCTTTGCTTGGTAAGATATATCTAAAAAAATATTTAATTTTATATAAAACGTTTACATTCCACTATATTTTATAATTTTAGTAAACACTATGTAATTACCTCTTTTTCTGACTTTTTATTTAGATATTACTTTCGTTCAACTTATCCTGTTTATATTTGTCACTTAAGGATTATAAAATAATATTATCTACTGTAATTAAATTCTATTGGTGTTTGACCTTACAGCAAATATTTTTTATTTTATTAATAACATTTTTTTCTGTACTGTGTTATGTATCACTTACATAACTATTTCTGTTTAAAATTGCTTTTTAACCCCCTAAAATATGTCTGCATATTTTTCAGACAAACTACAGCACGACACAGAATAAATACATCACAAACCCTTTCTGGAATATTGTGTCAATACCAATGATAGTAACATTTGTTTTTCCAATATCTTGTTAGAGAGGGATTCACATGGGAAGTATCCCACATTTTCCTGGTATAAGGTGGAAAGAGAAAAACGTACCCCGTCTTTGTTTTATTCCTAGGGAAAATATGAATGTGGTTAAATTTTATTTTCAAAATCTAAATTAATATATTCTTTAATAACGTTAATTTTACATTAGATTTTCAACATTTTAAAATAAAATATAATACCTTAGAATTGATTCGGTTTCCGCAAGCTACATTAAACAACTCATCAATTATAAAGAATAAGCGACTGGAGCACTAGAGTAAAACAATTGAGACGTTGAACTCCAAAAAGAACTATATCCACATTAGACAATTTTACAGAAAGCGCAAAAATCTGTCATTAATATATTACTGGACGAATTTACTTGATTCCTTTTTATTGAAATCTAGAGTTAATTTTTTACTGTTCTAACGTCTCATTCTCCCAAATTATTGAATTTTTTCAACGACTTTTAACAATATAATATGGATATAGTACTTTTTGGAATGAATCTTGGATATAGTACTCTTTGGAATGAAACCTGGTTATATTACTTTTTGGAATGAAACCTGGTTATATTACTTTTTGAAATGAAACTTGGATATAGTACTTTTTGGACAGAAAAAATAGGGATATAGTACTTTTTGGACAGAAAAAATAGGGATATAGTACTTTTTGGAAGAGTTAGAAGTAATATAGTACTTTTTGGAAGAATATAATGCGAAGCAACAGTCATATTAACGTTCCTCAAACAACATATCTGATAGCTCAAAATATCAATTTCGAAAAAAAAACAGTTCAATACTTTTTGGAAATCTACGACTCAATTCGCAATGCGATTGATAAAGACTGACACCAGGTGCTTCTATTTAATTCAAAGCCATATTCATTTACTATAAAAAAAATAAATTATTGCTGTTTTTTAACCTTGTTTTTATTTTCTTTATACATTATTTATTGTATAATTGTATTTATTTAATTTTGTTTAAGTAATTTGACTTGACTATTGTATATTCTGTAAATATTGCATGAATGTGAATGAAAGTCGTGTGTTGCGCTCAACAGATTTTTTTTTATTGTTGCTTAAGATTTCCTAGAAGTGCGATAACAATTCCAAAATCACGCTTTTGACCTGGGATTCTCAATATTTAATGAAATCTTTAATAGATCTATATCTTTGGCAAAAATCTATAATTTAATAATTTGCCATATATTGTTTGTTCGCATTACCAGGAATGTTCCAAATAAATACAAAATTTCACTACCAGCTTGTATATATATAGAATAGAATAGAATAGAATAGAAAAAAATTTTATTCTGGGACTAGGTCCCCTAAGAATAACAGTTATATACAATTTGAATATATAATATGTCTGGCCAACAGACAAAAACATGATTAATTATTATTTACAATGATTATTAAAATTATAATTATTTACAATGAGAAGTTATATACATAAAAATAACAAAGAATTAATAAAAATATATATCTTCTAAATTTTATCTTATGAGAAAATAAAAATTGTATTTAAACAAAATCAAATTAAAATTTGGGCGGTAAACAGTAATCTTCATTCATTCAATGTAGATTTCTAGATAGAATTGACATCACATTTGCTAATCGTCTATTTGGGATGACAGGAAGTATAGGAAAAGTTGGGATTTGAATGAGGATAAAGAGGCAGCATGGCGGATATGGATTGGTAGAGAATTCCAGAGTGTGGTAGAGCGAACAATGAAGGAACGATCAAAGGTTTTGGTTCTGTGGGTAGGAAGGTACAGGTCAGAATGTCGCGATCGAGTTTCAAGTGAGTGGATTGAGGATTTAAATTGAAGGAGACTGTAGATGTAGGAAGGATGCTGGGAGTTAATAGTTTGGTAGAGGTATGATCCAAGGAAATATTGTCTGCGGGTTGAGGGAAGGAGCCACTTTAATTCACCGTATAAGTGGGTAACATGAGACCTCCTTGATGTACCGAAGACAAATCTTAAGAAAATGTTCATAATACGCTTTAGTCTGTCCTCAAGCACAGCCGGGAGGCCGTCATACACCGCACAACAATAGTCAAAGTGGGGGAAAATAAGTGAGGATACGAGGAGCTTACGAGTGGATTGGGGGAGGAGATGACGGGATCGATGGAAAAATTTAAGAGTACTGATTGTTCTTCGGGAGATTTGGGCAATATGAGGTTTCCAGGAGAGGGATTGGTCGATGGTGATACCTAGGTTTTTGACAGTGGAACTGAAAGTAATTGGGTAATTATTAAGGATTAGACTCGGAAAGTTGGTATGACATTTGATAAGGGAATTGGAACCTATTACTATTGCTTGCGTCTTCATGGAATTTAGCTTGAGGTTATTCAGATATCCCCAGGCGCTGATTCTATCCAGGTCCTCCTGAATCTTCGAAAATGCTAATAATGTCTCGGAGGGGGAGAAGGATAGGTAGATCTGGAAATCATCAGCGTACAAATGGTGGGAGCAATGATGGATAGAGTTGGGAAGGTCATTAATATAGGCATTAAAAAGGAGAGGAGATATACTTGAACCCTGGGCCACACCTGCCGAAAGGGCCAGAAAGGAAGATAGAGGATGATTAGGAATGGTGACAGCTTGGGTTCTACCAGAGAGAAATGAGTGAAACCAACGAATGGTGTTGTTGGAAAAGGATAGGGATCGTAGTTTGGAGAAAAGGATGGAGTGGTCCACGGAGTCAAAAGCTTTTGAAAAGTCTAGAAGTATTAGTACGGTCAGTTTCTTTTCATCCATAGCAGTATGTATGTCGCTGGTGATTTTTAGGAGAGCGGATTGTGTGGAAAAACCAGGTCGGAAACCGGATTGGAGAGGATCAAGAAGTTTAGACTTTTCAAGGAAATTAGATAATTGAGATTGAACTATTCTTTCTAAGGGCTTGGAAAGGTTAGATAGGATAGAAATTGGGCGATAGTCTTTAGGGGATGTAGGATTAGAGGTTTTATTGATAGGATGGACTATTGCTTTTTTCCAAGTTGATGGAAATATAGAATTTTGGAGGGAAAAATTATATATGAATAGGAGAACTGGTAGGATTTCGGGAAGGCATAATTTTAGTAGTTTGACGGGTATTCCGTCAAATCCTATAGAGTTGGTATGGGATTTCATTATAGAGGAGATAAGGTCAGTTGGTGTGATATCGGAAAAATAAAAATCATCTGGATTAAATGATGTAACTGAAGAAAAGTCGGAAGGATGTGGAAAATGATTATCAGAGGAGGAGGATGAAAAGTATATATTTAATTCATCTGGGGAGGCTTGATAGGATGTTGAGGAAGAGGATTTGCAAAGAGACAGTTGGCGAAGGAGTTGCCATTTTGATTTTGAATCGGGAGCAGAGGAGAGAGTTTCGTGAAAGTAATTAGATTTTGCTTGTCTGATTGTTGCCTGAGTCAGATTGCGGAGTGCCCTGAACGCTTGATAGTCTTCCGTTAGTCTAGTACGTCTGAAGCGTCTACGGGCAGCATCACGCCTCTTCTGTAAGTCTTTTATTGCTGGACTCATCCAAGGAGCAGGGCGGCGACGGAAGGTGCAGGTTTTGAGGGGAGCATGTTTATCGAGGATGCTGATGAGGTTAGAAGTGAGGATATCGACCATTGAATCTATAGAGGTACATGAATATATATCGTCCCACTTTAGGACTTCAAGATCGGATTGGATAATTTCACGGGTAAGGGAGTTGATATTACGGAAAGTTGTTGTTTTAGGAAGGATTGCTGGAGTTTGGATATTGTATGATATGTGTATTAGGTCATGACAGGATAAGAATGGGACTGGTATTTGAGATGAAGAGAGAAGGCTATGTGCCGAATCAATTACATGGAGGTCCAGCCAGGTGTCTGAACAACGAGTATGATGGGTGGATGAGAAAGGTACAATGAAAAGATTAAGGGAAAAGAAGAGATTTTCGAGGTATAGTTTGTCATTGGAGTTGGAAAGGAAATTGGTGTTGAGGTCGCCGGAGATTATAATATTGTTATAGAGAGGAACGTAACTGTAGAGGGTGGTTTCAAAAGGAGCATCGAACGGAACTAAAGGAGGGCGATACACTACTGCAAATAAGAGAGGATGATTGTTACAAATGATTTCAAGGATAATAAATTCAATATGAGGATGATCGGATGGGGTTGAGACATCTAGGATACGGGATTTTAGGCTATTATGTACATAGAGACCGACGCCTCCGCCTGTGCGGCCTAATCGGTCATGACGTATTATATATTATATATACATATATATTGGTAGTTGAAGGAATTTCGGAACGGTAAATTTCGATTCTAAATCAGTGGGCGCCTGCACGAGACAGGTATGCAACCACAGCGGCGTTGGGTATTGCGGGCACTGTATCACAGCGCCTGTTGATTTAATCAGAGAACTGTTTCAGTCTGAAAGGGGTCCACACAATTGCATTCCTTCCAACAATTTTGTAAAGGATTAATAATGGTTTTATTCTAACTATCAAAGAAGCAATTGTTGTGGTCTCGCCATTTTTTTTTTGTGTGTATTAGTCTTTTTTACATACAAATAAATAAAATAATCGATGATAAATTGTAAACTGAATGAACCAAAAGATTTTATTCAAAACAAAAATATAACAAAGTTATTTATGTTTATATGTGCTAAAGTTTATGATTGAAAAATAAATAAAATTAATGTCTTTGGTATATTATATGAATATGAATAAGTTTAAACAATTATTGGTATCTTGTTTGAATTTCTCTTTTCGTGGTATAGGTAGGTAGTATATGATCATCACAATAGATAATGGTGAATTAAATGAGCTATTATAAAAAATTACTTTTTTTTACTTTATCATATTTTAAATATGATTTATCATTTTGCTTATATATAATTAATATAAATATGCTTATTATTAATAATTCGATAAAGAATGTAGCCTAGTTGTATTTATGTTCAATAATGGTATTCTTTAATACGATCAATTGATTATTGTTAAGTATTGTTTTCTACCCCAAAAACATCTACTATTCCCTATTTATTTATCTATATATTTAAAAAAAAAACTATGTAACAAAATTAAGTATTTTATAAAATTATTCAAAAAAAAATAGATAGATAATCAACACATTTTAAATTTAGGATGAAAATCTCTGTTCTATATATAAAACTTTTTTCATTTGATATTTTAAATCCTTAGATTTTAAAATCGGAAACTGTTTATTAACTCTTGAAACTCCTTAAAAGAGTTCGTTAAAAGTTACAATCAACAGAGAATCATATTATGTTTTCTCATCAGACCTTTTGAAACAGTACAAGTATGAATATTATTTCATTTTCTTTCAGAAAGAGGTGTGACTATGGGGATGAAATTTATTTTCACAACTATTCCATACATTTAAATGTAATCAGATAAACTTTGATCTCGCCAGGCTCGACACAGTACTTCATGCGTGAATTAGAATATCTACGGGGGCTTTTCGAACCAGCCCCATTCTTAGTTTATGCTCAGAAGCCGGGTTTCCTCCTCTCATCTTTAGACTACTGAAACTTGCCATAAATTATATTTCCAAATTGTACCCTCAGCCAGATCATCATCACACAAATATATATTCAAACCTAAATTTACCAGATCCTTTCGAAACAAAGTCAATCCAACCCTTCCGCTTCCAGGAAGAGTTTCCTCCGCTTCCTCATTACTTAGAGACCTTTCCCTGAGTAAAATAAACTCCCATGATAAAATCCCACTCACCAACCACCTAACATGTTTTTTTTAACTTTCCCACCTCTCTAAAAGAAATGCTTCCCCTACCGAATTCAAAAACCGACTAACACATTTAATCTAAACCATTCCTGAGCCCTATTTAATTTACGGTTCTAAATCAGATACCTCTACAGCTTCCGCTTTCGTGACCCATAACTCAACTCACAAAATCAAACTGTGTTAAGGGAACACGGCCCTTAACGCATTTTAAGATATGGCAGTAATAGAACCAAGCGCACACAGGGCTATCTGGCGGCATATGTAGGTACTGGGACTGAGACCAGAATGCTCTGCGAGCAAGAGACAGCAAGAGAAAAAAAAAGAAAAGCACATGCGTCTACCGAAGCAATCTTCTTCTAGTTTTCGCACAAGCATCATTCTCATCGTAATGGAGGAGTAGAAGAATAGGCGCCGGCCGGCCCAGGAACGGATAAATGACTCAAGAGGAGAGACCGCCCCACCTCCGCATCAAACAGATACGTTTAATAATTGACAATTCTAACCTAGTTCCAAATTTTGTATAACATTATTAGCCATCATATTTACTTGTAACTCAATACCGATGTAATCATATTCCCCTATATATTTTTATCTTATATTTAATTTAAATTACAGTCCACTACATTATTTTATCATCCAGCCTCATAAAATATATTTAATTTTAAGAGCACCCTGGAACGCCCCGGTCTCGAAATATTTACAAGTGGGGAATGATGCTTGTGCGAAAACTAGAAGAAGTTTGCTTCGGTAGACGCATGTGCTTTTCTTTTTTTTTCTCTGCTGTCTCTTGCTCGCAGAGCATTCTGGTCTCAGTGCGAGTCCCTACATATGCCGCCAGATGACCCTGTGTGCGCTTGGTTGTATTACTGCATGCAAGATGCCATATCTTAAAATGGGTTAAGGGCCGTGTTCCCTTAACAAACTGTATGTATAAACTATGCAATATATACACAGCCGAACTAAATGCAATAGCCTCAGCTTTACAGTTCTGTATGAAAGTGAATCCAGACCAAATCGTAATAATAACCAATTCCCTAAGCGCATTGAAAGGTTTACAGAACTTTATTCCAATTCATCCCATATTAGTCCCCGCTCACTGTCATATAGCTGCGTTGGGAAACCTTCGTGTGGGTACCGAGCCACGTGGGAATTAGCTTGCGGACCGGGCAGCTCACACTGCGAGGGAGTGGAACAGCCATCTTGACCCCGTCTGAACTCAGTGAACCGCTTAAAAAGCAAGAAGAGGGCCGATGGCAGAAAATGTGGGATGATAGCCAGTTAAGCAAACTGAAGCATATAAAACAAACAGTGAAACCCTGGTCTACATCTAGCCATAGCAGCCGCAGGGAGGAGGTCGCGTGCCATAGCAGCCGGAGGGAGGAGGTCGCGTTAACCCGGCCGAGGATAGGACATTCGCGGCTAACGCACTCGTATCTTTTTACCAGGCAGCCCGTGCCACAGTGCCATCATTATAATGGAACCCTCACCATGAATGCCCATATTATTCATTACATCTTAATAAAATTGGTCTAAACCAAAATATTTCAAGAATGTTGGGTTATAGAGAGGAAACCATTAAATTAGTTTTTGATTTTCTAAAGGAGCAGTCATTTTTATCTAAATTATAAAGACTATATTATTAATTATACATAAATTTATATATTCCGTGTCAGATTTTAATTATTTTTTACATTATAATTTTTTTTTCCAATTATTTATTACCTGATGGTTCCATCTCATAAAGGTTAAATATACATATAGTAGCTAGGCGTTGATGACCTTAGGGTTTTACGCCTTAAAACCAAAACAAACAAACAAAACAGATCAACTTTGAAGAATGTATACCTGAAATATTAATGCTTTTTATGTATTTAAAAATTTTTTTCAAATTATAATGTTTATTTTTGACTGTGTGAGTGTAAAAATTATTCCCTGATATTTATAATAAAATTTCTGAAACCTTAAATTTATAAAAAAAATTCCTTTTTAAATGTAATTTGATTTTAAGTTAAGTTTTTTTCTTGTGGTTTATTCTGCAGTTGTTAAAATATTTCAATGCAGTTTTACAACCAAACAAATTTTCTTGTGTAACTAACTATAAACATTTTTATATAGGCCTGCCCAACCATTGAAATTTAATCACCTTTCCATGTGAGGTGTTTATCCATATGAATTTTATTTTACCACATATTTAAGTGGTACTTCCTGTTAATAATATTGATACTCAAAATCACACATAATAATTAAATAAAGGTACAATTTTACTCGTTCACTGATCTGAGCATTCCCCTGAACTATCAGGACGTAACAATCTTATCGCGTGACAGCTTCATCTCCTATAGTACTCCCTCTACCCTTCTCGCAGATGAGCTCGGGGGCTCATATTATGGACTTGAGTGAATTTTCGGGTTTCGAGTTGAAAACGTAAGTATTCCAGTATACTAAGTGAAATAAATTTAATTTAGTTCACAAAAAACAAACAAAAAGAAAACATTTAAATAAATTATTTTCTCACTCCTCTCAAGAAAAAAAAAATGTTGATTTGCTACTTTAATGCTCATAAGCCGACTGTTGTAATAATTATATTTGTTTGTTATTTATTTTCATATTTTTTATTTATTTTACACATGTATAATTAAAAAAGTAATTGGTGAGCGCAACACAACTTTTATTCACCTCTGATGTAAAAATCAATTTAAGAATTTTTGAATTCAGTAAGATATCAAATATATATAAGAAAGCTAAAGTAAAAAGGTTATTTATTGAATTAAATAATAATTTGATGTTATTACCTTTAACAATTAGTTAGTTTTATCGGTTTTTCATTGCTCTCCATTAACTTTTACAATTGTGTGTATAAAATAATATTTTTTTTTCAAACCTTTAGTTTTTCAATGGTATATAATACATCTATATTAATGTTCTTAGGTTCAAACCCTCCCCACAAAAAAAATAAATAAATAAAAATACAAACTATTTTTATCTTTTATCTTTAGTTTGATATCAAAACCTGTTTAAATTCTATATTTAGCCGTTTTTGTTAGTGCTCATAAGATGGTATGTTTCATTTTTGCGAATTTACAAAATCAAAGCTACTTTAGATGAAGAAAATTTAAAATATCAGCATTTAAGGCCTGTCAGAATATTTCAATCAGAATGAAACCTAGCTGATATTAAAGCACATAAAAGTATTGAGCAGAAAAATATTTTATCTGCAGCTATCCTTCTGTAATTTTGAATTAAATAATAATTTGATATTATTATCTTTATCAATTAGTTAGTTTTATCGGTTTTTCATCGCTCTCCATTAACTTTTACAATTGTGTGTATAAAATAATATTTTTTTTTTCAAACCTTTAGTTTTCCAATGGTATATAATACATCTATATTAATGTTCTTAGGTTCAAACCCTCCTTCACAAAAAAAAAAATAAATAAATAAAAATACAAACTATTTTTATCTTTTCTCTTTAGTTTGATATCAAAACCTGTTTAAATTCTATATTTAGCCGGTTTTTGTTAGTGCTCATAAGATGGTATGTTTCATTTTTGCGAATTTACAAAATCAAAGCTACTTTAGATGTAGAACATTTAAAATATCAGCATTTAAGGCCTGTCAGAATATTTCAATCAGAATGAAACCTAGGTGATATTAAATCACATAAAAGTATTGAGCAGAAAAATATTTTATCTGCAGTTTTTCTCCTGTAATATTTAATGAAAGTCGTGAATTTTGAGTTGCAAAATGAATGAAAATTGGAGATTTTCAAATGGATTGACCCTCATCAGACTCTTTTACTAATATCCCTTTGAGATTTTATTGAGTATTGAAATATGCATACAAGAAAGAAAAATTCTTTTTAAAAAAATCTTGAGCGCGCAACACACGACTTTCACTTACCTCATTTGATTAAATTAATTTTAGAACTATGAAATAGAGTTGAAAATATGTTAAAGAATTACATTCTGTTACGTTGGAAACATATATTTTAGATCAAACAATACCAACATTTTTTTTATTTATTTATTTTTTTTTTATTTTGTTATTTGCCTCTACCCTACAGGGTCATTGGCAACTGTGTTTTTTCTAAATTTGATTGTAATACTTGATTTCTTTTAAATAATTCAGTAAATTTTTCACCTTGTCTTCATTATCATTTAATATATCTTTTAGGGTTCCTGTTAGTTTAATATTATTTCTTGATGTTTCGAAAAGGGGACAATCTAATAATAGATGTTGAATAGTTTTTGGAACATTATCGCAATATTCGCAGGTGGGTGCATGCAGATCTCTCATAAGGTAAACCATGGGTAAACTGACAATGTCCTATACGGAGCCGGCATAAAATGATTTCCTCTTTTCTAGAAATCCTCGTGCTCGTGGTCCATTTTTTGGTGTCTCTTTTTATATCCAACAGTTTATGTTGTCCTGATATCCACGTTGTTTCCCAGGTTTTAAAGAGATTTTTTCTCAATTTTCTGATCCAGTCTTCTACTGTGAGTTCTTCCAGTACCGTGCTTTCAGATGTGTTGCCTTGTCTGGCCAAGTTGGCGGCTCTGTCTGCTTCTTCGTTGCCCGGAATACCACAATGTGCTGGAACCCAGATAAAGACTACGGTTATGCCTTTATTTTTAAGATCTCACCACGCGTTTAATATTTCCTTGATGATGGAATTAGTGGGCCACGACGTATTTCCAAGGGCTTCCAATACACTCCTAGAGTCTGCAGCAATGATTCAGTTTTTTGTTTCTGATCCAGTAAGCCATTGGAGAGCCTTTAGTATTGTATGTGAAATAACTACAGAGGTTTGTGCCATATTCGTCACTTAATATTATGTTTTACAACTTCGGTAAATTTTTAGGTAATTTTTTTTGAATCCACAAAATTTAAGTTACTTTAGACGAAAATTTTAAAATACCGACATTTAAGCACTGTCAGACTATTTTAATAAAAATGAAACCTACATGATATTAAAACCCATAAAGTTTTTCATGGATATCGAGTTTCATCAAAATTGTTTTAGCCGTTTTCGAGGAAATCGTAAAAAGGTGCAAAATGCATTATATAAAAGAGCTCTTCTGGTAGGCCGATTTAAATTTTAAAAAATGCTGTAACATCTCGGGCGTATAGTTGTCTTAAATATGAAATTTCAGTTTCGTAAAACTTTTCGTTTTCGTACTAGACATACCTTACACACACGGATATACATACAGACCTTTTTGTGGGACTTAGTCATTTAGATTCATGGAACCTAAAACGTGTATTTTCGGCGAAAACTGGAATTAAAAAATATTCACGATCACAATACTTTCTCTCACTATATATTTCATATATATATATATATATATATATATATATATATATATATATATATATAAGTAAAAGTAAAAATTCATCAAGTGAATATGGATCTTTATAATTTAAGGGTGAAAGATCCTTATTCTATGAGGTTTGATATATGTACAAAGAAAGGTGATCAGATCGAAACCATGCTCATCCACCAGGATTTCTGCAGTCTTCTTCATAGCTCCAAGTAAGAATGAGGGTGTTCCTCTATGTCATGGTATCCATGCATGCTTCAACCTGGTGATTTATATATGAATTTGATTGACTTGGTGATGAAATCACAATATCCCTAGATTCTGATTGGTTGTCGGTTACGTTTCGGATTTTGTCTTCTGGTTTCTGCTTTATAGGGTGAGCTATAATTTGCTTTGCTTTTGACCATTCTCTCTGTTGAGGTTTCCTAGACGCTTCGTTATGTCTTTTTACTCCTCGTATTTTTCTTTCTGTCTGTGTTTTTTTCATTTGATAAGTATTGTTATTTCGTCAAACTTTGTAGTCTGATTCGTGTTCTGAGAAGTCCGTGAAATCCTCAACGATTATATTGTCTATTCGATTATTATACTTCAAATAAGAATTATTAAAAATTAATAAAAAACCTGTACCTCTACATCCCATGAAGGGTCTCGGGTTCAGTACTTATAGAGCTTCGTACTGTTTCACGGCTCTCGACTATGCAAGGAGGTGGTTACACCTAAATCATCCCCCTTTTTTTTTACTCAATTTTAAGTACCCACTTTATAGAGGCTGGATGTGCCCCGGAAAGGTATTCATACCCTCGGATCGCCTCACGGCTAAAATAACAGAATGAATAATTCTGCCTCACCCGGGGTTCAAAGGTGGAACTCGAAGAACAGTAGCCTAAAGAAAACACTATACCTAGGCCACGCCGCTCCATTGTAAGAATACAAATATACATTAACAACATTTTATTATTCGATTGCACTATTGATACTTATAGACAATCAATATCAACAACTGTTAGTCTAGTTTATTGCTAATTTATTCATAGTTAACTTTGATGAAATTAACTTTTATGTTTAAAATTAATGATTTTGATTGTTTTTTTGTACTCATTTATATATTTCGGGTACGTAAATGCATCCCTTCTAATTATGTACACATTGATAAAACATCAAAGGGATGAATCAACTTCCTGATGGCGATACCACGTAGTCAAATTCCAATTTCCTCTAAATGTTTGTAGAGAGTTTAACTGGAATATTTTTCACTTTCATTAGCTTTCATTAGACGGATGGTCCATCATTTCAAGCTATTTGCTTGGCGTGTTTCATCAGAGAGAATATTGCGATGTTTGCAGAATAGGGACAGAACATGAAATCTCTAGGGACGGAATTAACCTCTTTTATGCCTTTTTTTTTACAGTATGGTTTTTAAGGGATTTTTATCAAGGATGTATATCATGTCGTTCACTAAAGGCTTTGACATTGTAAAAGTGTTTCCGTATTCAATCCTTTCTGAGATAGATATTAATTTTTATTTTTTCCATTTTTAATTACTTCATATTATGATTTAATAAGAAGTAAGAATTTACAATCAACCGTTTTAATATTTATATTCTCAAATATATGTAAGAGTATGTATTAGATACTTTAATATCCTTCTAAATTCTCAAATAGCTGATTTTGTATTTGGCTTTATATTGTAATATTAATGTAAACATTTTTTATTAGATTTAATTACATAAAATATAAAAAGCTGTTTTAGATTTTTTTACAATAGCTTGATCCTAAAATGTATGAATATAAATTAATTAACTATGGTAATGCCTTTTTTTCTTCGAATTTTCAGTGAAAAATATTAAATTCAATCGGTATAATTATTTGTTGTTTTTGGCAAAAAACGTTTAATAATCATAGCTTATTCATAGGTTTCGTAATTCTTTGAAAATAAAAAGCTGATTTCTCTTTGTATTAAAACTGTTAGATTACTCTTTTCGAAATATCCTTAAAAAAAAAAAATGTGGATTTAATAAATTCCGATATATTGTTCCTTGCGTCTATATTGTTTGTTTTTTTATTGATACATATCCGAACAGATTGTCATTAGGCAATGAGGTAACATTTTTATGTGTAAAATGAACAGAGTTCCGTTTGTTTCTTTTCTTTCTATCTGGACATTTTCATGGTTTGAAAAACAAAACAAAAATAAAAACCTTTTTCGTGATCTCACCAAATAACCATTTAAACCTAAATGAAATGTGGTATAATGATAATTTGTTTTTCTTATTTATTTGACATAAGCGTTTGTTGCTTTCTTTATTAATATAGTAGGATATATTATTGAGTTTCATTACCTAATATGATTCGATTTTGGAATAGTACTTCTGATATTTTGGTATACTTAGTTTTATAGAATAAATAATTTGTTACTTTAAAATAGTAGTTATTCATTTAATAAGATTTAAAAAAAATCGTCTTTAAGTCACTAATTTTTGGTTTATTATTTTTGTTTAATGTAGCTCAGTCGAGAACCAGGCCTGCTTAAGTTAATGTAAACATTATGAATAGAGTTTTTATTTATTTTATTACTTTTTTTTTTTAATTTCATCTACCTATATGTGAAATATATAGTAAGTGAGAGCATCGTGATCGTGAAAATGTTAAAATTTGAGTTTTCACCGGAAATACACGTTTTGGGATCCGCTGAGTCCAAATGTCTGAGGGCACGTTTATACTGCACGCGTTTTGGGGGTTCCTAGAATTATATAAAACCTGCTACCGCTCCAGCCTCCAAAACGTTTGCAGTATAAACGTGCCATAAATCTTGGACAAAGATTTTTTTTTTATTATAAGAATAGTAATACAAATGAATTATATGCAGTTGGAAAGATAATTGATTTTAAAATGCTATCTATTATACAAAACTCTAAAAATTATTTCAGAAAGACAGAAGGAAGGCATAAGCTTAAATTATTATTGTATATAATAATTTCCATTTTTACATAATCTTATCTGGATATTTACACATTTTTCATCGAAACTTTATTATATTCCATCGAAAAATGTATTTTTAAACTTTTTTTCAACTTTATATAAAAGTTTTTAGATTTATTTTAACTGCGAAGGGAGTGAAGTGAAAGTCGAGTGTTGCGTAACTTATGATGAGATTTGTTTTTTTACGTATCTTATGTTAAAGTACTTGGGCTCCACATCAGTATGATAATTGATAAAAAATGAGATATTTTAGAAATAAACCCTCTCCCACTAATAAAATATTTATCAGTTACGACCTTTCTCAAACACTTCATACGTTCTCGAGGACTCTAACATTGTGAGGAATGTATTATGCATCAATTTCCAGCCGTTTCCAAGTTTCCATTGCACGGATAGCGAGATAGCTTTGTGCAAACAAGCTTGCTCAGTCAAAATAAATGATTAATTGAGAAGTCTGGAGTCATTGTGGACTCTATCCGACTCAGGGACGCTGACTCCATCCCCTTTTTAAGCTCTTCCCCATTGTCCTTTCCATAAATGGCGCCTGTATTTTTCTCACTTTCTTTCTATGAAATAAACGAAATATTGACTCTGATGATTGCGCCAGAATAGGAGGGATTCAAGTGGCCTTCAGGTTAAAGTAAATACTCCGGATGGGCTCGGGTTGATATTAAATATTTATTGTTATTCCTGTGGCTGGCTGCCAATTAAATACTCATGTTAAACCTCTCATGAATTAGTACGAAAAACAACAAAACCGAGATAAATCATTGCTTTTCATCGATTTTGAGCATAAGTGAATTTTTTTTTGTTTCAACAGAATAATGTTTGTACAGATATGGTTGTGGAGAAAATCGTAAAAAAATTCAAAAGGCATAGTGGTCCTTCTGGTTGGCCGATTTTGAAAAAAAAATTTACTGTAACTATCTCAGGCATATACCCTCTAAAATAAAACAATTTTCGAATTTTCCTCAGACTCACGGCACAGAACAACAGAGACACACCTTTTGCGGGACTTGGTCATTTAAGCCAGGATTCCCTAAAATGTGTATTTCCAGTGAAAACTGCAATTAGAACATTTTCACAAATTGCAATACATTCTATTACTATGTATTTGTATACAGGTAAGTGAAAGTAAAAATTGTTTCAACTTCAATTTGATTGTTGTTAATGATGATTCAATCCGTGTCGATGCCTGTTCTCTGATAAGTCTCCGAGATTATCCATAAACTTATGAAGCCATCAGGCTGCTCAAGAAAGTTATTCGACTAAAATCGCTTTCAACCTCGTGGTTTTCCATTATGTTATACTTTATTGAGACCGACGTGAGCACCAGGAGTTGACACAGCTAGAATATCAGAATAAGTTCTTATCTTGCCACAGCCATTCTCAAATGTAGGACCTTCAGAGTTGTAATTCAGTGCCGTCGTTTCAGCTTAGCTAAATCATTCATTATTTCATTACTATTTAATTTGTGAAGATACATTTGACTTCACAAATCGAAGAAAAGGCAAGATAAAAATACTGTGCAGTATAGAATTATCTTTTAGTTGTTTTATTTTATTTTTATATCGAAGCTTCGGTCTACGTCACAGTACCGATTAACGATTATAACGATAAAATACCAGATTAATTTTATAAACTGAAGTCGGAATATAAGAACAATCAATATCCGAAAATCATTCGATTTCTGGCTGATCGAAATACTCTGAATATAAATATCTTACTTAAATAAAACTTTTTTTTTAAAGTAATTTCCTTCATTCTTAAATTTTAAAAACAAATATAATTTAACAATAAAGCATTAATTTCTCAAATAAATTAAAAAATTACCATATTAGTTTTAGAAGACAATATAATTCTCACAAGTAGAGTTCAACAACAGCTACATCGAACAAAAATTAATATTATATGCAAATAAATTAAATGAAACTCTATTGTATATAAAATGTTTAAAAGAATAGTACAAGGTAGAATACATTCTAAAACATTTACGATGACTTTCACTTATATATATCAAATATATAGGAGGGAGCCCGTGGCTGAGTGGCTAGCGTGCTAGTCTCTCATGCTAGAGGTTCTGAGTTCGAATCCCGGTCCCGGCGGGGCTTTTATAAGGATATAATTTAATGGAGATTCACTCACAGACCCCCGTATCCGTCAGCCAAATTACATAGGCGTAAGGAGTGATTACGTACCCTGTAAACTTTCATCGTGAATCATGAGTGTATTTTCCCAGGAGATCACACCACGAGGCCAAGGGCTTACACGGCCTGTCGCGCCAGAGAAAAAAAAATATATCAAATATATAGTAAGGAAAGTATTACTATCGTAAATTTTTCGAATTCAGTTTTAGGGTGCCTAAATCTAAAAGACCAAGTCCCCCAAAAAATGTGTGCGGTAAGCCTAGCAACGAAGACGACAAGTTGTAACGAAAATGAAATTTCAAATTTAATACAACTATACACCCGAGTTGTTGCATTAACTTTTTGACTAAAATCGGTTGGCCGAATGTGCTACTTTATACCACGGATTTTCAACTTTTTACGATTTTCTCTAAAACAGCTCAAACGATTTTTATAAATCCATATACCGATGAAAAATTTGGTGGGTTTCAATATCATGTAAGTTTCATCCTGAATGAAATAGTTTGAAGGAGCTTAAATGCCGATTGTTAAAATTTTCTTCCTCTAACGGACCTTTAATTTTGTAGGTAAAAACAAATTACCATGTCATCTTGTTATATAGCATTATAGCTAATTCGGTATCCAACTAAGGGATAAAAGAGCAAATAAATATTTGTTTAATGAAATTTTGTATTTTTGATCATAAAACAGTAAACATAGATGCATAATATAGGTGCATATACCGCTTTAAGGTGAAGATTTTAGGAAAAAATATTATATTATACGAAAAATCGTAAACGTAGTAAAAGGCCGTTAATACTATCTGATTTTTGTAGATAATAATTGAATAGATTATTTAGTAAAACACTTTTAATGTTAATTATTTAACATTTTACTTTCACTTATCTTTATATTTTCATCCCTGAATGTATTTAAAAAGTCTTAAATTTATTTTACAACGGAGGTAAGTGGAAGTCGGGGGAGACACAATTTTTATTTTGTTTTGATTTAAAGTTTTATGACAAAGAACAAAACTTGTGTAACCTATTTCTGAAAATAGAACATATTTTTTAAAGACACTTTCTCTTTGGAAACCTTGCTCAAAGTTTGCTTTACCCTAAGAAGATCATGGAACTTTCCCTTTGTAGTTTTAACCCTTTTATCTCTACCCTTTATAATAATTCTATTCTTTGTTTATACTTTGATATAGCCTGTTTATGTTGAATATATGCAGACATTCCTCTAAAAATTGATGCATCTATATATGAAGTGCTTAAATTTGTTTAATTTTTATAATTTTTTGTCATCTTTACTTACATTAATTTTCCTCTTGGTCTTGAAACTCTTTTATTCATAAAATTTATAACTTTTATTTATATTTATCTTTTGTATCCTTAATTTAAAATCTGTAATCCTGTAGATTTTATAGGTTCAACTACACCCATTTATATCTTGTTATATTCGTACGATTTTCCCATTTTCTTTTTAATTGATAGTCAATTACTGTCAATATAATGACTGAACAATTATTTTAGATAACTATTCAGATCTCTCATTACTTAAGATTAAGGGATCGTTTAGTCAATAATTCTCCATTTATAATCTATATTTAACCAATATATATTTTTTAGCTTTAGTACGAAGTGGAAATTTATTTGTAACTCCATGGTTAAATTCCAAATCTAACGTAGGAGATATTACAGGAATCGAAATAATAATACTTTGAAATAACTGGCCTATTTTATAATATATATATATATATATATATATATATATATATATATATATATATATATATATATATATATATATATATATTTTTTTTTTATTTATTTATATATTTTCACATATTTTAATAATGTGAAATATAGTTTCGAGCAGGATCGATAAATGACTACGAAAATAGGAAATGTGGATCTCTTGTTAATTTTATGTCAATGAAAAAAAAACGTTACAGTATGTTTATAATGGTATTTTCATTGCATGAAAAACAGCACATTGTAAACGTCCCATGGGGAAAAATGTCTCTTGTGAAAGAGCTCAGGTAAAAGTTGCGTTACATTATCAGAGCTTGTATCGAAGGGAGAAAGAACAGAAATTTTGAATGTAAATGATAAAAAAAAAATCTACCGCTGTCGCATTGTAAAACGTTCGTACTATTTTTGGATTTTATTGCGTTCCGTTTAACATTAATTGTAATTTAGCATATTTCCTATTATGAAAATAATCCGCCCTCTTAAGAGGTGAATTAAGACCTTTTTTACTTTCACTTACTATATATAGTAAGGAAAGTATTGCGATTGTGAAAATTTTCGAATTCCAGTTTTCAACGGAAATACACGTTTTAGGGTCCCCTGAGTCCAAATAACCAAGTCCCGCAAAAAGGTCTGTGTGTGTGTGTGTCTGTGGTAACTCCCGGGCGGAAACGGTAAGTCCTATGAAACTGAAATTTCATATTTAAGACAACTATACGCCCGAGACGTGACAAAACTTTTTTTATCAAAATGAGCTTACCAGAAGAGGCACTTTATACCATGCATTTTGCACCTTTTTTCGATTTTCTCAAAAACGGTTCCGACGATTTTAATTAAACTCGCTATATCGATGTAAAATTAAATGGGCTTTAATATCATGTAGGTTTTATTTGGATAAAAATGGTCTGACAGGGCTTAAATGCCGATATTTTAAATTTTCTTCCTCTAAAGTACCTTTAATTTTTTAGATTCAATAATAATAACTAGATTATCTTGTTAGCGCTGATGAAAAACAGGTATATATATAAATTGAATAAATTCGATACCCAACTAAAGGAGAAAACAGAAAAAATATATTTTTACTTTCACTTACTATATATAGTAAGGAAAGTATTGCGATCGTGAAAATTTTCGAATTCCAGTTTTCAACGGAAATACACGTTTTAGGGTCCCCTGAGTCCAAATAACCAAGTCCCGCAAAAAGGTCTGTGTGTGTGTGTGTGTCTGTGTGTGTGTGTGTCTGTGGTAACTCCCGGGCGGAAACGGTAAGTCCTATGAAACTGAAATTTCATATTTAAGACAACTATACGCCCGAGACGTGACAAAACTTTTTTCATCAAAATGAGCTTACCAGAAGAGGCACTTTATACCATGCATTTTGCACCTTTTTTCGATTTTCTCAAAAACGGTTCCGACGATTTTAATTAAACTCGCTATATCGATGTAAAATTAAATGGGCTTTAATATCATGTAGGTTTTATTTGGATAAAAATGGTCTGACAGGGCTTAAATGCCGATATTTTAAATTTTCTTCCTCTAAAGTACCTTTAATTTTTTAGATTCAATAATAATAACTAGATTATCTTGTTAGCGCTGATGAAAAACAGGTATATATATAAATTGAATAAATTCGATACCCAACTAAAGGAGAAAACAGAAAAAATATATTTTTACTTTCACTTACTATATATAGTAAGGAAAGTATTGCGATCGTGAAAATTTTCGAATTCCAGTTTTCAACGGAAATACACGTTTTAGGGTCCCCTGAGTCCAAATAACCAAGTCCCGCAAAAAGGTCTGTGTGTGTGTGTGTGTGTCTGTGTGTGTGTGTGTCTGTGGTAACTCCCGGGCGGAAACGGTAAGTCCTATGAAACTGAAATTTCATATTTAAGACAACTATACGCCCGAGACGTGACAAAACTTTTTTCATCAAAATGAGCTTACCAGAAGAGGCACTTTATACCATGCATTTTGCACCTTTTTTCGATTTTCTCAAAAACGGTTCCGACGATTTTAATTAAACTCGCTATATCGATGTAAAATTAAATGGGCTTTAATATCATGTAGGTTTTATTTGGATAAAAATGGTCTGACAGGGCTTAAATGCCGATATTTTAAATTTTCTTCCTCTAAAGTACCTTTAATTTTTTAGATTCAATAATAATAACTAGATTATCTTGTTAGCGCTGATGAAAAACAGGTATATATATAAATTGAATAAATTCGATACCCAACTAAAGGAGAAAACAGAAAAAATATATTTTTACTTTCACTTACTATATATAGTAAGGAAAGTATTGCGATCGTGAAAATTTTCGAATTCCAGTTTTCAACGGAAATACACGTTTTAGGGTCCCCTGAGTCCAAATAACCAAGTCCCGCAAAAAGGTCTGTGTGTGTGTGTGTGTGTCTGTGTGTGTGTGTGTCTGTGGTAACTCCCGGGCGGAAACGGTAAGTCCTATGAAACTGAAATTTCATATTTAAGACAACTATACGCCCGAGACGTGACAAAACTTTTTTCATCAAAATGAGCTTACCAGAAGAGGCACTTTATACCATGCATTTTGCACCTTTTTTCGATTTTCTCAAAAACGGTTCCGACGATTTTGATTAAACTCGCTATATCGATGTAAAATTAAATGGGCTTTAATATCATGTAGGTTTTATTTGGATAAAAATGGTCTGACAGGGCTTAAATGCCGATATTTTAAATTTTCTTCCTCTAAAGTACCTTTAATTTTTTAGATTCAATAATAATAACTAGATTATCTTGTTAGCGCTGATGAAAAACAGGTAAATATATAAATTGAATAAATTCGATACCCAACTAAAGGAGAAAACAGAAAAAATATTATTTTAATGCAATTTTTCGTTTTTAAACATAAGAGCAGTAATATACATGAATGATATACCGTTGGAAAGCTAAAGATTTTAGAAAAAATATCATCTCATACACAAGCTTTTAGAAGTTAATGGAGAGTGATGAAAAGAAGATAAATCTAACTGATTATTTTAGATAATAATATAATAGATTTTTTAATAAAACACATGTTTCTATATAAATTCAATTTGATTAATTCCTTAATAATCTCACGTATTTTTATCTCTAACTCTATTTGAAAATTCTTTCATTGATTTTAAAAATGGAGGTAAGTGAAAGTCGTGTGTTGCCCGCACCAGATTTTTTGTATAAGTCACCGTAAAAATCAAGCATTCGATGTCCATACGGAAATTATAAGTGTTCTTCACCAATATAACTAATAAATTTGTTCATAGAGAACTCATGTGTGTTGTGAGCTTATAATATTAGCTTCACCTACCATTTTTTATTCTTGCTTTTAAATATTTTTCCGAGCACTGTACAGATCCTCTGAGAAGAGAATCGTTCTGAAACGTTATATTATTAAAATACCGCGTTTTAAATAGATATTATTACTTAACTTCATTTCTGCATCTCTTACATTTATAGTGTCGATGGGTAAACGAGTTTGAAAAAAAATTTCATGGTAATTTTATATATCGAAATGTTGGAAAAATTACCGATTCCTACAGGATCCCAGATAGAAAAAAAATCTCTTAATAAGAAATTTTTAGACAATAATTGAGGGAAAAACACTTAAAAATACTTTGCTCATAACAAAACTTTTCTTGGTGATATTATAATCGCACAATATTAGAAAAATACCTGCTATTTTTTTTTTTTTTTTAAAGAATTAATAAACGATGAAAAAAATATGTTTGAGAAATGCTTTTAAAATTTTCTGACGTTTTTTGAAAAAATAATTCACTTTAAGAAAAATATATTAAAAATATTGCGTAACTTTTTTCTCTATCCTGCTAATAGTTTTTATTTGCATCTAGCATGCATTTGACAATCTAATAAGTTAAGGACTCAATATACGTGGTAGAGAATAATAGATAGATTAATACCCAGTGGCACCTCTTCCCGGATCGATTTTTATTTCTTATGTTGTTGGGAGGTCCCTCATCCAAATCCTTTTCAGTCTTCTACGGTTGTTTTAGGGTAAGTTGGTATTGGTCACGTTTTGTAAAAAAATATAGAGGTGGTGAATCTGTTCGTTGATCTTTGGTATATGAAGGTTTGTATGTTGAGTTGTGTTGTTAACAAATCGTGAAGATTTAGCAATACTTCTCAATGTTATGGATATGAAAATTTGAATTTTATGTATGTCTGTCTTTTTGGCTGCCCCTTTTGTCTGTGACGAGTAAATCCTAACAGGATTAAGTAATTATTTGTAAATGTTCATTGTCTGAAAATTATTTTCTAGATTTTCATTTTATGTACCAAAATAATTAAAAATATCGAATAATAAAGATATATATTTCTTACTTCTCACCATGTTTTAAATATAGGACCTCTCATTACTTTTTACTTGAATATTAAACATTTTATTTTAATTAATGTTGTAAATGAGCAGGTTTCATATTCACAATACCAGCGCTAAGGTTAGATATTTGATAGGGTTGATAAAGAGAGGGTTGACCTGGTAATCCTTTGCGGCGGTTTGAAGAAGCATAGACTGTTTGCCATAGGACCAAGAGCTCAACCAAACCTTGGCTGAGTTACCGTAGTCAGTACCTCTGGGAATTCTAGATTAAGTTATCCAAAACCTATATTTTAGAGGCTCCATTGTCCTTGTTTTGCAATGACTAATACGATTAAAATGAAACATAAATTATATAAATATTAACTCTAAAATAATATACTAACATTTTATGATACAGCACTTCTTTCTTCTTACAGGTATTGTACTATAGCTTCTAGTTCCTTATACAATCATATTTTTAACCTATCAATGTGGTTTCGAAAATGGAAAAACAAAATTAATGCCTCTAAATCAAGCCATGTGAGCTTTTCTCTGCGTAAAGGTACATATCCAGTAGGTAACATACACATAATTTTAAATACACATGAATGTAGTACCTTCAAAAACCCACGTACAATACCTTGGAATGTATTTAGATAAAAGACTAACATGGAACTTACATACAAAAATAAAGCGAGAAGAACTAACAAGACGTTACAAACAGCTTTCTCATTTATTGAATTACAGATTGACACTAAATTTACGAAACAAGTTAGTAATTATTAACTTCTACTGAGACCAATCTGGACATACTGAGCAGAACTTCGGGGTCCTGCAAAACACGCATACACAAAATACAACAAAATACAAACAACTCAATCCAAAACTTTAGGGAAAAATGTTCACGCACCATGGTATGTTACGAGTCAGACGATACACAGTGGCATAAATATCCCGACAGTAAAGTCTTACATTCACGACAAATAAGAAACGTTTCATTCATCGACACATCACTACCCAAATCAACTTGTTTTTTCCCTTTCTTCCTCCCTGTTACTAGGTCAATTCCATAGACTTAGAAGACGATGATCTAGAGATCTAATTAGCTAATAGGAATCCGTAAAAATTCTGGACGCTAGAAGATAGAGAAGAAGTACTAGAGATAAAGTCTTCGAAATAAAAGGCCTCGAGAGGAAATAATGAAACAAGAAAATTTTTTGAAGACGTTAAGACCACTACTACGGTTTTCAGCAACAATTCTACAGTTAGGATTGTTGAAGGTGAACTACAGGCCGTAGAACAAGACATACAAGAAAGATGTAGAGACCACTTCAAGAAACTTCAAGAATTATTGAAGATTATACGATTAGCAATCTTCCATATGTAAAAAATGAGATTGAATTGGTTCCACCATAAAGCCTCAACATCCAATGAATTTTGGATAAACAAAAAAAAGTTCCTAGATCAGATAGGATACCAACAGAATTTCTAAAGAGTGGTGGTCCACAACTAATATAAGATATTACTAGACTAGTCAAACTTCAGAGACAATGCCAAAAGACTCGTAGTGAGTCTATGATTGTACCGATCTTTAAAAAGAAGGGAGATTCAGCTGAATGCAGGAACTATAGAGGGAATCATCCCACATAAACGAAATATAATTGTTAAACAGGAGCTGTACACACTCTATAATGACTTGAGTGTTTTCCAGAGTACGGCGGATCAGGTGGTTGTGTAAAGACGGCGGAAGAAGGCCTCGTGGATGAGCGAAGGGAAGATGGAAGGACAGCGTCTCCGAGGATCTGAAGAAAAGTGGGGCTGAGTAAGGCTTGATACCAACACACAGTGAGTGTTTCTTAGCAAATTCACTTTCAATGGTATGATTGGCTTATTTTTAGCTAATTTTTATGTCATAAAAATATATCGTCCATGATTTCAAAGGAATCAAAACGTATATATAAATATTTTTATATGCCCATTTTTTAAAATATTTTATTAAAGAAATCTCTACGCGTTTTACTCTACAAAAAGCGTATAAATCAATTTACGGTCTTGAAAATTTGTCAGTAAAATTAAAAATAAAAGTGAAATTCTGAAAAAAATGAAACCTAAAGTTTTCTTGATTTTATCTAATAACGATTTTAAACAAAGTCAAATGCAGAAAATATAGATATATAATAATATATATGATAATAATTAGTTACAGAGACATTTCTCTTAAATTATTGACAATATAGTTATTTATAACCGACAATGCTTGAAACCTAAATATTTTTTGGACATAAAAATTAGCTAAAAATATGTTAATTATACCATTAAAAGGCAATTTACTAAGAAACAAAATCATAACAACTGATATATCCTAAATAAAATGACCAGTGCAAACTATTGTCTAAAAAAAACAAAAAAAAAAAACATGCGTTTATTTATAATTGAGTTTTGATGGACCATGCTCATAATAACTTTTTATTTTTAGCATATACAAATATTTCATGTAATGGTGCCGATGGTATTTATTTATTTAAATTTGTCTTTTTTTTTTTAATTTATTATAGAGATATTTACAACTGTATTAACACAAAAAATACATCAAGTAAATGTGAACGGTGAGATGTGGAAATGATAGGCGTGAGAAGAATCTACCCAGTGGTAGCACTTCAAAGTTTTTTCAGACAAGAAGGTCTCGAGGCCATCGGTGTTTCAGCCGCCTCGGAGGATGATCAGGAATAGAAGGAGATGAAAGCTTGCGGACAAGTGGGTTTAGGTGAACTGGTAATTTGGAGTGAAAGGAAGTATATCTAATTCGGGCTAAGTCTGCAACTAATGGGATATTCAGGTCTTTGTGGATTATTTTATTGGTGACAAAGTAAGGGGCATTTAGGATCTTTCGGAGGGTTTTGGATTGCAAGGATTGGATGCAAGAGGAATTTGATGGCTTGGTGGATCCCCATAGTTCAATTCCATATGTCCAAATAGGCCTAAGTATGGTAATACAAATTAGTTTTTTGTAGTAGGTGGGAAGTTTTGAACGTTTGTCAAGTAAATGTTGTAATAAGCGATATCTGCGAGCTGTTTCTTGTCGTTTCAGTCTAGTGTGAGGATTTATTTAAATTTAAATCGATTACTTTGTATAAATTCATTTTGTTTTTAAATTCATTACATCACGAGATGATTAATTATTTAGTTTCTCTTTACCTGAAGAAGTTAATTTTGAAAACTCGACCTGAAAACAGTGAACCGAAATAAAGGCCTTAATAATCCCATGAACCCAACCTTTAGCCTTTGATATGACTCCATTTCCCAAGTTTATTTCTATAGTACCCCGATCCATATGGCTCGCAGATGTTACAGCGTTTGATTCTGAGGACAAGGCTTTTTTAACCTGATATTCTCTTGTTCTAATCAATGGAGTGGAGGGTTTATTCAATGTACTTTGGTGTACGGAATTGAATAGAGTTTGGGAAAAAAGGGAAAGAAGTATTTACTTTGTCTCTTCGGTGTCATTTTAAACCTTCCATTGGTTTGTTTGAAAAAAAAAAAAGCTAAAAATAAAAAGAATACTACCAAACTCTCCAAAAAGTTTTTTTTTTGGTACAAACAAACAAAACGCAAATAAATTAGTGATTACACTTAAGCAATTTAAATCATGAAAAAGATGTACTGTTGTTAATTTTCATTTGATAGGTTTCAAACTTCGACAAATTTATAATAAAATGACTAAATGCTATGTATTTTCGTTAAAAAGACTTTTCCGAAACTCCTTCATTTCCACAAAAAATACCCTAAATATGTGATATATATTTATAATATTAATTTTTTTTTTTCGGTTGGCGCGACAGGCCTTGGAGGCCCTTAGCCGCGCGGTATGGCTTATATTCCACACCACGATACTCGATGACATTTTATAGAGTAGGGTCGTCACTCCCTACACCTATCTTTATGGATGGCTATCAATTAGCTGACGGGTCCCACATACCCGGGGAAGATTGTGATTGAATCCGCATTTATTTGTATGCTTGAAAAAGTTCTCCTGGGACTGGGATTCGAACTCAGAACTTCAGCGTAGCAGGCTAGCGCGCTAACCACTCAGCTTCGGGCTCCCCGTTTATCAACACCGTAATTAGTGTTGATAATTTAACTATCTTAAAATCTTCTAATACTTCAATTTTACGATATCAAAATGTAGTGTAAAGAGTCTATCATAAAATTTTATTGGGTATAAATAAATTAATTATACATTAGGTAACATTTTGAAAATGAAAATTTTCTCAACGCATCATATGCACTGTTGCTTCAAAGGCAATAATAAGCAAAGTTTGACTTAATATAATAATTGAAAGGAATTGGATAACCCGT
Source organism: Piezodorus guildinii (assembly GCA_023052935.1). Classification (NCBI taxonomy): domain Eukaryota; kingdom Metazoa; phylum Arthropoda; class Insecta; order Hemiptera; family Pentatomidae; genus Piezodorus; species Piezodorus guildinii. The sequence goes on from CM041294.1 coordinate 112,182,779, forward strand.
TTGTCCTTGAGAAATCGTCTTAACTGATTTTTACTAGATGCTCAAATTCTTGATGATTAATTTTACTGTCTTCATTTATGTCAATTCATCTTTTATAATAAACACAAACATAAATTTGGTTAATATGTCAATATGTATTCTTGTATGGAGTTTTGGTACTTACATAACATTACTTAAGTAACATTGAAAATTGTTAAAAAAATTCACGAAAAATTATATGAACTGAAAACATTAAGGCACTATAACAAAAATGGTCAGAAAAGATTCTCACTCTTAATTTTATTTAGCTTAATTTCATATCATTACACTATTTCTTGTAGAAACATTGATTGTCGGAGCATTGTCCATTTTTTTAAAAATATATACAGAGTATTCATTTACGTGTTAAGTACGTGGCCAGACTTCACAGACCGAGACGTGTCAGGAAATTCACAGTTAAGGATGTTATGCCAATTACATGTTTTGATTACAAATCTGCAAAATTAATATTATTAGTGACATTTTCCATATATGTTTGAGCCGCCGAAAAAAAAAAAAAAAAAAAAAAAAAGAAGAAAATTCCTAGAGACTGGGAAGTAGCGGTGATTGTGCCCATCTACAAAAAGGGAGACAATAGGGAATGCAGTAACCATAGAGGAATATCACTTCTCAGTGTGCCTTCAAAGATCTACTCTAGGATCCTAGAAACAAAAGTAAGGAAAAGTGTCGATTGCCAACTAGGAGAGGAACAATATGGCTTCAGGAATCAGAGAAGTACGCAGGATCTCATCTTCACGATGAGACAAATAACGGAAAAGACTGTTGAGAAAGATAAAGAGCTCTCCATTTGCTTCGTAGACCTCCAGAAAGCTTTCGACAGAGTGAAGAAAGAAGATATAGAGATGGCACTGTCAGAGCGGGGTGTAGACCGTGGAACAACCTGGCGATGATGAGTCTTTATAAAAAGATGAGGAATGTGGTCAGAACCAGAAACCACATTTCAAAAGAATTTAAGACGGCATTGGGAATAACGCAGGGCTGTAGCCTGAGTCCGTTACTTTTTATTATGGTTCTGGACTTAGCACTAAGGAGAGCCAAGCCTATAATGAGGAAATTCCAGCTGGGGCACAGAAACCTCCACCCCACCAGATATTCCCTATTAGCCTTCGCTGACGACCTCATCCTGCTAGCTGACAATGATCGAGACCTCCAACATAACATAAATGTCCTACAAGAGGAATTATCCAGAATAAATATGAAGATTATCCGGGGAAGACTAAATGCATGAGAATTGGTAAGAAACCCCCGAGGATAATGAGGATACTAAAGGCTGGAGGACAGAGATTAGAGCAGGTCGAAAATTTTAAATATCTGGGAGCTCATCTCAATGAGAATGGCTACATAGACGAAGAAGTGGCCCAGAGAATTAGAGCGGCAGGGAGGATGTTCTGTATGGTAGGGCGAGGTTTTCTGGGGAGAAGAGAGGTATCAAAGCGGACCAAATTAGCCGTATTTAAATCGACATTTCTTCCTATCCTATCGTACTCCTCAGAATCGTGGACTCTTACCTCAAAACATAGGAGCCAAATCCAGGCCATGGAAATGTGGTATCTCCGGAAAATAGAGAGAAAGACACGAAGAGATAGGATACGGAACGCTATAAGGGCTAACCTTGATGTCAAACCGGCGGAGACCGTTCTAGAGGAACACAAACTGAGGTGGTTTGGACATCTTCTTAGGATGGTTCCGGAGAGAAGTGCCCGGAAGACGTATGAGACCCGCACAGAGGGAAAAAGGCCCAGAGGAAGACCCCGCATCTCCTGGGAGGACGGTGTAAAGGAAGCATGCAGGAAGCGCGGGATAGACTGGAGTAGGAGAGTGGAGTTGGCACAACAAAGAGACATATGGTCCAGACTCTACAGGCAGGATCCTCACACCGAACAGCGGTAGAAGAGGAAACGATTATGATGATGATGATGATGTTTGAGCCGCAAAACCCACTTGAAATAACTGCTAACCTAAAAATTATTATTATTATTTTTTTTTTTAGAAGAGGCTAGAGAATAACTGGTAAGAAAGTCACGAAAACAAAAATTTAGGGGAGGGGAGAGGGCGAAATTAATGAAAATTGGACGATTTCAATTGGATCGACTTTTGATAACTTTTGGTTTATTATTTTATATAATAAATGTTTCGGGTTACCGAATAAGAAATTCATATTGAACGCACTGCCACCTAGCAGCCTGTTAAATTAACTAGAGCGCCCCTAGTGGCCATAGGAAGAAACAGAGCGCCCCTAGCGGCCGAAAATTAAACTGAATTTGCAGGTCCTGGCTGGTTGTGCCACATACAGTTGGCTCTAGTTTTTTTCTCCGATGGTCCTGGTCCCTTTTACCATGGAGTAGAAGAATTTAGAAGACCCCCTCGGCAAAGGGGAGGAGAGAAGAACAGGTTAACCTTCCAGAGCGTCTTCACCATCAGATTTCCACCACTTAAGTTGTCACACCTTATAATTTGTAATAGTACCGTTTACTAACCCAATTAACACCTGGCATTCAAATTCTCATATACCATTTTTTTTTTTGTAACCTAAGTCATTTTTTCCCCGTATTGTGAGTTTTTTTTAATCTAGGTCCAGCCTTCTTTCATTTAGTTTAAATTTCAATACAGTCCATTGCTATACAAAAAGGAGCGATCACCTTAACATTTAGTTGGAGGTGATTACTCTAAACAATAAACTTATGTAATCGAACAAAAAAAATCACCTCCCTCAAAATGTAAGACCTTACGTTACAAGATACGTAAAATCTGAATAACGAATAAAAAATAAATAAATATGATTTATTTCAATAACTTAGTTATTTACAAGAAATAGAAAAAAAATATTAGATTTTTTTTGGCGGAGAAACCGAGAACAATTATAAAAAATCTGGTGCGGGCAACACACGACTATCACTTACCTCTATTTTTAAAATCAATGAAAGAATTATCAAATACAGTTCGAGATAAAAATACGTGAAACTATTAAGGAATTAATCAAATTGAATTTATATAGAAGCATGGACGATGGACGATTCACTATTACCAACACCTAGTTCTTCTAGAAGGCTCCTTGTTCTGCTGGGGATAGTCTCCCGAGATCCGAACCAGAGGCCTCTCACTGTGAACTCTCTCTCTCCGAAGGTCTCGTGGAACTTCTCTTTTAGGAAAGGGATACACTTTTCGTAGATCTCTTCTTTCCCGATCCCTTCATTTGCCTGATCGAGGTCGTTTGTTTCATACCTGACAGTCGGGTCGAGGATCAATGCTGTTTTCCAGTTCTTGGGGAATGCTACAATGTCAGCATACCTCGCAGAACCGTCCGTGTCCACGCAGTAGACCTCGTCAAAGCAGGTATATTTCTTTTCCCTAAGGAGCCTTATTAACGCATGCTTGACTCGATGGTGCCGGCGAGTAACAAGGAGGGATTGATTGGGACAGACACACACACACACAGACCTTTTTGCGGGACTTGGTTATTTGGACACAGGGGACCCTAAAACGTGTATTTCCGTTGAAAACTGGAATTCGAAAATTTTCACGATCGCAATACTTCCCCTTACTATATATAGTAAGTTAAAGTAAAAAGTAAACAAAAAATTAAATTTTACCCATAAATACGCCTGTAACTCAATTACTTACGGAGGAAACAGAGTGTTCTTTATCTAGTGGATAAAGCATTAGTCAACTATTCTCCGGATCCTGGGCTTGAATCTCTTCGACAGCAAATGATTTATTCTGTTATTTCGGCCGAAGGGCGACCCTAGGGTATAGAGACCCTCCTGGAGCAGACCCAGCCTCTATAAAGTGGGTACCCAGAAAATGGCAGCCGATTGTGAACTCTGCCTAATCACCTCATTACACGGTCGTTGGTTTGGAAACAGTATTAATCTCTATATTGTACTGAGCTCAAGATTCTTAATGGGTTGTAGAGGTACAGTGTCTTACTCAATTATTTTTCAAGATAAAGAAAAATTGATTTGAGTTTTAGGATCAAGGAACAGCGACAGATAAAAAATAAAATCTTGCTTGTTTATTTATTATCTACAAAACGAAAAAAGAATCGTTAGAATCGGTTTAAAAAGAGCTGAGATATATGGTTTTAAAATTAGCAGTGGTGATTGACTATTTTTCTTTAAATTATTAATTGCTTTTTATATTTCTTAATCGCCTTTAAAAAGCTAAATTAACAGTTGTACACTAATATAGTTATTTGTTAATAATAAATCATTATGTAATAGTTTGCAACTTTTTTTTCTTTTAATTAAGAATATCTTAACTTGTTGATTTAATATTTTGAGATTCATTTAATAGTAAATGTATTATGGAAATATATGTCTCCCTATACGATACAGAATTGGAACGTATATTGGGAATACTAATTAGGAAAACCTCTTTAGGATAATGACTACTTGGCTAATCTAAATCCGTTGATACCTTCATCCCCTCTCCCAATTGGGTGGAATAAAAAACTTAGCCGTAATGATGGGGACACTAATGACCGCCCCTCCCCTGACCCAGAACCGTAACTCCGCCTCATTGTAGGGCCCCACTTCTCCCAAGGGCGGGGCTTCCACTCCCAAGGAACTGCTTCATGGTGATATATTGTTCATTCTGAAGTCAGGGGCTTAATCTGCATCACTACTTACCTTTGTACATTAGTCTATCGTACCATTTTTGGTGGTCTGCCCCATGTACGCCATCTGCTTCTAAAATTTAGAAAAGGACAGAAGGCTCGATACATCACTAGGAGACGATACCTCAACCCTAAATAAACTAATATCATCCTTACAGTGAAACAGGTTGTTTTATAAACTTTGAATATGCGTCAATCTATTTGAAATCATCCAATTTTTATTAATTTTTCTGCTCAACATTTTTGATTTCAATCATTTTTTTACCAGTTATTGTCTGCTCCCAGGAGTCGGCGGACAGTCGAGAGAAGTTGGGTCCCTCTGTCGCCAATGTGTCAGAGAGTCAGAAACACCAGCCCACGTACTTGGAAAATTCCCAATCAATCCCTTCTTCTTACTCGCCGGCACCATCCAGTCAAGCATGCGTTAATAAGGCTCCTTAGGGAAAAGGAATATACCTGCTTTGATGAGGTCAACTGCGTGGACACGGACGGTTCTGCGAGGTAAGCTGACATTGTAGCATTTCCCAAGAACGAGAAAACAGCATTGATCCTCGACCCGACCGTCAGGTATGAAACAAACGACCTCGATCAGGCAGATGAAGTGGATAGGGAAAAGAGGGAGATCTACAAAAAGTGTATCCCTTTCCTAAAAGAGAAGTTCCGCGAGACCTTCGGAGAGAGAGAATTCACCGTGAGAGGCCCCTGGTACGTATCTCGCGGGAATATCCCCAGCAGAACAAGGAGCCTTCTAGAAGAACTCGGTGTTGGTAATAGTGAATCGTCCATGATAGCCGAGAATATAATATTGGACTGTCTGGGGATTATTCATCGTCACCTATTAGTTGGGTTAAGAATTCTACCTAACCTTGTTTATTTACTTATATTTATGTTTTTCTTTATTCGTCTTATCTTTTTGCTTAACTTTTGTCATTGATTCATTGATACTGTTGGTCATTTAGGTGTGCATTTTCAAATATTTTTTTTTTTTTTAGCATGGATTTTGCTTTGGATTATAAACTATATAACATTTTATATGGTAAAACAGATAAAGCTATTGATAAAGAAAGTAAATGCATGGTAAATTTATAACTTTTCAAATCAATATCACATGTCATCAAGATTGATAAGTACGCTGGGTGTGATAGCAACCCAATACAGTTGGGCCGCACTGTTTTGTTTTATTGTAATTTTAGTAAATTAAAGCATTTTCTCTTTCATGATTAGAAAACCGAGGATACAATTTTTTCCTGGCAAATATTTTTAGTGTTGCAGAAGTTTTAAGGTAACTTCTAGAGTGGAAATATGAGTTGGAAAAATCTCTCTAATTCTGGTAATTTTGCAGATTTCGAACCAAAACAAAATTAGACTTTTAGGGAGTTAAAAGTCTATAAAGGAAAAGAGACTCATATTTGATTATTTTTCATACTTGGCTTTGTCACAGCCCTACTTGCTGTAAAAATTTCGATCTTGAGAACATAGTCCTTTGTTTGTATATGACTTTTGAATAGGCAAAAACTCGTTGTTTTTTTTTTGCGAAATTTACACGGAAATATCTTAAATGGGACTAAGTGAAAAATTATGAAACTAACACGTGTTACACATCTATAAGAAGTTTATAAGTGGCATAAGTTTGGTGACTAAGAATGAACTGGTTCTCGAGTTATAAAATTCTCTTCGCTACTGAAATAACTCTTTCTTTAAAAATGATTAAAGAAGACGCCAAGACCCTTCATGGGCTGTAGAGGTACATTTTTTTTTTTTTTTTTTTTATAAATTAGTAGTATTTTTTCCATATTTCTTTTAAAATCCTACATTATTTCCAGGGCAACCTGATACGTTGTATTATTTATTACATTTTTACTTTCACTTACTTGTATATGAAATATATAGTAAGGGAAAGTAATTCGTAGGGGAGCCCGTGGCTGAGTGGCTAGCACGCTAGTCTTTCATGCTGAAGGTTGTGAGTTCAAATCCCAGTCCTGGCGGGACTTTTATAATGATGTAAATAAATGGAGATTCACTCACAGCCATCCCCAGAGTATGTGAGACCCGTCAGCCAAATGGTAGCTACTCACAAAATTAGGCGTAGGGAGTGATGACCCTACACTACAAAATGCATCACGAAACGTGAGTGTAATCTCCCAGTAGGTTACACCACGAGGCCCAGGGCTACACGGCCTGTCGTGCCACTAGAAAAAAAAAAAAAAAAAAAAAGAAAGTAATTCGATCTTGAAAATATTTTTAATAATTGTATTTTATACCATACATTCACGGTTGGAATTAAATATATGTATAAAATAAAATAGATTACATTGAAGTTAAAAAACCTTTAAATTCATATAATCTTTTCCATTTTTCCGTTTCCCATTAAGTCCTGACGCATATCGAAGGAATATATAGCATTATTTTCCCGTTATTGTGGGATGTGGGAAGTATAGGAAAACAGAGCGTAACGCATTGCTGACATTTGGGTGGCAAAGAGGCCCTCAGGTGAAGTGGATTTGCTGTGTAAATATGGGCCAGTCGAATTAGGTTAATTCCCTATAAAGTGGTTTGAGTTCATTAGGGGAGGTCTCTATTAACCCTGTCAATTGTGTAATTGAATGCAGGTTTGTTTATAGGGGCTGAGTAGTTTTATTTTCACTTACCGACATTTGACATATATAGCAAGGGAAAGTATTGCGATCATGATAGTTTCCGAATTACACTTTTCAACGGATAATACTAGTTTCCAAATGACCAAGTCCCGATAAAAGGCTTATGTCTGGTATGTTTAGGGCATGAACGAAAACTCTAACGAAACTAAAATATCACATTTAACTATAAGTCCGAGACATTACAGCAACCTTTTTATTAAAATCTGCTAACCAGAAGAGCAAAGTAAATTTCTTTAGGAATTTACTCTTCATAAAAGCAATCACAAAAAAAAAAAAAACATCTGGTGCGCACATTACACAGCTATGAATTACAACTGTACTTGAGACAAATTTTAAAACTTAATATTAAATTTCTTCGTTATGTTCCAATACTTTTATTTATTTAGAATAAATACTGTATTGATGAAATTATTTAAAAGTGTGATTATTTTTTCTTTTTTTAAACACTTATTGATATTTACATCTGTATTAAGTACATCAAGTAAATGAGATGGACATAGCAAACTGACATGAAAAACATGTATAGACGCTGCTTGTAGGCAGCACTCAAAAATTATTCTAAACTAGAAGGTCTCGAAGCCATCTTATTTTCAGACGCCTCGGAGGATTATCAGGAATCGAAGAGGAAGATAGGATAGATATTAGTGGATTAGAGTGGAAATGGAGTTTTCATGGAAATTATTGATACCTGGATTTCGGTATCGGATATCGGGCTAATTCGATAACATGTGGAACATTAAGGTCTTTGAGGATGAGCTTATTCGTGACAAAGCAAGAAGCAGTAAGGATTTTACGGAGGATTTTGGATTGTAAGGATTGGATATGAGAAGAATTTGATGGTTTAGTAAAGCCCCATAGCTCTACTCCGCATTTGTCTTATGATGGTCATATAAATAATTCTTTTGTAATCAAGTGGTAGGTTGGAGCGTTTGTCCAGTAAGTGTTGAAGTAATCCAAAACGTCGGGCAGTTTCTTGTCGTTTGGGGACCAAGTTAGACGTTTATCAAGGCGGAGTCTTAGGTATCGAATCTGCTCAACAGGGGCTAGTGGAGTGTCATTAAAGGATAATGTAGGATAGGAAGTCATTGGTTTACGACAAAGGTGAAGGTTATTTGGTGGGATTTGTCCAAAATAATGTCATTTATTGAAACCTGGTTATTTTAATCTTTCGCTGCATGCCACCTACTGCAATCGGTAAACTCGATACCTTTGGAATTCCAATTGTTCTAAAAAGTATCGTATATAAATATATTAATTAATACTGTTTTGAAGGTACCGCTGGTTTAGAAAAATTTAATGGACCTTAATATGTAGGTTTTATTCTGATCGAAATAGTCTGACAGAACTTAAATAACGATTTTTAAATTTTATTTCTTTATAGTATCTTCTGTTTTTTAGATTAAAAAAAATTAAACATATCCTCTTGGTTGTAATAATAAAAAACAGGTTAGTTGAAATAATTTGATTACTTACTAAAGGAGTAAAATTATTTCTTAGTATTTATTTTTTTTTCTTCTTGAACATAAGATCAGTAATATAGATATATAATTTACCGTTGAAAAGATAAATATTTTAGAAAAAAATATACTATCAAATGCACAAAGTTGTATGAGGTAATAGAGATAGATAAAAAAGCGATTTGTTAAAGGGATTGTTGTAAATAAATATATAATAGATCATTTAATATTAATAATTGTTTTCCCTTTCTTTATGGGTAAGAAGATTCCGGTTTTGGGATATGCCGATGATCTAGTACTGCTAGGTGAAGACACGGAAACCATACAACTAAATACAAGTGTGTTAATAAATGAATATATATAAATGAATATATCAGGGCATACTTTTGAACACCTAGAGAAATTCAAGTATTTAGGTTAAATTATAACTAGAAAAAATGAAATCCAGGAAGAAATAAAGTCCCGGTTAAAGGTGGGAAATGCGTGTTATTATTCAGTTGCTAAGTTACTTAGTTCGCGGCTTCTATCTAAAAACTTAAAGGTTAGAATTTATAAAACTATTATTCTTCCAACGGTTCTTTACGGATGTGAAACGTGGCCGCTTACTCTGAAGGATGAACAACGGCTTAAGGTTTTCGAAAATAAGGTATTGCGTAAAATATTTGGTCCGAAGAGAGATGAGGCCACTGGGGAGTTTAGAAGGTTGCACAACGCGGAATTGCGGAACTTGTATCCTGTGAATATAATTGAGCTGATTGCATCGCGGAGACTCAAATGGGCGAGTAAAGTTGTTGGGCACGATGACGGGCGGATTCCGAGAAAGTTGGTATTTGCTGATCAGACTGGTAGGCGTCCAAAAGGTAGGCCGAAGCGTAGATGGGAGGATTGCGTTAAGGCTGATCTCGGGAGCTTGGGCTTGAATGGTGAACATTGGACGAGTCTGTGTAGGCGGAATTTGGTGGTATCGGCATCGAACCTTCGGTTCGCTAATCCTATTATTATTTCCCTTTCTTTATTGATAAACTCTTAAATTAATGTTGTAGTCTGCTGTATGCTGGTGTACTCACATTTTATACTGTGTAGGTTAAAAGATTAGCTGATAAACCAGTCTTTCGAAATGACGGTATTATAACGATACAAACAGTAGGGATAACAATTATTCCTTTGAGAACATCTTAATCGAATATTGTAAAACTCCAGACTATACTCTCCAGTTTTTTTGTATCCTAGTCTACGATATAAACGGTGGCCATGAATATGAAGCGGTTAACACAAATATGCCTAAATACTGGGAAATAATTTGGCTCGGTTAAACACCAATAAATGAAAAGAGGTCAGTAAATATATTAGAAGAGCTGTTAATGAAGTGCCTCCCATGGGCGTATTTCAATTGGCATAAAGCCATAAACTTTAACGAGGTCTCCAGGAATTTTATTACTTTTTCCGCTTATGTCTAGTTTATTACTGTTACTTCACTTGGAAAATTATCTTGCCAAGCAGTAAAATATAAAATACCAAAAAAGCGTGGCTAAGGAAAATTCTAATATTTTTTGTTTATTTTTCTATAGATTTGCAAAATAATTAGGTAAATACACCGATTCAAGAGATCGATCTTTTTTAAAACAAAAAAATTGAAGTAAAAACTATTGAAGTAATTGCTTAATACGTGTATATCAACATGAGTTAATAATAAAATTAAAATAAAAAAAATAGAAGAATTAGTTAACTATATTTAATTATAACTAACTCATTTTGATATATTAAGCAGTTACTTTAAAAGTTATTTTAACTTTTTTTTTGTGCATTATTTCGATACATACCTCTTATACGACCGATACATACTTTGGTTTTTTCCTGAAGAAGATGCGCAATTTGGTTTAAAACTTTATTTGCACAATTAATAGTTTTTAACTTTTTTAGTATTCATTTATTGATGTCCACTAGAATCATCTGATCATCCATAATAATTTACATTATTCTAATTCTTTTTTTTTTATTATAAACACTATAAAAGAACAATAAACTATCGGTTCCTCCCATAAGATGTTCATCTTTCTTGTTGATCCTATGCAAAAAAAATATTTAAAAAAACTTACCTATAATATGCCTGAAATACCCACTGGCCGTGTAATGAGGTGATTCGGCCTAGATCACTTTCAGCCACTAGGTTTTTTTTCCCCATTTTGGTTACTCAATTTATAAAGGCTGAATGTGCCCCAGAAGGGTCTCCATACCCCAAGGCCGCCCTTCTCCCCCATCCGGAATAACAGAATAAATATTATTCTGCCACAGCCGAAATTCGAACCAAGGACTCGGAGAACAGTAGACTAGTGCTCTGTCCACTGGACCACTCCGCTCCTACAACACTAAATAATTGTTTCTTCCTAGATTTTTCTTGATCCTTTGTTGGCGTCGATGAATCCCTAGAGAATATAGAAAAGATAAATACATGAAGGCTCTTAAAAAAATATTTTCGATCCATTCGGCAGCGGAAAGGTAAATGATAATTTACCACAATATAACAGTTTCTAGGATAAAAATAAACTGGACCTTAACTATGCTAGTAATATTAGACACAAAAGGAGAAGTTGAGCTTCAAAAGTTACTATATCTATTTCTGGAAATTTCCCTGGAAGAGCAAAACTATCCCATTACTATATCATTAAAGCAATTGATTATATGTTTTCATTCATTCATTCATGGTCAATGGACCAATTTATGGTCTTATTTTCTTAGGTATCTAATAAAAATAACTTACTAGTACATTTTTCAATGAAGTAGAGGGCTAACCTTATTTTTATTTGACCTTTGAACGGGTGTCCAACAAAGTGAACAGATCAGGTCACCTTTCTTTGAGTCTAGGGATCCCATCTGCATAACATGATTGTGTTTCGTTTAGTAATATAGTAAATACCTTTTGTCTTTCTGACTTCTATTTAATAGTGTTTTTTAAATTTTGGTTATTAGTTATTAAAGTATACAGAAGTTATCTAAGCTTTTTATCAATAGTTTTAATTATGTATCACCCGTTTCGCATATTAATTGATAGTATTATTCTTAAAAAAATTGAAATTTGTTTAAATAATAAATATAAAACAGTTAAATGAAGCCAGACAAATTGGACTTTCTCTGCACACTTTATATTATTCTTATGGGACCAATGTCCCAAAATAAAATTATTTTTCATTTCATTTATAAAACAGTTATTGTAGGTTATTTGATACAATACTTCAATTTAGGTCCTTGGTCTTTTTCAGTTATTTTACAAAGTATAGCATCAGTTTTTTTTTTCCAACTTAATACTCAATACCCTTTACATATTACATCATACTTGAATATATAATTTTCATAAGCTCGTGGTCCAGGAGAGCTAGGAAATTTTTTTCTATCATAGCAGGAGTACTCAAAGATTAATATTTATATGCCTTTACTATACATTGTAAAATAAAAAATGATTCTCGAAAGTATACTTATTCTATGAATAGGTTTGAAGATGATTACAATTCTTTGTTGGATTGTACCTTTCTTCTGTAACTACCGTATCAAGTAAAAGACACTACTGTTTAAATAATTTTAAAAATTCTATAAGAGTTCCTAAATATTTCTTAACTTATGACCAATTACGGTGCAACTTTAAGTTTTTATTTATCAGTAGTTATGTCCATAATTAAAATTTTTTCTTATATACAACAAATATTTTTTTTTAATTGAATATTAGTAAAATACATTGAGCTTAACAAATGTATTACCATATGGATCAATGTAGAACCATTATTTTCTTTGAAAAAACATTTATTTATAAAAAAAAAACTGGTGCGGGCAACACACGACTTTCACTTACCTCCGTTTTAAAAATCGATTAAATAATTTTCAAATACAGTTAGAAATAAAAATGAGTGAAACCATTAAAGAATTAATTAAATTGAATTAATATATAAACATGTGTTTTATTAAAAACTCTATATTATTGTTATCTAAAGTAATCACTTACTTGTATCGGCTTTTTATCAATCTTTATTATTTTTTACAAGCTTCTGTATTAATCTTTTTTTTTTCTAAAACCTTTCTCTTTCCAACGATATATTATAAGTCTAAATTACTGTTCTTATGTTCAAAAAGAAAAATTGCATTAAAAAAATAATTTTTCAGTTTTCTCCTTTAGTTGTTTATAAAATTCGCTCTACTTGCATATTTAGATGTTATTTATCAATGGTTACAAGATGATATAGTTATTTTTATAGAATCAAAAAAGGTACTTTAGAAAAATAAAATTTAAAATATCGGCATTTAAGCCCTGTCAGACCATTTTAATTCGAATGAAACCTAAATGATATTAAAGCCCATTAAATTTTACATTGATATAGCGAGTTTAATCAAAATCGTCGGAACCGTTTTTGAGAAAATCGAAAAAGGGTGCAAAACGCATGGTATAAAGTTCTGGTGAGCTTATTTTGATGAAAAAAGTTTTGTCACGTCTCGGGCGTATAGTTGTCTTAAATATGAAATTTCAGTTCCATAGGAGTTACTGTTTCCGCCCGGGATTTACCACACACACAGACCTTTTTGCGGGACTTGGTTATTTGGACTCAGGGGACCCTAAAACGTGTATTTCCGTTGAAAACTGGAATTCGAAAATTTTCACGATCGCAATACTTCCCTATATATCTATATATAGTAAGTGAAAGTAAAAAATAGATACAATATTTACAAACTTGTAATAATATATTCTTACATTATGTTCCGTGAAATAAAACCGGTGATACATAATATCTATTCTATTAAAAATTTTCATAATTGGTGGTAAAGTTGCTGTAACATTAATATAATTACTGGAATCATCGAGAGTATTGTATAATGAGCTGTAGTTAAGCGGATCGTATATCTTTTAGGAACGGTATAAATTTCAACAAGCGTCCTCCTTCAATCCATTAGGGATTCCACCTACCCGTGGGACCACTTTTATATTAATGGATTTTATTAAAACATTTCTTTTTTTCTTATTTTGAGACAAATTAGGTTAAGAACAGCTAATTTGTCAGTATTCTTCGTCATCAAGCTTTATTAAAAGATCAATTTAAAGTTCCAAAGAAATATATACAGAAAGGAGCTGGATTACAAACGTGTCCGGTTACAGAGGTGCCTAGCTGTCAACAGCAGCTGTCCTCAGGGCCTATAATTGTATCTTTTGTGCTGTCAATACTTCAATATTTTTTGGTATATCGATCAAAAACACAGTTCAGCTTGAGCATGTGGTAATAATTCTTGTTTAATATTTTTTTATAGTGTTTCGGGCGATCTACAAAGGAATATTTGAGCTTTAGACCTGATGAGATTCGAAATCAAGAAGTTTGTATAAAACTCCATTAAGCCCTTCATTCTTCAAGGTATAATCGGCTCTTCAAACTGTAATTGAATAACTTTCCCTCCCTCTTGTAAAGTCAATCGGAATTCAGTTGTTGTCACAATTGCAAGTCTTCAAGTCTTGTAGATGTCATCCTTGGTTGTTGTTAATTGTTTTGATTATTTCGTTTTATTTAGGAATTTTCTTAAGAAACATCGGTTTATCTAATTGCCGGGGACATTGCCCATTTGCAAGTTTGTAACGACAGTTACCAAATAGTTGTTTTCGATGTCTTTATTTTATTAGATAAAGGCTGCATTGTTTAGTTATGATATCTTACCAAACCAATTATAAACATAAAATTATCCACCTTTATCAGCCATTCTGTCTTTTTCTCATCGAGTGTAATGAAAGAAAGATATGATTATTTCTACTTTGAAATGAGGTGAAAAACTTCTTTATTATCCTGGGACTAAAGTCCCTCAAGAATAAAATAAAAATACAGATTTGATGACCGGAGTAATGTGTTCATAGCTTTAGATGACAAACTGCTAAACTAAAAAAAATAATTAATTTTGTAAAATATGTATATATCTACAAATCAGACTCTTAAAATGAAAAATAAAAAAAAAAAAAAAAAAACTACTACATTAGTGATAATTGAAATAATATTAACACAATAAAATTGGTATATTCTAGCATTTGCAGTTTGAGTTTATAGCCTGTTTGGAAAGGAGAAGGTGGTTAAAAAGTAGCGATTTGAAAAAGGAAGCAGTTCTTGCATGACGGATTTCAGGAGGTGTAGAATTCCAAAGAGAGGTTGCTTTGGCTATAATGGACTTGTCAAAGTTAACAGTACGATGAGGAGGGATCTGGGTAGAACAGGACTGAATTGATGATTTAAATTAAAGGCTTTGGAAGATTAAGGCTGAGTTCTGATAACCTGATAGAGGAAGGAAGCTAGGAAATATTGGCATCTGTAACGAGGATAAAGCCACCTTAACTCGGTTATATGAGTGTCTCTGGAGATCCAGAATTTAAATCGTATTGCACAGTTCATAATATGCTTGAGTTTTGCTTCAAGCTCACCGGAAAGTCCGCTGTACACAACCGTAGTCAAAAGACAAGGAAGGCATCAAGGGTTTACGTGTAGTGAATGGTAGGAGACGATGGAAGCAACGGAATTGCTTTTGGTTACTATGGTTCGACAGGATATTTATGAGATGTGCGGTTTCCAGGAGAGAGTTTGATCAAGAGTAACACCTTAGTTCCTGACAGATGAGTGAATGTAGATAGGAGTATGGCTTAGGGAAAGGTTGGGGGAGCTGGGAATAGATTTAAGGAGAGCGGGGGATGCTATCAGGATAGCATCTGGTTTTAGCCCTTAACGGGAGTTTGTTGCTGTTTGCCCAGACATTTATACTTTGGTCTTTGTTATTCTCTTACATCATTAAAATATCCAGATTTTTATCAAAAGTGAACCAACCATCCTGCGAGTATACATTTGTAATTTTTATCAAAAAAAGAAAATGTCAGAAAAAATACGACTTATCTAAAATACATAGATTCTGATTAAAATGATTTTCCTTACCCAGTCTATCCTTAGTAACAACAGTACACATAAACAAAATTACAAAAACTTGTAATATTTATTTCGTAGATAAGGCTCCAATATATTTGACCGAGGCTGAAAAGCGGGATTGCTTTACGAAACTCAAAGTTCAGAAAGTTAATTTTTTCTAATTAATATACGATAATGACCATTAATTGCACATCACTTACAAATTTAAACTGATAAAAAAATACAGCTTTTGTGATTAATTTTTTTGTGATTTTATATCCTTCTTAATCATTTAGTGTGAGTTTTTTAAATTTTTATTATTGTGAAGAGTAGGTAAATATAGAAAAATTAGCAGGATTAAGAGGTATATCTAATGGTGCATAGAACCGACTGTTTGTAAAGCTTCAAACAGCTGTCCTGTCCCTTCTGTCCATAACGATCTTCAAAAGCAAAGGCTTTGTGGATGGCAAAGCCATAAACCATACAGTTTGATTCCTATTGAAGCGACCTTAATAGAAAATATAAGGAAATTTTCATTTTATAGAGGTAATATCTTTGTTTGACTACGTTACTCTTTTAATTGCCAGCCAGCTTAATTGGACATCGTTTGAATTATAATTCACCTAACAAAAATTTATTGAACATTTGTATTCGATTTTTGAAACATACATTAATATTTTCCTTAGTTGATACGATACGATTTCCTCTACAGATGGAGTTGTTCCAAAGTTCTTCAATTTATCAAATCTTTACTTCGACGACAAATAAATAAATCCAATATTCAAAAAATTTAAATCTCATACTTGAATGAAATTTATACATTTTATTACCAAATTATCCAATCCCGCCGTCCATCATACATTTTTGACCTTCTACTATTCAAATCCTCTGTAAATTCCAGTTATATATGCTCCAGGCATTCAGATTTATGCACCACGGCCCACCGAACTTCTCATTTCGACAGATCTTTTCTCATTCGGTCCTCAACCTATGGAATTCTATTTCTCCATTCATCAGTCACCCCAACTCTCTGTCTACTTTCTACATTTAATGATGATCCAGTCGCAATATAAAATTGTAAATAAGCTTTTTTGTTTCTTTTCATCTCCTTTAGATATGTATATTTTATGTGACTAATAACTAACTTGTTTGTATGTATTTAATTTACTCTAATACTCCAAAGCACATTATCTACATCGTGTATATGTTATTCTAAAGAGACAAGTCACAGTATAATAAAGAATTTATTTATTATTACTAATCTAACTAAAATAAAAAATAAAAAATCTGGTGCGGGCAACACACGACTTTCACTTACCTCCATTTTTAAAATCAATGAAAGAATTTTCAAATACAGTTAGAGATAAAAATACGTGATATTATTAAGGAATTAATCAAATTGAATTTATATAGAAACATGTGTTTTATTAAAAAATCTATTATATTATTATCTAAAATAATCAGTTAGTTTTATGTTCGTTTCATCACTCTCTATTAACTTTTAAAAGCTTGTGTATGAGATGATATTTTTTCTAAAATCTTTAGCTTTTCAACGGTATATTATACATGTATATAACTGCTCTTATGTTAAACGAAAAATTGCATTAAAAAAATATTTTTTCTGTTTTCTCCTTTAGTTGGGTATCGAATTTATTCAATTTATATATTTACTGTTTTTTCATCAGCGTTAACAAGATAATCTAGTTATTATTATTGAATTTACAAAATTAAAGGTACTTTAGGGGAAGAAAATTTAAAATATCGGCATTTAAGCCCTGTCAGACCATTTTTATCGAAATAAAACCTACATGATATTAAAGCTCAATAAATTTTACATCGATATAGCGAGTTTAATCAAAATCGTCGAAACCGTTTTTGAGAAAATCGAAAAAAGGTGCAAAATGCAGGGTATAAAGTGCCTCTTCTGGTAAGCTCATTTTGATGAAAAAAGTTTTGTCACGTCTCGGGCGTATAGTTGTCTTAAATATGAAATTTCAGTTTCATAGGACTTATCGTTTCCGCCCGGGAGTTACCACACACACACACACACAGACCTTTTTGCGGGACTTGGTTATTTGGACTCAGGGGACCCTAAAACGTGTATTTCCGTTGAAATCTGGAATTCGAAAATTTTCACGATCGCAATACTTTCCTTACTATATATAGTAAGTGAAAGTAAAAATCAATCTCATTTTTCACCTTCAGTTAATTATCAAATAATACTTTATTTATTAATGGTGTGAAAAAGAAATGAAAAAATATTTAAAATAAATTAAATTAATGACACTTGAACATTTTTTTCTCTGTCACTTATATGTCGCTTTGACATTACGTTCCCACAATTCCCCATTTTCTATAAATTTAATTGTGAAGAAGGTATTTTTTATTTATTATTTTTATTGACTTTCATTTTTTCTAAAAAATAATAGAGTGATGGGGCTCATATTTTAGTTTGCATTTGACTTATTACCTAATATTGTTTCAAATAATTTATGTTATCACAGGGGTTTTCCAGAAGCTATGAGCTTAGTAATTGTGAATTTTTTTAATTTAGTAGGAATATTTAAACGAAAGTCAGATCTACCTGATAGTCAAGGAGTTTAATAAAAATATTAGAAGATAATGGTAAATATTTTAAGTTATAATCGATTGTATTATATGGCACTTCTGAGAATTTAATTTTGTGAATGGCGAGACAGGCCGTTTTTAGTCTCTTGGCGACATTGTGTTACCTCATAAGAGAATACAAAAATGTCTAACTACTATCCCACACTCCTACATAGAGGATTCGAACTCACAACCTTTGTCACGGTTGACTCCGGTACGGAGACCGCTGTCCGGTTTGTGGATGATCCTCCCAATCATTCACTACCGTTACCCGAAACCGTAGGAGGGATTCCTTTCGCGGAATCCTTTCGGGCCTGCGAACATTCAAGGCTTCGGGGCTTTGGCCAAAAATGGTACTACGGGTGGCAGTACTTAGTCGACCTTAGCCTGCAATGGAGTAGGTCTGTCTCGGGCTAGCGCAAGGTAGCGGAGGTCCCTTGTCCTCTCCTTAAGCACGGCGGGCGGTGTGTCTGGTTATAACAGGCCGCTCCTCCACATGTGCTCGACGAGTTACTTTCGTAACTCACAGGCATTTCAAATGTCGGGGTAGACTAGCGCGCTAGCCACACATCCAAAGGCTTTCCATTTAAGCCATATATCTATCTTATATGTGAAATATCTCATTTGCAATTTTATTTTAAAAGGTTAGTCTAACATAAGCTTTTTGAGTGAGTTTTTTTTTAATTTCTGATTCTGAGAAATATAATCGAGATTTCTAAGTTTTAAAGATAGCAAGTCATTATATAATTATATATTTAATTAATATAGAAGTAAGTAAAATATAAAATAAAATGTACCACTGCGATTCAAAAAGGGACTTGGGTTAAGAGCTCGAATTGAAAGCTGGAGTTTTTAGAGGTTTAGGGTCCCCAAAGGAGAAATACATCAAAGAGTAAATTCACTATCAGCCAATGTTTGACTTGAAACCAAGTCCAATGAATTTGGAGTCTTGCTTCTCTCAGATGTTGTACTTAACTCTATAATCTTTTAAAATTTTTTGAAACTATGCTAAAGAACACATTTTTAGAACTGATTAAGAACTTCATTTAAAGAGGAATTTTGTTTAGAATATACCACATTTATGTTAAGAACTATCTTTTGATGAATAAATCCATACAAGATATTAATCCAATGAGAAAGAAATAGCTGTGATTATGTTGATTGGCTGGGGCATGGTGACAGTCGAGGAAGAAAAGCATTACCATCTGCTATGCATCACTAGCGGCCTCAGCTTATGAATAACTGAATACTGAATATCACTTAGCAGCTTTGAACCAGTTCAGACCCCTCCGTAATAGAAATATATCTAAGAAAACTAGGTTGAGTTTTAAAGTTTTGCATAATTCATTTATATTCTGCATCTCTTGCTGTGTAGAAGATTTTCATAATGGTATTTAAATTAAAAACTTTCGTTTAGTATGTTTTTAACTTTTCCACTCACTCATGGAGTACGTGACCTCAAGTAACATGTCATACGATACCCAAAGAAGGTTCAAAAAAGAGGTGGGTGTGGGTTTTCTGACTAAACCGCAATTATTAAATAAAAGAAACCATGACATGAATAGGTGAAATGCTTATTTTCATATGTACTGTTTTCATTGTTCTTTCAAAGACAACGGAATAATACACTCCAAATTAAAAAAAAACCGCTCGCTATTTTTAACCACTTCAACACTCCTCTTACCTAAAAAATTCTCATCTACATGACTACTTTAAGACCTATCTGGACATACGGAATCGAGCTTTGGGACTCTACCAAACCATCTAATTCTTCTCGCATCCAATCCTAACAATCCAAAATCCTTCGTAAAATCCTTAACGCTCCTTACTTTGTCACGAATAAACTCACCCACCAAGACCTTAATGTTCCCTATTTTACGGTTTTAGCCCGAACCAGGAGTGAATCCTTTCATGAAAAACTCCATTCCCAGTCTAAACCACTAGTTTCTATCCTATGAACCTCTTCGGACCCTGATAACCCTCCGAGGCGTCTGAAAAGAAGATGACCTCGAGACCTTCTAGTTTAGATTGAATACAAAATTGCTGCAAACGAGCAGTTTATTTTCATGCGTTTTTATTAATTTTATCATTAAACAGCATATCTAATTGTTGTATTATAAAATACATTTGCAAATTCTAATACAAATATTTAGAAAATTAATAAATAAATAAATCAAATTGAAATGATTTAAATAAGAAATATACTCGTGCATGCGAACGACTTTAAATCTAATGGTGCATACTTCAAATATAAATACAAGTTGATAAAATGAGTTAACACATTGTACAGCTTTTGCGATTAAATTTCTGGTGATTTTATATCGTTTTTAATCATTTAATGTAAGTTTTTTTATCGTATAGAGTTCCTCTATATTAGTGGGGTTAGAGGTATATCAGGTGCTGCATAGAACCAACAGTTTGTGTAGCTTCAAACAGCTGTCCAGTCCCTTCTGTCTATAACGATCTTCAGCAGCAAAGGCTTTGTGGAGAGGAGAACCATAAATCAAACAATTTACTTCCTATTGAAATGGCCTAAATGAAAAATAGGAAATTTTCATTTTACGGAGGTAATATCTTTATTTGATGACCTCAATGTTTGACTGGTCATTTTTATTCGCTTTTTCGAACATGCATTAATAATTTCTTTATTTAATACCATAGAGTAGTTCCAAACTTCTCGAATTTATCAAATCTTTACTTGAACCACAAATAAATAAATCCTATATTCAAAAGAATCTAATTCCATACTTGAATGAAAAAAAAAAATCTTATCATTAGCTTACGATATTTCCAACTGGAAAAATATCTTACGTTTATACGTATTTCGTCGTGAGCTGTGACTTCTAAAACCTTTAGCTTATAACACTCTAAATACATTTGTTTGAAATAATTTAAATAAGAAATATAAATGGGAATGCAAAATAATTCAAATCGAATGGTACATACTTCAAATATGAATACAAGTTGATAAAATGAGTTTACATATTGACCCGAAGCGCCTGCCTGAGCGTCCGTTCTGTTATCGGACCATTGTTTAGACGCTACGCACCGATACTGCACTGAATATTATCAGCGCGACCATGGATCACTACTTCCAATGTTGACCGAAGAGGCAGAGATCCGTTTCAAAGACGAAAGTAAATTATAACAGTAATAATATCTGACTCATGTCCATATTAATGTTACTATGATTGTAAACTAGTTCCGGTACAACAAGGAAATCTATAGGCTTAGATAGGATTAGAATTAATTGAATTCTATGAGCCGTCACTTGTACGGTCTTTGGGTATGGCTGCATTAGTTTCAAAGCTCAGGGGGTTTCTACCAGAAACTCCATCATTCATTGTAATCCACCCTACTATAGCTATTGTACATAGCAGTAGAAGAGCCAAACCCGTTGGGATCTCAATGTATTAATGTAGTACAAATCCTAGTGTCATCTGCTGTGTTCGAATCAGCCACCTTGGGCATAGAAGACTGTTATGCTAGCCACAACACCACAGGTTACCCCTTATAGTAATTACTGCGGCAAATTTTATACCTGGGAAACTTTAATTTCTAAATATTTTAATAATCTTCTGAATATATCATTATACCAAGTAATATGCTTTCCATTCATACGATTATGTACATTTTTTACTTTCACTTACTTATGTATGGAATATAGAGTGAAGGAATGTATTGCAAGCGTGAACATTTTTTAATTCCTGTTTTCAACGGAAATACTCATTTTTAGAGGCTTTAATTAGGTATACATATAGGTAGGTTTCAATTTGTCCTGAGTTTATTTCTGATTGAAATAGTCTGACAGAGTTTAAACGTCGATATTTTAAATTTTTTTTGCTAAAGTAGCTTTATATTTGTATATTAAAAAAAAAAAAATGTATCGTCTTGTTAGCATTGATAAATAACGGCTAAAATCTAATACACGGAATTGTAAATATTAATGGAGTGTAATGAGAAGCTGATAACAGTTTAATATTTTAGATGAGGAAGATGGTTGGGGGTGCGGTCATAAATTAAAAACACGCATTTAAAACAGGTGCTATTTTAATTATGTGCCGACGTTTCGGCCTACAATGTGGGCCTTCATGAGGGTTGACTCTGAGACTGTGTCTAAAGAAGTCACATTTAAAACAAGTGCTATTTTAATTATGTGCCGACGTTTCAGCCTACAATGTGGGCCTTCATCAGGGTTGACTCTGAGACTGTGTCTAATGAAGTCACATTTAAAACAAGTGCTATTTTAATTATGTGTCGACGATTTGGCCTACAATGTAGGCCTTCATCAGGGTTGACTCTGAGACTGTGTCTAAAGAAGTCACATTTAAAACAAGTGCTATTTTAATTATGTGCCGACGTTTCGGCCTACAATGTGGGCCTTCATCAGGGTTGTCTCTGAAACTGTGTCTAAAGCAGTCATTTTAATTTATTTAAGGATGATGAGGAAGATGGTTGGGGATGCGATCATAAATTAAAAACACACATTTAAAACAGGTGCTATTTTAATTATGTGCCGACGTTTCGGCCTACAATGTGGGCCTTCATCAGGATTGACTCTGAGACTGTGTCTAATTAAGTCACATTCAAAACAAGTGCTATTTTAATTATGTGCCGACGTTTTGGCCTACAATGTGGGCCTTCATCAGGGTTGACTCTGAGACTGTGTCTAATGAAGTCACATTTAAAACAGGTGCTATTTTAATTATGTGCCGACGTTTTGGCCTCCAATGTGGGCCTTCATCAGGGTTGACTCTGAGACTGTGTCTAAAGAAGTCACATTTAAAACAAGTGCTATTTTAATTATGTGCCGACGTTTCGGCCTACAATGTGGGCCTTTATCAGGGTTGACTCTGAGACTGTGTCTAATGAAGTCACATTTAAAACAAGTGCTATTTTAATTATGTGCCGACGTTTCGGCCTACAATATGGGCCTTCATCAGGGTTGACTCTGAGACTGTGTCTAATGAAGTCACATTTAAAACAAGTGCTATTTTAATTATGTGCCGACGTTTCGGCCTACAATGTGGGCCTTCATCAGGGTTGTCTCTGAAACTGTGTCTAAAGAAGTCATTTTAATTTATTTAATTTTTTTCGATAAAAATATAATAAATTATTTAATAAAACACACGTTCCTATCGAAATTTTATGTAATTAATTCTATGATATTTTTTCATCTCTAAGTTTATTTAAAAATTCTTACATTAATATTAACGACAGAGGTTAGTGAAGTCGCTTGTTGCGTGCACCAGATTTTATATTTCAAACAAATAATATTTAATAATAAATAAATTAAGGTAATGTTGAGTGATTTAATTTATTTTATTTATTCAACTGGTCATTTTATCATGAAAACGTGAGGGCTACTTTGATTGAATAAACTGTAAATAGAAGAAATCCTATTAGCACAACCTCTATGCTTCATCAGCTTTAGTGATTAATTGGTGGAATGAATTATCCGTGAGTATGTTTTTATGTTTTTCAAATGCAGAAATTTAATGTTTATTCAGTAAAGTAGGTTAAAGTAAAGTATCTTTTCCTTGTTGATTTAATTTCTTAATTCAATCTCTTGTATAAAAGTGTTTTTTTGTTTTGTTTTTTTGTAATTTTTTTCTATTTGGTTATTTTTATTACACACGAAATATATCTACTTTATGTGCTCTTTAGAAAAAGAAATTGTGATCGTTTCTTTGGTAAACTGATACCTTTGAAAATAGCTTTGTTTATTTCGATATGAAATGAACAAAATTAAATTAAAAAAAAAAAAAAGTGTATGATTTTGTTGTTTTCAAAATGAATCTTACTGGCAGCATAGTTCACACCAACATGAGTTTTTTTAGTTAGTAATATGGCTAATCATACAACGTTCGAAAAAAAGAAATATAAGATATACTTCAATCATTTTCGTATTATCCATCATGTGTTTATTTTCTAGGTTACAGGAATACGGGAGGGTTAGAATTTGATATTTTGGATGGCTTACGCAATTAAAAAAGAAATTAATATTTAATGAATATTGATAATTCATTATTTTGTTTTCAATTTCATTTTACGGTCCCGGAGTGTTTTCCTGTAATCAACTTTGAAATTTATTCTGTTTATTTTAGAATGTCGAAAAGTGGCCTTCTCATTTTTACTGTAATTGCACTTAACCATTCCCCGCAAACATCGTACTGCTTTTTATCACATTTAACTGCGATTCAACAATTACAATTATTTTAATAACGAAAATTTTAAATTTTCTTTAAATATGCATTTTTGTGGAGATATAATTTCCCATTTCTTACTATTTTCTCAAACCACTTACTAGCCCATTTTAATCAAATGACTTTTATTTTTAATTCGTAAGAAAAAACATTCATAAATGGCGTTTGTTAGAATGATTAGGGTAGTGAAACGCTCTTCATTATACGCAATATAAGTGTAAATATGGAAATATGGGGTTTTCCATTTTCCAGTTCACAACAACCTTATATTGTCTTTTCGGAGAATTGAAAAATCCTTCATTATTTCGTTCTTCAGAAGGGGAGTTAAAAAGTTGAGCTTGTGCGATGTTAGGTAATCGATAAAAATCCCTATTCTAATTAAACCTAGACAGGCAACATTTAGGACTCTCACTGTAGCATCGTCCGTATGTAGCCAAAATTGGGATTAAACTAATGAAGAAGCAAACAATACAGGAATATGTATGATAACCAATTGGAATTTAATTATATTTAAATAAATATAAATGAGAAAGCCTTTCAGAAATCATTTTTACTTTCACTTACTATATATAGTAAGGAAAGTATTGCGATCGTGAAAAATTTCGAATTCCAGTTTTCAACGGAAATACACGTTTTAGGGTCCCCTGAGTCCAAATAACCAAGTCCCGCAAAAAGGTCTGTGTGTGTGTGTGTCTATGTGTGTGTGTGTCTGTGGTAACTCCCGGGCGGAAACGGTAAGTCCTATGAAACTGAAATTTCATATTTAAGACAACTATACGCCCGAGACGTGACAAAACTTTTTTCATCAAAATGAGCTTACCAGAAGAGGCACTTTATACCATGCATTTTGCACCTTTTTTCGATTTTCTCAAAAACGGTTCCGACGATTTTGATTAAACTCGCTATATCGATGTAAAATTAAATGGGCTTTAATATCATGTAGGTTTTATTTGGATAAAAATGGTCTGACAGGGCTTAAATGCCGATATTTTAAATTTTCTTTAATTTTTTAGATTCAATAATAATAACTAGATTATCTTGTTAGCGCTGATGAAAAACAGGTAAATATATAAATTGAATAAATTCGATACCCAACTAAAGGAGAAAACAGAAAAAATATATTTTTAATGAAATTTTTCGTTTTTGAACATAAGAGCAGTAATATACATGTATGATATACCGTTGGAAAGCTAAAGATTTTAGAAAAAATATCATCTCATACACAAGCTTTTAGAAGTTAATAGAGAGTGATGAGAAGAAGATAAAACTAACTGATTATTTTAGATAATAATATAATAGATTTTTTAATAAAACACATGTTTATATATAAATTCAATTTGATTAATTCCTTAATAGTTTCACGTATTTTTATCTCTAACTGTATTTGAAAATTCTTTCATTGATTTTAAAAATCGAGGTAAGTGAAAGTCGTGTGTTGCCCGCACCAGATTTTTTTTTTTTTTTTTGTTTTACTTTTAGTATATTTTTCTAAATGGTATTTATTTATGTATTAATTATTATATGATGCAGTATAAAATATTAAAATTATAAATTCATAAATTTAAAAAAAAAATCATAGTAAACTGTAATTTAATTTTTTAAATAAATATTATTACAGTATGAGTATGGTATTGATAAAATGCTCTTCTATTGTATTTCAGTCGTAAGCACATAGCAAAAATATTAAACATCCTGCAGTATTTAGCAGAAACAGATATATAATGGTTTCAAGATATTTCTCTTTAACAAATGAGTTTAAGAAAAGAGTTTAAAATGTTCTTAGTGCCAGTTATTGAGAGTAACTTGATAAATCATTATTCAATAAGCTAAAGTGAAATAGCCCTTTACTTACCTTGTGAAAATAGTTCATTTAATGTCATTACTTAATTACAACGACAACCGATTTTAAATAGGTTAATATTAAGATAATCGTTTTATTACGATATCTCTCTTAGCTCTCAGAATCATAATATAGAGCAGATATTATCTGATACAGGAAATAAAAAAACAATCAATTTATTCAGGATACCCTTTCTGGATTTTATTGTATCTAAATTAGCATTGAAAACGATTTTT
The DNA here is from genome assembly GCA_023052935.1 of Piezodorus guildinii. Lineage (NCBI taxonomy): Eukaryota > Metazoa > Arthropoda > Insecta > Hemiptera > Pentatomidae > Piezodorus > Piezodorus guildinii. Next base: position 112,209,338 of record CM041294.1, read on the forward strand.
GCTTGGAAAGAATAATATATACAAACAAAAATTATTAGTATGAAATAATACAACCACTTGTTTTGAGAATATACCGAATTCTGTAATAGCTTTTTCTCTTCCTTTATTTATTTTTTTTTTTAACTACAGCACGGATGGTATAAATAATATCATATGCTACAGAACAACATATATACTAATGAGTACTTGTCAATCTAAAGGAATCAGGTATAAATATAATTATATAAAATAGTTAATATATTAAATTATATATATATATATATATATATATATATATATATATATATTATATATATATATATATATATAATATAAAGAATAAACTGTTTTAATTCTTAAAACATTATTATTTAGAAATTTAACAAAGTAGGATTAAGATTTTTCCAACGAAGGGTCCTGTTTATTTTTTTTTAGTTATTCGTATTAGCAGTAAATAATGAGGTTAAATATATGCTCCTCCTTTTATACATTTTTTTCGTAGAAACACTAATATATGGCTAAAATATCCACTGGATGTGCTGTTTTAACTCACATATCGGGTGACTACTATTCTCTAAGGAATGTTGCCTGGTTGGGTGGGTACCTGTTGCCAATGCCAGCCAGAAACATTTCTATATAGTTTTTGAGTCAAGAATTATAATTATTAAAGTTTATATTTAAATCCATAACTTTATAATGTTGTAAAAAAATCTATTAGAAAAGTTTTTTTATTATTATTTTAAATATTGAATAAAATAGACCTCTGTTCCTAGCATAGATGTTTTCAGTATTTATGTGTATACTTGTGATTCTATAACTTCAAAAAAAATTGTCCTCAGTTAAACTAAATATTGGTTTTAATAATGCATATTATAAATTATTTATACAATATCTCTCTTTCAATTATTTTATTTATACTTATAAACGTCGATACTAAAAATATTTTAATTTTTTTCCTTACAAATTAATATTGAATCTACGATATTAATAGTACAGGTTTAATATGATGGCTATTTAATATAAAGAATAAAAAAGGTCAAAAAGTTTTTAATATTTTATATGCTATAATCGTATTTTAACAAAATAATTTTTAAAACATTATTAAGTTTAGATTCAGAGTTTGCAGGGGTAATTTATAGTTATGATGGGGAAAGTTCACTATTGCCGTATGTTCATGAATTAAGTAGTAAAATTTAAGTCATGATTTTAGTTATGTGCTTAAAACGCTATCTTATTTATTTTCATAATAAAAATTATATATTTAATGTAAAAAACAACAACATAGGTATAGAGGTATCTAAGATGTTTATTAATTTTTAACTTCTATTTTTCTCCTTTTTTTTTTTTTTTTTCTTTTTTTTTTTTTTTTGTTTTGTTTTATTTTTGTTTCATTTCTCCATTGTATTTCTTTCATTTTTTTTTTTTTTTTTTGTTAAATTTGAGTAGATGAAGTCTCTCATCTCTATTACCATTGTCCTGTAAGGGACAGGATGTAATATCAAATAAAATATAAAAAATGGTAAAAATATGAAAAAGAAAATTTACGATCAGCAAGAAATAAATAGATCCATTTATAAATTTGATGAACGATGTAAGAGAACTGAGCTTGATAAGTTAAAACCTTCCTACCCCCTAAAAAAGTTATATTTTATTGATTTAAAATCAAAGTGCCATTCATATATCACTTATAGTTCTAAACTACTCAACCATAACTAGAAATAACTGTGTGATATCTTCGACTTACAGAGGCAATAATTTGTCAAAGTTATAAGTGTATAAATAAATCATACACTCACACACTCTGACCTTATCGATGATGATATAATACGGACATCTGTTGCACCTTAGGCGATTCTCGATCCCCCTTAGCGCACTCTGTTCTCATTGTTATCGATCACTGTACAATATATTTCCAAATCGATTGTAGCTTATATAAGAGACGCAATCAGGATTATCGATTAATTCGTGTAAGTATTATATATGCTTAATCAGTAACATTAATAACCACATATTTAGTGAAGAGATCTCTATACCAGCATCCTTCCTCGTACTGTACTAGTACTAGAACTAGTAATTGTTAAATCAGTGATTTTATCGTAAATGTTAAGTTATGAAGTCGAATTATTAATGCGAATATTGATTGGTTATTAAGGAATATTGATATATATTTTTGTCAAATATAGCCAATTGAATGCATTTTGAACTATTTTTACAAGTAATTGGCAAACTTTTTCAAATATTTTATCCTTAGGGTATTTCCTTTCGGAATTATATATAACTATATGTTCAATTTATGCATAAAATTTTCATTTTAGGAGGGATCCAGGATGCTTTTTTTTTTTTTTTTTTTTACATTTCTGTACTATAAACCTATAATGCTATACCTAAATAAATACTGCTTTGTTTTCTTTCTCATTAAATTATATATATATATTTTTTTTTTTTTTTTTTTTTTTTTTGTAGACTAGTTGTTTTTTTTTCTGGACTTTTTTGAAACGTTAGTTGAAACTGCTTCTCTTGAACTTGGAATGGTTATATAAGTCTTATATAAGGGCAAAACCTACAGTTCGGAAAGGGTTAGCTTTCAGATTGGGTATACTGACCTGGCTGGTAGGTTATGCCTGCGTCACATGCTACACCTCCGAGTCGTCAGAGAAGCAGAACGGAAAGATCTGTGCGGAGAGGAGGTGAGATCGGTAGCCACATGGCTCGAGCACTGGACCAAGCAGGGCGGTATATTGATCAGCGCTTGCGCCTCCATATCCAGCCGTGTCTTACTATTTACTTAACCATACTACAAAACCGCACCTCTGGCGATCTTGAGGTTGTTCTGGAACTAGATATCTGGAGGTGACACTAAGTCCGTTCGAGGTGCATTGCTTTCTTTGCCGATGTCAAGGAAAACGAAGACTGCTGTCGTAAAAAAAAAACTATGTCATGTTTTCCTTGAATGTATTAAACGTAGATCATCAAAAGAATATCAAATGTATTACTTCAACTTAGCCCGGCTATGAAATATACAATGTGTTTCAGGGTTAAATGGTCAGGCTTCAGGATTGAATTTAGGAACTAAAAACAAAAGAAAAAAATAGTCCTCTGGAGACTTTACCAGCAAGGTAAGGATCTAGAGACAAAAATCCAATGTTAGAGTCGAAAATATTTTTAGGCGCTGTCAGCTTCTAACTGCTCAGGAATAAATTTCAGGCGAAATCTCTGTAATTATAATTGTAGGTCATTACATTTTAAAAGGATTAGTTTAAAGAAATTGAACTTAATGGCCAAAGACCTGGAGATAACTTAGTTGAAGAAATGTATCTTCTTTTTTTTTTCCAGTGATCCAACTGTTCAATTTAAAAGGAATCATTGGGAATGGATTTATGAAAGTTAAGAATGTTAAGAAACACTAATATGCGCTGAGGAGGTGTCAGTAATAGTGATGTGTTAAAATATTAATTAAGGACCTCAAAATATTCGGCGATAAGTGTAGAGTGTAACAAGATGTCTGTTGTTGACGGACAGATGAACATCCAACCTCTGCCAAATTACATATTCCAAAATCTGTCTATACTCGTTAATAATAATAATAATAATAGACTTACCGAACCCGAAGGTTCGATGCCGATACCACCAAACTTCGCCTGCACAGACTCGTCCAATGTTCACCGGTCAAGCCCAAGCCCCCCAGATCAATCCTCCCATCGACGCTTCGGCCTACCTTTCGGAAGCCTACCAGTCGGTTCAGCGAATACCAACCTTCTCGGAATCCGTTCCTCACTAAACCCAACAACTTTACGCGCCCATTTGAGTCTCCGCGATGCTATCAACTCAATTATATTCACAGGGTACAAACTCCGCAATTCCGCGTTGTGCAACCTTCTAAACTCCCCAGTGGCCTCATCTCTCTTCGGACCAAATATTTTACGCAGTACCTTATTCTCGAAAACCTTAAGCCGTTGTTCATCCTTCAAAGTAAGCGGCCACGTTTCTCATCCGTAAAGAACCGTTGGAAGAATAATAGTTTTATAAATTCTAACCTTTAAGTTTTAAGACAGAAGCCGCGAGCTGAGTAATTTAGCAACTGAATAATAACACGCATTTTCCACCTTTGACCGGGACTTTATTTCTTCCTGGATTTCATTTTTTCTTGTTATCATTGAACCTAAATACTTGAATGTCTCTACGTGTTCAAACGTATGACCTGAAATATTAATATCATCAAAATCGCCACCATTTCTGCAACTAATCATATATTTCGTCTTATCGGTATTTAATTCGGGACCTATTTGTTTACCGGTTTTAATTAACACACTTGTGTTTAATAACACACAGTATTTAGTTGTATAGTTTCCGTGTCTTCACCTAGTAGTACCAAATCATCGGCATACCCCAAAACCCGAATCTTGTCACCCATATTTAAGCCTTTCTCGGTACACATCACCTTTTCTATAACCTATTCTAAGGCTATATTAAACAAAACAGGTGAAAGGGAGTCACCCTGTTTCAAACCCGATCGCACCTCAAATCTCTCGGAGTAATTATGACCGATTCTAACTTTATGAAATGTTTCCGACAAACACATCTCTACTAGGTTTACTAACTTTTTAGGTATCCCCTGTTCAATCATGATGTTATATAGCTGATGTTATATAGTCTATACTCGTTACATGTAGGAATCTTCGCCAAAAGTCCATCTTCACTGATAGAAGCTTTGAATACAGCAGGTTTTTTTTTTTTTTTTGAGGGGGGGTTTCTTAAATTAGGTATCTATTATAGAATTTCCCTTCCGATCTAAACACCCCACCACCTCATCCTGCCACCAGTCCGGTTTGGACGACGTACCTTCGCACCGAGTGGCTCAGCCGCTGCTGCGTGTATTCATTCCTTCAGTAGTAGCGTACTTTTCCGTGGAACTCAGGCCCAGATCAACGTCGATGTTCGCTTCTTGTCGGGAAGATGTAGAAATAAAGATAAAAACATTTATATCTTTGAAAAGTAAAAAATAATTACGCATTAAATTAAATTAAAACTAATTTATTCGGTAATATTTCTGTTCGATCCTAGCATGTGACTGACCCCATGATATTTCAAAAGGAGTGAAAAATCCAAAGTTATGTTGTCTTTTAGAGGAGACGAAAAATGGAGCTCCCGAGGCCGTGCGACATAATGAATTCGTTAAAGATCCCTACGATAATAAAAACTTAATAAGCCAAATTTAAGACTACCATTGTACCATTGTCCCCCTTTAGCCTTTATTAGCCTCAGTAGCATAAAGAGTCAAATAAATAAATATAAACAATCTTACTTTTAGGTTTTTTATGAAAACAGGTATTTCCTTGAAAACTAAGAAGAATCTTTATGGATCCTTGTCCAATTACTTTTATAACTAAACATAAACATTTAAATCTACTTGAAGTATGAAAGTGCATGTATGCACTAGATATTTTAAAACCTCCAGAGCACTTTTTTCCTAACGATACTCAGGTAGGAACCCTCCGCTATATTCAGGTACTTCTAGCGTTCTATACCAAAAAATGTAAGTCCTCATGGATGGTTGTTAGTTGACAAAACTATGTCATATATGAGAAAACATCTATTGCATGGTTCTTAAAAGCTTTCCCCAATATATTGTTGAATATTTGTACGTGAATTAAACTTTTCAAAAAAATAGATAGCGGTTTCCTAAAACTTTTTTCCTCTCCCTCTCTCTTTCTCTTCTCCCTCTCTATTCTCCCTGTTTTGGTTCGCAATTTTTAGGTTTTTACAGCCCCACCGAATTAAGTTAAAGTGATGATAATTTCTATGTAAATTGAGTCGATGTTAGAGTAGTTCTTTTTGGAGGTTTCAGCCTTTTTGTTTTACTCCCAACATTTCTATATCTTCAATTTTTCAATTGTCAAAACCATAACTTGTGTGGAAGAGAATACGTAACTTTTTCATTAAAATCAGTTGACCGAAAGTGCCACTCTATACCATGCATTTTGCGCCTTTTTAACAATTTTCTTAAAAACGGCTCTAACGATTTTCAATAATCTCGCTGTATTAATGTAAAATTTAATGGTAATAATGTGATGTAGGTTTTATTCTGATTGAAAGAGTCTGACAAGGTTGCAATGCCGATGGTTTAAGATTTCCGTTAGAAAGCTAAAGATTTCGGAAAAAAAATATTATGTAATACACAAAATTGTAAACTTAACGGAGATAAAAAACCGATTGAAACAACTGATTTTCGTAGATAATATTATAATAGAATATTTAATAAAACACATGTTTCTTTTGGAACTCAATGTAATTGATTCCTTAACAATTTATTTAAATGTTTATTTGTTTTTAAAAGTTCTTAAATTTGTTTTAACAACGCAATTAAGTGAAAGTGGTGTGTTGCGCTCACCAGGTTTTTTTTTCTTTTCATCTATTCAATTTCGTGAAAATAGTATTCTTTTTTTAATTCCATTATTAGTTTTTTTTTAGTAATAGTTAATAATCCTCTGTATATTGTATATGAGTATCTTATTACCTTATAATTACTACTGAACAGCTTTAGAAACTTTGACAACTATTCCATAGAAGGTTTTCATTTTATTTAACATTATTAATTAACAATAATAATACTTATTATTATTATTGGTTTGGCGCTACAACAAGTTGACGCATCCAGGCCTCCTCAACCAGCAACCTCCAGAAGTCTCTGTCCTGTGCTGCAGCTATCCAGTTGTGGACTCCTAAGCTTCTCGCATCCGCGGCCACACAGTCACTCCATCGAAGGCGGGGGAAGCCAACTCTCCTCCGGCCATGTACTATATCCGTCAATAATCTTTTAGGAGTTTTGTGTTCCTCCATCCTGGCCACATGTCTAGCCTATCTTAGGCGATGTCGCTTGATGACGCAAACAACGTCAGGCTCTCCAAAAAGGTTGTAAACCTCTTCATTTTTTCTTCTCCTCCACTCTCCACCATCCTGATAGAGTTAAGGGTAGTTGCTTTCATCCTCCTCTTGATGTCCTGCATAAATATTCGCGAAGTGTTCCTTCCATACTTTCATGTACGCTGCCCTCTCAACTATTATATTCCCTTCGTGATTCCTGCAAGCTGAGTGGGTGGGCTTATAGGGCTTCCTGCTTTGATTGACTGAGGCATAGAATCTTCTGGTATCATCCTTTCTTTTGGATCAAACAGCTTATCCCGATTATATCTTTTTCTGTTTAATATTTGAGATCTTGGCCTTGAGGGGTTGATTCTGCCTATGATATGAGCAATGCTGAGGTAGTGGTCGGAGCCCACATTTGCGTCATGATACACTCAAACATCTGTGAGAGAGCTAATATGCCTTTTATCTATCATGATGTGATAAATTTGGTTCACAGTAGCTCCGTCAGGAGAGGTCTAAGTTCCTTTATGAATGCGTTTGTGAGGGAAGATCGTAATTCCTATAAAAAGATCTCTGGAGACAGCAAAGTTGATGAGCCTCAGTCCATTGTCGTTAGTACTTTCGTGAAGGTTGTGTCTACCAACAGTCGTGATGTATATTTCTTCTCGGCCTAGTTTAGCGTTGAGATCCACTGCAATAATCTTCATATCATGACCGGGGCACGAGTCGAAGGCCTGTTCTAGTGCCTCGTAGAACCCATCTTTCACCTCTTCGTTTGATGCTTCAGTCGGTGCATGGACACTCAAAATGCTCAGGTTGTAAAACCTCCCTTTAACGTGCAATACGCACATTCGTGGTCTGATAGGTTCGAAGCCCAATACCAGGTGACGCAGAGAATTGCTCGCAACTAATCCAGTTCCAAACGTGTGCTCTCTCTCTCATTACAACTGTAGTATACGGTGTGCCGCTTCTTCTTGAGGATTCCTTTGCCAGTCCATCTTAGCTCCTGGATGTCAGTAATGTCCATTTTGTACTTGTCAAGTTGTTCCAGAAGTACGTTCAGTGCTCCAGGCCTGTAGAGTGATAATATGTTCCAAAAGCCTAGGTTAAGCCGTTGATGATTGCCGCGTCGTTTTCCGTTCAGACCATCCACATCCGAGGCTGATTTTTGAGGTTTCGTAGTGATTTTTTTTTTTCGAATAGTGGGGCCACTAACCCTCTCTACGTATCCTAGTATGCTGGTGGGGCTGCTTCCTTGGTGCCTGCATACCTGCACCCCCTCCGGGACGGCTTCCTAGGGGAGGTGATCCTAGGGTGTGTACTGTGGGTGACCTTGTGTATTGTGTGCTGTGCTTGTGTACTGTATGTGTGTTAGTGTATTGTTACCCCAACCTGGAGGGCCAGTAGCTGATTGCAGCCTTTCAGCTGGGCGATGGGTTCGCAATATCCCTGCTCCATAACAATAAATAAATAAATGCGAAGGTTCGATGCCGACATCACCGCAGTCGCGACTTAATCCAATGAAGAGCCCGAATCCCAGTGACCAGACTTGAACCAATCCTCACGAATACGTCCCCACTACTCTTGAACGCCTTCCAGTCAGTTAATTTTATAGATTGACACAATTGTGAATATTAAAACTAATTTTATTTTTATTTTAACTAAATTTATTGCGACTGAACAACAGTAACATCAGTATAACGGTATACGCCTACTATAATAATTTTTTTTTACTAAAGTGAAACTCGCTTTGTAGATTGCTGAATAACAAAACATAAGAAAAACCTAAAGAACGGAAAGAAACAAAACATCATTAAAAACTATTCCCAAATGAGAGATACTGACTTCTGACATCCAACTACACCCTACTTTCTAAGCTATTCCACTCAAACGAAAGTTCAAAAAGAAAAGAAGATAGTCTCGAGACCTTCTAATTTAGTTTTGCTACAAGAGTGCTAGTTAATAGAGTTGGGTAGTTTTATTTATATTTCTTTTTTAAAATAAATTTATTTTAATACACATGCACTTATATTAGTTAACACGGTTTTAAATTTCTAGTAATAGATTTTGAAAATTTCTAATTGTGCGTATTTTTTTTTTTTTACCTTGATTCTCCCCCTGTTACAGGGTGGCTAGTATAACAGCCTCCTATGTCAAAGGTCACGGGTTCAAATCAGCAGGTGATCCTAGCATTTTTTAATGGGAGTAAAAAACCTTATTTATGATATTTTTCGGAGAGAACGTAAAAAGAGGTGGACCCGAGCCTGGATAAGCAAAATCTAGGACTCCCAGTGTACAATCGTCCGATTAGCCAAAGTAGCAAGTGGCGTTAAATAAATAAACAAACAAACCTACATCCTCAAAAGCTTAAAATTCAAACTTATTTTCATTACATTAAATAATAATAATAATAGTCATAATAATATTATAGTGTTTTAAAGCGATATATTTATTCACGAAATTGTCTTAAAAATCCTTTCAGAAGGTTTTTATTAAATAAAGTCAAGAAGGATCATGACAAAGTTGAAGCTTCTAAGGCTTCAGGTTTTAGAGATGTTAATGGAATGTAAACATGACAAAGTTAGTGTTGGTTTTAATTATGTTCTCTTTGGAAAACTCTAAGTGAGCAAACACAAGGTTGCTAACCCATAGGCATCGTTGTCTTAGTTTTAGGTAATCCTTTCCAGTAACATACCTCGGTCGTTCTCACTAATATTAAGTTGATTAAAATTATGAATTCACATATCTCAATTTTAAGGGGTCAACTTTGGTGCGGTTAGCCATAAAGCCTTCTATGCCTAAAGTCGCGGATTCGAACCTGGCAGGTAATAAAACATCCTTATAATAATAATAATAATAATAAATTCTTTATTTATTCTGGGACAAGTCCCTTCAGAATAATGTTACAGACAAATCAAATTGGAACTTCAGTATCTTAGAGTAATAAAAAAAAAATAATAATAATAATAAAATAAACAAAAAACAACAGAAATAACAAAGAGAATGAATAATAGTAATAAATTAACTGGTAGCTTCTAATAATAATAATTTAAAAAAACAAATAAAACAAACTAGACAAAAAATAAAATATTTACATATTCATATATACAGGGCTAATTAAAATAAATTTACAATGCTTGTGAAAATTGTAACATAAAATACATTAATGTTTGAATACAATGCATAATAATATATAATAAATAACCATTTTCTTATGCTCTATTTGCTGATTTTTATTGAACTTTGCTGATTATGTGGGGTTATTTGAGAATTGGATCGACAAAAAGTGTTTGAACAAACGCGATTTGAAGGCCGGAAGAGTATTGGAGTGACGGATATGAGAAGGAATAGAATTCCATAAGGACGAGGATCGGATAAGGAAAGATCTGTCGAAAGCTGCGGTTCGATGAGGCGTTACATACAGGTCCGAAGGTCGCGAACGAGTGTTGCAGGTGTGGACGGAGGATTTAAATGAAAATATATCTGAGATGTAAGATGGACGTTGAGATCGGAGAACTTGGTAAAGGAAGGATGCCAGGAGGTACTTAGAACGGTATGAAGGATAAAGCCACTTTAACTCATCGTAGAATCGGGTTACAGAGGTGTCCCTGGATATCCCAAAGATGAAACGTATCAGGCAGTTGAATAATCTTTTTAGTTTAGCTTCAAGATCTCCAGAGACACCCGCATACACCGCACAACAGTAGTCAAAGTGGGGGAATATTAATGAGCAAACCAAGAGCTTACGGGTTTCAAATGGAAAAAGGTGACGGTGATAATTAAGGAGTTTTAGGATGGAAATTGTGCGTCGGGAAATTTCGGAAACATGGATTTTCCAGGAAAGAGATTGATCGACAGTTACTCCAAGGTTTTTGACGGTTTGATGGAACTTTATAGGTTGATTATTTAAAAATAGAGTTGGGATTAGGGAAAGCGTTTTAAGGAGTGGATTGGAACCTATTACTATCGCTTTAGTATTCTCAGCGTTTAACTTTAGCTTGTTGTCAGCTGCCCAACAACTAATTCTGTTTAAATCTTCCTGAAGCTTTTCTGTTGCTAGTAATAGGTCCGACGGAGGAAAGGATAAATAAATTTGGAGGTCATCCGCATACATATGGAATTGTGAGTGATGGATATAAAAGGGAAGGTCGTTTACGTAGATAGCAAAGAGGGTAGGAGATAGTGATGATCCCTGGGGAACACCACATGACAATGGCAAAGGTCTAGAAGGAGGTTGGCCTGGAACTCCACATACTGTGAGCGATCGGAGAGGAAAGACTTGAACCAGTGCAGAGCGCTATTGGATAAAGGAAGGTTTCTTAGTTTGGTGAGGAGGATTGTATGGTCTACTGTGTCAAATGCCTTGGTAAAATCTAGCAAGACAAGAATGGTAAGTTTTTGGTGTTCTATTGCATATTGTAGGTCGTGAGTTATTTTTAGGAGAGCGGATTGCGTTGAGTGACCAGGTCGGAAGCCGGATTGGAGAGGATTAATAAGGGAACGTTCTTCCAGGAAATTCGATAATTGCTTTTGTACAATACGTTCTAGTGGTTTGGAAAGATTAGAAAGAAGGGAAATAGGGCGAAAGTCAGAAGGTGTTGTAGGATTTGGGATCTTATTAAGTTAGTCTAACTAAAGCGGTTTTCCAAGAAGCAGGGAATATTGAGTTTTGCAAGGAAAAATTGTAAATATGATACAAAACTGGTATAAGGACTGGAAGACAGGATTTTATTAGTTTAACTGGAATGTTGTCAGGTCCGTAATCGTTTGTGTGGGATTTAAGAATGGCTGTTAATAATTCGTCATAGGAAATATGGGTAAAGAAGAAACTTTCAGGATTAAAACTGTGGTGTTCAATATCGGTAGTGGATGATGGGTCAGGAGATAAGGATACGAAATGCTTGTTGAGATCATTTGGTGGTACAGGAATGGAATAGCAGTTATTGGATTCTGGAAGAGATAATTTTCGGAGGATTTTCCATTTGGATTTAGGATCTGGAGCATTGGACAAGGCGCTGTGGATATAGAGGGATTTCGCACGTCGCACTGCGTCCTGGGTTCTGTTCCGAAGTTGCTTAAAACTGGCATAGTCATCTGGAAAGCGAGTGCGGCGGAATTTACGTCTAGCTGCTTCTCTTCTTTTCATCAGATCCTTTAGTTCAGGGGTCAGCCAAGGAGCAGTGGGACGGCGTAAGGTTCGGGTTTTAAGAGGAGCATGGGTGTCAAGTATGGTTTTTAAGTTTGAAGTGAGAATGGATATCATTGGGTTGATTGAATTGTGGGAGTATATAGTATCCCAATGGAGTTTTTCGAGATCAGTTTGAAGGGATTCGTAGGAAAGGAGGTCCAAACTACGATAGGTGACTACTTTAGGAGTGAAGGATTTTATAGGTAGGTTGTATGAAATCTCTATGAGATCATGTGATGAAAGAAACGGTACCGGGTGCTGAGAGGATGAAAGGACCTTTACAGATGAATCAGTTATGTGAAGATCCAGCCAGGAGTCGGATAGGTGCGTATGATGGGTAGGGAGGTATGGAACTAGATAAAGATTTAGGGAAAACAGTAGGTTTACCAGGAAGGATTTATCGTGAGATTCAGAGATCATATTAGCATTGAAATCTCCGGAGATGATGATGTTGGAGTACTTGGAGACGAATTGGACTAGGGAGGATTCAAAAAGGGTATCGAATGGGACTTGAGGAGGTCGATAAACAATGGCATACAGAAGAGGAGATGAAGGAGTAGAGATTTCCACAAACAGGTATTCGATGTGAGGATGATCAGGAGAAGGGGATTCGAGAAGGATTTTGGCCTTGAGACTGTCGTGTATATACAGCCCCACCCCACCACCCCTACGATCAGATCTGTCATGGCGAAGAAAGGAGTAATTGGTGAGGGATACATGGGAGGAAGGAATAAAAGGTTTTAACCAGGTTTCAGATACTGCTATGATGTGGTAAAAATTGTCGAGAAAATAATTTTGAAATTCATCATAGTGGGCAATCAGGGATTGTGCATTATTGTGACATGATGTGAGAATGTTAGTCATGACTGTAGAGGTGGGAATGAGAATAACTGTGAAAGGGTTGGAAGTCAGGAGGTAGGTTATTGCAATTTCTTAAGGTATACATCATTTCACGATCATACATAGTGTAGGCATACAGCAAAACATGATAAAAAATAAAGCAAAGAAAAATTGATAATTTTAAAAGATAATATAAATTTATACTAAACCTTTTAGAAAACAAACAAAATACTGGCAGATGAGACATATTCATAACAATTATGAAAATAATAGAAAAATAAATATGGTATAGCAATAAGAAGAGTGTGGATATAAAAATATTCCGAGGAAAATTTGATTTTAAATGAAAATGTAATTTTAGACTATACCTTTTCGAAGAAAAAAATAAATAATAGTAATATATACAGACAGTCATTACATATAGATAATGGTTATAAAGATAGAAAGTAAATAGCATGTAGTAATGAGAAAAATGTGGATATAAAATAAAAATATCCCAAAGAAAATTTGATAATTTTAAAAGAAAATATAAATTTAGGCTTAGTTTTAGGAAAAATAGAAAATAAATAAATAAAATAAAATAAATACAGACAGATAGATCATATAGATAAAGATTATAAAGTGAAAAAAAAGTAGATAACATATTCAAGTTGAAATAATGTGGATATAAAATAGAAATATTCCACAGAAAAATTGATAACTTGAGAGGTAAATATAAGTATAGGCTAAGTGATTTAGAAAAATAAAATAAAATATAGATGCTGATAATAAAGATTAAACAAAAAGTAAATAGAATATTACAATAAGAAGGTGAATATAAAATAAAAATATACCAAAGAAAATTAGATAATTTTAAAAGAAAATATAAATTTGGACTATGTTTTAGGAGAAAAAATAAAAAATAAAATGAAATAAATACAGACAGATAGAACATATAGGTAATTATTATGAGGGTGAAAAAGAAAGTATATAAAATATTCAAGTTAAAATAATGCGGATATAAGATAGAAATATTCCAAAGTGAAATTGATAACTTGAAAGCAAAATATAAGTATAGGCTAAAAGAATTAGAAAAAATCAAATAAAATATAAACATGTAGATACATATAATAAAGGTTAAACAAAAGGTAAATAGAATATTAAAATAAAAAGGTTGTAAATATAAAATAAAAATATACCAAAGAGAAATTGATAATTTCAAAGGAAAATATAGGTTCAGACTAAATGTTTCAAAATAAAATAAAATACAGATGGATAATATACATAAATAATGACTATAAAGATGAAAAAAAGAAAATTGAATATAATAGTAGAAATAATGCGGATATAAATTGAAAATGTTCCAAAACAACAAACTAAAATTTATGACTTTTATAGAGCGAAAGAAACTAAACAAAAATAATAAATCTTTAAAAAACATAAAATAGAAAAAAAGACAAACATAATATTGGTAACTTAAACTAAATTTTCAAACAAAAGCATCTAAGTCGGATGATTTATTTATAATTACAGCTGGGCAACCATCCGACTTCCGGCACCTGACGCGACCCCCACTAAACCACACATATTTAATATTGGCCGACACCTTTTTCTGTCTGGCCAGCCAGTATAAGTGCCTGTTAGTGGCTGTCATTGCCTCGCTGACGTAGACAGGTTGACTATTGTTTTGCTCCCATCCGAGGTGGCGCGTAGAAAAGTCTCTTTTCACTTTTCGCTGTCTCACCAAATCGTCTTTCACCGTCCGTCTGATGAAACGAGCAATGATGGTCCCCGGGGTCCCAGGTGCCTTGGGCCTCAGACGTACCGCGTGGTCCAGGTCTCAAGGGCTGAGCTGGACGCCCAGGCCCACGCCGACGCTAAGTATCGTTCCCACTACGGTCTCACCCGGCCTTTCCGGTATACCTCTAATTTCAATTGTGTTGTTCAACTGGCTTTGTTCAGCGCTATTTACACGTGCTTCTAGAGTGACTACTTTTTCTTTTAATGTCTGGTTTTCCAATGTCAGTTTTTCGATCTGATTTTTTTGATTTTCCAGAAGGTCTTCAATTTTTTGTAATCTTTCCATATTTTGAAAAGATAATTCCGAATGTTTTTCCAGCGTTTCCTTTATATCTTTTAGTTCGTCGATGGGTTGAAGTTTAGCCTTCATTTCCCTAACTTCTTCGGTCAGCGCTCTCAGCAGGTCGATCGCGGAACTAGACTCCATGTCTGGTGATGCCCGCGATGACGATTCACAGTCAGTGCAGACCCATTTTTTTAATCCCTCTTGGTCTGCAGATTCTAATTTTATACATTTAGTGTGAAATACGTTTTGACAAATCGTACACGCCAAACGTAATTTGTCATCTCGACCGGCTGTTTTGTTGCATATTTTGCAGTTGACCATTTTGATTAATTTTATAACAAGTTTTACGTAATATAATAAGAGAATATTGACCGTAATAATAATATTAAGCTGTGTATTTACGCAAAGCCTGTTAGTATTAGCGGAAGTAAACAGACTATCCCCACCACTGCTGCACAATAGCTCTGACTTCGTAAACACTTTATATATATTTTTTTTCCTATATCTATATAGAATAGCTACTATAGTTATTTATAGTGTTACCTGATTTAGATAGTCGATATTTACGGAAAAATTGCACTAAAGATTTCAAATATGTTCTGTTGAAATAAACAAAATAACGGGAGACACAAAACTATGATCCTTATTCCACCAGAGATACTCTAAGACTATGATTATATATGACTTCTTTTGGAGGGGACGTAAAAAAGTGGTCTGGTCGATGTCAGGTGCTCGTTAAACATCCATTTTCTAATTTAACCTAGATAGAATAGAATAGTATAGAAAACAAAAAATATTCTGCTGAGGAAAAGAAAGGGTTTTACGTTAAAATTTGAAATAATATAATATGTCAGACCAACAGACAAAATTAAAATAGTTATTATTTAAAATAATGAGATAAGAAATAAGAAGGTATATTGTACAAAAAAATAAAAAATTAAATCATAACTATTAACCCAAACCGATGATGTTGAACAGATTAAAATATAAATGAATACCTAATTAGAAGATGTAAAATATAAAAAATTGACAAACAATATATAAATTTAAACAGTAGGCTTTTTACTTATTTTCTTCATTCAAAATTCAATACTTAGAATTGCTATATCATAATTGTTAAGCGTCAGTTTGGGATGATAGGAGGTACAGAAAAATTCGGGATTCGAATGAGGATAGAGAAGCAGCATGGCGGATATGGGTAGGTAGAGAATTCCAGAGGGTAGTAGAGCGGATAATAAAAGAACGGTCAAGTTTTAGTTCTGTGGGTAGGTCAGAATGGCGTGATTTCGTTTCAAGAAAGTGGACTTAGGATTTAAATTGATGGAGACTATGGATATAGGGTGGAAGGTGTGAGTTGATGGTTCGGTAAAGGATGATCCTAGGAGGTAAATTTATATCCTAAGCAAAATTTAGGAATCCCATTGTAGCATAAATTAGCAATAGTAGCATAAAAGTGACCTAAACGAATAAACAAACAAAATGCATATAGGAAACATATATTATGGGAAAGTATTGGAATCGTAAATATTTCCGAATTCGAATTTTCACCGGAAGTAGATGTTTTAGGGTACTCTGAGTCCAAATGACCAAGTCCCGCAAAAGGTCTGTGTCCTTTGTGTGGAAGCGTGTCCGCGTGTGGTAAGTCAAGCTCGAAAACGGCAGCAACTGTATTATCAAAATCTGCTTGCCAAAAGAGCTAGATTAATTAGATTTAGTTAATGCCCCTTATTATGTATCCAACCATACCTTACACGGCGACCTAAATATTCCATTTATTTTAGACCTTATACCATTAAAATTCTCTAAATTTCATCAGAACCTTATCCATCACCCTAATCCCCTTGCTCAATCCTTATCCAGCTCCACACACCCTTACCATCCTCCTAGAAGGTTGAAACGGCAGTGGCCTCGAGACCTCTTGTAACATGTATATTGGAGTTCTAGGATTGGCTAGATTCTCCACTCACGTGCTGTATGCTTGTGAATTGTATATAGGTATGAGTGACTTTAGTATATACTTTTAATGAATTTGTTTTGTATATATGTATATTGTATTATTATTATATAAATTTATTGTTTTGTATAAATCGTGTGAATGTAGTATGAATGTTGTACTTTATCACTATTAAAAATGTCCTAAATTGGACAGATTGTAATATGACTCAATAAAGAATTGTTCTAAAAAAAAAAAAAATAGATTCGACCAAAGTTGCTATATCGATGTAAAATTAAATAGGCTTTAACACCACGTAAGTTTCATTCTGATTGCAATAGTCTGACTGAATCGCGATTTAAAAAATAATATAATAATTAACAAATATTACTAAAGGCATAAGATAAAGAAAACTATTAAATTTGTGTTATCTGAATGATTACAACAAAAAAAAAATTACAAGACCTAAATAATTCTAAACATTTAATATTCTATATCTTCTAAAAGGGGTGTCTCGAATTAAGATAAATACGATTAAATATGGAAGCTTAATTGCCTATCTCATTTAACTATTGAATAAGGATATAGATACTAGAATAACAGATTGTATAGTATTGAAGTAGAGACGGTTTAGATGGGTATTCCGTTAAGTTCATGTGGGGATGAGTTGCGAGCTCACCTGAAGACGGATTCTAATTCGTCCCTGAGGCTGCTTGAATCTGGTCCTAGGCGACACATCGCTGTAAATATCGTCGAGGGGGATTTGTAAATGTTATTACATGTTCATTGCATACTAATGAATATATTATGTAAAGTTGGCAATTTCTAGATATTCAGAACATGTCTCAATTGTGATAATTATTTATCATTCATTTATTCTGATTGTTGCTGAACAAGTATAGTTTAGAAAAGGGTCTAATGTATAAAAAAACAGAGGGTCGAAATGTCAATAAAATCTGTTTAGAAGAAGAAAAAGTGGTTTTATAAAAACCTAACACTCAAATAATTCCGGTAAAAAAATATAGTTATTTAATCTTCTATTTTGAGAAAGTTATTTAGTTTTAGCCTATTACGATGTTCATGAAAAACTGGAATAACATATAATAATCAATAATTTTGCATTGAAATCGATTAACGAAAAACAATCTCATTTATGAGTTATTTTGAGATTATACGATGAGAGTCACGTGTTGCAGATTGCTTCATCTGAGCCCTGCCCTGGCAAAATATTGACAGCGAATCAAAGTGATTGATCGTCGGGCTTATGAGCCTGCCTAGAATCTATAGCATCGCAAGATGTATCATTATACTTAAGATTAAAAT
Organism: Piezodorus guildinii; assembly: GCA_023052935.1. NCBI lineage: Eukaryota > Metazoa > Arthropoda > Insecta > Hemiptera > Pentatomidae > Piezodorus > Piezodorus guildinii. Next base: position 112,227,530 of record CM041294.1, read on the forward strand.
ATTTAACATTACATAGTTATGCACATAAGTGCGTATTTAACTAAATAAACTGTCATTAGTTTTTATCTATTAGCTCTATACAATAATTTGAGATACAATGAGATTTCTGAGGGGTTTTGACTTCGAAGTGGTGTATTCCGTAATTTCATTTTTACAATGGCTGTTTTAAATTAAAAATTTACAACTTCTATTTTTTAATATTATTGTAAGTATTTTTTTTTTCATCATTCGAAACATTTTGCATTAGAAAAATACGTGTCTTCGTGACAACGTTTGCTCACGCCGTCTGTTTGGGCTAAACCTTGATCTGATTTAACCTAGAAAGAGCACTGGTGGGATTCGTCCCCGCATTACTGTTTCGTCTGTTGAGCCTATGCAAATGTGTCGTGCAACATACGACTAATATTATTAAAGTTCATAATAATACTTTATGTCTTATATAACGTATAATTGTGCCTTTAACAATTGCCTAATGCTAACTTATAAGAAAGGTACCCTTAGAAGTTATCCTTTTCTCAGAGTCAGGTTAATGACCACCTTAGGTCATAAAGTTACTCAACTGTCCCCGAAGTGACAGAACGTTTTATTACTGAAGGTTTATTTTTCCTGTTGCATTCATGCACATTAGTTCCGATTGAATTCAGAGATCTCTAGAACCCCATTCCGAGAATCAGACCTCCTAGTATTCCTAGTTCTAATTATACCTCAGCATTTCCGAGAAACCGTCAAGTCGACCTCCCAAAACCTCTGCCTCCCCTCTTCATCCTTATCCCTTTAAAAGCCCAACCTAGATCCAACCAGAATCATTCTGTCATTCTCTCTTAGTGAGTCTCAAGTTAAACTTCACGTATGTAACATTCAATGAAAAATAAAGACTATTTTGAGCATCTAATGTTATGTGTTCCTTAATTCGTAGTATAGATTCGGTACCAAAAACTAAGGTACGTCCCCTCAAAGTGTAAATTTTGGAGGTCCGGCAGATTATGAGCAGTATTCTTTTCTTTAATGCCGGGACTTGTGTTAAGGTAAATTATGAATGAATTTCAATTTCAGTGCATTGTAAGAAAGGAAGAATAGGTCCTAAATATGAGAGATCATAAAATTTAAATATAACTTATTAAAATTAATTATAATTCTGTGAATATATATAATATATATTATTACTTAATAAATAATTATCTGAAACTAAAAACAAACCAAAATGGTGGTAAAAAAAACAAACAAATACGTGGTATATGTTACTGTATAAATATTTTTACAGTATACGTTTATATTTACATACTGCCCCTGGGAACTCCGAATTAAACTCCGACGCCCACAAGTGGGTGTTGGGGCCCAAGGCTAGGAGATCCTAGCGCCTCTTAGTCAGTCGCGTCACCGGTCTAATAAGCCAGTGGAGACTGAGAGAGGGCGCTAGAGCCGCAGACTCTCAGGCGTGAGTGGAGAAGCTGGCCATTGCCAACACTCAGCATTGCTTAGTTATAAGAGATCTCTAGGCCACTGCCGTTTCAACCTACGAGGAGGGTTATAGGGATGGCTGGAGCTAGATAGGGATTGGGATAAAGGATTAGGAAGGTGAGTTAGCCTCTGGTGGAAGTTTAGGAATTTAGATGGGATTAAATCGAGGACAAATGGGATATTCAGATCATTGTGTAAGGTCTTGTTTGTAACATAATAGGGAGCATTGACTATTGTTCTAAGGACTTTGGACTGAAAGGATTGGATACGCCTGATGTTCGAAAATTTAGTTGTCCCCCACAGTTCGAGTCCGTAGGTCCATATCGGTTTTAGAATCGTCTTGTAAATTAATAATTTATTAGCAACAGAAGGTTTTGATGTTCTGTTTTAGTAGTCTATATAGTTGGCCGTATCGTCTGTTGAGTTCTTGTCGTTTAAGTCGAGTGTGTGGGTTCCACGTTAGTCTTTTGTCTAGTAAGAATCCCAGATACCGGACTGTGTCAGAGCAGGGAAGGGGTATGGAGTTAAAATTGACTTGTGGACAGGATCTGCGGCGAAGGGTAAAGGTGATGTGCTTACATTTGGATTCATTAATTTTGATACGCCAATTAGCGCACCAAAATTCAATCAAGGATAGATGTCTTTGTAGATAGGAAGATGCAATTTCGGGATCTGATTGGGTTGATAAAATGGCAGTATCGTCAGCAAAGGTTGCTAAGAAGGTATCAGGATCCGTAGGTATGTCAGCTGTAAATAGGAGATAGAGGACAGGACCTAGGACACTACCTTGAGGTACACCAGCCTCCACCAGGTAACTATTGGAAAATTCTGAACCAGAGCGGACTCTGAAGGAACGGTTTGAAAGGTAGGATTGTAGGATTAGATATAAGGATTGGGGTAAATGGGTTTTTAGTTTGAAAAGCAAGCCATCGTGCCAGACCCGGTCGAATGCCTGAGCAACGTCCAGAAAGGCACCAGTGCAATATTGCTTGTTTTCAAGTGCAAAGGATATATGGTCAACCACTCGTAGGCCTTGTTGTACAGTGGAGTGCTGTGAGTGGAATCCGAACTGGTGGAAAGGAATTTCAATTAACTGTAGGATACGCTTGAGAAGGATTTTTTCAAAGATTTTTGAAAGGATCGGAAGGAGACTAATAGGCCTATAGGATGAGGTGTTGTTGGGAGGTTTACCAGGTTTGGGAAAAAGGAGAATGATGGAGTGTTTCCACACCAAAGGAAAGTGGGTTGTACGGAGGATACTATTATAGAGGTAGGTAAGGAATATAATTGCTTTTTGGGGCAGTTGACGAAGGATCTTAGAATTGAGGAGGTCATAGCCAGGAGCTTTTCGAGGTTTTAGTTTCTTTATAAGGAATTTGACCTCAGAGGGGTTAATAGCTTTAGGGGGTGGAGAGAGAGGAATTGGAGAGGAGAGGAATTCCTTTACGTTAGCTGTATGGGCAGGATTGAGCTCGGGGTGTGGGATAAAAACTTTAGAAAGGTATTTGGCAAATTCTTCCGCTCTAGTCTCATCCGACGAAGCCCAGGATCCATCTTCACGTCGGATGGGATGGGAGATGAATTGGTATTTAAGAACTTTTTTGGTTACTTTCCAGAGGGAATTGTCGCAGATAGATAGTGAAGAAAGATAGGAATTGTAGGATTGGGATCGAAAGGTATCTAATTTCTTTTTAGCTAATTTGGTGTAATAATTGTAGGATTTACGATCGTCTGGGTGCCTGGTTCTTTGCCAGAGGGTTCTAGAGCGTCGTTTGGTATGGATTAGATCTAGGAGGTTTTGGGGTATAGGATTCTTCTGGTAGTATTTTGGGGAAGGAGAAGGTGAAGATGCATTCCAGGCTGCTTGTTGGATAAGGGTAGTAAAGGAATCAACTGCATCGTCAAGATCTTGTGGAGATTTGAGGGATACTCTGAGGTCTATTCCATCCGTTATTATTTCGCGGAAGAGGTTCCAATTAACTGGGCCTCTTAGGAATGATGGTGGAGGGAGTTTCGGAATAGGAGATAATGAGAGAGTCAGGGTAAGAGGGCTATGATCGGAGGAAAGGTCATCGAGCCGGGAAACGGAATGATTTAAAGGTCCTAGCCCTTTGTGGATAAAATAATCAAGGAGGTCGGGGTTACGGTGAGGATCAGTAGGCCAATAGGTAGGGGAATCGGGGGAGAGGATATTACAGTGAGTGGAATAGAGTGCAGCCCGCGAGAATTTGTAGTTCTGGCTCCCCATTGCTGGTGTTTGGCATTTAAGTCCGCACCTATGAGGAAATGATGCCCTAAGGAATTAAGGAATAAATTAAATTGGATTTCGGAAATAGGTATTTTTGGAGGAGAGTATGCTGCAACTACTGTTATAGGAAAATGACGGGTTTGTATAATTACAGCAGTGGTTTACAGTATACGTTAGATTTACTGTTTATATATGATAAAATACAAAAAAATATTTTTAAATTCTAATGTATCGAAAATAATTTGACAATGTTGTTATTTTAACTTATTGTCCATTTTATTTAGCTAAAAACAAAAATATTTATCTTATTATTAGGCTTATGATAAATCAAATAATAAAAAGGTGTATAAAGAAGTTATAATAAACACCTTGGGGATTCGGCATTAATCTTGAGGCGAAAGGGCTTTTTAAAGTCATTTCCAGTGTGGAAAGGTAAACCAAATAAAAAGGGCCCATTGCTTATTACAGCTACTTATTTCTCCCTTTCCTTTGAAGGGATCCGAGAACTCTTCGGTTTCTCTCTCTTGCCGTTCATATTTCTTTTTATACCCTCCCTCCACCCCTTTAATGATCCTAAAGCATTTAAAAATATTGATGAAAATTTTTCATTCATTTAATTTTGCCACTTACTGAAATAAGAATTTAGAAGAAAAAAATAAAACAAAAGAAGCTAAAATTCTAAGTTACGAATTTTCCGTAACATTAATTTTATATTTTTAATTTAGTTAAAGACAGCAATGACAAAAAAATGTAAATACTTACGAGATAGGAAAAAAATGTCGTCGTAGTCACTTTATACTACTGTGGCTAATTGGACGATGCTATTGTGGGAGTCATTAATTTTGCTTATCCAGGTTTGATTCGGATTGTGATCTTTTACGCATAAACTGACATCGTACACGCTCGGGTTTGACTTATTACGTCCCCTTTGGTAGGACGGCATATCTAAGGAAGTCTTCGATTGGGAAGCTCCTCTTCATGTGTTTCATGCCTTTTTACATTTCATTCAAATTTACATGAGGTATTTAGTACATGAGGTATTGAGGTAGATGCGAATAACAACATAATTGCGGATCCGACTGAGATATTAAATAAATTTAAACAACACTTTGACGGCATTCTAAATAAGGAAAATAATAATCAATCTCCTCCCTCTGAATACCAGAGCGCTGAACCATGGGTAGACGCACCGAGTAAAGAGGAAGTTGAAATGGCGATAGGAAAATTAAAAAGGTATAAAGCTGCAGGAAATGATAATATCACGAGTGAATTAATCAAAGCGTGTGGAGAAGCGGGCGTTTCCAAATTACATGTTTTAGTTAAAAAGATCTGGGAAAATTAAAAAAATACCCGAAGAATGGAAAGAATCAATACTTATTCCGATTCACAAAAAAGGACCGAGGACGGATTGTAACAACTATCGTGGGATCTCTCTTCTCCCAGTATGCTATAAAATATTCTCGTCAATACTAACTAGCCGAATCACGGAATACGCTGAGGAAATTATCGGAGACTACCAATGTGGTTTTAGGCGGAATCGCTCGACTATTGATCAAATATTTTCCTTACGTCAAATATTAGAGAAGAAGCTGGAATACAACGGTGTAGTCCATCAACTTTATATAGATTTTAAAAAGGCTTATGATTCCATAGACCGTCAGAAGCTATATAACATCATGATTGAACAGGGGATACCTAAAAAGTTAGTAAACCTAGTAGAGATGTGTTTGTCGGAAACATTTCATAAAGTTAGAATCGGTCATAATTACTCCGAGAGATTTGAGGTGCGATCGGGTTTGAAACAGGGTGACTCCCTTTCACCTGTTTTGTTTAATATAGCCTTAGAATATGTTATAGGAAAGGTGATGTGAACCGAGAAAGGCTTAAATATGGGTGACAAGATTCCGGTTTTGGGGTATGCCGATGATTTGGTACTACTAGGTGAAGACACGGAAACTATACAACTAAATACAAGTGTGTTAATAAAAATCGGTAAACAAATAGGTCTCGAATTAAATACCGATAAGACGAAATATATGATTAGTTGCAGAAATGGTGGCGATCTTGATGATATTAATATTTCAGGTCATACTTTTGAACACGTAGAGAAATTCAAGTATTTAGGTTCAATGATAACAAGAAAAATGAAATCCAGGAAGAAATAAAGTCCCGGTTAAATGCGGTGAGAAATGCGTGTTATTATTCGGTTGCTAAATTGCTTAGCTCGCGGCTTCTGTCTAAAAACTTAAAGGTTAGAACTTATAAAACTATTATTCTTCCAACGGTTCTTTGGATGCGAAACGTGGCCGCTTACTTTGAAGGATGAACAACGGCTTAAGGTTTACGAGACTAAGGTACTGCGTAAAATATTTGGTCCGAAGAGAGATGAGGCCACTGGGGAGTTTAGAAGGTTGCACAACGCGGAATTGCGGAGTTTGTACCCTGTGAATATAATTGAGTTGATAGCATCGCGGAGAGTCAAATGGGCGCGTAAAGTTGTTGGGCTTAGTGAGGAACGGATTCCGAGAAAGTTGGTATTCGCTGAACCGACTGGTAGGCGTCCGAAAGGTAGGCCGAAGCGTCGATGGGAGGATTGCATTAAGGCTGATCTCGGGGGCTTGGGCTTGACCGGTGAACATTGGACGAGTCTGTGCAGGTGATGTTTGATGGTATCGGCATCGAACCTTCGGGTTCGGTAAGCCTATAATTATTATTATTATTATTACATGAGGTATTACATTATACAGTTGTAAACCCCAATGAATAAATAATTAAAAATAAAAAAATATTTTTTTTTTACATCTGTTGAGTTTTAGGAAAAAAAGAAAGTAAGTAAATATACTCGTACATATATAAGTTATATCTATACTTCCGTGCCTACGAAATGTTTGAAGAATTTCGTTGTACATGTAAATTGTATATTTCTAACTCCTTTCTTTCAGTTTACGTTTTACTGATTAGTTCACTGCAAAGAGTGGTAAAACGTTAGGTCAAACGAAAAATTCTGTTAACGTATTATTATTTTATTTGTACAGCCGTGTCTAAACTCCTGCTATCAGTGTTTTTTTTATAATAAATAGTATTAGTGTGACTTCCGTTAGTAATTTTACAATTGGTGGCTTAAAGTTTTTCTTCAAATACTCTTCATATTCAAAGCGATCTTGTTGTTAATTATTTATTTGGAATTTTACATACATAAAGTTATTTTAAACAAATGGAAAGAGCGATTCTCAAAAGCTTCCGAAAGTGAAATTCTTTCCCTCAGTTTCATGAATATTTCCGGTTGAAAACTTGGAATTTTCATTTCCAGAGATTGCCGGGTAGAATGTACGATTGTGGAATTACAATATCAAAGACGGTTGGCATTTATTCTTTAGGTTTTTTTGGGGTATTGTTTATTGTTTTATTAGCTACACATGAAATATTTTTCATAAAAGTTTAAAAATTAATGGCTTTGATGAGATTTAATTAAATGAAAATAATTATACATTATTTTTAATTAATTTATATTTTATCACTCTGACTTACTATATTAAATATTGCGATCGTGAAACTTTTCGAATTTCATTTTTCAACAGAAATACACGTTTTAGGGTGGGTCTCCTGAGTCCAAATGACAAAATACACGTTCTGTGTATGTGTGTGTGTACGTGTGTGATAACTCTTGTGCCTAAACGAAAAGTCCTATGAAACTGAAATTTCATATTTAATATAACTATAAGCCCGAGATGTAACAGAAACTTTTTAATCAAAATCAGCTTACAAGAAGAGCCACTTTATTGTATGTTATAAAGTGGCTCTTCTTTGCACCTTTTTTCGGTTTTCTCAAAAAAGGCTCTAACGATTTTGATTAAACTGTATGTGTGTTATAATTATATATATATATATATATATATATATATATATATATATATATATATATATATATATAATATACATATATATATATATATATTTTGTAAATGCATTAAAATTGTTTGTTGGACACGTAGCTTTTCTGCTATCGACACCGAAACTAGTGATTACGTAATTCTAATTTTACCTCGTAAATTTTTTATAAATATTAAAAAACTATAAGGATAAACTATAAGGAAAGTTATATATTTTAAACAGTTGGGAAAAAAATCCCTTCACGCTGAAAAGCACAATGAGGAAGAAGGAAAAAATTATGAAAAATATGTTTATCGCCTTAAAATGAATAGATTTTTAATAAGCACTTATATAAATGCAAGTAAGTGAATAATTAGTTGTCTATCATTCCGCTAGCCTCTATTTTTTTATTTTAATGAGATTAAAGTATATTGAGAATTCCACTATTAATTTAACTGTTTTACACAAGTACGAAATACTCTTTTTACATATAGGATGATATATAGTTCTTTTCAATTGAACATTCGACAGGGGCATCTTGTATTTTAATAATTTTATTAAAATTGATATATTAATTAACACTCCATAGTTTTTAGATTATCGAATATCGCTTTCAAGTATGTGTTTCAACAATAATACTGATTTAACTCAAAATAAAAAAAATCCGATACAAAAATATTCAAATTCCAATGTATTGGATACCTAAACCAAAATTAAATCTATTGTAACAATACCACGGTTGCAACTACAACAGTTCAACCTCTAAAACAATATTATATTAATACCGTATTTAGATTATTATAATTGTACACAAATGCGATAATTGGACTACAGTCGCTAATTGGACAATTAGTTTTCAGGGTTATCTTTCATAATAGAAAAATCAAGTTTTATAAATTTAGGGAAATAAAAATGAAAAGCAAGTTATTGCACTGTGGTTAGGAATAGTTATTACTTGCATAATATCCAATTGTCTAGTTGGTTATCACGAAGAATCCACGAACATAGCTTGGATATGGTTAACGTTAAGGAGCGGTTGGAGAACTGTTAAGGTGTTTCGGAGACAAAAAAAGAGGGTGCTAATCTGTGGCTTAGCGAGTCAAAATATAGTAGTAATTGAATGCCTCCTAGCCGTGTAGTTGGATAATCACTAGATCACAGGTGTTTTTTATTATTATTAGTTATTTTTTACTTTCACTTATTATAAATAGTAAGGGGAAGTATTGCGATCGTGAAAATTTTCGAATTCCAGTTTTCAACGGAAATACACGTTTTAGGGTCTTCTGAATCTAAATAACCAAGTCCCGCAAAAAGGTCTGTGTGTGTGTGTGTGTGGTAACTCCCAGGCGGAAACAGTAAGTCCTATGAAACTGTTATTTCATATTTAAGTCAACTATACGCCCGAGACGTTACAAAACTTTTTTCATCAAAATGAGCTTACGAGAAGAGCCACTTTATACCATGCATTTTGCACCTTTTTTCGATTTTCTCGAAAACGGTTCCGACGATTTTGATTTAACTCGCTATATCGATGTAAAATTTAATGGACTTTAATATCATTTAGGTTTCATTTAGATTAAAATGGTATGACAGGGCTTAAATGCCGATATTTTAAATTTTCTTCCCCTAAAGTACCTTTAGTTTTGTAGATTCAATGAAAATAACTATATTATCTTGTTACCATTGATAAAAAACAGGTAAATATACAAATTGAATAGATTCGATACCAAACTAAAGGAGAAAACAGAAAAAATATTTTTTTAATGCAATTTTTCGTTTTCGAACATAAGAACAGTAATATACATGTATGATATACCGTTGGAAAGCTAAAGATTTTAGACAAAATATTATCTCATATACAAGCTTTTAAAATTTAATAGAGAGCGATGAAATGAACATAAAACTAACTGATTATTTTAGATAAAAATATAATAGATTTTTGAATAAAACACATATTTCTATATAAATTCAATTTAATTAATTCCTGATTTTATTGTAATTTTATCTTGTGTAAATATTGTATGAATGTAGTATGTTTGATATCATTCAGCAATACTATTAATGTCCAAATTGGGACAGATTGTAAAATTTTCTCAATAAAAATTGTTATTATATGGAATTAATTCCTGAATAGTTTCACGTCTAACTGTTTTTGAAAATTCTTTCATTGATTTTAATAATGGAGGTAAGTGAAAGTCGTGTGTTGCCCCCACCAGATTTTTTATAAAAGAGGTTACAGTTTACCGAGCCCCTAATAAATGAAGGTTGAGGCGATTTGGGAATAACTGGTATTGAAAGGGTAGGGGTTAATGGGTTGCGGCCTAAGGAAAGGGCATTCGGTTAAAAAAAGTGTTTTTTCTAAAAATGTTTTTTAATCGGAATGCTCAGTTCGATTAATATTGTACTCTGGTAAATTAAGCAGTCGGTTTTCTGGTTAGTAGCTTTTCATTAATCGGAGTTTCATTTATTACTTTAACTTAACCATGTGTGAAATATACAGTAAGGGTTGTGAATTTGTAATTTAGATTCAAATTCCACTTTTGGAATATCTGAGTAAAAATCATTCAGTAAGGAAAAATATTTTATATGTTTGTGTGTCTGAGGTCTAGCTCAAAAACTAGAAGTTGAAAAGAAATGAAATTTCATATTTAAAACACGTATATCCCTGAGATGTTAAACGATATTTTTCAACAAAATCAGCAAACCGAAAGAGCCTCTTTATACTATGCATCTTGTACATTTTTTTACATTCTTCTTTTTGATAAAAATAAGTTAATATATAAAAGTTATGTAGGAGAAATTTAGTAAAAAAAGAAAGAGCAAATCAAAATTTTTAGCTAATCTTTTTATATTATTTATGATTATTTTCTGTATATTGTATGAATGTGGTGTCATATCACTAATACTACAGTTCATTTTGAAACAAATTGTAATAAATCTCAATAAATAAATATTATTAATATTTTTTTTTTGAAAAAATTGTAGTTAATAAGAATATTATACCGTTAGAAATATAAAGATTTTAGAAAATATGTATCTCCTGAAAGTGGAAGTATCGACGGGGAGATATCACAGAGGCTGGGAATGTTCCACGCAGTGAGGAGAAGATAGATCACTAAGAAAACAAAACAATCACTGTACAGGTCGACTTTCCTGCCTATTATTTCCTACTCCTCTAGGTCGTAGACACTTACATTACATACAAAGTTGAAGAAAAGATAGGTTTCCGAATACCACTATCAGGTGAAACCTTGAGGTACTGCCGCTGGAAACCATTTTGAGGAAAATTAACTGATATGGTTTGGTCACCTTCGAATTAATAGAGTAGGACTGCTGAGAGACGCAAGTAAAAGGGAGAAGGCCTCGAGGAAGACCTCTGAACACCTAAGAAGAAAAAGGGAAAAAAAAAAATCATTGATAATTGTATGATGTGGTAATTCTAAATTATTACTTTAAAAATTAAAATGTATATATAAAAAATCTGGTGCTCGCAACACTCGACATTCACTTACCGCCGTTGTAAATAAATTTAAGAATTTTTAAATACATTAACAGAAAGAACTAAATTGTTAAAGAATTAATTTTTTATTTATTTAACGTCCCTTTTATGCTGCTGTGGCTAATCTGACGGTGCTACGGTGGGAGTCTTAAATTTTGCCTATCCAGGTTTAATTAGGATAGGGATCTTTAACGAGTACCTGACACCGCACAGGCTCCGGACCACCTTTTAACGTATTCTCCGAAGGACGCCATAACTAAGGAATTTTTACTCCCATTAAAAAATCCTAGGATTACCTGCGGGTTTCAATCCGGGACCTTTGGCATAGGAGGCTGTTATGCTAACCACCATGCTACAGGTACTCCTAAAGAATTAATTAATTTCAATTTCAATAGAAACATATGTTTTAATAAAGAATCTATTATATTTTTATTTACAACGATCAGTTAGTTTCATCACTCTCCATTATCATTTACAATTCCGTGAATTATAAAATACTTTTTCTAAAACTCTTCAGCTATCCAACGGTTAGAGGAAGAAAAATAAAAAATATCGGGATTTGAGCCCTGTCAGACTATTTCAATCAGAATAAAAACTAAATTATATTAAATTTTGCATTTATATAGCTAATTTAATCAAAGTCGTTAAAGCCGTTTTTGATATAGTTATAGCCCGCTTATAAGTAAGTGAAAGTAAAAAATATTCACTGTAACTTATTTTAAACATTATTAAATAAATGTTCTAATTTTCGCCCATTTTTTTCCGTTTATTAACTTGAGTTGGTGTTGAATTAGATGAGGGCTTTCCTTCACCATAATGCGATAAACGTTCTTCGATCTCCGAAATTTGATATCTATTTTCCTTAAGTTTGAAAAACTTTTTCTTATATGAAACAGAGGGATCTAAATCAAATCGTATTTTTAAGTAGGAATATATGCGTTTCCCTTCGTCTCTCTCTTCTATTGTTTTATCATGTTTTATCAAAATATTATTTTCTCTAAATACTTCTTTCTTCTTCATTACCTCTTGTTTTACTAAAAACTATTTAGGGAAACTAGGATTGGTCTTGATTTATCATTTATTTTCTTACCGAGTCTAAAACAGTTGTTGATTGAAACTTTCGTTAAATTGATCCCAACGTTTGATAAAACCGATTCTACAACATCCACCACATTTTCGACACTGGAATCCTCTTTTTCAGGTACATTAAACATTATTATATTATTTTTTCTTTCCATCCTCTCGAGATATTTTATTCTTGCTTTTAACTGATGATTTTTTTTTCAAGTGGATCTGTTTTGTTTTTTGCATCTTTAAGTTCAGATGTAATATTCTCTAAGAACGTGTAAACTTTTTCCATATCTGCTTTAATTAATTTAGTTTCATGATTATTATTTCGGTTTTCGGTTAATATTGATTGGAGCGTGACAGAATCAGGTTCTTTTTGCATATTGTATTGATTTATTACAGTATATTAACAATGAATTAATGGCTTGTTCTCTGAAGATTCTAAATCAGTAATCTCTCAAATTAAAGCAGATAAGATGTGCTGTAAAGATGAACTACTCACCGGTGACGTATTCAACGTGCTTGGACGGGTAACTTTCCTGTTCCAGGTCCCCTCCTTTAAGCTGTTTCAGTAGATCAAAAATTAGAACAATCTGTGCACGGAAACTTCTTTTTTTCTAATAAAAAGTTAAAGTTCACACGAAAATACACAACTGACACAAATTTTAACACAATTGGACTAGATTTAACCACTAAAAAAACACTCTAAACGTGAGCTCGATTTAAACCTCACCACGGTCAACAGTCGACTCTCCCACTGTAACTTATTTTGAACATTATTAAATAAATGTTAGTCTTGAAAATGAGGACAAAATCCCGAAACGCCTAAGAAAATAAATAGATGTAAAGAGATTCAAAATGAATAAAGAAGTGATGGAAGTAAATAATGCTTGTTCAAATATATAAAAATACTTAAAACTTCCTCAAGTTGAACAAATAAAAGAAATAAATTAATTATTATTCTTTCGTATTCCAAGAATACTTATTTGTACAATCTTGACGAAACTTCATTATATAAAATAAATATATAGAAGATGTCTGTAATGAGCTATGGAAATGTTTGTTAGTGATGTCATATAACAGACACGTCTTACTTTCAGAGATCTAATAATAGCATATTAATAGCGGAGTGTATTAACTAAATGGCTCACAAAGGAGACGCACTATATCAGAGAGGCTTTCGGGCAATTTCACAGCTCGCTTGGCAGAGGAATGGCACAACTCTCAGTTCACGAGCTCTCTTGGATTGCAGGGTATATTTCACGTCCTCTCTTTGTCTTCCCGTTCTTCCTCCTAGAATAGCTTTAGTTAGCAGGAAATAAAAACGTTAGGTGATGTTCAAAGGATTTTAAGTTCACTGCTATAGATATATCATGCGGAAAAGTGGAGATCCTCATTAATTTTTGGAAGGACAAACTTCCTGTTATGCGTAGGTATTGTTCACATGGTACTAAAATTAATCAAAAAAATTGGAATATGGTTATGAATTATTTTTCAGTTGTACGAAAAGTCAAAACACTTTTAAAAACGTTTGATTGAGTATATATGAAATAAAAACCTCCAACTAAAAGAGAAACCTGCTATATATTAAATATATCAGACGTTTAAATTAAAACAGCTGTTCTAACTTTAAGCATAATAAAGGCGCGTGATTACTAAATATCTTTAAGAAGAAATAATAGAATAGAATAGAATAGAATAGAAAAAAAAATTTATTCTGGGACTAGGTCCCCTAAGAATAATAGTTATGTACAATAGAAAAATATAATATGTCTGGCCAACAGACAAAATAAACATGAGTACTTATTAATTACAACGATTATTTACAAATACAATTATTAACAATGAGGAGAAAAGCTATACATAAAAAAACAAACAAATTACTTCAAAAAAAATAAAAAATAAAAATAAAAGATAAAAATAAAAAAAAAATATATATACATATATAATATCTTCTAAATATTGTCTTCTGAGAAAATAAAATCTAATTTTAACAAAATCAAATTAAAATTTGGGCGGTAAACAAAAATCGTCTTTCATTCAATGTAGACTTCTAGATGAAATTGACATATCATATTTGCTGATCGTCTATTTGGGATGACATTAGGTAAAGGAAAAGTTGGGATTTGAATGAGGATAAAGAAGTGGCATGGCGGATATGGTTCGGTAGAGAATTCCAGAGTGCAGAAGAGCGAACAATAAAGGAACGATCAAAAGTTTTGGTTCTGTGGGTAGGAGCATAAAGGTCAGAATGTCGGGATCTAGTTTCGAGTAAGTGGACTGAGGATTTAAATTGAAGGAGACTATGGATGTAGGATGGACGCTGGGAGTTGATAGTTTGATAAAGTTATGATCCAAGGAAATATTGTCTGCGGGTGGAGGGAAGGAGCTACTTTAACTCACCGTATAAGTGGGTAACATGAGATCTCCTTGAAGTGCCGAAGACAAATCTTAAGAAAATGTTCATAATGCGCTTTAATCTGTCTTCAAGCACAGTCGGGAGGCCGTCATATGCCACACAACAATAGTCAAAGTGGGGGAAAATGAGTGAGGAAACGAGGAGCTTACGAGTGGATAGTGGGAGAAGATGACGGGAGCGATGGAAAAATTTAAGGATACTTATTGTTCTTTGGGAGATTTGGGCAATATGTGGTTTCCAGGAGAGGGATTGGTCGATTGTGATACCTAGGTTTTTTACAGAGGAACTGAAGGTAATTGGGTAATTACTGAGGATTAGAATTGGGAAGTTGGTATTAGATTTGATAAGGGATTTGGAACCTATTACTATTGCTTGCGTCTTCATAGTATTTAGCTTAAGTTTATTCAGATTTCCCCAGGCGCTGATTCTATCCAGGTCCTCTTGAATCTTCAGAAATGCTGCTAATGTCTCGGAGGGGGAGAAGGATAGGTAGATCTGGAAATCATCAGCGTACAAATGGTGGGAGCAATGATGGATAGAGTTGGGAAGGTCATTGATGTAGGAATTAAAAAGGAGAGGAGATATACTTGAACCCTGGGCCACACCTGCCGAAAGGGTAAGAAAGGAAGATAGAGGTTGATTAGGAATATTGACGGCTTGGGTTCTATCAGAAAGAAATGAGTGAAACCAACGGATAGTGCTGTTGGAAAAGGATAGTGATTGAAGTTTGGAGTAAAGGATGGAGTGGTCCATGGAGTCGAAAGCTTTTGAAAAGTCTAGAAGTATTAGTACGGTCAGTTTCTTTTCATCCATAGCAGTATGTATGTCGCTGGTGATTTTGAGGAGAGCAGATTGTGTGGAAAAACCAGGCCGGAAACCGGATTGGAGAGGATCAAGAAGTTTAGACTTTTCAAGGTAATTAGATAATTGGATTGGACTATTCTCTCTAAAGGCTTGGATAGGTTAGATAGGATGGAAATTGGGCGGTAGTCTTTAGGGGATATAGGATTAGAGGTTTTATTAATAGGATGGATTATTGCTTTTTTCCAAGTAGTTGGAAATATAGAATTTTGGAGGGAAAAATTATATATGAATAGAAGGACTGGTAGGATTTCGGGAAGGCATAGTTTTAATAATTTGACGGGTATTCCATCAAATCCTATGGAGTTGGTATGGGATTTCATTAGAGAGGAGATAAGGTCAGTTGGTGAAATATCGGAGAAATAAAAATTATCTGGATTAAATGATGTAACTGAAGAAAAGTCAGAAGAATGCGGAGAATGGTTATCAGTGGAGGAAGATGAAAAGTATATATTTAATTCATCTGGTGAGGATTGATAGGATGGTGAGGAAGAGGATTTGCAAAGAGACAGTTGGCGAAGGAGTTGCCATTTTGACTTTGAATCGGGAGCAGAGGAGAGAGTTTCGTGAAAGTAGTTAGATCTTGCTTGTCTGATAGTTGTCTGAGTCAGATTGCGGAGTGCCCTGAACGCTTGATAATATTGGTGACGATGGATAAATTTAAATCAAAACAATGCAGTTTGTAAAAGTCAGCTTACAAGAATAGAGGAGTTATTAAAAGAATCATCACTATCAACTGAGGAAGCAACTTACTACTAAGATAGGTTAAGGAAAGTAAATGACAAATTTCAGGAGGTTCAAGCTAAATTAGAAGCCTACTTAAGTGAAGAAAATCTTTCTGAACTTTTAGATTACAAATTAAGTTGTTTTAAAAATAGAATTATATACAATTAAATATAGAAAATGCAGCTTGCAAAATTGTGGTTTGAAATTCGAAAGTTTCAATGATTAAGTAGAGACGTTTTCAAATTTCTCTCTAAAAGATATGATAATTTCTTACAACCTAATGAAATTGAAAAAGATGAAAAGAAGCTCTTAAACGGTAGGTCCTAGTGCCAAAGGTATTCAAATCTGCTTCTAAACAATATCTCCACTTTCAAAGGGCTTCGATCATTGCGTATGCTTCTTTCTCTACAGCAGAATGATTTCGCTCACTCTTAGATTAATTTCTTGAGAAGTAAGCGACTGGTCGTTGGTTCTGTGTTATGATTCCAGCAATAGCGTAGGAGGAATCTGTTTCTACACATAATTACATGCTCTCTTCGACATTATAAACGATATAAGAATTGCATGATGGCATATCGTTGAAATCCTTGACAAGGAGAGGATCATGCGTAACTTGATTACAGCTTACTAGTCTACGAAATTTGTGGGGGAATCGTGGCACCTATTTAGAATAATATGAAAACATTCTATGTGTGAGCTACAATGCTGCCTTGTTCTTTGGCAGTGGAAAATCTTGAGTCTTTCTGAATTAGGCCGTAGGGTGTTATTTTCAATTATTTAACCAAGAATTTTAATGAAATTTAAATTTAATTTAGACTTTTCTTGGTTAATAGCTAAATTTAATTCCTTGCAGACTATTAAGAATGTCTCCAAGTTGTGGTCATGTTCGTTCTAGTCTCTTCCACTGACTGCTGTACCACAATGTTATATAAAACCTGTTATTTCACAACAGGTTTCAATAACGCGAACTCTCAATTAAATTTATGAATGGGGTGAAAAAAGGTTCCACAATCAATGTTAGAGACCCCAAGCCAAAAAAAATATCCATGTCAAGAAAACCCCTTAGTTGAAAAAGCCTGAAGAATGCTAGGGAGATCAAGGATTATGAGACCTGCAGGAAAAAATCATTAAAGGTAAAAATCATGCCCAATAAAATTAGAAAAGACTGAAAATTTAAAAAATATCATCCTAACTCCTGCTATGTATCAAGAATACTGGGAGGTAAAGAAATATTTTCGAATTGTACAAAATAGAACAATTTCCGGACGACAAACAGGAAGGTTTCTTAGAAGGCCCATGCAAAAATCTGCACCCCTCCACTGCTTGGGAGAGATAGCCCTTTACCTGAGGAGTCTTCGCCGGGATAGTAAAGGAATCGGAAGTCCAACCACGGACGGAGGAGGTCGGGGGGTCAAGCCAGGGAACAAGTATGCAGATATGTCCAAAGGCACCTTTAACTTATATTATGTGGGAAATTGGAACCTCAGTATTCTCGATAATAACAATGCCTCACTGTACCATGTTTTTATGTGTAATAATAAGTGCTATTCGATAAATAAATATATATTGTAAGTCAATTACTTTATTGCCCTCTATGCCACCGAAAAATAGTACTCCATGATGAAATAACGGCTGCAACAAATGCGAACAATGAATATAAAAACATGGTATTGCAGAAGTTACGCTGTTTAATAGAAGTTCCAGTCATAGAAGGATTTTCATCGTTGAAAAAATATCATTAAAATCAGAGAAAAGTTTAATTTTAACCTCATACAATAATATATTGGGTGAGAATATTTTTATATAGGGATATTTGGAGAAGGTGTAATATTAAAAATTTCATAAATAGCCATAAGATACCTTCAAATGCTGATATTTCTGGTTTTCGTCCCATTTCAATATGGTTATCACAGTGACAAAAGACCTAACTAGCAATATGATTTGAAAAACAAAACAATAAAATGCTTAAGACATTCTTTCCTTAATTTAGAATGCAGTAACATTACATCTGCTACCATAGTTTAAATTCAATTTTCCTCAGACAATTTCATATATATTATTTTTTAATCACACTGTTGATTTGTGGATGTTACATTTTCAAACTCATGTCCCAAATATATAATTAGTAAATTTAAAAACCTTTCAAAATCAGATATGTACTTTTAGGACTGGAACCGTTTTTCAAATTAACTTTTATCACTACTATTATTACATTTCTTCATGTTTAGATAGCAGTTGCAAAAAAATTATAGGTCTTGGAAAAATAAATGAAAACCGAACTAAAAAAAAAAAAATATAAGGTGGTAGGTGATAGAGGTCCCGTGAAAAGAAGATATATTGTTAGAACTCAGGTTGATTACAGGATTAGAAGTATAACAAAAGGAACAAGGGAGGAACATCCTTTGGGACTGGAACAATGACAAGGGCATAAAGGGCAGCCTAACCGCCACTACTACCATCTTCTCTTCAGTCAGTTCTCCTCTCTGCCCCCCGCTAGCTCTCTATTTCTTTCTCTCTCTTTTTCTCTCCCTCGTACTATATATATATATATATATATATATATATATATATATATATATATATATATATATATATATGTGTGTGTATGTATATAAATTAATTATATCTTTTGTTTATAGTAATGACTTAATCATAGGTAATTAAGGGCGTGTAAAAGATCGTATTATTCCTTCGGGGTAAACAAGGTGTTCTATTTTGTCACCTGTATTTATATGTGTTGTAATAAATAAGGTAATAAAGCAATCCAAAAAACACACGACTTTCACTTACCTCCGTTGGTAAAATCAATAATAGAATTTTTAAATATGCTTAGATATGAAATATGTAGGTTATTGAAAGTAAAAGTGTAAAGAAATAATTACATTGAGTATCGATAGAAACATGTGTTTTATTAAAAAGTCTGTGATATTATTATCTACAACAATCAGTTAGTTTTATCGGTTTCCATCATTTTCCTTTAACTTTTAAGAATCCGTGTATTAAATAATTTTTTTTTCTAAAATATTCAGTTTTCCAACTACAGACTATACATCTATATTATTATCCTTATGTTCAAAAACATAAAATTTCATTAAAAAAAAAAAAATATGTATATAAAATATATATATATATATATATATATATATATATATATATATATATATATATATATTTGCCCTTTTCTCCTTTATTCGTTTATCAAATTCGCTCAACTGGCATATTTAGCCGTTATTTATTAATGCTAACAAATTTATATGATAATTTGTTTTTAAATCTACAAAATTAAAGGTACCTGCTTTAGAGAATATAATTGAACTTATGCCCTATTAGAATATTTCAATCAGAATAAAAAGTACATCAAATTAAAGTCAATTTAGTTAAATTAATAATTAATTACATCAAATTAAATTTTACGTCCATACTACGAATTTAATCAAATTCGTAAAGGCTGTTTTTTTAGAAAATCTTAAAAAGGTGCCAAAAGCATGGTATTAAGTACAACTGATTTTAGTAAATAAGGTGCTGCAACATGTCGGGCCATATTAGTCAATTACTTGGATTTTTTAAATGTTTTTATCTGCTTATCCGTCTCTACCCTTTAGGGTCATTAGCGTGGTCGAAACAATTATATTCTATGGTAGAATCCAATTATTTTCGTGAATTCTAATAATTTAGTTACACTTTCTTCCTCGTCTTGAAGTATTTCTCTCATGGTTTTATTTAGGTTGAATGTTTTCCTTGATTGATCGAAAATCGGACAATCAATTAGCAAGTGTTCAACAGTTAAAGGAGTATTATTGCATTTTTCGCAGGTTGGTGCATCCAGGGGTATCAAAAGGTAGCCATGTGTAAACTGGCAGTGCCCAATCCTTAGCCTGCCTACAATAATTTTCTCTCTCCTTGAAGTTCTTGCACTAGTTCTCCATTTTTGACAGACGGATATGATAGTTCTCAGTTTGGATATTTTCTCTCTCCAAACGTCCTCCCACTCTATTAGCAGAACTTTCTTATAGCTATTCACCTAATTCTCCATTGTGGTTTCTTTCTTTTGAGTAATCTCCACGGCTTCTCCTTTTCCGGCTAAATCAGCTGCTTGATCAGCTCTTTCGTTCCCAATAATTCTACAGTGAGATGGTACCTATATCGTAATCACGACTTTAGACATAATGGATTATGTCTCCAATTAGTCTCCAACCCGTTAGAAACCCGCATAGACAATTTTGTTGATCTATATAAAATTACATTTCCTTACAGTATATATAAATTGGAAATAGAAAAATATCTCAAGTTTCTAATATTGTTATAAAATATTTTTCTTATTACTAACATCTATAAATATAACAAAAATGCATTTCTAACACAGTTTAAGTTATGAAATATTTACTACCTTTTATAACGGCCTTAAAAATGAATAATGTAGATAAATTTGTTGTCTGTTATCATGACCGACGACTCCACAGAAGCGTTTAATTCTTCCCTTTTCATAAGAACTCTCAGAGCCATTGTCAGCGGAGAATGAAAAGGAAATGTTTGCCTTGAAGGTTATGAGATTAATCTCTAATCGGGCCCTGTATTCCTTCCTGAAACGGAGCAATTAAATTTCATCCGAAGCACAATAAAGTCATCGGAGGGTAAAATAAATTGGTTTGCTTTAGCTCTCCGACTATTAATTTTAATTCCTTTACGAGCCTCAGTTGTGATGGTGGATTAATGTTAGGGAGTTTATAATTAAAGGAGGTATAGTCATTCCACGGCATATATATATATATATATATATATATATATATATATATATATATATATATTGTTTGATCAGTTCTTGGCTGTTGATATTTTAAGTTTTCCACTGTTATTAGGTTCCAGTCAATAAATAAACAATTTTATTTATGCAACGTTTCGAGAATCCATTAGGAATAAAAAGCTTCAAACGAAATTTTAAAGAAATGATTACCATATAAAAATATGGGAATCGCCATAAATAAAAATCGTATGTCCAAACCTTAATGTATTGGTACTCAAATTTAATAAACACATATTAACAAGACGTCTGAATAATTATAAATACAAAATAAAATAAAAACAAATAAAGAAAAGGAGAAAACCCCAGACTCCTGACGTCATAAATATGGAAAATCCTCCATACGTGAACTAATCTTTTGCACCTCTACTTCAGTGTTCTTTTATACTTTATATTATACACATATGTCTACGTAAGACACCATTTTCACTAAAATTGTAAATAAATTATTAATAATAATTCTAATGTAAAAATTATATCGTGTATACTCTCTATCCTAGCACAATAGAGACACCTTAAGCCTGCAAATGGCCGCTAACTCTCTCACACTTGCATCACCTCAGGACTGATATTACTCCCACTCAATGCAAAGGTCATACATGATGGGTTACATGTCAGATTTCCAGACGCTAACTGAGTATTGTTGATATGTTGATTCATTATTAAGAAAGCAGCTAATAATTATTAGGTGTAGATAGTGACTTGCTCCAGATGGTTTTTAATTTAATCATTAGGGCTGCATCTAAAAACTTATAATACCCAAATTAAATTTCCTCCAAAACTGCATCGGAATAACGGCTCTCGTTAACGTATCAGAAAAACCTAATGCCTGACTGACTTGAAAAAGAATGAATCAGATAATAGTCAGAATCGTGCGCTAAGATTTAGCGCGTTACAAACATAAATATATATGTTGGGCCAGCGAGCTTCGGAATTTCTTACACTGTGCCTGGTAAAATATTTCACACGACTTGCTACTTAGGATTATTTCATTGCCATTTATACAAATGTGATGATGTTGATAATTTTATTTAAACGGTGAAATGTAAAATTATAATTGGAAAATTTGACAGACCTCGACCGGGCCGTGAGAACGGCAAATCTCGTTAGAGCAGTGGCTGGAATCAGAAGAAATTCCATTCGATATCAACAAACCATGTCTCAGGAAAAGGAAATATCTGTCAGATCACCGTCTCGCTTAATGAAAATTACCTTAGATGGATGCGTTTCGAAAAGTGAAGAGTGACTAAACAAAGGATTTTGTATAGAAATGAGAAACTTTTTACAATCCAATAAAAATTTTATCTCCAAAATCACGGTCATTTTGGAGATAAAATTTTTATTGTACGCACAAAACTCTACAGAATCCCAGTAAGAAGCCATTAGAAGAGTGGAAAAATATCATCATCCTTTATCAGTGATGGTTTGGTGAACAGTTTGCTTTGGTGGCACCATAAAGCTAAATTTTTGAGGACGATATCTTGGAACCAGTTTTTCCAGCCTCTAAATGATAGCCTGTTTGTTAGAAACGCGAAAGGCCAGGTAGACAGCAGTTGCTGTTAAAAAACATTCCAGCGTTCATCTCTGGCTCGGATTGGCCATCAAGAAACCCTGATTTCAACCCGCTTCATTACAAGCCTTGGTCAGAACTGAAGAGAATAGGATGTTACAGAGCACATCTTAACTTAAGATGCCTCAAACGATCTCTGGTTCAGGCAGTTGAGCGCTTTCCTTACCGCTGCGTGCTGCTATTGATGGCTGGCCAAAGGGATTAAATGCCTGTGTCAAGGGCATTTTGAGTAATTTTTTTTTTATTCTTTGTAGATATATATTTTATTTTTTAATAAAGTTTTTTTTGAAAGGTTAATATATCTGTTGAAATCTGTAAATATTTCCTTTTTTATGACAAGACCAGAATATAGTAAAAAGGTTTCCGATGTTCTGAAAATAAACTCTCAACGTCTTTTGGCAAGCTCCAGTTTTAATAGAGTTAATCTGTAATGGAATCTGAGGATCGTCTTCTGATGAGGAGGCATCTTGGCTTGATGAGACGGCGTAAATAGAAACCCTTTTAGCGAGAAGCTTCGTGATTGTTAATTAACAATGATCTTGAGCCATTATCCTGGAATGTTCCTTGGATAAGAAGTTATTAAAAGAAAGGAGTGCTACTCCTTTCTTTACCCAAGGATACAAGACCTCTTCTGGATTATAAATCGGATGAAAGCACCTTAACAACAAGAGACCATCAGCACTTCTGAAATGACGAGAATATTTTTTCTCCAGTAGTAGTACCTATATAGAGCTCCTAAGCGTTGAGTATCTCCTTTTTATTCAGATTAGCATTTTTAGCCAGTCTGGCATGAATAAGAGATTTATATTATTTCTGTAAATATCTCTTTTTTTAATTTTTTTTTTTTTAATTTAAATATTTATTTATTGAGAAATATTACAATCTGTTTCAGAATAAACAATAGTAATAGAGATATAGGACCACATTCATACAATATATACAGAAAATAACGATAAAGTCAAATTACATAAAATAGAAAAAAAAATCATTTATATGCACAATAAAAAACAAAACAAAATAAAAACAAACAAACAACGACCTATAATTGAGACAAATACAAAGTTGTATGAATATATATAAAATAAATAAACATCATACAAACAATCATAACTATATACAATATTTTTTTTATTTAATAATAAGATTATGAGACTTATTTTTTATAGAGTAAATAATAAAATTTGGAGAGCTGCCAGTGGCTAGAATCCCTGCGGCAGTATACCTTGTATCAATTTACTAAATGTATTTCATTATACAGTTGTAAAGATCAATAAATATATTTTTTTAAATAATAAATTGGGGATATAAGGTAAGGTATATTATCCCAACCTACGGTAGTGTCTAAATGAAAATGCGAACTCATTCTCGCAATCAATATTTTTTTTAAAACGCAACCTGCTGTAGATGACATTCTCGTAAAAAGTAAAGGTGAAAACATGACGAGTCACTTTGATTTTTCCAGGAAAGCTTTTTTAAAAATTTCGATTCTTCTCATCGAGTATTTTAAGGTTTTTTTTTCCATTTGAGTGAATGCTCTTAGCATGCCTATTATATTTTAAAAGCACTAAAATAACAGTAATTTGAATTTCAGGTTTGATAATGAACTGATAGTCAAATTCTTGACGAAAATTGTCATAATATTCGTTAAATAAAGTTGATTTAATAAAGAAATACAAATTGAGATTGTTAGTTAAATAATTAGTTTAAAAAAAAACAAAAAAAGGAAACCTTAAAATAATCATTAAGCTAAACAGAAGATTACCTTTCATATTGATTTGTTACAGAATACGAAACCAAATTATCAGTAACTATCAGCCCCACTTTGACATCGAGTGGTCCTTTGCATTCATTTTAGAAATCTGCTAATACTGTGAGCCTATCATGTTTTTCATCTTTAAAGCGCTAGTCACCTAAAAGCACTCTCATTAAGCTGACAGATAGCAGCACAAACTAAAAACCTGAAAATAATGGATCATCGTGTTCTTTCCCTGTAATCTTCGTATGTAATGTAAAAAGTAGTAATGCAACAACAACCTATTAAGATATAGGTAAACTATATTGCGGATGTATAGTCGACTGTACTATGATAGGTGGAATAA
Source organism: Piezodorus guildinii (assembly GCA_023052935.1). Lineage (NCBI taxonomy): Eukaryota > Metazoa > Arthropoda > Insecta > Hemiptera > Pentatomidae > Piezodorus > Piezodorus guildinii. The sequence goes on from CM041294.1 coordinate 112,252,146, forward strand.
TCAGGAATCAGTCATTTTTTGACAATTTTTTAAATTAATTTTGCCAACGTTTCAGCTCACAAACTTGAGCCGAAAAGTTAGCAAAATTAATTAAAAAAATGTCAAAAAATAACTGATTCCTGACTATTCCACCTATGATATAGGTAAACATTTCAGAGAATTTATCTTAGCGTGTTACCAGTGTACCTTGACAAATATTAATTATGAAAATTCAATTTTGAAAAAAGTTTATTGCAATAATTTGAAAGCACTAATAACCTTCACTGGTAGGGATTTCTTATTTATTGTTCATGATTCAACTCTTTGCAATGAAGTTCCTTTATCCAAGCTTTTCCGCTGACTTCGCAACGACTGAAGACAATGGTGGGCTTCACAATAATGTCAGAAGAGTAATAGCTTTGTTCATAACAATCTTTACACGAAAGGTAGGATTGAATGAGGTACGCGAGTAAGCTAACTTATTTTTTCACTGATTCGGTTCAAAAAAGTATCGATTATTTCACATCTTTCTTGGCTTTTAAGATAATAGATTATTAAAGATTAAAGCTAAAACATCAGAAACAACCACTGCAACGCCATTTTTTAATATGGTATCTACAATTCAACAACGATATACGGATTACAATACTATAGATAGTATTACCACCACATATGAGAAGCTAAGACAAATTATTCTCAGAAATATTAACCCGATAGATGCGATTGATTTAGTGAAGGAGCATGACTCAACCATATACGATTAATTAATTCTTTATCGTAAACAATTTTAAGTTATGTAAATTATCTTTTTTTTTTTTTTTTTTTTTTTTCAACAATTGTTATTGAGTAAAATTACAATCTGTCCCAATTTGGACACTAATAGTAATGCTGAAAGATATCATGCATACTACATTCATACAATAATAAATTATCTAAAAATATCTTTAGTCCCTATTGGCCATGATGCAGAATATTTTTTAAAATTTGTTTATCAGAAAACTTCAGTAACACATATGATAGGCATGAAGAAGGAAACTGCAACACTCCTTCCTAGACTTTAATATAGCAAAAAAGGTCCCTAATCTAGCTTCTCTCCAATCTTATCATTTAAATAGTAGACTATTAGATCATAGATTTATCGTCATTGGCCCATTTAGCAAGTGTAGCAAACGACGATATATCGTCGTCCGGCACTAAAAGGGTTGATATTCTACTATTTAAATGAGAGCGCGTGTAATAGTGCCGTATTGTTCGCTTTGCGAGAAAATTTTATATCTCAATAAATTTATAAGTGAACTAATTTTATTGTAAATGATCAATTTCTTTGACTTTGAATTTGTAAACCGATTTGGATCTGAAGTTTTACGCATTGTATACTAAAGTGTGCTGAGACTATGTTTACACTGGAGCGAGAAGATGGATACACGGCACTAGACACTCTTCAAGTCCAGAGCCAAACTGTTTAAGACCGATATAACTCAATTTTTACTTTCACTTACTATATATATAGTAAGGGGAAGTATTGCGATCGTGAAAATTTTCGAATTCCAGTTTTCAACATAAATACACGTTTTAGGGTCCCCTGAGTCCGAATAACCAAGTCCCGCAAAAAGGTCTGTGTGTGTGTGGTAACTCCCAGGCGGAAACGGTAAGTCCTATGAAACTGAAATTTCATATTTAAGACAATTATACGCCCGAGACGTGACAAAACTTTTTTCATCAAAATGAGCTTACCAGATGAGGCACTTTATACCATGCATTTTTACCTTTTTTCGATTTTCTCGAAAACGGTTCCGACGATTTTGATTAAACTCGCTATATCGATGTAAAATTTAATGGGCATTAATATCATGTAGGTTTTATTAGGCTTAAATGCCGATATTTTAAATTTTCTTTCTCTAAAGTACATTTAATTTTGTTTATTCTATAAAAATAACTATATTACCTTGTTACCACTGATGAAAAACAGGTAAATATATAAATTTAATGAATTCGATACCCAACTAAAGGAAAAAACTGAAAAAATATATTTTGTATGCATTGTTTTGTTTTTGAACATAAGAACAGTAATATACATGTATGATATACCTTTGAAAAGCTTGAGATTTTAGAAAAAAATTATTTTATACACAAACTTTTAAAATTTAGTAGGGAGTGATGAAAAGCCGATAAAACTAAGTGATTATTTTAGATAATAATATAATAGATTTTTTAATAAAACTCATGTTTCTATAGAAATTCCATTTAATCAATTCTTTAATGGTTTCACTCATTATTATCTCTGACTGTATTTGAAAATTCTTTAATTGATTCTAAAAACGGAGGTAAGTGAAAGTCGTGTGTTGCCCGCACCAGATTTTTATGTTATTTATAATTGTGTTATTCATATTATTTTCAATTGATATTGAAGAATCATTGTCATTGCTTTATTCTCCGTTTCGTCCTGAATAAGTGACATTTTTAAGCATGTAAGTATCATTTTTAATTTTCGTTTTTGTAAGCATTTTTCCAAATTGTTGCATATTCGTCAAAAGAATTCTTTCAAACGGAAGATAAACATGGACTGAAAAGAAATTTGAAACGAATGGAACAAAATTCTATCGTTTGTTAGTAAACAGTGATTAAGATGATATGTCTAATCCCTAATATCTCTCATTTAATAAATAATATTACTATAAATATAAACAAAGTCCAGATTAAGGTCAAAAACAAGTAAATCTCGAGAATTACGGTTGTTGCTGTACTTTTGACGGGGAGTGATATATTTAGTTGATTTTTGACAGTTGACTGAACCATAAGATCCTTAGATAACTTATAGAACTTAGGACAAAGTATATTGATGTATAAGCACTTGATGTCATTGCACGCAAATTAACTTAATATCTCTTGAGATGGGAGTAGATCCAGGACTCAAGAACCCTTGATGTAATGGGTGGTCTTTTAATATCGCAGCATTTTAGTAGCCGAAAATGATCTCAGCAAAATCTGTAGGGATTATTGCGGTCATTTTCAGAAAGATGGATATCTTTTATTTCTTGTGTACACCACAATTATAAACACAATCGGAAACTGTACACCTACTAAATCTATATACCCAAGTTTCGACGGACTCAGGAATTCCTACTGTCGAAACACATAATTTTACGCCGGCTACTCTTCGTCATACTAACCTGTAAACATTATAATCCTGTTTAACTTTATACTCCTTCTATTTCTGAATCGACCAATTTCGCTTAGAGCTCCTTTATGAAGAGAACTTGGAAGCAGAGTGGAGTAGACCCATGAAATCGGCCGTTCCTCTGAGTGCCATTAATCTTGGCAACTAATCCTCGAAGCCAGCTGTCGAAGCGGAAGCTGTCATTATTTCTATCTGATCGATATCTCCTAGCGATCACTTAACCCTAATTGCTTGGACCGTTCCTCAGGTCCTTTCCAACTCGAGGAATGGCCCTTTCAAGTACTTCCTTTGCTTTATTTTTATATATATATATTTAACTGCCAATTAATTACCTCCAATCAGAGACTGTTCATGGTAAAAGCTTTAGTGCCTTACATGGCCTATTACTTATGACGTCCTAATTACTGGGCCTTTATGCCCGATTGGAGCTTGCAATTAATTACTCTTTTGCACATGTCTCTGTAAGCTTTTCATTTTTTTTTCTTTATCTTGTTGTTAATATTGATTTTTTTTCAAATCAGCTGACGTGGAAAACTAATATTTTTATAAATATTTTTAATCATTTTTTAAAATTTTAATGAACAATTAATTTGTTTTGGTAGGTCTACTTTACTTAACTTAACTTAACTTTGCCTTACCTCTACAGAGTACATTTATTATCATTATTTCTTTTATACTGAACATTTTTACAAGCTGAGTTTCTTTTCGGGAATAGTTAAATTATTTATACAATAAAGTTGAAGACAATAAAATATTCTAAGAGGTGATTATTAGAACATAAAAACTAATCATGCATATTATTAAATATCGCAGCCGAAGGTATAAATTGATCAATATAGATCCATGCAAAGAAGGGAAAGGCTCCAGCACAAAAATGAACACGGAACTTGACGTGATCCCGAGTCTCTTACGTTAAAAGAATAAATTGATTAGATCATAAACTACTAAATAAACCAAACCCAGGTTCAGCTTGATAACGATTGGGAAGCAAGCCAAATCTGCGATTGACAAACATGATCCTTGAGGTGAGCTTTAGAAGATCGTAGGTTGAAAAAAAAAAAAAAAAATTGAGAAAACCAAGGTCCATGTTGTCCATGAAGGAAAAACAAGATGTTTTCTCCAAGGTATGCTATTCGTGGTACTCGATGATAAGTAACAGAGGAGGTCCATCACTTCCTACCCCTACCTCTGGAGTTGACCACCTGGTGGCTGTCGGGCCTCACATACATCGAAGAAGGGTCTGAGTAATTCCCCATTATATTATATGCTTGAGAAATTCCTGCCGGGACTGGAATTCAAACACAAGACCTTTTCACCTTGCAAAACCTTGTCCTCTTTATACTTATTATGTATTCATTGTTTATGTATTCTTAAATATACATATATATTTTAGATGTTGTAATAAATTTGACGTCTGTATTTACTCCTACTACTAATGCAAGGAAAAAGGTAAAAATATACTTTATATTTAATTAAGTATTATATACATCCATTTAATTTTTATTCTTTAAAGACGTTTTACATCATGCAATAGACGTTTCGGGATCTTTTCCCCATTTCCAAGACTATTGGCTTATTGAGGGTCAACGTGAAAGGTCTATTATATGATGAAAAAGTTTTTGAAAGTATAAATAGTGAATGGAAGTATATAATGCTTGTTTTAATATAAAAACATGAATAGAACTTCCTCAAGTTGAAAAACAGGAAAAAAAAATATTGTAACGGGGCGTTGGAAATGTTTTCTTAGTAAATTTTCTGCTTCTTCGTCAATTGCTCCTGTTTTTTAATTGAGTAGAAAGAAAGAAGTCCTTAGTAAATTTTTTGACATATACCTATGCATTAATGTTTTTTTAATTTAAGCATTTTATTCAAGGGATCTTAGGGATCAAGAGTAATTAAAATCTATTATGATTGCTGTAACTAATTGAACAGTATCTGACAGAAAGGATTCTCCATTGCCACCATTCTTCAAATTCTGTGTAAGATGTTTATCCTGGCGTGTGATAGATATGGCCTTATCAAACCATGAAGCACAATAAGCCGCTAGGATTGAAGAAGCACTGAAGCAGAGACAAAACCTTTCAAAGGGGGCTTAGCCTTTCAGTTGTGCCCCTTTCAATGCCGGAGCAAGTTGGGGCCCACCTATCCCAGGGCTTTGAAGCCTGCCTTTTGTCCCTCTTTGTCGTTTTTATATGGCTGATCTTTACTGATTAGGCTGTAAAATTTTAAGTAATTTGTATTTATTGCCCATAGTGATGTAATTGTATGTTCTTAAATCAGGGTTCAAATAGAAAAGACATTTACTTGCGTTCGAGTAATCAATTTTTTTTTCAAATGTTTAGTATAATTCCTGCCAAAAGTTGGTAAAATTATATTTTATATATAGCATTAAATGTATTTTTGTTCTCTCAAAGTCAAACTGTTATAATACCCAATGAACCCCCTTCCTCTATTCCACTTATACGTGGTGCTTCTCAGGGGTCATCACTATCAAATATTTTTCCATCTATATCAACGATCTCCCTGACTCTATCTATCACTCGCAATATCACCTCTATGCAGACGATCTGAAAAATATATTTTTTCTCTCATCCTTCCAAAGCGCTAGACGCTATCCAATAGCTACAAGAGAATATTGATAATATCAATGCATGGGCTGCGACCAATGGTTTGAAGATGAATACGTGAAAAACCAAAGCCATCCGCATCGGTTCCAAGAACCTTCTCAATTCCCTTTTGTATGATCCCTTACTTTATGTTAATAGACTGCCTATCCACTTCCAAACCTCAGTAAGAAACCTTGGAGTCATTACTGATCAAAACTTGTCCTAGAGCGACCATATTTCTCAAATCCCCTGCAAATCGATCGCCATCCTAAAAAAAATTTGTAAAAGACAAGGCTCTAAGGATAGATATAGACGCTGTATTCCAAAATAGGGTAGCACGAATGACAAAAGATTTGTTGAAGGAGGCGGATCTGTGTGAAGGTATATACGAGTTTATGGGTTAGGAGCTTGTGTTTACTGAATGGACAGAGCAGCATGTGGTAAGCATATCGAGAATATAAGGAGGTTTTCAAATTTTTCGGACAGCTCACTATACACGAATCAAACAGGGAGAAAATGGTAGAAGAAACCAGTAGTATATGGTTTTTATGTGTAATGTAATCAACAAATATTATACCTTTTTTTAGGATGGCGATCGATTTGCAGGGGATTTGAGAAATATGGTCGCTCTAGGACAAGTTTTGATCAGTAATGACTCCAAGGTTTCTTACTGAGGTTTGGAAGTGGATAGGCAGTCTATTAACATAAAGTAAGGGATCATACAAAAGGGAATTGAGAAGGTTCTTGGAACCGATGCGGATGGCTTTGGTTTTTCACGTATTCATCTTCAAACCATTGGTCGCAGCCCATGCATTGATATTATCAATATCCTCTTGTAGATTTCGGATAGCGTCTAGCGTTTTGGAAGGATGAGAGAAAAAATATATTGGGTTGATGCAAAATTAATGCAGGTTTTTAGTAGGTATTGTAAATACGCCATATCTTTACTTTAACCATATATATTTAATCAAAATAATTTCCATCTGAATCAATGCACTTTTGCCAACGTTCAACAAGCTTTCTTATTCCATCAGAAAAAAAATCCGAATCCCTGGACTTGGAATGAAATCACGAAAAGAATTTTCAATGTCGTCCTGGTTTTGAAAATTTTCCTCCCTCAAAAAGTTGTCCAGATGCCTGAAAAAGTAGAAGTCTGTAGGAGAGAGGTCAGGTGAATAAGGCGGATGTTGGAGAACTTCGTAGCCCAACTCGTGCAGTCATCGAAGCGTTGGTTGTGCAACGTGTGGTCTGGCGTTATCGTGGAGCAGGATCGGCCCCTTCCGATTCATCAATGCTGGGCAAAGACGTTGCAATTTTTGAGTTCCGAGTTCCGCCGCCATTTCTCGTGTGGTTTTGGTTGGGTCTTCTTCCACTTTTGACCTCAGCTGGTCGTTGTCCAGAGCAAGATGACGGCCCCGACCTTCCTTGTCTTCGAGGTCGAAATCTCCTCTGCGAAACTTCTGGAATCAATGCTGCACCGTGCACTCATTAATAGCCCCCTGACCCCACACTTCATTAATATTACGAGCCGTTTGCGCAGCGCTGCGCCCTAATTTAAATTCGTAAAAATAAATTTGACGAAAATCGCACTTTGACATTTTCGATTCAAGACCTTTGAACACACTGAACAAAACGATTTTACTAAACAAATTCATAGTGAAAGAGAGGGTATTAGATAAGGTTTGTTTTGGTATAATAATGATCAATGTTAGGATTAGCTTTGTTTACACAATTGGAATTAAGATATTGCAATAGAGGAAACCTGCATTAATTTTGCATCAACCCAATATTTTCAGATCGTCTGCATAGAGGTGATATTGTGAGTGATAGATAGAGTCAGGGAGATCGTTGATATAGATGGAAAAATATTTGATAGTGATGACCCCTGAGAAGCACCACGTATAAGTGGAATAGAGGAAGGGGGTTCATTGGGTATTATAACAGTTTGACTTTGAGAGAACAAAAATACATTTAATGCTATATATAAAATATAAGTAATGCTTTCGGCTGCGTTAATGGTTGTGATTTGTATATCAGATTGTGCTGAACTATATACCTCTCATTAAAAAAGCTAATTGATATGCTTTAATCCATGTTCCTGCCTGGTGTTAAAAAAGGTATTTTGGACTCAAAATAGTAACCTATCCATTACATCCAATTAAATCTCAAAGTTGAAATTTATGATGAAGTTTGAAGTCCTAATAACATATTAAATGTGTAATTATTAGATTTTTATCTTTTCCCTCAATTGAAATATAATTTGTAAAAAAAAGGAGTAAATTAAAAAAAAATACTTTCTGTAAAATTGCACCTCACCTTTGACATTTTATAGAAAGTGTCTATTCTTTTAAGTGTATCAGCACCTAAAATATTTAGCGCAGAATTAATCCCTTCTTTGAAAAACTGCCGTTCAAAGAATAATTTTCTTTTAAATTTTAGACAAATACCTTAGAGCTGAAGAAATGCAATCAGCTGCCTTATTATAGTTTTAGTTTATAGGGATGTGTTTACTGAACTAAATTCTACTTATTTAAATCATTAAAGGCATGTCATTATTCATTGGCCTGAAACACTGCAGATGATTGGAAGTGGGAAAAAACTCTTACTTCCTTTTTAAAAATTAGATAATTTTACATATGATAAATAATTTAAAAAAATAATATTTTATACTCCGCCAAATCTTAAAAAATCAATCTTGAAAATATCAAATTTTTATAAGATGCTCTAGCAAAATTTTTTTTTTTATAGACTACTTGATGTGAAACGGTCGTTGTACTGTTATTTCGTAGATTAAAGATTCAAACGACAATATACTCAATAATAATGATCATTAGAGAAGATAAAGCCCAAGAAACAAATCGGTTCATCAATTAAAAAAATAATTATTGAGAAATCTGATATCGACCTTTGAAAAAACAAATTGTAGAATAATCAAGGGACAAAGAAGAAAACAAAGGATTCATAATTAAAGCATTTATCTTTAATAATTTGATAACCGAAGATAATGATTTTGAGATATATTTCTAATAATGACATCGCTCTTATATAACAAATTAATATATGGAATTCAGTGCATACAAAGAGACTGGGCAACTAATTTCCACATTACGGGCTGTAAAAGATGATGATTGTTTTTTTTTTTATTAGCAGGTGGTCAACTTTTATAGGGTTTTTTTTTTTTTTATTAGCAGGTGGTCAACTTTTATGGGTTTTTTTTTAACGATTTCTTCAAATACGACGCTAACAATTTTGATTAAACTGGCTTTATTCATGTAAACATTAATGGGGTTTAATATTCTGAAGGTTTAATTCTGATTTAAATAGTCTGAAAGATTTAAATGCCAATATTTTTAATTATCTTCCTCTAAACTACGTTTAATTTTGTAGATTCTAAATAATTAATCATATCATAAACTAAAGAAATAAAACATTTATCAACACTAGTCAAAAATGGAATTTTATCAATTATCTAAAGGTAGAAATAGAGAACATTATTTTAGGTATTTTATATTCTTAACATAAAAATAGTAATATAGATGTATAACATACCTTTGAAAAACTAAAAATTTTATTTACTAAGTTGTGGAAGGTAATGTAAAATAACGAATAGGGCATAAACTCATGTTGTTATCGTACATAATTTTATCTTGTTATATTATTTAATCTAAAACATATGTTTCAAACTAAAATAAATATAATTATTTAACCAATTTCTTAGATTATCCGATTTTTTTTAATTATTTAACCTTTTTCAAATCTAACCATATTTAAAAATTCTTAAATTTATTTTTAACAACCGTGGTAAGTGAAAGTCGTGTGTTGTCCGCATCAGATTTTATTCTAAAGAAAAGAGCGATTCTTATTAATTGAAATAAGGTTTAATTTCATTTATCGTCCAATAAACCAAAGTTGGCGAATTTAGGAATGAAACGACCCAGAATAAAGGGAATATGAAGGGTTCACCGACCCGACATATGAAGGGTTGTTTCAACAAAACCCGTCTCATTTCTCTCTATTACAACAGGCAAAAGGTCACGATTTATTACCCTCTTCTCCCAAGATTTCCCTTCGGTCTTAAAGTCATATAAACTCACAGTCGATTCAAATACATTTGACTGCAGTATCTTTAATTTGTTTTATATCTTCTAGAATAAAAAATATTTTACTCAAATATTTTAAATTTCATTAAGCAACTATTTAGAGTAATTGCTTAGATAGGTAATTTACATTGCATTCTTAATTAATTTATCTATCGGATCTAACAATATAGAGAAAATTTTAAAAATGAGTCTAAGTAATACTCTTAGAAGGTTTCGAGGTGTGGTTATTAATATAGCATATGATAGGGTGCTCATTCAAGAAAGGGAGTTAGATAGGAAGTAGTTTTCGCCGTGGTAGAAGCACATACCCCAGCACCTGGTATGAGGTTACTCGGCCGGTAGGGGAGCCAACCCGCACCTACCAATTAGCAGAGAGAACTGGCTCGGAAAGAAATGCCCTGTATGGTACGATCCGGGAGCAGTGGATACGATCCCTCATATGTGCACATGGGTAGCATCCATGCACCCCATCCTATTAGGGGGATAGGAAGGATGAAGGAAAGAAGATAGCAGAAGGATGAGAAATAAGGATAGACCATATTATGTTACAAAGGTAGCGATAATCTGACCTAGGGAGATTCCACCTGGTAGTAGCAGATTGGTGATCTGAAGAGTTAAGCTATACTCATAAAACAATGCATAATATTAATAGCGAGAGTTTCTCTACCAGACTATTGTCTCGGCCCCAGATGAATAAGATACCTCGTAAGGTTTATTTATTATTATAAATCAGTAACACGAACAATGATATTTACAATTATAATGCATAAGTTACAATACAACAACATCAGTAAACAATTCATCTTCTTATACTCGGCCGGTGACTTTAGTAGTCGCTAGTTATTGGGTTGATGCAAAATTAATGCAGGTTATTAGTAGGTATTGTAAATACGCCATATCTTTACTTTAACCATATATATTTAATCAAAATAATTTCCATCTGAATCAATGCACTTTTGCCAACGTTCAACAAGCTGTCTTATTCCACCAGAAAAAAAATCCGTATCCCTGGACTCAATGAAATCACGAAAAGAATTTTAAATGTCGTCCTGGTTTTGAAAATTTTTCTCCCTCAAAAAGTTGTCCAGATGCCTGAAAAAGTGGAAGTCTGTAGGAGAGAGGTCAGGTGAATAAGGCGGATGTTGGAGAACTTCGTAGCCCAACTCGTGCAGTCGTCGAAGCGTTGGTTGTGCAACGTGTGGTCTGGCGTTATCGTGGAGCAGGATCGGCCCCTTCCGATTCATCAATGCTGGGCAAAGACGTTGCAATTTTTGATTCATGCTGTCAATTTCTTGACAGTACTTGTCAGCAGTTCTAGTCTCACCTCGATTGAGAAAGCTGTAGTGAATAACACCAGCAATATACCACCAAACTGTGACCATAACCTTTTTTGGGTGCAGGTTGGGCTTCGGGAAAGGTTTTGGTTGTTCATCTTTGCCCAGCCATTGGCTAGAACGCCTTCTGTTGTCGTATAAGATCCATTTTTCATCGCACGTCACAATGCGATCGAGAAATGGATCATTTTTATTGCGTGTCACAAGCATGGAGCAGATTTCAAAGCGGCGATTTTTTTGGTGGTCGTTTAATTGGTGTGGCACCCACTTGGCCAACTTTTTCACCTTACCAATTGCTTCCAAGTGGCGTACAACTGTGGATTGGTTCACACCGAGTTCCGCCGCCATTTCTCTTGTGGTTTTGGTTGGGTCTTCTTCCACTTTTGACCTCAACTGGTCGTTGTCCAGAGCAAGATGACGGCCCCGACCTTCCTTGTCTTCGAGGTCGAAATCTCCTCTGCGAAACTTCTGGAACCAACGCTGCACCGTGCACTCATTAATAGCCCCCTGACCCCACACCTCATTAATATTACGAGCCGTTTGCGCAGCGCTGCGCCCTAATTTAAATTCGTAAAAATAAATTTGACGAAAATCGCACTTTGACATTTTCGATTCAAGACCTTTGAACACACTGAACAAAACGATTTTACTAAACAAATTCATGGTGAAATAGAGGGTATTAGATAAGGTTTGTTTTGGTATAATAATGATCAATGTTAGGATTAGCTTTGTTTACACAATTGGAATTAAGATATTGCAATAGAGGAAACCTGCATTAATTTCGCATCAGCCCGATATGTCACTATATGTGAGTGACCGCATAAAGCATCCACTACCAGATGAAGCATCTGCTACAAAGGATTTTAAAATCTGATTCATTTAATTTCTCCTTAAACCTTAATGCCCTGTCGATGAGAATATCTATTCTAAAAATCGGAAATATTGCTTATTATAATATTTCTCTATATTACAAATTTGTGATTATATATTTATAATATTAGAATGGAGGCCTTAGTGTTATTAATAATTTTGTATTCCATAGAATGTTCTTATGCTCTTAAAATAACGGCAGTTCATTGCGTACTTGATTTTTTTTTTTGCTTTTGTTTTTAAATATATATTTTTATGATTTACTCGATTCAAAATCAAGTTGCATTTTTTTTTCTCTTTCGATGGTGCGACTAGCAGTTTAGGCCCTTCGGAGCACGGTGTAATCTCCTAGAAGAATAAACTGGTGATTCTTGATGATATGTTATAGGGCTGGGACATTACTCTCTACTTCTATTTTTCCATCTGACCTGGGTCTCACATACTTGCAAGTGAATTAATTTAAAAGTTTTCACGAGACTGGGATTCGAACTTACAACCTTTGGCGTGGTAGGCTAGCCACACAGTCACGGGCTCTCCCTTTATTACAATAAAATATTATATTAGAACTAAATAATCATGTTGGACTATTCCAAAGATACAGAAGCAAGCTCTCTTCTGCTTTGAGAGACGTATCCTGGGAAGAATCTTTGGGCCACAATGCCTTAACAGTGAAGGGAGGCGCGCATTAACGCGGCAATCAAGCAGATGTAAAATTCATTACGTTTGGGCGGCTGATATGGGCTTGTGACCGCCCGCCATCCGTACGGACGCCCGGGGAAATTCAGCGGCCCGTCACCAGGGAGCTCCACCAGCACCACAATCAAGAAAAATAAAATTGTATGTGCTCAAGAAATGTGAATATGCATGTAATAATTGTAAATATTATTCTTTATACCTATGTAATTTGGACAATAAATTAAAAGGAGGATGATTAAAAAAAATAATAACAAATCTGAGCCTGTAACAAGTAAAGTAAAACGGTTACCGCTCGGTGTTGAGATTGGCCATAAGGTTATATACACCCAGCGTGTCTAAGCCATGGCATCTTCTCCTCACCTCGCCTTAACCTTTCTTACCTGCTTACTTAACTCAGATATGCCCTCCTTGGTTTTACCATAATATCTGTAGTTATTATTTGATTCCCCTTTCTATTTAATTATTCCTCTCTCATAGAATGGGCTTTTTGGTTGTGACCCATTTGCACCTATGAGGGCTCCTCAACACTACTGTCGTGCTACTACCACGCAGAGTGATTCTCTCCTGACCCTCACTACTGTCGTGCCACTACCACGCAGGGTGATTCTCTCCTGATCCTCACTACTGTCGTGCTACTACCACGCAGAGTGATTCTCTCCTGATCCTCATACTGTCGTGCTACTACCACGCAGGGTGATTCTCTCTGGTCCTCACTACTGTCGTGCTGCTACCACGCAGAGTGATTCTCTCCTGGTCCTCACTACTGTCGTGCTACTACCACGCAGGGTGAGTTCCCTCTCAATCCTCGCTACTGCCGTGCTTCTACCACGCTGAGCGAATCCTACTCCATCTCATCACTCCGATTGGACAGGCATTGTCGAGGCCTTCTGAAGACCTGTCATTGAAGTAAATACAACCACCTCGACAGGCTGAACACGTCGCCAGCATGGGGCCTGATGAAGTACCCAGGAAGCTGCCGGAAGGACAGATCTATGAATCAAGTAGAGTTGGAAGACCCAGACTGCGGTGGGCTAATGGTGTTCGGACCCTCTCAAACCTCTGCAATAGGAAAATAGCCGCACAGGACAGGGAAGGCTGACCGGCAGGTGACTCTGACCCTCCAAGAATTGTAGTGCCATCCATAAAGGAAGGAAGAAAAAGTATTGCAAACGTGAAAATTTTATAATTCGAGTTTAACTGAAAATACCAAATTATCAAGTCACCAAAAGACACCGTGTATGAGGTAAGCCTAGCTTAAAGCAATTAGTTTAATAAAACTAAAATTTCCCATTTTAGAGTCATTTATGCCTGAGATACTTATCAACAAAATTGTGGAACCAGAAATGCCTCTTTTTAATTTGCGTTTTGCACCTTTTTACAATTTTCTCAAAAACATCTTTAATGATTTTGATGAAAACCGCAATATCTCTGGAATATTTAATGGGTTTTAATTCCATCTAAGTTTCATTAATTCCGATATTTATGACACTAAATATATTATTTTAACATAAAAATAGTAATATAGACGTAAATTATACCGTTAGAGAGCTAACGGTTTAAAACATATTAGCTTATAGAGGGTGATGAAAAGCGGATAAACCTAAGTAACTAATAGATTATTTTTTTCAAAAACACATGCTTCCATCGAAACTCAATGTGATTCTTTCATTTTTTTTTTCAACTTAAACTTGATTGTAAAGATCTTTATTTGATTTTAAAAACGGAGGTAAGTTAAACTTGAATGTTGCACGCACAAGATATTTTTTTTACTGTAAGATATTAATTAATTCTTATATAAGTTGCTTTTGGATATGATCAGAAAAGAGGTCGCAGTCATTCCGCGTTTATATAAACCCCACATCCTATGGGCTTACAAAAAAAAAAAAAATCTTCTATAGTATCGAGTATTGTATCGTTCTTTAAAACCGCTTAGATAGGTTAGAGAAAATATTGCAAGGATTATGATAGTACCTCATATCTGCTGTCACACTGACATAATACAAGAAGAGAGTGAGATAAGAACTCCCGAGGAAGATATAGAAGCAGCCTATCATACTCGAGGATCCATCAGTAGTCTGCTTGGTATTCTCTCTCATAGCTCCATTGCCTTAAAGCGTCCCATCTTTGTCCTGATGTATTCCTGAGGTAGTATCGATCCTGTCTTGTGGGACATATCTATTGCCAAAGAGGATGGTCTTAAAGATGTCCTGATTTCAAATATATTTCAATAGATTCGTTTCGACTGTAAACACACTGTGAAGAAAGAATATCGTGTCATTAAACCATTATATCATCTAGGAAATTGAGTTTAGTACTTGGTAAGGATTTATTCATTTAGGGCGACAATTAAATAAATTTGTATAGCCGACTGTAGAAACTATTATAGGTGGAATAATCAGGAATCAGTCATTTTTTGATTTTTTTTTTAATGTTGCCAACGTTTCGGCTCAAGATTGTGAGCCATCATCAGGGCATTACCGAGCCATGTCCAAGCATAAACTGAGCAGTTGATTATTCCACCAATAATAGTTTCTACAGTCGACTATACAAATTTATTTAATTGTCGCCCTAAATGAATAAATCCTTACCATTATCCTAGCCATGTCCAAGTATAAACTGAGCAGTTTATGCTTGGACATGTCTCAGTAATGCCCTGATGATGGCTCACAAGCTTGAGCCGAAACGTTGGCAAAATTTAAAAAAATTCAAAAAATGACTGATTCCTGATCATTCCACCTATAATTAAATAAATTTGGTTAGTATCAATGCTTAGCTGCTATCTTCTCCATCCTATCCAATTAGGACCAAAGTATTTTATTAATTTATCACACTCAAATATGGGCTCCTTAACTTCCTTTTATTATAAATTTATTTTCCTTCACAATTTATTACATAGTTTTCCTACGTTTCGGGATTCTTTCCCCATTATCAAGACTTTTTTTTTCACTTTTTAACACAGTAGTCATTATTTTATATTTATAGCTTACTGCTATTCGTCCACTTAGATAATGGGGAAATAACCCCGAAACGTAGAAAAACTACGTAATAAATTGTGAAAGAAAATAAATGTATAATAAAAGGAAGTTAAGGAGTGCATATTTGAGTGTGAAAAATGAAGTAAAACTTCCTAAAAAATTAGAAAAGAAAAAAAAAATTATTAATTTACTAGTAGATCCGAGAATGCTTTGCACGGTTGAAATTAGAATAGATGCCATGTTCAAAATATCTCTGCCTGACCAATTCAGAGTTTATCGCTTTGGAAGATTTAGTTTATCGAAACTAAGATGCAATTAGCAAGAAAATGTTTTTTATTTTATAGCCAATTCGATATTTAGGTATTCACTTGGACAAAAGACTGACCTGGAGGACCCACATTCGACAAAAACGCAAAGAACTCAACAGACCGTATCTTTTATCTAGATTACTTGACAGACGCTCTAAATTATCATTAACCAACAAACTAACTCTTTAAAAAGTTTGCTAAAACCAATCTGGACATACGGGATAGAACTGTGGGGCTCAGCTAAACCATCAAGTATCTAAAGAATACAGTCTTTTCGGTCGAATGTGCTGCGCAAAATAGTGGACGCACCGTTTTACGTAACAAATGACGTTATACATAACGACTTAAACATTCCGACTATTTCAGCCACTGATACAGAACAATACAATAACTTCCACCAAAGAATAACATACAACACCAACCCTCTTACAGAAACATTAAAATGCTCTACGAATCCTTACAGCCCACCCCGACGAATACGCAAGCGGTGGCCAAGAAATATGCTGATCACTTAACGAACTCTGCTGTGATGAGCCGCTGCTTCAGCAGTCCACAAATGTTTCTAATTGCAAAGGAAATGCAGATGGCAAATTAAATTTTATTTCAAAATTTTTTTGTTTTGTAATAAATAAAAAATTTTTATAGCCTCCATTTATTATTATATTTGATCTTCGGGATAATTGAAAGACATAAATAAAAATTAGTTAAATTCATTTGTTCACTATTTTAAAGTGAAGGACTGATAACTGAAAATGTTATAATGAAAAACTGATTGCTTTGTATGTATTAAAAGACTACAAAAATAACAACGGTTCCTTTTTTATTTCGTTTATGGCTATTTTATCGTAGTGGTTGGATATTTTGATGATACTATTAGATATTGGTTAATTGTTTAGGAGTTCGCGGAAACCAAGAATCGTGGTATCATTTTTATATTGAGAGAAGAAAAAAAAATATAGATATAAAAAAATCCTATTTTATTCGGGGTGTTACTATTTTATGTATTTTACTGATAAACCTGCAGGAAAAAATGTCTTAAATGGTGAAATGGTGTCAATGTCCGTCTCGTGGATTAGAAGGAGTTCGCAGAAATTTTTAAAAGCTCATTATCATTTTATTTATATAGAGATCACATCAAAACTTTGAATCCAATCAAAGTTCCAAAATGATCAAAACAAACAGTTCAAGTAGATTAAGTAGGAAAGGTGAGAATGAAAAGCATGTAAAGTAAGCCAATTTCATGAAAAGCCTTTAAGACTAAGAGTTGATGTAACGGTGTTCTTAGAAGTAATTAAATAAAAGTTGATAGTGCAACAGTTTAATAGTAACTGCCATAATAGTGGAAGTACTAGAGTTTACACAATGATAATTACTGCAACAGCTCATTTTGACAGAATTTGTCATGGTGTTGTTTAGTGTGTTGAGAGTTTACGCTACATTTTTTTTCTTAACATTTGAAATATCCCTTTTATATTAATAACGGTTACTTTTAATAACATCTTTCTAATCGGTAACGTCTCAATTGTGATTTGTGTAAAGTATTACAAATTGTAATTATGATATATTTGTTCATTAATAATCTATGTTCAAGATGTAAGCAGGGTTGGAGAGTACACCTGTTGTTCGAGGAATCCTTTAAACTTAGGTCTATACAGCGTTTTATATATCTGGCTCTATTTCATTTCATTCTATTTATTTGTTTCATTGCAGCTTCGGATTTTATATGCTAATAATCATTTTTCCTTTAAAATAGTTCTCTTTAGGAGTAATGTGATTAAGTCAAACTATAAAAAGTTGAAAAAACTCCAAAATAAATGCTTAACAGCCAGTGAAAATTATCCATACAGTACTAAAATTAAAACCATGCATATTGAATTTGGAGTACCTCTCATCAAAGAATATTCATGAAATTATATACTAAATTAATGTTTTTATATGTTTATTTGGAGACTGGCCTACTTTTAGTATGTATGTATAGTGCATTTTATATACGGCAATTAAAAATATAGAATAATTATAGAAAAGTGTCATAGGTTTATTGTACATAAGTATACATTTACTCTCAAGTAAATTAATTTTGTAAGAATTGGCCAATTTAATTCCTTATAACAGTGGAAAGATACAGATCTTCCCGAGTCTTGGTTGCAGTAGTTTTTTTTTATATGCGTTTTTTGAACATGAGTGATTTCTATTCTGGATTCTTTTCTCTTTTATCATTTTTAGTAATCACCTTTGCCAACGTTCGATATGCTTATTTTATTTCTTAAATCTTTTAAGCAACCTTTATATATATATAGACTGTATTCTAGATTTTAGCTTTGCTAGTTATTTACCGAATTCCTTAGTTAACTGAAAAATTTTCCAATGCAATAAATAGTTTATGACTATTTTATTGTTTTATATTTGACCATCATCTGGACTATAATACTAAATACTACACTTTGTTATTCAGTAGCAGTTACTTTTAATGTGAGGAATAATGAACGGTAAAAAAAAAGAAAAATGCATTTTCGGTCTACAAAAGCTGGGACCTTTTGCGCTGATACGGTTTCTAATGCTGCTTAAAATCTACCCTTTCTTATAAAGAAGAAAATCCACAGAATGGAGCGAAAGAAAAAAAAAGAAAGCGAATGTCTGCAGGTCAGAGATAAAGCAGGGGACTTGAGGTCCTTCTTTCTAAGAAACGGGAACCTGGCAAAAAAAAAAAAAAAAATAAAAGTTTAGTCTGTGGGTCTATTTCTGCTGGCCTAAAGTCAATAATGGCTGAAAGCCGAAATCGACCCATTAACGCCATCATTTCCCACTGAAACCGTAGATACACATTGAATATATGTCAAAGATAAATACAAATAATTATAATAGATAGATACCTAAATATATCTAATACATTAAAATCTCGGAATACAGTGTTTGTGGTCTAACTCCTCCGAAACGGCTTCGCCGATTTTCATGAATTTTTACTTTCACTTACTATATATAGTAAGGGGAAGTATTGCGATCGTGAAAATTTTCGAATTCCAGTTTTCAACGGAAATACACGTTTTAGGGTCCCCTGAGTCCAAATAACCAAGTCCCGAAAATAGGTCTGTGTGTGTGTGTGTGTGTGTGTGTGTGTGTGTGTGTGTGTCTGTGTGTGTGTGTGTGTGTGTGTGTGTGATAACTCCCGGGCGGAAACGGTAAGTCCTATGAAACTGAAATTTCATATTTAAGAGATCTATACGCCCGAGACGTGACAAAACTTTTTTCATCAAAATGAGCCTACCAGAAGAGGCACTTTATACCATGCATTTTGCACCTTTTTTCGATTTTCTCAAAAACGGTTCCGACGATTTTGATTAAACTCGCTATATCGATGTAAAATGTAATGGGCTTTAATATCATGTAGGTTTTATTTAGATAAAAATGGTCTGACAGGGCTTAAATGCCGATATTTTAAATTTTCTTCCCCTAAAGTACCTTTAATTTTGTAGATTCAATAATAATAACTAGATTATCTTATTAACGCTGATGAAAAACTGGTAAATATATAAATTGAATAAATTCGATACCCAACTAAAGGAGAAAACAGAAAAAATATTTTTTTAATGCAATTTTTCGTTTTTGAACATAAGAGCAGTAATATACATGTATGATATACCGTTGGAAAGCTAAAGATTTTAGAAATATTATCATCTCATACACAAGCTTTTAAAAGTTAATAGAGAGTGATGAAATGAACATAACACTAACTGATTATTTTAGATAATAATATAATAGATTTTTGAATCAAACACATGTTTCTATAGAAATTTAATTTAATTAATTCCTTAATAATTTCACGTATTTTTATCTCTAACTGTATATGAAAATTCTTTTATTGATTTTAAAAATGGAGGTAAGTGAAAGTCGTGTGTTGCCTGCACCAGATTTTTATAGATATATTCGGTAGGTCCTGAAATATATTTTATACAACTAGGTGATTCAGATGTTTTGAATTGAAAACTCCCCCCCCCCCCAAAAAAAAAAGTATTTTTTCATTATTTGGCATAATAATAAAATGTTTAAACCTCCCTCTTCCTTCCCTCACCCTCTCATTTTTTAATCGCGATTTGTATGAAAAATATAGAAATAATTTAACTTTAAATAAAAAGTTGTTCGTATTCTAAACAGTACTGGTTTCATACTAAAGGATATTTTATATATATATATATATATATATATATATATATATATATATATATATATATATATATATATATGTATATACTGAGCCAAATCTACTGTTTTGCATACGATGCCAAGAAAAGAAAAATCGAATTGACACTGACATAGTAACAATGCTAGAAAACATCACAATTCAGCCACAGAACTGCTGTCTTATCTTAAAGACTTTTCTTGCAAAAGATAGTACTGATTGAAGGATCCTTGAAAGTGGCCAAAGGCTGAAACGTAGAAGAGAGAAAAATTAAATAAAAGAATTGTTGAATAAAAAATATGGATCAATTTTTCATTTCAAAAAGAACCTAAAAATAAATTTATTTACTCAAATAAATTACATATATAAAAAATAATATAAATTATAAATAAGTACAAAACACTTCCTGAACTTGAAAAAAATAAAACTACAACAAATGTATATTACAGAGTAATAAAAAGTTGTAGTATTTTTGGTATAATTTCTAATTTTTCACACCATAATTATTGCTATTTGTACATTCGAAAAAACGGTGTTTACTAAGCCTATTAATATGCTATTAAAAAAGAGGTACTCTCAGTTCTGAATGCAAGATTTTAATGTTAGCAGTGTATGGATGATTACCCACAACTGAATACAGGGCATGCAGTATGAATTGGCTGTAGACAAGCTTTATATAACTTTTTATTTATTTATTTTTTTTTTATTTTTTTTTTTCCCTACCTTGCCATTTCAGGCATACGGGGTGTGGGAGCAGTGGGGTAGTGCGCTTGGTGAACGCATGCCACTGCTCCCAATAAT
This sequence comes from Piezodorus guildinii, assembly GCA_023052935.1. Classification (NCBI taxonomy): domain Eukaryota; kingdom Metazoa; phylum Arthropoda; class Insecta; order Hemiptera; family Pentatomidae; genus Piezodorus; species Piezodorus guildinii. The sequence continues at coordinate 112,273,167 of CM041294.1, forward strand.
CAACACTTTAGTCCAGCCTTCCTGGTCCGCCGCATCCGTCCGGATTCATCCCTGGTCCCAGCCCTCCTGGTCTCAGGCGATCTCTTCTTCTTCCTCTTCTTCGCCTTCATTCGCCTCTCTGGCCGGTTGGGCTCTTCCGATGTTGAAGTGTGAAGGGCCCACCAATTCCTTCCACGCGTAGACGAACTCCCTGAAGGAGGGGTAGTTCTCCTTCTCAAGCAGGCGTGGAAGGTCCGGCTCGGAGAGCGTGTAAAGGCCGGTCTTACTCATTAAATTGGCTCGGTGCCGCTCCATGGCAGTGCAGGTCAACACTATGTGCTCTGCGGTCTCAGGGACTCCGCATGTTGGGCACCGGGGATCGGTGTCCTTCCTATGTTCATGTAGCTTTCCCCGGAACCCTCCGTGACCTGTTAATATCTGCGAGACCCAGTAGTCCGGGAGGACCCACTTTGCCTCTAGTCTTGATTGGACGGTGGGGAAGAACTTTCTCAGCGTGGCGCCCTTCTGGCTTGCCACCCACCGTCCGTTCCACTCTTCTATAAGGTCCTCCCGAAGTATCCTCTTCCATTGATTCGGGGTCTCGCCGATTCTTGCTCGGAGTCCCTCCGGAAGCACTTCAAGCCCCTGCCTCTTACAATCGTACCTCAGAGCGTCTTCTCTTAGAATGAGGTCCAGGGGCATCGCGCCGGCCAGTACCTGCACTGCCTCGTGCGACACCGTTCGGTAAGTCTTCGTGACTCTCAGCAGAGCCAGTCTCTGGATGGTGGCCAGTCTTCTCTTCTGTCCTTGGGTGAGGTTTCGGCTCCACGCAGGGGATGCGTACCTCAGGATACCCAGCACCTATCCTTTGTAGATGGTCATCGTGGCTGGGTACCTGAGGCCCCAGAAGGCACCCCTTATTCTACTTAATCCATTTATCGACAGGGTCACCCTATCGCGTAGGTATACTATGTGAGGGGTGACGTCGAAGCCTCTTCTTACATTCACTCCTAGGTACGTCACCTCCTCACCTAGCCTCACTCTGCTTCCTCCGATGTCCAGGATTATAGGGTGAGCTCTGTCCGTGGAGCCTCTTACGAGCATGGCCTGGGTCTTGGCAGCGGCCATGCTCATCTTCCTCTTCTCACACCAAGTTGCGACGAGGCTGGCGCACCTCTCCGCTTCCGTCTTCACCCTGGCTCTGCTGTTCTGGGCCACGACGACCGCCAAATCGTCTACGTAGGCCGTGGCAAGGAAACCAGCTTCTTCTAGTTCCCCCAGCAACTGGTCGAAAACTAACTTCCAAAGGGCCGGTCCTAGTACCGAACCCTGCGGGCATCCTCTCTCTACCTCGTAGCAGCTACCTCTGATCATGACTCTCCTGTTGCTGAGGTAGCTGCTCACGAGGCAGTATAAGTTGCTGGGGGTATTATATTCCTGTAGCCGCTGGAGTACGCTGGGCCACCACACGCTGTCGAAGGCGGAGGATATGTCAAAAAGGACTAATATGACATATCTCTCCGCACTCTCCTCTACATCCCCGCGCACTCTCAGCAGCGCGTCGGTGGTTCCCTTGCCACGGGTCGAACCGAACTGCCGCGGATGGCTGGCCGCATCAAGGACCGGTCTAAGACGGGAAGCTATCATGTGCTCCAGGACTTTACTGATGACAGGGAGGAGGCATATAGGCCGGTAGGCCTTCGGCGATTCCTTGTCCTTACCTTCTCCCTTGTAGAGCAGTCTCAGGTCCGCGATCCTCCATTCTCTTGGGAAGTATCCCCTATCGAGACACTCGTTGAGGATGTCAAGGATATCATCCTCAACGTAGGGGAAACTCTTCTTTAGGATCGCGGCGTCTATTCCGTCAAGTCCTGGAGCTCTTCCGATCATCTGCCTCTCAACAGCCATCCGTAGGTCCCATTTGTCCCATGGTGGGCATAGGTCAGTACCTGGTGGGTATACCGTGGTGCTCCTGATCAGTCGATCTTCTTCACTGTCCTGGGAAGGGTTGTCCCTGGAGTATGTATAATCTATATAAAACGACGCATTTTCTTCCAGGGTGGACGCTCGGGCTCCTTCGACGTTAAGCGCAGACAATAGTTGTCGCTGCTTAGCCTTTCCCAACGCCACCCTGTACGGGATACCCCAGGGATTCTTCTCTGATTCCTGGACTATAAACTCGTCCCAGGACTTCTTCTTCTGCTGGCGCACACCGTTTCGGTATACCCTGTACCTATGCTTAGACTCTTCTCGGAGTGCAGCTCTCCTCTCCTCATCTCTGCACTCCTGGTACTTACGCCTGGCCCTGTAAAGCTTTATATAACAATTAGTTATTTAATAGACTTTTATTTTGAGTATCTCTTAAAATATAGATATATAGAAAACCGAGTTCTGTTGTTCTTGGTACTCCCATACTTTGTGTGATGAGTAAAATTCAGTCATTTATTTATAACTAGTCCCGGATATTTGATGTAATTTGACTAAGTTATATGCTTACTTTTAACAGAAAGTTTGGTAATAAAATGAGGTCTTCTCTTGGTAAATAATAATGTATTAGTTTTATCCTTGTTTATCGTGACTTTACATTTTATATATTATATCTCTCAATGTTGTTTAATCGAAGTCAATTTTATCAGTCTATCAGTAATTCTGTCCTATCTGTAACTTGAATTGTAAATGCCGTGTTAAATGTAAGTCTTCCAAAAGTGATTTGAATAATTTATGTGTTGAGCATGTCAAATATTATAAAGCGTTGACCATAGAATCTCGCCCTGAGGAAGTTCTTCTTGAAGTATACTTACAGAGGATAGGATGTATAAGAAGTTATATAGAATTACTGGAACCTTTCTTATTACTGGAATCTTTATTCAAAGTATCCGTAACACAGTTTTCCTTTTAAGAGCACTTCGATGCTAAGTAGAGAATTTCCAGAAATTGCTTTCATCAATGACCGCATTTGCAGAAATAGGTTCCTTACAACTTATTGTAATATCGGGGTGAAAGTCTTAAAAAGGCAAGAAGCTTTTAACATAATGATCAGAGATTGGAAATATTGATATTTTATATTAAACGATTTATTTAAAAATATTGAAATGCTTTTTTTTATTCCTTCAAAATAATTTATTACTTTCACTTACCTATATATGAAATATATAGTATGGGGAAATATTGCAAACGTGACAATTGTCAACGAAAATACGCGTTTTAGGGTCCCCTGAATCCAAATGGCCAAGTCCTGCAAAAAAGTCTATGTGTGTGTGTGTGTGTGGTAACTCCCGGGCGATAACGATAAGTCGTATGAAACTGAAATTTCATAATTAAGACAAATATACACCCGAGACGTTACAAAACATTTTTCAGCAAAATCAGCTTACTAGAAGAGCCACTTTATACCATGCATTTTTGATTAAACTCGCTATATCGATGTAAAATTGGACGGGCTTCAATATAATATGGGTTTCATTCTGATTAAAATAGTCTGATGGGGCTTAAATGCTGATATTTTAAATTTTCATCCTTTAATATTGTAGATTATTTAAAAATAACCATATTATATTGTTATAACTGTGAAAAATAGGTAAATATATATGTTGAACGAATTTGTTATCTAAATAAAGGATAAAACTGAAAAAATATTTGTTTAATGATTTTTTTTTGTTTTTGAATATAAGAACAGTTATATACATTTGTAATATACCGTTGGAAAGCTAAAGATTTTAGGAAAAATATTATCTTATATGTGTATGTGTATAAAAAGCTTGTAAAGGTTGATTAAGAGTGATGAAAAGTCGATAATACTAACTGATTATTTTAAATAATAATATAATAGATCATTTAATAAAACACAAGTTTCTATAGAAATTCAATATAATTAATTCTTAAATGTATTCACTCAATTTTACTGTATTTAAAAATTCTTTAATCGGTTTTTAAAACGGAGGTAAGTCAAAGTCGTGTGTTGTCTGCACCAGATTTTTTTTCAAGTCCGTGGATTAAATTAAGTTAATATTTTGTGTGTATTATAATAAACAGTAATATAATTTTAAGAAACTATGAAAATGAAAATTACTTATACATTGTGAGACTCCATGTTTCAAATAAATTCAATAATTTTGGGTTTTTGAGCATTAATTTAATAATTCAAGATCCCCACCAACAACCATATTATCGGACTTTAATATAATGTTTTGGATAAGACTTACATGATCTCAATTATGAAATAGATATATTTAAGACGGGATGATTGAACATCGTTTATCCCCAAGATTAGAAACTTACTATATCATTATAGTGCAAAGTGTAAAACACAGTTGAACGAAACCCCAGACTTGTTCAATAGTTACAGTTTACAGTAACATTCCTCCAAATATTATATATTCTCACACAAATCCTCCAACGTATTGCTAAATGTTGAAATATTGACACAATTCTTGAGTAATAAATAAACTGCTGAATTATTTAATTATTACTTATCATTATTCACATTAATTGAGATTTTCTAGTATATTTTATATGATGTGCTTTATATATTGTAATTTATATTATTTGTGTATTGTGTAAAATATTTTGTATTAACGTGCGTTTATTTTATACTATTTATACTCCTTCCTGCATTTTTATTTATTGCTCCAGTCACTTACTATTTCTTACTGTATCATTTTACTTCTATTGCATTGCCTTGAAGAAATCGTTTTCTAATCTTACCTCTGTAGGATTATTACTTTTTCTTATAAATGTAAAATATTACTTGAACAAAGAAGTAATTATTTAAAAAATTAATAATGCAATGTTTTTCTGCGGAAGTGCCAATGATATTATCTTTTTTTTTCTAATCTTTACTTACTTTACATGTAAGTTTTACATATACTGGTTTCTCTGTAAATCTTAAAAGAAAACCAATTTTTATTAAATCGGTCATATCTTGGTTTTAATTTCTTATACATAATTATATACATTTTTCGCTAGTATATATTTGTTTTCGACATTCATAGTTTTCTTAAGTAGAGCGGACTCAGATTGACGGGTCACGTGAAAAGAATGAGTCTCATCAGACTGCTAAAAATGTTGTTAAAAATAATACCAGGAAGAAAAAGATAAATAGGTTAATACAGGCAACTTGGTTTCAAGATCTGGGAGAAATCTTAAAGACGCCAGAGATAAGATACCCCAGTCCTACATGGACTGTCGCGCCCATCGAAGAAGATATTTATTTTGAAAAACCAGTGGATTTTTCTATTTCACTCTTATCGGGCCATCTTTCGTCCTCTTCAATATTTGATCCTTTAATAGTCAATAGGGGGGAGCCGGTGGCTGAGTGGCTAGCACGCTAGTCTCCCACGCCAGAGTTGTGAGTTCGAGTCCCAGTCCCAGCGGGACTTTTATAAGAATATAATTAAATGGGGACTCACTCACAACCCGGGCAGTGAGACTCGTCAGCCTACTGGTGGCAACTCGCAAAAAATAGGCGTAAGGAGTGATGATCCTACCCTAAACTATTCATCGAGAAACGTGAGTATATTATCCCAGGAGTCTATACCATGCGGCCAAGGGCCTGCACGGCCTGTCGCGCCAGTGAAAAAAAAAAAAATTAGTCAATAGGGGTGGATATATATATTTTATGAGATTCGAAACAGGAGGTGAATAATGATGTATAATGACACAGAGAATAAAATAGATTCATTTAAAAAAAATATTTAAATGGAAAATAATATTATTTTATTTTTAAATAATTTAAAGGGAAAGCGGTTATAAGCTAAAAGCAAGACCCTCAATTTTTACTCAATTATGAAAACCGAAGAAACAGATTGAATTCTCACAGAATTAAAAGTAAGAAGTGTATTACTTTTAAAAATATTTGTAATTGATTTTTAACTTAACTATTTACTTTTAAATTACAATATAAGTATTTTTGAGTAAATTTGTGTAAAAAAAAGTGGTACTGTTGTAAAAATTATTGATTCAACAACATTTTGTGACTTTTTTCCTTAACTTTGTAACTTACCCGCCTGTAAAGAGTATCAGCCATTATACTATATCTTCAGTGAAGTTCTCCTGATCCTGAAAAAGACAAGAGTTTGTTACTCATGAATATTACATGACGGTATTTATAAAAATATCTACTCAATTTATATTCAGTGAGTTGAAATAGAGTTATTAAAATTAACACTTGTTATAATGTAATAACGAGGGGAAACAACCTGGTGGCTGAGCGTGATCAAGACCTAATGATCTTATTGTACAGCCGTTGGCCTAGATGCAGTACGAATCCCTATATGTACTCTGCCCAACACACGTCTTGGGTTGTGGAGGTACTTATTTAGTGGATTTATTTTTTTTTTTTTATATAGTGTAATAAATATATTTAAATAAAGTATTACACATTCACTTAAAAATTAGCAGCTATTTCCATCTTCAAAAAACACAAAACAAAGAACAGAAAACGGCAATGCAGGGACTTTCCCGAATATGGGAATGTTATCCGAATAAGTATCGGGATTTTCAGCTACGAGATTTATGACGGTATAATTATTATTAATTTTTGTTTGTTAATTCATTTATGATTACTTCATGCTACTGTGGCTTATGGGATCTTGCTATTAAATTTAGCCTTACCTAGATTTAATGAAGATAAGGATCTTTAACTAGTACCTGACATCGCACAGAATCGGGACAATCTTTGTTTTGTACTTACATAACCAAGAATTTTTACTTTCTTTAAGAAAATCTACCTGGTTTGAACCCACGACCTTGAATATAGAAGGCTGTTGTGCTAGCATGTTATAAAAGCCACTACACCACAGACGATGCCTTAATATTTATTAGTATGCGTTTATTGAATTCGCACAATATATGAAACTAATCCTCTGAATGTACATGAATATAATTTTGTAAGAAATATTTAGAATTTGAAGTTTTAACTGAGTAATGTTTACTTCCACTTCTGCTAATAATGAAGAAACAGTAATATCAGTTCAGCGATCTCTTGCTGTCGGTTCCAGCCTGGAACGGAAATTAATTCAGGACAAACATGACATGTTTGCAGCAGGGATTCAACACCATAAACTTGAATTTTCAAGAGCGTGTTTGTGGGTAAATGAGTGATATAATGCCGCATAAAGCAACCATTCCCATGATAGCCTTTATGTATGTGTGCACATAATTAGAGTATTTATCCCTTCTGGATTTATGTAAACTAGTAGTATTATACTTTAATAGACTACAAAATATTTTTGCAGAAACACTTTTGAGTTATGAACATTCATTTAATTTTATATGTGTTAAGTGAAAAATGTTTCTTTTTAGTCTGATGATAAGATTTCTGTAAGGAGTAGGTATTAAGATTCTATTATATTTTTTAAGAAACAGAATGTTTGAATATTTTTAATAGAGAATATCTGCTTCAGTCACGTGTTTAGGTCTGTTAATGGGTTGTCCCGAAAATTTTTAGGATTAGAATTTTTACAGAATTATATATACCCGTTGATTTATTATTTACAATAATTGACCTTTATAATTTATCGAAACAAAAATAAAATAAAAATACCTCCTCGACCTTATAGACGGAATCCAATACATCGAAACAACGATCTTTGAAAATAATTTCGTCCCATTGACCTTATAATTATCTACCATAGATCTAACGCTTCTAAAATTTAAGAAAAACAGCACCTCAGAGCTTACCTATGCAACTGATTTTCAAATCGTCAAAGACAAATATAAAATAGGACCTATATTTACACAGATGGCTCTAAAACAGAAAATAGCGTTGGATGTTCTGTTGTAATCGAACCCAATATAGTTAAAACAGACTTCCACACACTGTCAGCAACGTCACAGCAGAAAGATACTCTAGATACAGTGTAGAGAAAGGATTCGTAATATTTACGGACTCTTTATCTTTCTTAATGTCTTTTACAAATATTTATACCAAAGATACAGTCATAAAGTAAGCCCAAGCCAATGCTTCGATTTTAAAATGTGTAAATAAAAGCGTGTTTCTTGTTTGGACACCTTCGCATTTAGGGATAAAGGCAATGAGAAAGCAGACCAAGCTGCCAAAGAGGCAGCATTAAAAATATTTTTTTAATGCCATTTTTTATTAGGAACATAAGAACAGAAATATAGATGTATATGTACCGTTGGAAAGATAAAGATTCTAGAGAAAATATTATCTTATTCACAATCTTGTTAAAGTTAATAAAGATTAATAAAAAGCCAATAAAATTAACTGATTATTTTAGATAATAATATAATAGATGTTTTAATTAAACACATTTTATTATAGAAATTCAATTTAATTAATTTTTGATTAGTTTCTCTCATTTTTATCACTGACTTTATTAGAAAATTCATAATTCGATTTTAACAACGGCTGTAAGTGAAAGTCGTGTGTTGCCCGCACCAGATTTTTTTACATCCTTCGATTACAATTTCAAAGATAGGAGTTTTGTATATATATATATATATATATATATATATATATATATATATATATATATATATATATATATATATATATATATATATTCTATTAATCAAAAATATTAATCAGGTTATCATTGTGGTATTTTCTAGATTTTAATTTAATCGTAGCTAATAATTAATCTATTGCCTATCTACCTGATTACTACTTGAGTTTGTTTTCCTATCCCCTATACCTTTCGATCGACCTCCTTTTGAATACATAACTCTAGCTATATATCGCAGCCCTTGTGATGGGTTTCTTTCCTTATTCAAAGCCACTACCGCCCCACCACGCCATATTATCTAGACCCAGTCCCTTAAGGTTGGGGTCGGATCTTGATGACTTGGTTGTCCCTCGTGTAAAGGGATCCTTTCACTAGTCGTTTCGCATCTCGAGAGGTATTCAAGTCATCTCTCTCCTCTCTTGTTATTTTCTTTTTGAAACCTTATCTCAGTTTTTTTTTTTTCTTTTCTTTTTTAAACAGTTGACTTCTTCCACCCTCACTGATTAGATTTAAAATTACAGTCTCAGATTTTATGAGAAAAAAATTCTGAAAACGTTAATATTTGTTATTTAATGTCCATCTAAGATTGAATATTTCATAATGTCAAGACATTATTAGAAAATTTAAAACGCTGCAAATTATTACACAATGGTTTATTATTTCCAAATTCTTTCTTCTAAACTCCTTATAGAAGAAGAAAGAATACCATTAGATTTGAAGAGGAAAGATGCTGTTGCACAGTTCCGAATGATTACTGGCCATGACTACCTCGCAAAACACTTGCATCGGATCGGAGTGGTAGAGTCTCCACTTTGCTGCCTTTGTCATGCAAATAATGAAATGGATGCAGCACATCTAGAAGTATGCCCCCGATTACAAAAAATAAGAGGTGGAACCCCATCCAGACCGGAGTGGTACTGGGCTGCCAGATCCCTTATGGCGGAAGTCGAAATGGGAAGGCATAAAAAAAAAAAAAAAAAAAAAAAAAAAAAATTTCCAAATAGTCATATTAGTGTATAACTGTTTAATTTTGTTTAAAAATTGTTTATCGTGATTTAGTGATTCTAAAACTCTATAAACACGTTTCTCGATTTTATAAAATAACTGAGTCATGAGTGTATTTATGGGTAAAAATTTCAACTTTTTGCTTTGCTTTTTTTTAAATTATTCGCAGTTTTTTTGGTTAAAACGCAAAGAATGTTTTCTCTATCTTTAAAAATAACTAAGTTATTTAAGGGTAATATTTCATTTTTTTTAATAATAATTACGATATTTAGTAAAAATACACTCATAATTTTTTTCTATATGCTCAAAAAAAACCGAGTTATTGAATTAAATCATATTTAATAGGCCACCATTTTAAAAATAAACAGCGGATATCAACTTCTAGGTGTTAGAATCATCATTCCATGCCATAATATTTTTGTGGTTAATTTAAAAAAAAAAAAAATTGGTCAAGTAGTTTTGGATATATGCCGCGGACGGCGGACAAACAGATTTTGTTATTCGTTATTTTATTTTACATATTAAAACAAGAATCCACTAGGATTTATTTTAGTGGAATTCGTGCAGAGTAAAATAATTCCATGGGAATGCAATGAATATTATCTGCTTCATCAACTCAAGGAATTAAAGATAAATCTTGTTTTTTCTCTGTGATGATGCATTGTTTTCACATAAGACCACATTGTTAGTCCCAAAGAGAGTGTTTTTAAGAAAGAATGTTCCTAATAAAAACTCATTCAGATGTTGAAATTATTACCATTAGAAGTTGGCGAAAGTACACTCCTACGAAGAGGTATAATGAGGTATATTTTACAATCCTAAAACACGCCCTTACAATATAATCTGAGAAGGGTTGAATGACGCCTGATTGGGGGTGCTCTGAGACCGTGTAATCGTCATCCTATTCAAGGGGGGAGGCTTTATCTCTTTAATAAAGCCGGGGATTACACTCACTTCACGGCCTATTTTTGTCGATATTGTAAACTGAGCAGGAAACAGAATAATTGAATGAAAAATTTAGTTTAACAATTGTATTCTAATTAAAATGTAACATATATCCTGTGGTTTTAATATATTACAGTTTTCATGCTGATTGAAATAGTCAGATAAGGCTTAAATAACGATTTTTTTTTTTCATTTTCTTCTCCTAAAGTACCTAAAATTTTATACCGAAAAAATAACCATATCATCTTGTTTGCATTGATAAAAACACTGACAATTTATTAAATAGCGGTTTATTATTTCCAAATAACAAATATACGGTATACATTTTTATAAAGCTGTAGATAGGCAATGAAGTAATATGAAAAAATAAAAATAATTCAAACGAAAATGTCATATCACTGCTAATTTCAAAACGCTGTATCTCTGCTAGTTCTTAACCAATTTCAATAATTCTTTTTTCATCTTGTAGGAAATTTAATTATCTATGCAATAATAATAATTTGGTATTTATTCATGTATGTAGGATAAACTTTTTTTTATTCCTTATTCAAATGCAACACGTCTTGGAACGTAAGCTCTCAAATTTTGAGCTTGGGTATTTATTTATTTATTTTTTTGGTTGATTATGAACGTTGATTATTGAAAATAATAAACCAAAAGCGTTTATACAGGACTGCGTTACTATTTCCTTTTCTTGTCTTTCGATTTTCATTCCAATAAAATTCCCTTATTCCAGAAAACCTTACATTTTATCATTATCAACAATAATAACCGAGTTATCGGGGAAACACATCTGTAATAAGTTGTGGCTTGACCATATAAGATTTTTTTTTTTTTTTTTTTTTTTTTTTTGCACTTCGTTCATCACATTGTCTTGAACACGAAAATCTTTTCGATTTTTCTCAATCTTCAATAATAACCGATTTATATATTTATTAGGAGAAACGAAAGCCCTCAAATTTTGAAGGGGGAGTATTTTTTTTTTTTTTATGTCGATTATAAAGGTTCATTATTGAAAATAATAAACCAAAAGCATTTACACTATAGAGTGTTACTATTTTATATTCTTTCGATTTTCATTTGAATAATTCCAATACAATTCCCTGATTTTAGAACACCTATCATGAAATGTTTTTTGTTTTTTTTCAATACGGGAATCGATTATTTATTCGTTGAAAGTATGTGAGAGTGTATGATAATTCAGTATTACCAAATTTCACGAATTTTTTCCGACCTGTTCTCTTCCTGTGAAGCATAGCCTTAAAAAGGGAATTAACTTGGAGCACCTAGTTACCAAAATAAGACGATGGATACCGCTTAAGAGAGCTACAATTTTTCACAGTTCTTAGACGCTAGTAAGGAGAAACGCCCACTTTGTCATGAGTATGTCGCCTTACGTGACTATTTAGAGAAGAACAAAGAAGAACGGCACTGATTTTACAATTTTCGTGAATAAGTTGCAGTTAGTTATTTAGTTTGCATTATTATGTATTTATCAGATAATTTTACTAATTTATGGTATTTTAACGTTGAACGTTTCTTTGCATTTCTTCAACAGCCAGTTAGTGGAATTGAATCTAATGGAAGCTAATAATAAGTTCCAGTAAGGGAAAGGCATTGTTGGACAGTCGGCGCTGCAAGTTAACGAAGCATTGGGTCGAGTATTTCCTAAAACGATGGGGAGTTTGGGATTCTTGTGAATAACTTCAAGAGAAAGGGACTTATCCCACATTGATCCGTCCATATAAAGTAGCCGCCTTTATACTTAATCCAATGAACACCAAACCAAGGCTTTACGATCAATAGTTCTAATTTACTAGGGTTTTTATATATTAACTACCGAGGAATTCAAGCATTTTTACTTATACATTAATATGAAATCTTTTTTAGGTATATATGAAATATACAGTAAAGGAAAATATTGAGATCTTGAAAATTATCGAATTCAATTTTTCAACAGAAATGTGCATTCGAGGAAACCCAGGGGCCAAATAACTAAGTCGGACGAAAAAGATGTATGGGTGTGTGTGTCCGTGTTTGGTAAGTCTAGCACGAAAACTAAAACTCATACTAAACATTAATTTAATATTTTACAACTATATATACACCCAAGATGTAACAAACTTTTTAAACTATATCGGCGCACCAAAAGAGCTGCTTTATAATATTAACCATTTGACACTTTTTTACAATTTTCTGAAAAACAGCTCTAACGATTTTGACTTAATGTAATAATCGATGTAAAAATTAATAGGTTTCAATCAGATTGAAATAGTTTTACAAGGCTTAAATGCCGATGTTGTAATTTTTTTTCCATTAAAGTACCTTTAATTTTATAGATTGGAAAAAAATAATATAAGAACAGTAAAATAAGAACAGTATAATATACCGTTAGTATACACATATATTAAAAGTTAATGGAGATGGATGAAAAGCCGATAAAAATAACTAATTCTTCTAGATATACACGACATACCGGACAGACCATCCAGACGGCAAAGCCCATGCCGGTACTGCTGTCATAGTCCGCCGATCCCTCACCCATCACTTACACCCAATTTCCGCCCACGATTACCTACAAGCAACTTCCATCGTTATCAAAACCTTTTCCTTTCCGCTTATCATCGCATCAGCATACTGCCCTCCTAAACATCCCATTTCCTCTGCCCAATTTGGATCCTTCCTCAACTCCTTGGGTAATCACTTCATTTTGGGTGCAGACTTAAACGCTAAGAACCAACAGTGGGGTTCTAGAACCACCAATTCTCGTGGACGGACATTGCAGTCTGCACTCAACTCCCGACGCTTTCATCTCCTACCTCCCGATTCTCCTACCTACTGGCCAACAGATCCTAACCGTAATCCTGACATCCTCGACTTCTTCATCCACAGCGGATTAGGCTCTCTGAATTTTTCCATAGCTCGCCTTGATGAACTATCCTCTGATCATAGTCCATTGATTCTAAATGTATCCATAACACCTATTCCTAAACCTATCCCACCGTCATTCATTAGGGGCCCTGTCAACTGGAACCTCTTCCGCGAAATTCTCACTAATGATATTGACCTCAGAGTGATTCTCAAAACCCCAAATGACCTTGACGACGCCGTATATTCCTTTACAACCGCTATTCAACAAGCCGCCTGGACTGCCTCCTCTCCCAAACAATCCCAAATAATTCCTTACAAAAGCCATTTACCACAACACCTGACAGACCTCATCAACAGCAAACGTCGAGCTAGAACATTATGGCAACGCACCCGCCACCCAGAAGATCGCCGCTCCTATAATTTTTTTTGTAGAAAATTAAAGCGGGAGTTGGCGATCTTCCGTTCCCAATCCTACAATACCTACCTCTCCTCTCTCTCGACTCGTGACAATTCCCTGTGGAATGTCACGAAGAGAATCCTAAAATCCCACACCATTTCCCATCCTCTCCGGCGCTGTGATGGTTCCTGGGCTGCTTCTGACAAGCATAAGGCCGAGGAATTCGCACAGCACCTTTCCAAAGTTTTTACTCCTCATCCAGAGCTTAATCCAACCCATACTGCAGCAGTTGAAGAGTTCCTCACGTCACCAATACCACTATCCTTACCACCTAAAGCAGTTAATCCCTCTGAGGTCAGATATCTTCTTAAAAAGCTTCCTCTCCGCAAATCTCCTGGATACGATCTCCTTACTCCCCAAATCTTAAGACAACTTCCACCTAAAGCCATTACATTCCTTACATATCTCTATAACTGTATCCTACGCACTACCTATTTTCCTCTCTTATGGAAACATTCAACTATGATCCTTTTCCTAAAACCAGGCAAACCTTCTAACAACACGTCATCTTACAGACCTATCAGCCTACTTCCGATCCTCTCAAAAATTTTCGAAAAGCTCCTACTAAAACGAATCCTAGCCAAATTTCAAAATTTTCCTTCACATCAGTTCGGATTTCGTCCTCAACATTCCACGGTTCAGCAAGGACTCCGAGTTGTAGACCACATTTCCTCCGCCCTTGAGTGCAAGGAGTATTGTTCGGGTGCCTTTCTGGACATAGCTCAAGCTTTTGACCGGGTGTGGCACCCGGGACTGCTCTTTAAGCTCAAAACCCATTTTACCTCAATCCTTATACCTAATCCTCCGATCCTATTTATCCAACCGCTCCTTCCGAGTTCGCTGTGGTTCCGAATTTTCGAACAATATACTGTTGAGGCCGGTGTTCCTCAAGGGCAGCGTCTTAGGACCCGTCCTCTACATCCTCTTCACCGCCGATATCCCTACCGACCCCAATACCTTTCTGGCAACATTTGCTGATGACACAGCCATTTTATCATCCAATTCCGATCCTGAAGCAGCATCGCTAAATCTCCAAAAGCACCTTTCCCTTGTCGAAGACTGGTGCAATGCTTGGCGCATTAAGGTTAACGAAAGCAAATGCACATCACGTCACATTCACCCTTCGACGCAAATCCTGTCCAACGGTTAATTTCAATTCTATACCGCTTCCTTCCTCAGACACAGTCCGGTATCTCGGCTTTTTACTAGACAAAAGACTGACGTGGAACCCACATACAAGACTAAAAAGAAAGAACTCAACCGCAGATTCGGCCAGTTATACAGACTACTAAACAGAAAATCTCATCTTACAGTTGACAACAAATTACTAATATACAAGACAGTACTGAAACCTATATGGACCTACGGACTTGAACTGTGGGGGACAGCTAAACATTCTAACATTAACGCATCCAATCCTTCCAATCCAAAGTCCTCCGAACAATAGTTAATGCTCCTTATTACGTTACCAACTGTACCCTACACCATGACCTTAATATTCCGTTTGTTTTAGACCTGGTACCATCCAAATTTTCCAAATTTCATCAGAACCTTAGTCATCATCCTAACCCTCTAGCACAATCCCTATCCAGCACCACCCATCCCTACAATCCTCCTCGAAGATTGAAACGGCAGTGGCCACGAGACCTATTGTAAACATTCAAACTGGAGTTCTGACAATGGTCAGATCCTCCACTCATGTACGGTATGTTTGTGGCTACAGCGCCCTAACTCAGCCTCCACTGGCTCAGACCAGTGATGCGGCTGAGATAGAGGTGCTGGGATCTCTTGGATTCCGCTTTTTTCCTCCACAAGTGGAGGGAAAAAGCGCTTGCTGGGGTCCCTTTAGCAATTGTATATATTGTAGATAGTTATGATTGTGTGTAAGATGTTTATTTATTTGCCAACTTTTTATTTATCTCAATAATAGGTTTATGTTTCGATTTGTTTTGTTTTTTATTTATTATTATTATTTTATTGTATATATTTGAATTTATGTTATATTTTATGAAATTTGGACCATTATTATTATTTTCTGTATATATAGTATGAATGTGGTCTCTTATCAATATTATTATTGTTCATTTTGTAACAAATTGTAATATATCTCAATAAAAAAAAAAAAAAAAAAAAAAAAAAAATTCTTCTAGATAATAAAAATAATATATTATCTAATAAAACATATATTTTTTACAAACTTAAAGTTCGTAATTAATCAAAAAACGTACTCTTAGCGAGTTAAAAGGTTATAAAGGATAATAGACTCTTAGTTTTTTAATACAAATTTTCAAAGTAGCGTTTTGCCAAGAAGGTTTTCTTTTTTTATTTATTATCGATAATTCGTTTAACCAATTTCTATATAATTTACGTTATGTGTTGTGATGATAAAAAATGTAGGGCAATATTTATGATACTACTTATACACGATTTAGTGATTTAAATTGGCTGCTATTTGGACCTATGGCATTGAGCTATGGGGGTCCACTAAACTATCAAACTCCTCCCGCATCCAATCCTTGCAACCAAAATCCTACGAAAAATCCTCAATGCTCCTTACTTTGTAACTAATAAACTCATCCATAGAGACCTAAATTATCCCACTGGTTGCAGACTTGGCCCGCGATAGATACACCTCCTTTAATTCCAAACTAGCTGCCCACTCAAACCCGCTTGTCCGTAACCTCTCATCTACATCTATTCCCGGTGATCCTCCGAGGCGCCTGA